>CM031236.1:274962157-275601071 GCA_018340775.1 Taxus wallichiana var. yunnanensis | reverse complement strand
GTTTGTCTTCGTTTCAGTTACGTATTGCTGGAATCTTAAGTTTACCGAAAGCTTTCTTGATATTCTTGTGAAATTTGACGCAAAACCTGACCTCGATAGATTCACGCTGGGGGTACAGAAACTTCATCATATGTTTCACCAAATCCTTGAAATTCTATGATTTTCTCCTCTGGAAGAAACATTGATATTTTCATTGAAGAATTTGATTAATAATATCAAATTATTCTTATATATCGTTAGCTTGTCTTCATAATATCTACTTATTTATCATGTACCAATTAGATCTTGTAGCACACATTCAAGAATTTCATGGCCTTTGATATTTGAACAACTTTGCAACATCTCTTGATTACATCCTCTTGGACGTAGATCCAGATCTTCCTCTCTAATCTCACTCCATTATTGCGAATAAGAATTCAGGTTATTCACTATCTTAAGAAAAAGCTTCATCCATTTTGTAAATAGTAGTTTCCCGACTTGCAAATTGTGCCCTTATCTCAGCAGTTCTTTAATTACAAAAATTGACCTCCTACAACATACATTCCATCCATCCATCAAGATCTCCCTTCTAGCCTATCTTTTTTTGATATCGTGATAAAAGTATATCAAATAGTAAGATGACTATCTCTTCTGACCATAACGAGACTTTAATAGATGGAGTTGGCTTCATTACTCATGACAATGTAGTAGGATGCTTGACCTTGGCCTTAAGCTCATCATGGAAGCTTTATCATATCATATTTTCAGAGTAAATTTCAAGAAGCGGTGTATACGTCTTTCTTTGCTCCTTAAATACGTGTTTTACCCGATAGAATCAAGTATGATAATCTACGATTGTAATTTTTCCTTAGTTTTTCCCTTGGCCAGGTGTGACCCTCCACAAATCATTCCCTAGATGCATTCACGTCGGGCTTAGACAATATTCGGCCTCTTGGACTATCTCTCTCTTTCAGGGTATGTTCAGTATACTTGAATCTATCACGTCTCAGGAAGACTTTTCTTTTTGCTTTGGAGTTTGTTAGAATAATATTCTAGTTAGTTAAGTGCTGATGAAGATAGAATAGATGGCCTAGTATAAGAGCATTAACCACTACAGAACCGATAACATTGAATTTGGCATTTGAATGGTAGTGGTAGTCGTGGATGGGGTGGATGTGAGGACTTCGTAGGAGTTAATCTGATAATTTTAGGGGATGAGATGGAAATGGAAGTGTTAGGGAAGTCAGGGAGAAATGGGTGACTCAATAGTTTCTCCCATTGAGAGAACTGAAAGACAAGAATATTGGGCCATGAAGGTCATGGGAAAGAATAAATGATGGTAGAAGTGGAACTAATGTAGGGAAGGAAAATGGAAGAGAAGGAGGAAATGATGGGTCTTATGGGACAACAGAGAATCAATGACTTGACTATTTACATCACGGGTGCTGTGAATGCATGATTTTGGAATAGGGGCCTTGGAAAGAGATGAGTCTATTAAAATGACCTTTTTGGAACCATATGGTTCTTTTTGGGGTTGACCTTTTCCCCTTTGTGGGTGTTGATTGGCTCATGTTTGATAATTCCCCTATATTATAGGTTTCTCCTAGCCCCTTAGGTGGGATTCTGAGTAGCCAACCAACTACTGAGTTCTTTTTAGAATGGGTCCACCCACTTTCCTTTATGTTCATGACTTTCTTCCTCTGCGATCAATCCGTGGTAATGGTTGATTGTGATAATATTACTTTTACAATTCATCAGAAACTTCATCATTATCTTGCATTATCTTTTAGTATGGCTATTCTGCCAATTTATATGCAGACTTCATCAAAGTTAGCCTTTCGCAATATATTTTTGATTGATAAATTCATCCAAATGAAGGATCGAATATAAGCTTATAAGCCCAGGGCCACGTGACCAAGACCCGACTGTCTCATTGAACTTTCCGAATAGTAAAAATTAATTGATGGATGGAAGTTTTCAAGGTTACCTACCGCCCATTTCTACCGTCCCCCGTTTCTTGGCCTTGTAAATATTTTGTGCAAGTGTATCTACCAATTGAAATGGGGTACATTCCCACTTTGTGCCTTTGTTACAGATCTTGTAATCCAACGATTAGGGCAATTATAGCAGACCCAGCAATGGTGGTACATCTAGGCATCTTGTTGGGCACCCCTGAAACTAGGAATTCAAATGTAAGTAAAATGTAGGAACATAAGATAGATAGCTCCCCACTCGCACACTTCCTTGAAACGCACATCGAAATTGTTGATTATATAACTCCTTATAAAGCAGTGAGGATACTTGATGAAGGCATCATTGACCTTGTAAGTGTTTACTCCTCATCCTAGTGTGAGTTGAGGATAAAATCATAAATTTGGGAAGGTACTTTAAATACCCTTAATCATTCATTACAGTGGAATCTCCCAGCGGATGTGACATAAACGAAGGATGACATATAGAAACAGCACAGAGATTGTCTCGATATGAGTCGATGCTGATATGTCCCCCATCTGATAAAATTTGCTATTCTTCTTGGGAAGTAGTGATATATAAGAACATCAATCCTAAAATTCCTTGCGAGAGGAGAGACTGAGACTTTACTTAGCCCCACCACAATAAATTCAACCTCTTGAATAAAATCGGTGATCGTGGTCTTTGGAAATTGCATGTGCCTTGAGATGAGTGTTTAACATGACCCTTGTGCAAATACGCCTTTATCCCCAATGTTCCATCGCTAATTTTAGTGAAATTGTGGTGTAATATTCAACATCGGGGGGTTGAGAAAATCTTCAAAAAATTTGGGTGAGGCGGATCGTGAATTTTCCATCGACATCTTTAATTGAAGCCGTTCTTCATCATAGTGAGCTCACATGACAAAAAAGTTCTAGGTAATGCATGGATGTAGGAAAAATAGCGATGAAACAAACCAACTATCATATATAGCCTGCATCTAGAGTTTTCAAAATCTAGAAAATCAAATTTTCAGTCGGTGTCCCTTATATTTCCCAGGAGTTAGAGATGGCAAGAGTGAGGAGCGCTTGGGAATGAGTGTTCATTTTCCTTGCCCTTGAAGTGAAGTAGACATCAAATTATGCATTGTAAATGCAAAGAAGAGTAGTTTAGCAAAATCTCCACAGCCTCCAAAACAAGAATTTAGAAACTGCAGAGGAGAAGTCGGGAGGTCTGAATTGGAAACATCTAAAACACAGAGTGGAGACCTTTGAAATGGAGAAGTCTGAATATTGAAAATATAACCCCAAAGTATTAATGGCACAATCCCAAAGAAAAATGAAAGTCACTGAACAAATCAAAGCTTTGAATATTGAAAGAGTTCTTCGAAAAACGTGGATCTCAATCTAAAAAACAAAGGTGCGAGGAGGAAAATTGGATAACCAGAGGATCCTTGCGATTCACAGATTCTTATAGAAAATGGAATCGTGAAACATGGTGGGCAATAAATTTCTCATTTTGCAAGGTATGCTGGAGGAAGAACTAAAGAAAATAAACAAGGAGGAAATAAAGCAAAAGATCTTAAACCAAAAGAAAATACAAAATAAAAATTCCTTAAGGATGACATTGAAAGTATAGAAATAGTAAAATTGGTTGTCAGGAAAGTGTCGGTCAAATGTTGACGGAGGAAAATGTGATTTAAATAGAAAAACCCAATATTAATGTGAAATTCAATACGTATAGGTAGGTGGTAATTAAATGTCAGAGAACTCTGAAGTCTGAAACACAGAAAGACTAAAATTCTAAAAATTTTAGAATTTGAGGTTTGGTTTCAGAAGATCGAGGATAAAATCGTTAAAATGACTTGAAAGAGTTCTAAAACTGAAAGCCCAAAAGTGCAAATTTTGGACTTTGAACTTGAGTCTAAAGAAAATTATTGAAAATGATTAGAAGAGTTCTAAAACTGAAGCCAAAAATTCCAGAAGTTTAGGCACAGACTTTCGAACTTAAATCAGAAAAATTTTAAAGCGTGACCTAGAGTTCCAAACCTAAAAAGCCCAAAATTTCAGATTTTCAGAGTTTTGGATTTGAACTTAAGTGGATTTCAAAATTAGGTCATTTAAAGCCGATAAGGAAAATCCAAGTCAAATCCAAATTTTAGACTTGAGGACTTGGAAATTTCAAAATGTAGATATCTTCACAACCATGTGAGAGATTCTTTCAAAAAATTTGCCTAATGATTCCAGAAGTACACTTCTCAAGGTAGATTAAATTAGTAACACAAACATAGATTCCTTTCTAAAGGTAAGTATATCAACACCATGAATCCAGCTACATTATATTCCATCAAAGTTATTACATTTAAAATACTAAATCAATTTCCTTTTTGGTTATCTAAATTAAAATCATCTTGATAATATGAGCAGTTATATCATGTAATAAGGTACTTTCTGGCCTTTTCTAATCAACACTTAGGATGGGCTATGGGGATATCTTCTTATTATTAGGTTAGTGCCAAGTTAGGAGATGAGGTCTTAAGTGGAAAACTTTTTCTAAAAATAAAAATATTCAACTATGAGTTATTTGAAATAGTTACCTCAAAATTGGAAGATATTATAAGAACATGAATTGTAGCATTGTGAGTATAGTTTCTAAGATACTAATTTTTAAATGGTTAAGTGTAAGTGGAGTTCAAATGATCTAAAATACCCGATAGGTGCTCTTGTTTGTTAAAAAACATAGGAGACGATCAGTTGTGCCCCCATTTTTAAGCGTTATTTAGTATTTTGAAAACCCTTTAGTAGAAGATAAATAGGAGCATTTTAGTTTGTGATAGTATTTTTTAAAGATTTTTGTAGTGAGTATTTAATTTTTATGATTTTGACCTGAAAATTCAAATTTTTAAAAATAAGAGAACATTCGTGCCTCTACAACTACCTCCAAATGTGAAAATAAGATTTTTTTAATATATGTAGAATTGGTCCTAGTTTGTGATTGTATATAATATTTTTCAATTTGGATGATCGCGAATCAAGATACACGTTGAATGATAGATGTGTATAAATTTTTAAAATATCTAAAATACATATTTAGAAAGCAAATAAGTATAGATTCACTTATCTTAGTGAGAAGAATTAGAAAAAGCATATTTTAAAAAGGATAGTTTTCTTGACGTCATAGGAAAATTTTTAAGAAATGGGTTGATCATTTTATGGGATTTTTAGTTGAGGAAGACAAAATTTATATTTTTTTGTTGAAAACCCATGGTTTTACATGTTTTAGTAGGTCCCACGCCTCGAATTTGGGGATCAGACCTGATCTGAGTAAGAGCTTTTGGGGATTGAAATGTAGAAAGGAAGCGAGAGCACGTTACCATAGAGACATGTTATAATCACGGTAGCATTCCTTTTTACATTCTCTACCCTCCGACATCCTTTTCCGCTCTTTGGCCAAGTTCGTCTGGCTCTTCCTTTTGCTGTATTCCAAGTACTTACCTTCCTGGAAATTTTGAGTAGTTGAGGTTGTCTCTAGCCCACACTATATAATTTTTTTCTACAATCATGGGATAAAATACGAAAGTAAATACAAGGAAGGTAGTTAAGAATAAGACATCGAAGAAATTAGAAGGGGATATAATAAAGAAAGTGAAGTGAATCTGAAAACTTTGCGGAGGAAAGGTACATCTATTATATCAAGTGTTTTAATGTTTTAGAAAATGATGATGAGAATAAATAGTAAAAATTGAGGAAGATAATAATTTTTGATAGGTATTGATGATAAGATTAAAATGATAATATTATTATGGATAATAATTTGGTATGAATGATAATTGTTTTCCACAATTCTGACACACCCTCTGATTTTCATGTATGTGTGCATGAGCTATGGTATAAGCTAGGTAACATGGAGTTATCTCAAGGTGTAGGACCTTTCAATTGAGATAACTCTCCGGAGAAAGGTTAGTTCCTCTTCTTAATCTAAACTAAACTACTCCTAATGAAGAAATGCCACTAAGCCCAATCCTAATCATGATTCAGGGAGGTAGGGAGAGGAAAGTATGAATGGGAAATATTACACTAAAGGTGATAGCACCCGAGAGAGGGTGTTGGAGAATCTCTTCAAATGAGTGAAAGTAGGATAAAATGGGAGAAAGCAGAAAAGGGGTGAATGCCTCATCCACCATGAAGTACAGACAACATAATCACCCATTTTCATAAAATGCAAGAGAATAGGCAGCCAGGAAGTAGATAAATAAAGCCTGATACATGCAGCAAATGTAGTAGAGAGGAAAGATAAAACAACAATTCAAGCCATGGAAGATGACCTTACCTGACCAGATTTATTTCTTCATATGCATCCTGAAGTCTTTATTCTGATGCAAAGGAAGCGAAAATCTTTTGTGCGAGATGTCCGAATTTGAGGCCTTTGGCTCATTGGTGTTACGAGACCATTTTTGAGTTTAATTACATGGGAGCCCTCAAATAGGAAGTTTTCATGCATTATATAGGGAATGGAGAGAGAGAGAAGATGAAATTCCTAGGATTAGTACATATCACTTCCCTACCATAAAGATACATTCACCCGAACTAGAAATCATCATAGAATTACCCTAACAATCCCATTCCATCTTGTGCCATATCTTATTGGAGAAAAAACAGTCCTCTGATGTACTCCATTAGTATGTCGGTAGTTGGAGTAGGATTTGTGTGTTTTGAGTGCTGAAAATCCAGTTTTTCATTTCTAAATAATTTACATTACTTAAATTAATAACTAGTTCATCTTGATTATGCGTAGAGGATGACGGTGAGAATTTTCGAGAAAGTATAATTTTTGAAAGGAACATGGAGGCTCTGGAGTCAAAAATTATGGCCATTTTACCATCTCCATTTTATGTAGGAATCCAGAGGTGCCATTAGCTTTAACTTTCATCTTCCTTTGTAAGTAGGTTTCCGAAAGGGTTCTGACTTCATTACTTTGTTGCATGCTTTATTAGAACTTCTGACCCCGCTGCTTCACGCCTTTGCGGAAGTTGAGGGTCACCTTGTAGCTCAGCGTTGGGGTAGGCATTGCCAAGTAATCACCCATCCCAGGACAACTGGAGGAACTCGTATTCTTCATGTTTTTACAAGGATTTGCCAGTGCTTTTCCCTGCAGCTCGATAGAATTGGGCATGCTATTCTCAGACTCAGCACTCCAGACCTTGCCTCTATTAGGTATTCTAAGTACTTGACTCACTTGCCCCTTGGAATTGTCCAGGTTACTTGAATTAATGGGTACCTAAAATCCTCGAGCTTCAAGAGTGGTCATTACATTGTAGGAGTAAGTCCACAGCCATCGTATTACGTTGATCAGAGGTGCATTGCCCATAAAGTAATGCTCCCATGTTTTACCGTATGACTCCAGTCTTGCGAGTGATTTTACTTATTTATTTAAAAGGAATAAAAGTCCTTTGAAATCCCATTCAACTCAACATTGCATCACTTTGCCCACAGGTTTTCACATTACGCCCGGCTTTGGGGATTACTAAGGTAGTCATTACTTTCAAAAGTAGCTTTGCCCCTAGAGACCTCACATAACTCTTCACTCTCTCTTTGTATCAGTTTTGAGCCACATTACTTCACTTAGGTTTTGGGCTCCCATAACTCATTATAGTTGGCATGTTTTCTGAAGCATTGCCTGAAATCCATTCAGACGAATTCCATTGGGTGGGTTAACAGTTGCCTTCGACTCATTTTGACCCTTATGTACCTTGGCGTGTTTATTTGTCGACTTCATTGCTCATCGCGAGACCTCCCGTCTCAAGGCACTGCTGCATTTCCCAAGGCTTCGAATTTTGGAGATAAATCCCGGTCTACCATCCTTACTTACCCTTTAGGATTCATCCCCTCCCGGACCTGAGCTTTCCATTTTTTCTAGCTTGACTCCCCATTTTTGTCGACGACTCATAGGTGGCCTAATCCAGACCTGCTGCATTTCTTGTGACTGGCCATTGACCATCCCTCCACCTGCAACTCACCACCAAGGCTAAGGGAGTCCCTCGGACCTTATCTCGAGAATGTTGGAGCCTCGTGGTGAGCTCTCGAGCTGGCTCAACATGTTGACCCGGCAGAGCTAACCCCTCTTGACACAATTTTACTGAGTAGCTCGTGAGTTGGGCCTTAAAACTCTGCCTAATTTGCCATTTTATTCAACCTCGTCGGTCGAATTTTAATATCAACTAATTGGGTATTTGTGAGAGAGAGAGGATACAGGGAGACCCCGTTTAATGTCTTAAACACTTAAGTACCCTTATTCATTTGAAATAGCACATTTTTCTGGTCCCTTAGCATTAAGATCCACAGAAGAAGCTCTTTCCATCTCTAATTTACTGACTATTGTCCATTTTCCGGGGAGGAAAAATGGATATGTTAATTAGTGAAACTTCGATGGGGTTACCTTCCTGCTCCAGTCGCCGAGACCAGGTGACCTTATAGAATCCATTGGGGGAATTGAGTCATCTTAGCATCTTACCGATTGATTTGAGAGCTTTATGAAACTTAATACCCAGGAAGTCACTCGAAACCTCACTTTGGACTTAGGACACTTATTTGGCCTTTGTAACCAAAATTTACCACCTCTAAAACATGAAAAATATTCAGAAGAAGGTTTAATACAGGTGGTAAATTTTTTTTATCTTGAACTTCACCTTCTCTTCCTGTAATAATGAACTAAAACTTGCCCAGATCTTTCACCCTCCCAGACCTTCTGAGACACTACTTGAATGTTAGAGCTGCTTTGGGAAATTACCCAGAAGCTGCTCATAAATTCATAGTATTTTCTCTTTAATAAGATGAGAGTTGGGAATTAATTTAAAACTTGAAAAATTTCACTTGCTCCCTCCTACGATACAAGTTAGGTAAGCGTCAGTTGCATCTGCAGAATTTTATCCACATGAACCACTAATATGTTAGGGGATGAATGGATGAAACAATATGAAACTTTCAAAATCTAGTTTAAGTTATTACAGTACGCATTTGAAATTTCTTAAGGATTGCCACCATTTCTCTATGACTTTGAACTTTATTACTACAACATTCTCTCTCCTAGAAATGTAATGAGCTATTAAAGAAAGAGACCACTAGAGCATTAGAGCTTGCATGCTGCTAACAGGGAAGAGGAAACCTATTCTAGAAAAAAACAATATCACCTGACACTATAGAGGAATTATAAATCCTGAAGTAATATATACAAAGGTTACAGAATTTACTTCCAAATATGATACTTTGAGATAGATTATATTGAATGGAATCTTCGGTTCTTACTCCCGTCCAGCTTGGACAAGCAGAAAGCATTTTTTTAATTTTACACCCCCATGACCATGTAGGGGCCACTCCATATAGAATCAAATTTGGAATTCTTTCCCAGTCTTTCCCTGTAGGAATCCCATTTCAGTACCAAGTCACCTTCTTGGAAGTTCTTGACTTTATATTTCTTGTCAAAGGACCTCTTGATCAAGTCTTGATCCTTCTCCAGTATTTTGCGTTGCTTTATCTCTGAACTCTTTGACTCCACGAGTTTTACATATCTATCTTCCACTTGGGCTCAAATTAAGATAATTCTAGCTACTTGAGGAGTTCCATGTTGTTGGTAACTCCAGAAGTGATATGGGAAGCCTAGCCTCTTTTTCCATAAACTAGAATTATAAGGAGGATGACAATTGAGACTCTTTGAGTACGATTCTATCAGCCATTGAGGAAGGCTGATTTGAGCTTAGTGTGCCAAAATCATACGATTTTCAATCCAGATTTCGAGATAAAATCCTCATCGCCCAAAGTTCTTGTTTATGGACTCGAACTTGCACATTGCAGGGATAATAGTTTAGGAAGTTCTTAGATATATCTCATTCTTAACGGAGCCATTGAAGAATCTTTGTGCCCATGTAGATGTTTAGAGCATTGTGCGATATGATAGTAGTTGGGACACCCAGATAAAGTATGCAATTCCCTAAGCAAAAGTTTTAGTATACTAAGACTTATTTTCCTCATACTTAGAGTGCCACCCTAGTCCACTTGGTGAAATAGTACATTGTTGTAAGAATCGAATTGTGGCCTTAGATTGAGTTCGAATTGATAACCCCAATAAAGTCAAATCCCCATTGTGTGAATTTTTGATCAAGTGCTAAAGATTGGGTAGAGTGGTAGTGATGTTAGATTATCGCTTTCTAGCACATGAATAATGCACACTTCTTACACTTCTTGCCAGTACATGCATAGCAATCATTGAACATTGTGGGCCAATAGTAATATTCATGATCTTGAGGGTTATTACTTATGGAAAACTAGCCTCGAGTTCTCTTGTGATGTAACTCATGTATCACTTTCTAAAGTCTAATTTTTTGGAACCACGTATCGAAGGGACTCCTTCATTGTCTTTCTTGAATAAGATACACTGCATCAGTAAGAACACTCTGAAATGGATTGAAGTCTAAAATACACTTATTTTTATTTACTAAGCTCCAGGCATAGGCCGGTTTGGAAGAAAATGTATCATGTATTGAGTCCAACAAGGGTTATGAGACCACCGTACTGTTTCTCATTTTTGATCATATTGTAACAAAAAAACATCTTGCTCTTATTCTCTTGACTCGACATGTTGATTGGAAGCCATTTGTTCACATAAACCTTTTCAATGAATACCAATTTTGTCACTTTGATTTCTGCCATGCACTACACCGCAGCCGGAGTAATCTAAACCCTACCCTGTTTCTCATTCAAGCCCCTTGTTTGGGAGGAAGTCCTTGACTTCAGCATGAGACACTTTGTTTAAGTTAAAGTTATTTGAAACACAATTACTTAAACTTCTTCAAACTCCTTATAACTGATGAGGACCATCATTTTTCAGTGAAATATTATCTCACCTCGTAGTCTTCCAGGAATGCAGAATGAAGAAAGTGACAAGGGATTCTCGGATTCCTTTTCCAGATTACACGAAGGCCGGCGGAGATTATAAATGGACACCACGAAATAATAGAGGATGAAGTCACTTAGAAAATATGGATTGATGAGAGTTAGATCTTGGGATGTGCATGTTTTGATAGCCTCAGAAACTCTACCTCTTTTCCTCCATTTGTCCACTTGAATGCAGAGGCACATTCTTGAACATCATCGGTGGTGGCTTAACAAGGTGGAAAAAATTAGGCCACGTGACCTTTTGATGTGAGTTAATTATCTGACAGAGAGAATATTTGAAGAATGTTTATTGTAGACTTATCAAGTGGAGACAAGTATAACTTCAGCTCTCTTAGGATCAATAGTCATCCCTTCCTTTGAAGCAATGTGACCCATATGTAGGCTTGCCTTCATGTTCCCGAGAATATACATTTCTTAGGATTGAAGATACTCCAAATTTCCTAAATCTCTTGAACAACTTGTCTTAGGTGAGAGAAAGGGGATCTCGCACTTCTTGTGGAAAACACCACTTTGATATCGCATCGAAGATAGGCAAAGAACCATCTGCCCGGTAAATCTCAGCCCCTTGAGCGTCATGTCCGCATATTTTTGTCCCCAAATGTTGCCCAGATTTGATATAGCAAAATGACATCTTCATATAAGTGTATGTACCCCATATTTGTAGTGAAGGCTATCTTTGAATTGGTCCTCCTCTTTTACCATAATTTAGTTATATGCACAGATTATCCATCCTATGATGAAAATATCTCTCGACCCATTGACTACACTTGGAAATATTTTCTCCATGGAAGGAAGTAGATAGTGGTATTTGAGAGAGAAGATCTGTTAAAGTCTTGAAGAAGTCCACACATAGTCTGATTTCTTAGTTTCTTTTAAAATTAGCACTAGATTAGAAACTGATGAAGGAAGTGCTTGATTGGAAAGATGATACTTGCCTCTATGAGCTTGTTTAGATCCTTCTTCATGAGAGGCTCAATATGAGGATTCAATGGCCTTTGAATTTTCTTGATGAGGTTGGATTAAGGATCCAATTCAATAGTATGTTGTGCTTCAAACTTGGATCAAAGCCTCTCACGAATGTGTGCTTAACTCTGGGAAAAGATATGCAGCAAAATATTGTGACAAGTTGAATGAGAATCAGATTTATCTTGATGAAGTACTCACCTTACGAATTTGAAGCTTACTTTTCCTTCTCTCAGCAAAACTAGTTGGAATCTTCACCCTTCGGCTTGGATGTTAGCTTTCACCTTCATGCATTAGTCATTAGGATTGAACGTTGACTCTGAAAGTTTTATAAGTATTTTTGAGAACTTGTTCATTCTAAATTTGGACTATCTAATCTACCTTATTGACTTTCAAGTGACCTGTGGTTTCTTGAAGAGAAATCAACTTATTTTTGAAGGAATTTATGATTTTTGATCACTAGACACTTACCCAACTTGTGTCAATATTACTCTGCAAACAAGCTGGCCTCACGACCGGCTGATATGAGGGTTGAGTTTGGTCTTTAACTTGATACTCTCAACAACATTAAAGATGTTCCAGTTCTGTAAGCATGTCACAACCTCATTTGTTACCTTAACACTTGGAATCAATGTTTGAAAGCCTCAAAGTATTCAATTAGATCCCATACCCGATGTTTTTATCTCTTTAAGAGATCATTCTTATCAAAATTTATTCCTCTAATTTGATTTACAATCAGCTCACTATCTCCAAAAACTTGTAAGTTCTTGGTACCTCTCTTTCTTTCCCAGTGTAATCCATGGATTAGAGCTTACCATGCACTCAGTTGTTTTTTTATTTGAACAACTAAACTAGAACCCAGTGAGTAGTATTTAATACCTATGGGAGATAAACACATTGATCCCCCTCCCACACCTTGATTGCTCCTTGAGCCAGTCCAGTGAGAACAATTTCCCAAAGTTCATTTTTATCCTCATTATCTAGTTTGATGATGTTAGGGATAGGTGGATTTTATTCATGTAGACAATAAATTCCCAACTCAACTTCTTCCATTTCCTTGTATGGATCACTTCAGCCATACTTATTTTTTTACCTATTCATCAAAAGTCAAGTCAGAATACCTATAACCTTATTTTATGCCTCCACCGAATGTGTAGGAAATATTCTTGATTGAAAGATGAGAAATTGGCATTGATTGCACTTGGTACGTTAGGATCAATGTGGAAATTCACAATAGGTTTAGATATGATTGTATCTTTAGCTCCATACCTTTTTCTGAAGAGCATGTGTGACGATCAACTTCAATAAGTATTTTCAATCTTAGCCATGAAATGTCCAGATAAGCACAAGGAAAGTGTAGACACTAGAAATATACACCCCTCATCTTTGGCCAAATCATTAAACACATCGATATTTTATACCCTAGGTCATACACTATATCCCTCACATTTTATTCCATTAAATAAATGCATCCCATATTATGACCTTCATCACCCTCCCATTCTTATTTAATCAATTAACTAAATGTATGAATATTTCATTACACACCATTTAATCCCATTTAATTACATCATGTTTATCCTAAGTCTAATATTCCACGACATTACAAATTCTAAAATATATAAATCAACCGGGAATTTAATTTATTTCCTAATAATCCATCTAAGACCATCTCTAATCTACAGTAACTTCCTTATCTCGACACACCTATCATAACCATTTATATACACCTATTAAATCATTTACACACTCATAAAAATCATCTATACATCTATCCAAATCATACCTAAATTAGTATGATCTAACCCACTTTATCAGCCTAAAAAAAATAACAAAACACATCTCTAATAACTGACACATCATTCTCCTCAAAATCAAAACAAAATCCCAATTTAGCAAATTTTTCCATTAATTTCCCTCTGATGCTCAAGCAGAGATCAAAATCTTCGGCAATTGGGTAATTGATGGAAATTATAAGATTTTTAGTCTCTCTTCGAGGATCCTCCACTAACATTTCAAAAATTCTAACTCCTATGTGAGTTCATAGCACCATATGAAGCGGTCATGAGTGTTAGCTTTGTATTAACAATATTTCCAACACATTTCAAGCACTTCAAAGTCATCCCTATAACAAACTAAACTATGAAACTCGAAATAGAAGGATTTTTTTAAATAGCATTATGACATTCCTCTGCATTTACAATAAGATTACTAGCTATAGCTAGTGAATGCACAAGTCAAAATAAATCAACAATGAGTAGACATTCCTCTGTATAATTTAATCAAGTAACTAGCTAATGCTATTTTTACTGTAGTATGTTGTAATTATTTAATCCATCCTATAACGTAGTGATAAACCCTATGCAGCTGTTAGCATGAGGTTAAGTATCCTTGATCTCCGCTGATCACCCTTTAATATTCACTGAATGTTCATGATTAACCTTACTAGTTTTACCACATTGTGGTAGTGAGAACTGGTGATTGGTCCTCTAGTGTCTACTTAGGGTCATGTAGTAACCCCATCATGTATCCTACACTTAAGGATTGAGGAATCATGGTGATTAGAAAATGTACCCAAAAAACACATTACTTTGGAAAAAGTTCCTAAGTTGTACTATGTATACTTAGTGTAGACGAGTGCACAATAGGTCTAAATTTTCTTCCCATCACCTCACTATCATCTCATCACAATTATCTAGATTCATTAAGCTTAAGTAGTTGAACCTATTTAAAACTTATTTATTTCATAACAAGTTCATTTACACAAGTTCAAAAATCCTAATGCCTGCTATTAGTTACCCAAGGGAGGCCTATACATTTGTATCGTTTCATGTGGGCATCCGATGGGCTCACTAGTGGGCATCCTTCGCCGTGCATTATTAGTTTGGTTTTGCTAGGTTTATAACACTCATATTATTTCTCTACTTTTCGGATATTAATATACACATTTAATTACCTTTGTTTGGAAGCTAGGGCCTGAAGTCTATATAAACTTGCTGCCCCCTTCTTACATTATTAAAATTTTAATGGAACATGATGTGTTAAAACCTTATTCTAGGTTCCCTTTAGGTCTGACAATCCTAACTAGCCACAACAGAGCATGTCCTTTTTTTATACCCTTATTAAAGGAATTATTTGCATTATTGGGACAACACCTATGCCTTAGACTTATTCAAAGATAGTTAGTACTGTTTATGGAATTATTATTAATCAATGAGGGAAATATTACCTCTTGGATATGATGTTACCACTTAGAAGTAAAATCTAGCTATCAGGTTTATTTCGTATGTTATTCATTTGAGTTCTTTCTTTCCTCTTCATATTATGTCTTTAAAGATTTATCCCATAATCAGCTAAGACATATTTTTAACTGTAATGAGCGATAGTTATAATGTATTTAGAATCCCTTAAGTCTTGATTAGATTAAATCACTTCTTTACCTAGAGCTCATTATTTCCCTTACTTGGTTAGACCTTAAATAGCTTAGATTGTAAGTCCCGATTGAGTTTTCAGTTTAGGCGTGCACTAGCTCGTTTAATTTCTTTCCTATACTCTATCAGTTTAAATCTCTAGAATGAAATAAATTTCTCAAGCCATTAATCATACCTACGGATTCCATCCTATAAAGATAAACTATTATCTTACATGTTACTCCTTTTTAATTTTTCTTTTATACACATTTGAACCATTCTTTTCCCATATTCAAGCTATGACAAGGATTTAGATTGGCATTAAGCATTTAGCATAATTTACTAACTTAGCCCATTCTAGATTCATTCGTGATGAAGAACATTAAGAGGAACGTTAGATTCATTAAGGAGGAATAACTTCTATTATTTTAGGATTTTCCCTTCAATTTAGTCTCTTTAATCACTTAGCATTGTTTCCATTTACTCAAATACAATCCTTACATTCATGGAAGGTTGTTAGGTAAGAGATAATTGTTAGTTTCATGGTACTGTAATTATTTGAAACACTAGATAAATGATTTTAGGATTCCATATCTTATCAAATTAGTTGTTTTGTTTTCGACTCATA
Source organism: Taxus wallichiana var. yunnanensis (assembly GCA_018340775.1). NCBI lineage: Eukaryota > Viridiplantae > Streptophyta > Pinopsida > Cupressales > Taxaceae > Taxus > Taxus wallichiana. Next base: position 275,585,193 of record CM031236.1, on the reverse strand, counting down.
ACAAAATCATTATCTATACATACACAAAAACTACTTATATTATTTATACACAATCAGGTCCTACATTCCACTAATATTTATGGAAAATGACATCACTAAGGAATATTACAAGGTACAATTTTCCCAAGGAAAATATAATTAACAATAAGTAAATAGACAATTGGATTCAAGATCTGTAAATAAACTTTCATTCTAAACCAATCTTCACATGTCGGAGAAGGAAGGTCCACCCATCGTTACTAAACCTGTGACACTGTTTAGTTTTGGGGTGTTAGTTCAAAGAAATGGAAAGAAGTCAATCTACATGCTCTACTAAGTTTTGAAAAATAATAACATTAGTCATCTTAGCTAGCTTAATTAAATCATTGTAAGGATATTGCATCCATAATAGTTAGGGAACTAGAATCTACCATCAATCCTATAGCTGGTGATGGAAGCGGTGTGGAGAATATATGTGAAGAATTACGAAGGACCATAACATACATTCCCCACTTCCTCGATCGCAAGTTATGCGATGGACATGAGATTCGAGGATACCAGAACTATGTGGATCCACCATCTTAGACACTGAAAACACCGTTAAACAATGAATAAACTACAAAATTTAAGGAAATCATTTTGTTTTGCATCCCACATCTATGTAGTCAAATTATCATGCCAAGAAAGTCAACCATTGATTTTAAATCCATAAAATGACTAAGTATAAAATTTTGGAAAATTTTTGCTTTGAGTTTCCCCCTTGTATTTTCCACTTTTAAAATTTTCTAGAAATCATTTTAATTGAATTTAAACCACATAAAAAAAAACAAAATATTCAGATGAAAAGGCATGGATCATGTGATCCATCCCTTGAGAATCAAAATATCTTGAGATAAATAAAAAATGAAAGGAACTAATAACATTAAAGTCTTACAAGGCCGAGTATCAACATTCTATTTTATTTCCATATCATTTTACAAAATGTTTCTTGCACATAAAGGTTACTTACATCTATAATCTTAGAAAAGACTACATATTCTGTTTCTTCTTTTTCTTGCAGCCAAGTTAAGGTACATGATCCTTTCTGATCGGAAGACAATGATAATTCATCCAATTTCTTTCTCTAAGCAATAAGAACTAGCTGACTTAATATTATTTGCTACATTAAATGAAAATAAGCCATACCATTTTTATTGGGAAAGAATAATCGTAAATAGTCATGCATATCATAGCTATGAGGTTATCTCGGAATTCATGAAAATAAATAGTTTAACACCCAAATGAAGACATGTAAATCCAACACCATAGTTTAGCTTGAGTGATTTATGTGTTTATACATTCAATGCTAACATTCATTGAGTAATAAGCTATCAATTTTATTAATTAGAGTATTGGGGCAAAAATAAAAGGTCCATTCCAAAGATTTACCCTACGCTTTTATCGAAGCCCAAGTTGCCATATCGAATATACATGGAAAGAAAACATGATAATACCTAGAAAATGTCTCATAAAAATACACACAAACCAACAACCGTACGTCTTCCAAGCAAGCTGTACAATAAGAGACATTGAACTATATGCAAGGTAATATCAAAAAAGTTGAGATGAAATAATAGAACCCATTAATTTTAATTTAAGCTGAAGATCATAAAAGGAAAAGCGAGAAAATCCACAACCATAATTTTTGTAAGGAAGTTGAGTTTATTGGTAGTTCCGACTATTTTCCAATACCCATCAAATGACAATTTACACCAAAAATATAAATTAAAAACCTAAAAATTTGATTTGCACATTCGACTAAATAATCCATAATAGAAAAGCATTTTTATCTGAGAGAGATTCGAAGCTTAGAAGATGGTTTTGCCATTTATTTTCCAAAAACTAGAGAAGAATGCAGAACCCACAAAGATAATAATATTTTTATTAATCAAAAACTAGGAGAACAATAGAGACCCTTTCTTGAAAAATCAATTTTCTTTTGTTTGATTTGTTTCCATATACAAATTGAAACCCTAGTTGATTTTCTCTAAATCGACCATTCGACTTTCCCAAATAACCAAAATTTCTTGATGCCCTCACCCAAATAATAGAGGATTATAAATACAAAATCGATTCAATAACCACATGGAGCAAAAAATAGGTAAAGGTTCCCCATATTTGGAGTTCTCACAAAGTCAAATACCATTACAAAATCCCAATCTCCACTTTTTCCCACATTCTCTCCACATATCTGAGAAAACCTAATTTGCATTTATTTTCCCATCTCCTAAAATGCCAAATGGATGGTGAGAGAAGCCTCACATGCCATCATGGGTGGGGGTTCTTTTAATCAAGATTACATATTCAAACAAAAATTTAAATCCCTTCCCTAATGTGCATGAATGTCACTAAAGTGGATAAAGGAATAATTACTGAGCATTTACCACATTGTGTGGTCCTCGATACCATTTCAATATTGAATCCTCAACAAATAATACCTTTAGAAAAATCAAACATTACTTATTGATTCCATTGAGTGCGAAAATATGCTCCCAATATACTAATGATGAAAATATTAAAATAGGCCACAAATTGGTGTTATAAAGCCATTCCACTAGCTATAAGCCTTGAGTTCTTTTGCCAAATTATATCATCTCAAAACAATTTTCATGGTCATGATATAATTATAACATCATGACACTTCCCGAACTAGAAAACAAAGTTTTGTAATGAAACTTACTACGTTAATAACACCAACAAGAGGTATTTAGTTTTAAGGTACTTAATTATTTTTAATTAAGTACTTAGATAACTAAGTATTGTCTACCATAATAATATTTAATTAATTGAATAAACATTCATTTTTCAACTTTTCATAATTATTGGATTAATTAAATAGTCAAAAAGAAGGGATTAAATTGAGGGATGTTCTACGTTCCTCCACGTTAAAGGATTCATCGTCCCCGAATGAATAAAATACCGGATCAAAATAAAATGTTGAAACTTTTACCAAAAATGCAATAAATTAGCATCCAAAACTTCAGAATCAAGTTTATAACGGTATCAACATTGCTGAAACAACCTTATCAACTAAAAATCACAATTCTTTATTAGCCTCAACACTAATAAATCGAAATTTTTCAAGCTGTCGATAAAATAAAAAAATAATATTTATGCACGATTAAATAGTTTCATCACAGTTTCTTAAACAAATAAATGTGAGAAAGTAGTTTTATATTCTTCCATATTTTCCCAAGTTGCATTGTCCTCAAAATATTGGTCCTATTGGACCTTGCATTGAACAATTTCTCTATTTCTCGGTTAGCGACTTACCTATTTCCTAGCACTCTAATGGGCTCCGGCGCGGTGATTAGGGTTCAGGGCCCGATGGTGAGTCCCGATTAAGTACATGTAAAATATGCTACATATTTTTTAATATGAGGCTATAGAAAGCATCATGTAAATTTGAAAGTAAAGGAGGTAATTCTAGTTGGTATACGATTGGACTAAGGACTTACGGAACTTTGAATGGTTGAACATAGCATAGGGAAAGCTTGACAAGCCTTCTAAAATGTTATTGAACTCTTTTAGGCTTAACATGAAGAAAAAAATTGTCTCCTTTCTCAAACAATCTCTCCTTCCTAGGTTGATGCATAACTCTTTTAACGATCTTATCCTGCTTTCAAGTGTTACCATATTTTCTTAACTTGTTTTTCCATTTCCGTTAGCATTTCTGGCCCAACCACCTCTCTATCTTCTATGTTGTCTCAACTTACAAGGGTATTTCAATTTCTTCCGTATAAAGCCTCGAATTGGTGCCATTTTTTCCAGCAAAGAGTGATATGAGTTATTTTATGAAAACTTCACTAAATGTAGAGTATTATTCCCACTCGTCTTTGCTGATCCATATAGTACATACTGAAGCATGTCTTCAACACTTGGTTCACATGCTCAGTTTGACCATCCATTTCTAGATGATAAGATGATCTAAAATTTAATTTCATTCCCAAACATGAATTTAATGTTTTCTAGAATCGAGATGTCATCCTTGGATCTCAATTATAAATGATTGTTTACAGAACACCATCTGATTGAAAGATCTCATGCATAAACCTTATATGCAAGCCTTTGAGGAATCATCGGTAAGGTTCCTAGGTATAAAGTGAACTACCTTGCTTAGCACTTTTCCCTACTGACCAAATCATATCATGTGAGTTTTGGTCATGTGCATCCTTGGATGAAGTCCATGTTAATGACTTGCCATTTGTGGTGCGGAGTTACTATGCGGATATAACGGATGATCAGGTAGGTGTGCATGCTCCACCTTAACCATTGAAATTTTAAACAACTAGAAACATAAGATGTGATGCTCTTTCTCATTCCCTTATAGAAATATTGTTTTTCACGTCTTCTACCATTTTGGTTATTAGAGATGACCCGGTATGGTGTATCATGGAATTCATGCAACACTTTTGTTCTACAGATCATTCCATACGGAACATAAATCATGTTTTCAAAATGCATAATTTTATCCTTGTCAAAACTAAAACCAACATATCTTTTATCCTTTGGGTCAAATTTTGAGGATTCTTGCACTTGCGAATAATATGGATCTACGATTGAATATTTCATTACTTCTTCCTTGAATTTTGTGCACGGAGTTATAACGATTGTAATGTACTTCTACGGCTCAAGGAATACACTACCGCTTTTCCTTTCCTTTTATATAATTGATATCAAAGTTGTATTATGATAGAAAATCCGGCTTTATACTATGTACATGTATTTAAATTGGATTGCGTGAAGATATACTTCAGCCACTAAGTGGCGTTTTTAGCTCAAATGGTTTACCCATCAAATAGTGCCTCAGAAATTACAGATGAATGAACTATTGTAGCCAATTCCAGATCATGAGGGGCATAATTATACTCACGAATTTTCAATTTTCTCCCCTCATATGCCTGACGCGACATGTCATCCTATAGCAAAACCCCTCCTAATCCTTCCAGGATGCATCTGTAACAAGCTTTGTAAAATTTCCGTTTGGATCGGGAATGGTTGGAATTTGGAGTAGTTGTCAAACTCTCCTTGATTGAGTAAATGCTTGTTCTCATTTATCTTTCCAAAATTTTTTTGTCCTTCTGTAAAGTGACATTATTGGACCAACCAATCTTGAGAAATCCTTCACGAATTTTCTCTAGTATCGACCAAACCCATGAAGCTTCTTACCTCATGCATCCTTTGGTGCTAGCCACTCTGATGGATTTTATCTTTACGGGGTCCCACAAAGACCCCATTCTCATTGATTACATGACCCAAATCTTTGTATCTCTTTACGATAAAAGCACACTTGGCCCAATTGGCATATATCTTGTTCCACCTCAAAATTTCTAACATAATTTCCGGATAGGGTGTTGTGCTCTTGTTCATTCTTGGAGTAGATGAGTATATAATCTAGGAAAGCGAGTAAAAACTTGCGAAATACTAGCGAGAAGATCTTGTTCATGAGGTTCATTAATCTTGTAAAAGAATTAATGAGTTCGAATGGAAGAGCCGTGAATTCATAATGTTAAGTAACGTGTTACGAACACCATTTTTTGAATATCTTACTCTTTGATTCCTGATTGGTGATATCATTGTAGGTATATTTTAGAGAATACCATGACATCTCTCATCGATTGAAGATCTTTGTCGATCCGTGCCAAAGGATATTTGTTCTTAATTGTTGCCTTGTTCAACATTCTATAGTCTATGCATAGTTGAAGGGTTCCATCCTTCTTCTTCATGAAGATCACCGGTGCACCCCATGGTGACACACTGGAGTCTTAAAAACTTTTGTGATGAGCTCATGAATTTAAGCCTTTATCTCAATTAGCTCTATTGTTGTCATGTGATAAAGTTCTTTTTGACATAGGTTCGATTAATACGGTTTTGATATCAATGGTGAAGTCAAACTCCTTTTCGAGAGGAAATCTAGGTAACTCATCTGGAAATACATCACTAAAGTGTTGCAAAAGTGGTGAATCAACCAAGGGTGATTTATTAGTTTCCTTTAAATCATCAATTTTAACATCGAAGAATGTGTAACCCTTTCTCTTCACCCTTTTTAGTGCATGGTTTAAAATCTACCTTATTGAAAAACCCCCTTTTTACCTTTAATGGTGGCTAGTTCGGCTCATCATCCTTGAGGCATTTACATGTTTTTCTAGGTAGTCTACCACAGATTGATGTTCAAACAACCAATTGACTTGAATTATTACATCATAGGACCTTAATGGAGATACATAAAGTTTCACTTGAGGTTGTGAAATTGGTTAATTCTAATGCTGCCATATGTAATCAATGTTATACCTTGTGCCTAACATTGTTCCCAAACTTTATTTTCCATATGTTTTCCATAAAACTAGTTTTTATGAAATTTTTCTACTAAAACTTTAGAAATGAAGCATCTAGTTTTCTCTAGTATCACTTAAATTTTTCACAGATATGACATCTGACTTACGACACCTCTCTTTGGTGTGGATTGATTTTTAGCCTCATGGTTACCTACAATTGCATGAATTTTCGATCAATATTCTTTTATTGCTGGAAACCAGCTCCTTGTTTCTTTTGTGGGCACCATTTTGCATAGTGTGGACCCCCATAATTTAAATAGCCACATATGGGCCCTTTGTTTTTAGTTATTTATGTGTTATTTGCTGACAAAAATTGCCACTTTGTATTCTTGTTTACAAGTTTATTTTGCTGCATTTCTTTGGCGAAACATGTGCTTGCTGCCATCCTTGCAACCCATGGGTTTTTAACAAATCCAGTTGAAGGAGTGTTGTTAAATTTATTTCTATTTTACTCTCTATTAGTAGAGATAGATTTCAGTTTTTACTCTTTCTAAAAGCCTTCTGAAGCTTGCCTCCATAGTAAATGGACCGTGTACATCCACCTTACCCCTATGATGGGGTTGAGTCCCATTATGAACTTCCTTATCTGTACTTTCGTATATTTTTGATATTGGGGAACATAATTCAATAGCCTTGTATACCACTCCCAATATTCAATCACGCTAAGCTTCCCTTGAGTTAAATTTTGGAACTTAGTCATTTTTAATCAAAGCATAGCTGGGGCATCTAGTGTTGATGAAAATATATTTTAAATTGCTCCCATTCTATAGAAGAAGTGTCTATTCCCATCTCAAATTTCTTGTTATCCCACCATGATGATGTTTCTTAGGAAAGATGAAAATATCCCCTAATTGTTTGTCTCCTAGGAGAAGTCTCGTATTTCAAAGTACTTCTCCATTTCACTCAACCATGATTCAACCCCATCTCCCAAGGTTGTTCCATCAAACTTTGGCGGGGTAATCCTCCTAATATCACGGGACAATTTTTCTTCCATATGTGCATTTTTGTTTTCACACCATTCATATTCCTCATGGTGTTCTTCTTGAGGTTTTACCTCCATAACCATCTCCTCTTTAGGAGGCTCTTTTTGCACAGGCTTTCTGTTCTAAAACAACCATGTGGTCTCAGGTGTCTCGAAGGAGTTCAAGAGTTTATTGTAAGCTTTGCTTAGTAGGTGGAGAGACCTTAAAAATTTCCTGAGGCTTCCCCTATACGCAGTTCCTTTTCCTTTACGGGTCATCTGTCCCTAATAAAGGTAAAATAAGTTTGTGTTAGTGAAGCAGACCAATAATGTCTAAAAGCCGAAACCTAAAACTCGTGCCAAATGTAACAAACTAAAATATGACACTTTCGAAATAGAAGGTTTTTTTAATAGTATTATGAAATTCGTTTGCATTTACAATCATTACTAGCTACTGACTAGTTAATGCAACAAGTCAAAATAAATTATCAATGAGTAGACATTCCTCTGCATAATTTAATCGAAACTAGCTAAGGCTTGTTTATGCGAGAATGTCATAATTATTTAATCTATCCTATAATGCATTGATAAACCATGTGCTTTAGCTATGAGGGTTAAGTATCCCTAATCTCCACGATCACCCTTTAACATTCGATGAATGTTCATAATTAGCCTTGCTTTAGTTTTACCCTGCTTTGTAGTAATGAGAATTGGTGATTGGTCCTCTGAGTGTCACTTAGGGTCATGAAATAACCCCATCTTGTATCCTACACTTCGGGTTGAGGAATCACGATGATTAGAAAATGTACCCAACAAACACATTACTTTGGCCAAAGTTCTTAAGGTACATACTATATACGCTTAGTGTGAGGCGAGTGCACAATAGCTCTAACTCACTATCATCTCATCATAGTTATCTAGATTCATTAATCTTAGGTAGTTTTAACCTATTTAAAACTTATTTATTTCATAACAGTTCATTTACGTAAGCTCGAGGAATCCCCAATGCCCACTTTTGGTTACTGGCAGAGGCCTATCATTGTTTAATACATTTACGTATTAGGTGGCTGATGGGCTACTTATGAGGCATCCTTCATCATGCATTGTTAGTTTGGTTTCCTCTAGGTTCATAACACTTAAGATTATTTATCTACTTTTTGGATATTAATATACACATTTAGTTACCTTTGTTTTGAGGGTTGGGGACATGAAGTCTATGTAACCTTGCTGCCCCTTTCTTACATTCTAAACATTTTAATGGAACATGATGTGTTAAAACCTTATTCTAGGTTCCCTTTAGAGTCGACAGATCTAACTAGCCACAACGAGCATGTCCTTTTTATACCCCTATTCGAGGAATTATTTGCATTATTGGGACAACACCTACACCTTGACTTATTCAAATCTAGGTAGTACCCATTTAAGGTATTCTTTTTCTGTGATGAGGAAAGATGACCTCTTGGATATGATCTTACCTCTCCATGACCTCATTTTATGACTTGATTATAGGGATTTTTTTTTATTTTTACTTTATGCTTCTTGATCTAAATACCCATATATTTAAATCCAACATAAATCTTAATGTTCATTGTTCCAAATTCACATAATTTAGAACAAACATTCATTTAGCTAATCCATCTCATAATAGTAACCATATGCAGTTGTAATGACTCGGTACTTTATCTGACGATCTCTCATTTCATGACTCGGTATTAAACTAATCTCTCATGTGTATACCAAGTATACTTTTGGTTCCCTTATTCCATTAAGGGTCAATCAAGTGTTAACAACTAAAAAGAGTCTATTTGGGTATACATTACGAATAACCATGAAATATCGTATCTTTAGTCCTACTTGAAATCAAGAAAATGTAACCATATGACTTGTGATAATTTTCCCAAAGTTTCAAGACATGTATGTCATGTCTTCATTACGAGATGACATACTCATCAACAGGAATATGTATTTCACCACACTTGAAAATTGTTATCTAGATTAGACTACCTTGACTTACGTCAAACACATCCATGTCTTTGTTATATACTAAGTAGATCTAGCACATAGACTAGTGTTGATAGTCTGCAATGAAGACTAAGTGAAAAAAGAGCATCCAAATCGACTTGCATTGCTTTGGATCTAGTTCCTCACCCGTAGTCATCATAAGATGACATTGGCACTAGGCCATATTACTATCACTAATTAGTGTATAACAAATACCTAGATCCATATTTTATGATAGTAATGCTTAAGGGAGCTAGGTGGATAATCATGCCATAGTGGTTGCTCCACAGTAACCAAATAATGACTCACGTCATTGAATGGGTATTGTGTAGTGACAACTATCTTGTGATTTTCCATCGAGTTCCACTAAGTGAAACATCATAACTTAACAAGTTCATTAATTCATTTAATTCACAACTTGTTAATTCACCCTTATTAATCTTATTGATAGGTGTCATGCCTAAGGATTATTTAGGGTTCGAAATGAATATCCCATTATGAAAGGATTGTAACGTTTAATTCACTTAAGTGTATGATTACAGATTGAAGACTACATTATGCTTAATTAATAAAGAATACATTTTCCATATAAACATATAAGTGTCATGTTTGCATTTCAATTGTATTTATTATAGGGCGTCACACATAATAACATACATATGTATATTGCCTTAGAGAAAGATTTACCTTCCTAGCTAATAGATCAAAGTATGTTTATTACTTATAACAATATACATAACCCTTCCATTGGAAAACATAAGGACATCCATAAACTTAACATATCATTCATGAACTTTAGATTTTACTAGCCTTCTAATTAATAATTGATTATATCATGGATGTATTCTCTTATCATAACTTTATTATAATTCTGGGTTCATCACAACTACTTACTTATTAACAGTCATATAGAAAAACAATCATCTTACAAGACACCCTTCATCATTTAAGCACATCTTATTCATAATTACTAGATGAACTTAATCCAAATAGACATCGCCACTTGGCATAATTCATAAGTTACTTAGATAAACATCCAATATTAACTTATCCATTATTACAGTATATAACATTATTCTATCTAACACTTAAATTCACTATTCAAGCAACCCATTCAAACATTATTTCCTTCAATAATAGTATCCAACATATAAGTCAATTAACACTTAATATGACTTATACTTATGCATGGTATAAGAATAGCTTACACACAAAACTACCTTTCTTTATTGAATGCACAAACTACTAAATTCATTTTTTTCCAAACAATCATTTCCAATCAAGATAATGTAACAAGTAATCTAACTTTATTAATTTTCAAATATAGGTATCAAATCATGTTCATAAAATTGATCATAATCCTTTCTTTCAAACAGATAAAATAAATGGACAGGGCCTTTCTCATTACTATACAGAAGTAATTCAATTATGAATACAATAATCAATTATTCCATTCAACTTTCTTCAATCAAAAGAATAAATGCAACTTTATACATCTTCCTTCTTTTATCTTTCATGAGGACAAATCTGTCATAAGATTGTTAACATGTGTCAGTTCATACGAACTGAGCATGATAGGTACTAAATCTTCAAAACAACATGCTCTACATGATAATTTCATAAAAGGAACACTTATTTTAAATGAAATTATCTAAAGTTTAAAAAATCAAATCAACTCTTTTGATCATGTCATAAGAACATTAAAAATGAAACCATAAAAAAAAGACAAGTCTAACACATGCATTTCATTTTAAAAATTGAAACAGATATTAATTTAAGTCACTCAGGGTGACCCAAAACAGATATAATTAATCCTAATCAATCAAATATAAGAGTGCAAGAATAATATGATTACTGACTATATATAACCCATAATTATATGATATTAATCACATTTCTTTCTTAGTAATGTTTATACAACTTAATAAAAAGATCTAAATTTACATTATATTTCAATCAAATAATATACAATCAAGATAGTGACTTACCCTGATAATAATAAGTAAAATATTTATAAAGGTTGCGATCATATAAGTTTGTAATATTATATATTTTTAATAAAGTATAAAAATTTCATTAGCTAAGCTGTATTTATACTACTCTGACAAATAACAATCCATGCATAGACATTTATAACACATTATAACAGTCAAGTATTTCCCCTTACTTGCATTGAATACAAGTTCCCAATACATAAGATTTTCAAGAATAAAACAACTACTAGTTAGGTTTGGTTTAGAAGAAACTAAATTCGAGAGGTGATAAAGAGCATACTTACATGATAATCCAATTGTGTGATCAAGCCAAGTTCTTAAAAAATCAACTACATTATATCAAAATCTTTATCATAACTAGATTTTTTTAATCATGAATTAAGATTAATTTCCAGCTCATCGAGAAACCAATATCTACAAGTAACCCAAGCTTTATAACATAGTCAAACTTTCTGAAGATAATATAATTAAGCACTCGAACAATAAATACATCGATCGGATTAATGCGAAAGATCGTGACTTCACATTAGTAAAGAGGACAAAAATTAAATAAATGATGCATTCAAGTGAGAGGTTGAGTTGAAATGAGATTTTAGAATTACCTAAAGACCCCAGAACTTAACATTCATTCAAAGCCTTTCTTTTGATTCTCTGAGGTTCATATGCATAGAACAAAACTTTAAAACAAAATGATAAGACCATTCATTCTCAATGATCTCAAGGCTATTATAAAAGAACAATCAAAACAACTTAAAATTGAATCACAATTCTATTCCATAGCTCTCCAGTGTATAAATTTAGACCGAATAGAACCTATCCACAAGGTGAAAAAAATGGAGGAGGAAAGAGCAAATAATAGTCATGTATAAATGAGATCACAATACCCAAATGAACCATCAAATACGACTCAAATTTCCAAGTTACATAGGTGTCATCAAGGTCGAAGTAAAATAAGGACTTTGATTAAACTTAAACTACCCAAAATCCTCAAATGGATCACAGTGTAACCTCTTCAAACAACTCAGTAATATTCGAAAGTGTTGACCCAAAAAGGGTAGAATATTCAAACACCCAAAATAATTTTTTCTTCCAACAATGGAGTTCCATAAAACTCAAATGAATTCATTCAAATAAGATACTATTGTCGTAAAACAATTCGACAAGTCATTCATTGTCAAACAAGTATAGACTGATTTTAGATTTTTACACAACTTTAAGCCGATATATTGAATACCCAGAATAGAAAATATATTCCAACATAACCCCACAAATACCCACTTTTAGGTATAGATTAAATCATGTAAAACTTGCATTAAACCCAATAGAGATGGGTATGAAATAAAAACAAAGTTATAATACTAAGAAAAGCACAAAACATAAGCGTAATAGGCATCCATTATTACTAAAAACAACTCACCATATTTTTGTCCAAATCCATTAAAGTTCTGATTAAGAATACTCATCTAGAAACCATGAAACATTATTATTCCATCAAATAAGCATTCACCATCAAGCACATAAGGCCAAAAGTTGTTCAATCAATAAACAACCGATTTAGAAATAAACAAGAATACTACTAGATAAAACAATTAACACAAAAACCACAAAGCCCATAACCAAGAACACGATTCCATTTCAAGAGCATATTTCTTTTCATGAAATAATTAAATAGAGAAAATTATTTCAAGGAGTTAGAGCCTATCATGCACAGTAGGTCTTTTGAAATTATTCTTCAAGCTCCTAGGATTCCTTTCCAAATTTCCACGATAATCTCCACAACCAAATTGAACCAAGATTCCACAGAAAACCCTTCATCTCAACCTCATTAATATTTATAACCTAAGTTGACTAGGTCTCACACCCAAAATATGGTAGTGGAGATCATATATTCCAAATTTATATTTACTGAAGTATGTGGAAGGTGGTGCCATGCCATTAACCAAACCATTTACCATTATTTTCCCCAATCTTAGCTTCATGTGCTTGGATCTTAGGGTTTATGACTTTAGGTCCCTTTCTCTAATATGGTTAAGGTCTAAGTTTTAAAACAATAGTATTAATCCACATATGTGTATCTTCTAATAAAATAACAACCTTAGGTTAGGTTGTGAATGATAGTCAATGAATCAAATGTCACCATAGTGTAGATTTATCGTTTAGGTTCAAGTTAACAACAAAATGAAGATCACTTAAAAATTATGTTTCTAACCATATACGGCAGGTTTAATACAAACCAGAGCCCCTCGATCACATAGTCATCCTTAATGGAATGGCAAAATATATACAATTATGATTGAAATCACTACACAATATATATATATATATATATATATATATATATATATATATATATATATATATATATATATATATATATATATAATTATATAAAATTGAAATTCCAAAATTGGTATAAACTCAAGTAACCATTGTTTTAAAGCCATAATTGCATATTGGTTTTAGGAGAATGCCTTGGATCACTGAAATTGATCCAAGGTACTATCCAATATCGATACAAAGTTAGCAATTATTCCAAGACATTAAAAGTTTTCTTGATTACCAGATCACCTAATGGTTCCAAGAACTTGATTCAAACTTTCCACAAGTTGAAACCAACAAGTTCATTTCTCAAACTAGTTAAGTAAATATCACAACATTAGTACAATTGCTGCCATATGATTGATTAATTAGGACATATTTCATTGGAAACTGATACCTTTCTAGCAACATGATTTAAGTAGTTCAGTAGAGCACACACTCAAGAACACAATCACATGTCTATGTTTCCAATCAATCCACAAGAAAGAAAGTACAAATGTAAGAAAAAAAAGGCATTCAAACTCTTAGAAGTAAAATATAGCTATCAGGTTTATTTCATCGTTAATCCTTTGAGTTCTTTCTTTCATGTTCATAATATTTGTCCTTAAAGATTAATCCCATAATCAGCTAAGGAATATTTTTAACCTATCATGAATGATAGTAATAATGAATTTAGACTCCCTTAAGTCTTGATTAGATTAAAACACTTCTTTACCTAGAGCTCATTTTTCCCTTGCTTGATTAGACCTTTAATAGCTTAGATCGTAGTCCCAATTGAGTTTTCCATTTAGGCATGCACTAGCTCATTTCATTTCTTGCCTAGACTACTATCAAGTTTAAATATTATAATGAAATTAAGGATTTCTCAAGCCATTAATCATATTCCAGATTCCATCCTATAAAGATAAACTATTATATTACATGTTACTCCTTTTTAATTATGCTTTTATACACATTTTGAGAACCATTCTTTGCCCATATTCAACTTGACAAGGATTTAGATTGATATTAAACATTTAGCATAATTTAGTAACTTATCCCATTCCATATTCATTCATGATGAAGAACATTAAGAGGAACCTTAGATTCGTTAAGGAGACATAACTAATATTTTAGGATTTTCCTTCAATTTTCCAGTCTCTTTAATCACTTAAAATTATTTCCATTTACTCAAATACAATCCTTACATTCATGACAACTTGCTTTAGGTAAGAGACACATTCTTGATTTCATGGTATAATTATTTAAAACACTAGATAAATGATTGTATGATTCCATATCTTATCGAATTATTTGCTTTGTTTTCGACGGCAGCTTAACATGATCATTATCTGTACATATTTATCTGAAATCCAATCCTACATTCCATTAATATTTATGGAAAATAACATCACTAAGGACTATTACAAGGTAAAATTTTCCCAAGGTAAATATAATTAAAAATAAGTTCATAGAAAATTGGATTCAAGATCAAGTAAATAAAATTTCATTCTAAACCGATCTTCACATGTCGGAGAAGGAAGGTCACCCATCGTTACTAAGCGTGACACTATTTAGTTTTAGTGTGTTAGTTTAAATAATTGGCAAAGAATTCAATCTACATGCCTTACTAAGTTTTTGACAAATAAGAAGATTAGTCATCTTAACTAGCTTAATTAAATCATTGTAAGGATAGTGCATCCACAATAGTTAGGAAACTAGAATCTACCATCAATCACATAGTTAGTGATGGAAGAGGCATGTGGAATATATGTGAAGTGTTCCTAAAGGAAAACTTCACATATATTCCTCCCGCTTTGTCAATCGCAAGTTATGTGATGGACGGGAGATTGAGATCCTAAGCCCCGTGTTGGATCCACCATCTTACACACACCTGACACCATCATTTTCAGCGTTTTATTTTATTTCAATATCATTTTCCAAAATGTTCCTGCATAAATGTTACTTGCATCTATAATTTTGAACAAAAACTACATATTCCATTTCTTCTTTTTCATGCATCAAGTTAGCTTTAATCCTTTCATATTACAACTAGAAGACAATAAAGTCACCCATTTCTTCTCTAAGCAATACAGAACTAGCACAATATTCATTACTACGAGTAAATTAAAATAAGCCATACCATTTTATTGGGAAAGAATAAGCCGTAAGCAGTCATGCATATCATAGGCTATGAAGTTCTCTTGAAATTCATGTGAAAAAATAGTTTAACACCCAAATGAAGACAAGTAAATCCAACACCATAGTTTAGCTTGAGTAGCTTTAATAGTTTATACATTCAATGCTTAACATTCATCGAGTAATAAGCTATCAATTCTATAGTAGAGTATTTGGGAAAAAGAAAAGGTCCATTCAAAATTTACTCTACACTCTTATATTGAAACCCAAATTTCCATATGAATATACATGACAAGAAAATAAGATAATAGCCATAAAACATTTCATAAAAAATACACAAAACCCAACAATCTACTTCTTCTAAGTAAGCTATACAATAAGAGACATTGAACTATATGCAGGTAATATCAAAAAAAGTTTGGGTGAAGTAATAGAACCCATTCATTTAATGTAACTGCAAGATCACAAAAGGAAAAATAGACAAACCACATCCATACTTTTTTTAAAGGAAGTCAAGTTTATTGATGGTTTCATGTCAATTTTTGCAATACCCATCACACCCGAACCAATTTATACCAAAAATATCAATTGAAAACCCCAAAATTTGATTTACACATTCAACTAAATAACCCTTAATAGAAAAACGTTTTAATCTGAGATTTCAAGCTCAGAGGATGGTTTCACCATTTATTTTCCAAAAACCAGAGAAGAATGTAGAACCCACACAATATAATAACATTTTTATCAATAAAAACTAGGAGAACAACAGAGAGACCCCTTTCCTAAAAAATTGATTTTCTTTTGTTTGATTTGTTTCCAAATACAAATTGAAACCCTAAGTCGATTTTCTCCAAATACGACCATTCCAGCTTTCCCAAACAACTAGAAATTCCTTAATGCCCTTACGCCTAGATAATGAGGATTATAAATACAAAACCAATTCATAAACCATATGCAGCGAAAAATCTGGTAAAGGGCTCCATAAAAGCTGGAGCTCTCACAAAGTCGACTACCATAAAACATCCCAATCTCCCACTTTTTGCCATTCTCTCCATATCCCAAGAAAAACCTAAGTCGCATTTACTTCCCCATCTCAATTATGATTGATCTTTTGATCACTCCGATAGTTGTTAGAGTAGGTATTTACCTTAGCTCATGTTTACCTAAGTACTTTATTTACCATTATTATATTTATCCTCACCCACTTATGTGTGTAGATATTTCTTTTATCTTATTTAGATATTAGGAGATATTATCTAGTTGTTAGGTATAGTTCTTTCCTTGATCTATGGTATTGAATAGATCTTTGATGTCTAGTTCTCTCCTAAATCTATGGTCTTGATTAGTTCTTTGATAACTTGTTATTTCCTTGATTTATGGATTTATCTAAGACCTTGTTGGTTCTTAGATTGTTATTCCTTGCCATTTTTGAAGCCATGGAAATCCTTAGCCCTTGGTCATATGGTATGGTCATATGAGAGCTTAAATATTGTGATTCCTACTAGTAGTTGCTTAACTCTAGACCCCTTTCATTTTATTTGCATGGTGAAGGAAAGAACATTTTGTTTTGTTTTAGTTGCATCTAAACATTTAAAATAAATAGTAGAGCATAATATTGAAAAACTTGTATGTTTTGATTGGTAACTTGGTTTTAGTGTCGTTTTTGTAAAAGTGATTTTTTTTTTTAGTGCTCTTTCCATTGGAAATATTTATTTTGAGAATTTCACTATAATTATAAAGTTCCATATTGTAACACACACTCATTATAAAGTGCGAATATGGAGGAGTGTTGTAATCAATTGTGGACACAATTTCAGCTAAGCCCGATGTCCTAAAATTTTGGGAGTTGCATTCTTGTATCTATAATGGATTATGAGAATGATATGCTTTTATACGAAGTATGTGGACTTGAGAGGATATTGTAAAATTTTGGAAGAAAATAGATCACTCAGAAGCAAAATTTCTCTTCTACAATCACTCATTCCACGATAAGGATACACTAATAAACTCCTGCAGGCAAAAACTTTCTAGCCTACATCATCACCATCATATTATGGACAACCATATCCATGCTCCTAGTTCACTTACAGTTGTTTATCTGTACCCATTGACATTGATCTGCGGTTTGTGAGGCACATTACTACTCTTGATGTTTCTAATCCTATGAGCCTTATTCTTGCATACTCTTCCACACCTATACCTATTCTGATGCTACATGTTATGTATCCTACTTCTACTCATATGCATGGCTCTTTTGAGAAGCATACCCTGTGAGTCGGTTCTCGTATGCTCCATTCCACATGGGTTTCATTAGTGGAGGTATTGAAGACATCCATAGGGTATTGTTTCCTATTCCACATGTTAAGTGGAAAAATTGCCATGACATTGGTTTTTGAGCATATAATTCATTAGGATCACACATTGACAAAGATCCTATTTTTGTTAGCTTGCCTCTTTACGAGGATCATGAGAAACACATGAGTTGTGCACCTTCGCTCGAGGCTTGAGGAAACCATATATTTGAGGTTGTTAGACATGATCAACTGACATACATTACGATGTTCTTTTGCATGCACCCATTGTGCATTTTTGCACCAAGTCATATGCGGGCATCTTCTTCATCCATTTGTGTTGATTTGGGGTGGATATCGAGTCATTCATGGTGGTGATATAGGAATTCGTTTAGAGGAATCTATAGGCATGGCTCCTCCACCATTCAACCTCTTGCTCTACTTTTTATACCTTTTGCATTGTAATGCTTCTTGTTTTGAGCATTTTTAATTAGTAGGTGTAGTGTATCTCTCTTGTTTGTTGAGAGATTTTGTATCTATATTTTCGATAGTTTTGGCATGTTGACATGATATATCTTGTGGGGATCTATTCTAGTGAAGTCGATGTTATTTCATCAATGTTCGAGTAGTTGATTTTGGGAAACTCATACTGATTTGTAGCATCACTCCACTCATTCAACATTATGAGAGGGTGTGGTGCTGATCCCTTCTTCGGGTTTTGTGTCCTTGCCTTGTTACCTTGGATTTTCTTGGATTATGACACTCTGGTTTGTTTCCTTTCCTTGTTGCTTTGGTTATTGTTCTTAGATCTTGGCACACCTATTTTCAGCGATTGATTGAATTATGTTTGGTGTTTTCTTCTTACACTTTACGACATCACTTCATTGGCCGGTCTCCTTGTATGGAGCTATTACGGTGAAGCCAGTGTCGATTATTTTGAGTTTTGTGATCGATCGGTGGATTGAAAACCATAGTGCACACCAAAATTCTTCAGCGTTGTCACGAGTTTCTTGATCAAGGCTTCTTGGGATGCCTTGTAGTGGGTTTTACTCTCTTGGCTTTGTTATTCTTGGTTTTGGGTACCTTACGGTGTCATTTTCCTAGTTATTGTACATGAGTAGCTCATCATGCCTAGTTTGAGGACTCATACTATGGAAATTTCACTTCTATTTTGGCCCCTAGCTTCCACTTGAGGGGTGTAAGAGTAGGTATTACCTTAGCTCATGTTCACCTAGGTACTTTATTTACCTTTATTGTATTTATCCTCATCCACTTATGTGTGTGGATATTTCTTTTATCTTATTTAGATATTAGGAGATATTATCTAGTTGTTAGGTATAGTTCTTTCCTTGATCTATGGTATTGACTAGATCCTTGATGTCTAGTTCTCTCCCTAAATCTATGGTCTTGACTAGTTCTTTGATGAGTAGTTATTTCCTTGATTTATGGTTTTATCTCGACATTGACTTGTTCTTAGATTGTTATTCCTTGCCTATATAAGAAAGGGACATTCTCATTGTATTTCATTGAGTTCCATAATAATATATGATATTCTTGCTCATTTTTTTGCGAAAGGTTTTATGTAAAGTTATTACGTGAATTACTTTAATCTTATTGATTGATCGTGGTGTTTATTAGCATCTTGTGTTCTTGGCTTGAGTACGATATGGTTATCATTCCTTTTAATAGTTGTCAGCAATGATGTCTATCAATTGCACTAGTCCTTTAGAGATAGTTTCATATTTTAAACCCAGGTGATGTCTAATTTATTCGAGGGCATCATTGAGCCTACCACACTGAGTCTATCATGCGGTTGTGTACAAGTTTGTTCCTAATGATCAATGATACATAGAATGGTGGAGGTTTCATATTTCCCTTTGGCTGACCTTGTCCTTGCTGATTTGTATTGGTGATCACCTTCTCTTGATCTATGAATGTTTTATTTGGAATCATAAGTTTTGCCATGTGCTGCTGTGATAGATCTGTTTGTCCTAAAATTGTCAATGATTCCCACATAGAGATGGTTACATTTTTTTCTTCATGTGATCAATGATGTTAAAAGGAGATGTACTATCCTTAGGCTACCCTTTTTTGTCACAATCTTCTCTTGAACATGAGTTGTTACAACATGTACTCTAGGATGATTTTGTGAGTTTGGGACTTTATTTGAGCTACCAACTCCTTGAAGTGTGATATGAGGTTGAGACACAATTGCATTTGATGATTGTTCTTCCTCTATATTTATTTTCTTGGACCTTGTGTTTCCTACTACACCACAGAAGGAAGGCGGATTTATCCTACATAAATATTCAACATGACAATTCCATAGTGAGGTATCACTTGTGGGTTCTTCTTGACTGATTTTCTCTTGCTTATTTTCTTCTTAACTTGTTTCTTGAGAAGCACCAATGATTTGCACCATCAAATCTTGATTCAGAGCATTGTTGAAGCATGTTGCTTGGTTATGTGGTTTTCCACAAAGGAAACACCACTCATATTCCTATGTCGATTTGTTCTTGATTGGAACCAAGTCTCTAGATGAAGAGGTATCATTACGATTGTAAGGATGAAATGGCCTGGCAGTGGGAGGTTGTCCTTGGTTCTGGTTTTGATTTGTAATTTGAGTTGTAGGTATATTTGGCTGATATGGAGGCCTATTTGGTTGGGCTTGAGGTGGATAAGGTTGTAAATTTTGGGCTTGTTGCCTCTTAATTATTCTGAGCCATTGTCTAGATTCTATAATTGTTTCATGACTTCCTCAAGCTTAGTTGAAGTGCTAGAAGAAGATATATAAAGTTCATTATAATTCCAATTTTAGGGGTTTGGGATAGGAACTACTATAGGTAATTGACTAGAACTAGGATTCCCCATTTCTAGATAAATAGACGCACAGTGGTATAGGTGTAATTTTACCGGCTTGAATTAGGAAATTCACATCTCTAGTAAATATGGCATAGTCTCAAGGATATTTTGTCCATCCCATAGATTGTATCATTATAGATATATCAAAATCAAGAGCTTTTAGGAAATAGAGAAATGCACCTTTATTAGCTAGTCCACCATTTGTTCATTTTGTTCTCTATTGATTGTACTCAACTTCTCTAAAAGAGATAAATTTTCCTCCCTTTCCTTGAACTGGTCATAAAGAGTTGTGCACAATTGATCCCAATTCTGAATTGACCCTTCTCTCAAGCTTATGAACCACTGCAAAGATTTTCCTTTGAAAGAAGAAGCTAAAAGTTTCACTTCCACATCCATCTTAGAAATTTCATGTATGGCACATACATTTGCAATGTCCTGGATGTGATCAATTGGGGTTGTGTGATTTTCTCCATTGAAGAATGGAATGTTCTTCAAGGATACCACTAGAATTGGGTTTTGTGCATTGAGGGAAAGTGGACCGCTGCCTGTAAAATTAATGAATGGGTTTGGTGGTGGTTGTTGAGCCATTCTGATTGGTCTAAGAACTCTAGTAGATTATAGAAATGGCCTACTCAGGGTGGAGGTGTTGAAAGAGTTCTATTTGGTGGAGATGGAGATCTCTGAACTTGTCTTCCTCTTCTTCCTCTTCCTAGAGATAACTATAAGTATTCAAATATCCCTTCTTCTCTAGTTCTTGACTATGTTTGGATCCTTCTCATGAATTTGAGATACAAGCTGTAAAACCATTGAATCCTAATCCTAGGAGTCACTTAGATGTCTTTGATACAAAGCCTCTAAAGGATAGAATTTTACCAAGAACACATCAATATTGATAAACATGGAGTAGTTGACTTCCATCTCATGTGGCATGTTGAAAATATTATCACCAAATTACAACACCCTCTGATTTTTCATGTGTGTGTGCATGAGCTATCAGTGTAACTAGGTATCATGGAGTTATGTCAAGGTGTGGACCTTGCAATTAAGAAAAATCTCCAGAGAAGGTTGGTTCCTCTTCTTAATCTAAGCACTAAACTACTCATAATGAAGGAAATACCACTAAATAATCCTAATATATGATTCCAAGGGACCAGGAAGAGATGAAAATTCATGAGCGATGGGAAATCCTACACTAAATGAGGTGATAACACCAAGATAAGGGTGTTGGGAATCTCTCCAATGAGTGAAAATGGGAGAAAATGGAGAAGGAGAGGGTGGATATAATCACCACAGTCTAAGACAACATCTAAATCACCATTTTCATGAAATCACAACAAAGATACACCCTACAAGATGAATAAAATAAGCACAATACATCTATAACTATAGTAGAGAGGAAAGAGAAAACAACAATACAAGCCGGGAAGATAAATAACCACACAACTTGAATTTATTGCTTCATAGGCATACACAGTCTATTACAATGTAGAAGGAAGGAAAGGATCATCATGCAAGATGTCCAAATTTGAGGCCTTTAGCTCATTGGTGTTCTGAGACCATTTTGACAGAGTTTCATTACATGAGAATCCCCCTCAAATGAGAGGTTTTCTTACATTATATAGAGATGAAAGGATAAGAGAGAGAAGATGAAATTCCCTGGATTCATGCCTTCACCCACCAATAAGATACATTTACTAACTAGAAATCATCATGGGGTACCAAAAATCCCTTTCCCTCTTTTACCATAGCTTATTGGAGAAGAAAATGGTCTCCATGCCTCCATTAATGGCGGTAGTTGGATGAAACTATTCATTTGAGTGCTGAATATTTTTTTCCAATTTTCCATAAATTTAAACTTTCTTAAATTAATAAATTTAGATGTAGTTGTGTAGAGGATGACAAGATATTTCCAAAAAGTCCAATTTTGTGAAAAACAGAGCTTTTAGTCAAAAGTTATGGCCGTTTTACCATCTCTAGTTTTGCGGGAATCCAGTGTCATTACTTACTTCACTTCCTTTCTTGTGGGTTTCGAAGGGTGCATTAATTCATTATTTGCTACGAGGATTATGACCCCCCTTTACTTTACTACTTACTTGTGGGGTTCGGGGTCACCTTACTTGGCTCGGGATTTGGGGTGAGCATTACTTCCAAGTAATCACCCATCCCAACACTAGGAAACTCTATTTTCATTTTGTGGGATTTGAAAGTGATTTTACTTGGCTCGGTAAACTAATCCATCATTACTCAATCACTCACCAATCAAACCCGCATAACTCCTAAGTCGCTTGTCCTTGGTTTGTGGGTTTTGAATATGCTTCTACTTGAGCTTCAAGAAGTGCATTGCTTTGAAGTAAGTGTGCATCGTATTACCGAGAAACACCTTTCTCCATGTTCTGTGGGGTTTGGAAGTACTTATACTTCTTTATTTAAAGGAATAAAAGTAATATTGAAATCCCAAGCAATTCACCTTTACTTTGTTTTGCACCATGGATTTTCACATTACTTTAACTCAAGGATTGGGGTAGCCATTACTTTGAAGTAATGCCCCCTTGAAAACAACATAAATATTCCTCTCTCCTTTGCAGCAACATTTGCTTCACTAAGGTTTTGAGATCCCCTCGACTTCCCGGTTTGTACGGATCGGAAACTACACCACTCCATTTTCCATTTTCTTGTCGGGGTTCTAGGGTGCTTGAATCACGTTTACCATGGCTCGAAGAGTCTATTCGTGCTTCCATCTTCACTCCCATGACATACCAGCTCGACCTCCTATACATTTCCCACCATGAATTGCAGGAGTAACCCCCATGTCATTGGCCCTAGGTTTCTTAGGATTCGTCCCCTCATCAGCTCGGCTCATCGTTTTCTAGCTTGACTCTCTTGTTTTTAGATTGACTTGCAGAGATTCGCCCAATCCGGCTGCACCGGCTTGCGAGACTAGCCCTTGTATCCTCACAAGAAACTCACCACCATCTTGGCCCTTCAACTTTATCTTGGTGATCACCTCACCTAGCTCTCTGTTTATCTTTCCATATCAAACAACTTGAGCTACTCCCCCAACTCACCTCGGTAGTTCATCGAGTTGGGATTAAAACTACTGCCCAATTTTTAGTTTTCTACAAATTGGCTTCATTTGATATCAAGTCGTTGGGTATTTTGTGAGAGAGAGGATATAATGAGACCCACATTTAATGTCTTAAATATATAGTTCCCTTATTTTACTAAAATAAGCCATTTTCTAAAACATTCATTAAGATCCTAAAGAATCTCTTTCATTGTCTAGGTTGTATTTGTTATCATTTTTCGAGGAGGAAAAATGGATAGCAATAATATTGAACCTTAACATGAGATTCCAAATTTTAAACCTCAAATTTGCATAGAAACAATGAATGAAGAAAGTAATCTTGATAATGAATCTTTACCTCTAAGAACACCGGTTTACTATTTTGTATAGAAAATCCATTCACTTAATTAAAATTGATGAAAACATCATGAAACCAATGCCTAAAAAAATATCTGAAATAAATGTGAGAAGAAAAGCTATAGAAATTTGGGATAATTACTTTGAGAATTTAAATAATACAAAAATATGTCAATTATTTGTTACGTTGATGAAATTAATCAAGATGAGACCTACTGTGAAGACACACTAGGGTTAAAAATATCTAATGTTGATGATCAAAATCACGTGATGATTGAAAATATACATAAAGCATACCATCTGTAGGTGTCGACAAACACTCAAAGATAGTAATGCTACATGGCGTGCACATACTAATTGTATAAAGTAGCGATAAAACACTTTATAAACATTTGATTAGAAAAATAAGTAGAGCTTTGAAGCTAAATAGAAAAAAACTAATGAAAATAATAGGAAGGCATTGAAATTCTTAGGTTAGCCAATAACACTTGACTATTGGGCATTCTCTATTAGACTCCCAAAGAAAGAAAAGGATGCATCTAATCTTATAAAATAATTATTTGTAAAGATTTGGAAAGAGAACACAAGGTTGTTCTTGAATAGAAGAGATACATTACAAAGAAGAATATGTTCTCGTGTCGTGAAGTGCATGCAATTTTTTTATTGGATATGACTCAAACACAAATGTTCTCTAAGTTTAAGAAATAAAATAAAAAAATTAACATAAGCCAAATATTTTTGAAATGAACAAACCCTTTTAAGTGAAAATAAATCACTCACACACCACTTGTTGTAGGAATCATGTTGAATTTTCAATGCATTATGATGTTTTATCAAGTACATTGTGTTTTACATCACGACATCATATTGTAGGAATTTGGATTAAATTTACCACCGAAACCTGCAAGGGAATTTATTCCTACAATATTTTGTGAAAGGTCAATTGGTCAATTTTTTATAACAAAACATGTTTAGATGGAACATGCAACATATGTGGTGGCTTACTGAAATTGAAAAGTTCTATCCATGGGGAGAGTACACATTCAATAGGAAAAAAATTAGTTGGGTTCAAAAAATATATATATTTGACATATTAATTAAAAGATGGAAAATAATCTAAGAGGTGTGAGCTTGTTCTGAAGACAATTATACGTATCAAAATATATGGTCAAATTCAAAGAGGAAATTGTTTATGAGTATGCAAGGCATACACATAGAGCCCGATGGTTGGATGAAAAATGCATGTTAAGCAAGGACACATTACCACTTGGTACTATTATTTCCATAGTTCACTTCATAGAGAATTACTCGTTGCAGTAAAAAATGGAGGTTGATCACAATACTATAACTCAATGTAAGTTCTTATTTTTAATTGCATATAAAATTCATGAACTCTGGAAAGCGGTAGAGCAAGATAAAAAAATATGAAGAAAGTATCATTTCTACATTAGTTCTGATTAGAAACATTCTACATAATATGTGCAAGGGTGTTTCTAATTGTTTTTATACAAACCTAATGAGAGGAACATTGTTTTAATCGACATTACCTTTGGTTGGACAAGCTGCACATTCTGATTTAAGAATGCACATATGTTTCAATTGGATAAGAAGGATGAACATAATTATAAGTGTATAATATATATGGATTTTTACTGAGGCATGACATGGGAAAGGAGAGCATGGTGGTGCATGATCATGTGTGAAAAGATCCCTTGTAAGAGAATGATTAAAGTTCAAGTATGGTCACTAAATTTACAGTGTAAAAAAGCATTGTTGATTGGTGTAACAAGAATGTGGGCCATGAATCTCAAGAGAGTTCAATGGTTCATAAATATTTTTGGTTGCTAGAGGAAGAACATTTGGCAAGATATGAAGACTATGAAACTTACAGGATCAATTGATATGCATGTATTTTTGTAGTTCGAATAAAAGTTCTTGCACTATTCATACTAGGTGCATGGCATGTTTTTATATATCATGCATTGATTTTATGTGGAATTAACATGAGTCACAATAGTGGGTGGATGAATGGACTTGTAGACCTCTAAATCCACTCGACATATATCATGTTCCATGGCATTACAACTTACGGTGTCTTGAGATCATATGAAAAAATCACCTAAATTTGACCAAGTCTACGATTTAGTGTAACAAAATTTACATACATGTCATGTTATAAACTTATAAATTGATAAATGATAATCTCTTAATGTATTTTAAATTTGACTTGAGTTTTAATTTTTGATGTAGGGCATGTTTTTGCAGTTATTGCAAGAAAATTTAATGAAGAGGGAACAAACTACTTCTTGTCTCGTTGTGTAGACGTAATTTTTATTTCCACAGTCATTAATGGTGAAAACCTTGAGTATCCGATTGAGTTAGTGGTAGTCACTGGAACTTGGCTTCGAAGATATCCTATCAAAAAATCAAATACTTGGTTGTTTGAAGACTATGAAATACATAGAAAGATACTTCACTATTCACATTTGGTTCTTGCAACAAATATTCATTGATTAAAGATCGAGGTAGGCCATCAACAATAATATGCAAAAGTTTCAGTGAGTCATATCGCAAAAAGAAATTCTTGCTACTATCAAGAGTATAGTTGATCCTTGTGGTTCATAGGATTGGATTTCTAAAGGTATGTTCACTTAAGATTGGATATACATGTACATGAATTTAATTTAATGATTTTTTAAAAAAATTGTAGGTTTTAAAATTCTATTTAATTTCTTACTAACATGTTTACGTAGGTTAGTGGTGCCAAAAAATATTCCACCTTCACGTGGTTGGCATTGTTAGTAGATAATTTATTATTCTTGAAGCTAAGAGAAGATAAGGAAAATCCAATATTGGAAACAAAGAAGAATAAAAATTATCATTTCATAACCTATCTTGTATGAAAAAATCTTCTTACAATTCTCATTTCACCATCTATATTATATGAACAATATCTTCCTAACATGATTCCCGATGGTTGTTTCACATTGAATGATTTTTACCACCAAAACAAATCCTTGCCCACTATTTACAAGTCCATGCTAACGTGTGTGCATAGTAGGTTCAGTCTTTAGAAGTTTTTGTTTGTAGAATATTACATTGGACATCCTTATAATGACTCACCTTTGGATTATTCGGTTGCTTTTACAAAAACTAAGAAATTGAGATGGAGTAAACCATGACACAATTTCATAGAGGTCCCAACATAGAGGTGTAGGCTCATATGGGAGTGTACGATGGAAAAGTAACATGCGGCGTGGGAATCTACAAGTAACTCTTCCTCGCTTTGACCTCCACGAGTCGTGAGAAGACAACCAGGTGGGTATGGAATATGTATGGGATGCGAGACAAACTAGTTAGGCAATCTAATGTCTTCAATACGCACTAGTGGAATTTGAAAATCTAAGGCAAAGAAGGCCCTCTAACTTTGGCCCTAGTGTGATAGATTGATCGCGAGGATGACTTCTCGAAGGCTCCAATCAATATCGAGCTCTGGCATGATTCGATCTATGGGTTGTGAAATACGTGGAAAATGACCCGGGATAGTTTCGTATACGTCTCCGGATAAGGTCATATAGTGGATGGTAAATATAGTTGCCTCTATGGACGATTCTCTGGCCTAGTCCAGAACTCTCTAGCTTTGTTAGCTATTTTATCTAGTAAGGATAATTGTTCGATGATGATAGGTGGAAGTGGAGTAGATGAATACTAGTGTGTGAAAGCCAGTGTCTATGTCTAATTCTCTTATGGATTCGTTGGGCTGCGGGATTTGTGGAGTCCATGACCGTGGACTCGTAGTTGTTGTGGTTACTGTTATGGTCATGTATAAAATCAAGTCCTAACCCTAGTATCCGATGTCGTATGCTTTCTCAACTTCTATATTTAGCATCAATAAGCTGTGTGATTTTCTCGAGAATATCTTACAGTGGCGTTCGTGCTGACTTGAATTCTTAGGCTAGTATCTATATCTGTAAGAGTGTCTCCTTCACTGGTTGTCGGACAAAGGATCACAACCAAATGTTTGTTCTCTTTCAAGCCCTTCTACGATCATATGAATGTTGCCTAGGGTAATACTGTAGTTAGGTTGATTGACCAAAAGCGTGTGTGCTTGGTCATCTTCTATATTTAGCCCGCTCAACTAGGAATTGATTTGTTCTGAGTTTACCATTGTTCGGAAGACTTGGATTCTAAGATTCTGGTCTATGTCAACAATTGCTGTGATGAGATTGGGTTGAGGCATGATTGGCTCGAATACATACTCTCTGGGCTCCTAGGTCCGTGATTGTCATACAAAAGCAATAATGTAAATTAACTACGAAAAGTGAAATTTAACTATTTTGAATATATCTATAGCATATATGATTTCTCTATTTTTTTTTTTACGATTAACTATTTGAATGAATTTAACAACTAATTTAATACATCTAGAAATTGTGACTAAGATAACAATTTAAAACAAACAAGATAACCGAGTATATCTATTTTGTCTGCATGCGATTTGTAGATCTACTCTAAGCAAGCAGTGAAATAAGCTGTTCTAATCTATTTGCAGACTCTCGATCCTACCTCGAGTGAGGAGTGAATCATAGTTTCTTAGAAACTATCGATCCCCATGACTTCACTGACAATGATATCGAGAGTAGAATTAAGCGAAATAAAGCAATTAACTACTCTATTTGATATGATTATAACTAGAACTTTGAAAGCTAGAACACGGATTACTACGAACGATGCAAATACGATGGTGTGTGTGATCTTGTCCCCTTAGTGTGATCTCCTCGTTCCTTCATGTTCACGTGGATCCAAAAAGCATGTAATGCTAGCATCAGCGAGTAGATATTGGGATAAAGGTAACTCGAATACGGACTAAATAAAATGTGAGTAGGAGAGGGATAGCGCTTGAGTACGAGCTTGGCTTATGTAATTCCTAGCGGGATCTATAGCAAGTCATGCAACATAAAGCGTCAGAACCTAAAACTATCTGTTTGAAGAGCAAAACCTGCAGACTTTAATGGCTTCCCTTGAAAACAAACTATTTTACTCCAGTGGATTGGATGAAATGATAACAACACACCTGAAGATGGATATGTGGCTTCCTAACAGCAAAACAACACTAACTAGGCATGCAATGAAAGAAACTAAGAACTCTAAGAAAAATGAAAACTAAATCTATTGCAAAGAGAAATTCAGAGGCAAATTTGAGGGGCCATTTTCTTGAGCACAAGCCATCTATTTATAGCATTTGTATTTACCCAAGGTAAAAACCAAATAGAACTCTTAAACTATAAACAACGGCAAACACTATTCCAGGGAACCAAATCATAAATGCAAGCTTATGGCGGTGAAAGAAAGCTTTGGTAAAACATTGAAATTACATGAGTCGTGTTAAAAGAGCTTTATGGAAAATTCGTAAGGACCACCGTCACGAGCGAGTGGCGATTATAGGACCCCGCCTTGTTCGGGCGTGATCCACTGAGATCGTCACCTAGTAGGCGGCGGTTTCGTCCTTTGAAGAAAAAAGGCCCGGGAAAGAGGGGAAAAGGGAAAAACAAAGCACCACGAGGGCTAAAGCGGGATATGCGGGATGTTAACGCACACTTGGAGATCTTTTTGGATCCCAGAGCACCTTGCGAGAGACTGTATCATCATTGGGGCACTGTCACATTATTAGCGATATAGTACCTTACGATTTTGAGTACGTACATATTGCCCCCTCGGAGAAGCATTTTAGCCATGAAGAGGAATAAAGCGTGGAGTCCAGTATGGCAGTCCCAAAATGGGAAGTTAGAAGTTACACGATACATCCGTGTGTTGAAATGACGCCGTCGAAAATTCCCACTACTGCCAAAGCGAAAAGAGAACTCAAGTGCGAGATAGACACAATAGTTTGGAAAATAAACGCTAAAACAACGAAATGAGAACGTACCATTTGTGCGGGGATAAGAACTTACCTCCATCGGCGCTCGAAACTGTGAAAAAGGCATTTAAAACGAATTAGGGTGATATATATATGAAAGTGGGCCCATTTTCCTATTCATTTGTGCGAGTTGATTTGATTGGTTTTGAGCTCTGGAACCCACGGTGACGGTTTCTTGCATGAGTAAAGTCAAAATGTCCATGGCCAGGATAGTGATCATGCCTCCACGGCGGAACATCGACCCATGAGATCACGGGTTAGTTTTCTTCAATTTGTCCTTTTTACCCCTTAATTTTGAAATGCTAAAATCTTTGTCGTGGGAGGTAATTTTTGAAAATGTTAGTGTTAAAGGTCCATCTAGGGCGCTCTTCTTGAGTAGAAGCTTTGTTTTTAGGTAAAATGGTCCTTTTTGCATTTTTAGGCTTTTTAAGTTTAAAAACCCGCGTTGGGCTCTGAGCACTTCATTCCCTATGGCGGAGGTGTAGAGGTGAGGACCCGGAGGTGTGAGGGCAGCCGGATGGATAGACATGTCGGTCTTGAGCACCTCATCGGCCCGATTGCCTCACGACTACTGCGACATGGAGGCCACACCATATCGGACTATGGTAGGTATATGGGGTGAGAGGCTCTTACTTTGATCTCTTGCTCCACCACGGGGCAACTTATTGATAGAGTGGGGTGAGTGGAGATACACCCCTTTGGCCGAGTTCCTCGGCGGTTTGGCCTTACCCTACATGGGTATGCTTCCCCAGATAGCGCTTGATATACGAGATCGTCGAGAGAGGCTAGAGGGGGCCTAGAGGTGAGGTTGGACGGTGGTTACTCTGGCGTTCTGTTGCGGCCCGAGAGGGATAGTATGTGCCGGGAGAGGAGATCCGGTGCGCCTCGGGCACCCTTGCTTCCCGGTTGCCGCGGGTTACGCCCATAGCGGCGATGACCCTATTGACATAGACTCAGTGCAGGAGTTTACGGGAGAGATAGAGGAGGAGACCGAGGATAGTGATCTGAGTGGCATGACACCCGGGATATCATGCGAGTGGAGAGGGCCGAGCGAGTGCGGAGAGGGTGACCACGGTTTCGAGAGGAGCCACTCTCCCGGGGCCATGGGGAGGATGAGTGCATTGCTGGGGGTGTTACGTTGCTCCGGCCACGGAGAGTACCCCGGTCGGTGGCGGCATCTGTGGTAGGTGCTGACCCTAGCGACCCATCTGGAGGCACAGTGATCCGAGTATGTTACCCTCTCTCCGTTTTAATGTTTGTTTTTAGTTAGGATCTCCTTGAATTTGCTATCTCGTATTTCTAATTTCTTGTTTGGTTTCTAATTTGTTTTCTCCTTTGTTTGCGAGACCGGCCCGATGAGTGGCAAGATTTGATTTAGGGGTATGTCTGCGAGACCTTGATCCTCATGGAGAGGACCCGCGCAGAGCTATTCGTGGATGTTGGGAGCCTTGAGCCGCCGATAGACATCTTGGCGTCTTCGCCCGATCAGTATGTGGCCGGGATGGTATTGAATCTCCCACACGAGTTAGCGGGGTATAGGATGACCGAGCACATGATGAGGAGCCATTCTCATGGTGAGGCTGGCCAGGCGCCCTCGGGATCCACAGGCCCTCTCTGTGCACTAGAGAGCACCGGCGTAGCCGGAGTCCCAGGCATGGGCGTGTGCCTTGAGAGGGTCTCGTAGGGATTGAGAAGCCACTTGGCTCTCGTAGATTTTTGTATGATACATTCTTTTGTATATCCCGGGCTCTTTGAGCATTTGACCATGCTTAGTGCATGATGGCATTGTACATAAATGTTGATCATTTATATATATGTATATTTATTTTGGATCGAAATCCTTGGCATTCATGGCTTACTTTCTATTTCAGTTTCCTCATGTATATTATGATGTATGTTTATATGCTTTTTAGAATGTATGCAATGGTGAACAAATGATGCAAGTGTTTTACTTTCCTTTTGTATTTCATGATGTTGATATATGATAATATAGATATGATGTGATTTCGAATCTTAGTTTCTGTAAACAATTTTTAGATACTTCATATTTGTTTTGGAAAAGTGATGAAAATAAACCTACCCCTACCCTAACTCCACGCAACTAGTAAGATGCGAGGGCTTATCACCGAGAGTTGGGAAGGGTGCAAGTTATGAGATGTGTTTGAAATGATATTGATGAAAGACAGACAAAGCTTTGGTGGAACCAAATTAGGATATCACAAGCCCACTCCACTTGAGTGACTTCATAGTTTTAGATGCAACTTGCTTTGCGGTTTATCAAGACTTAGATCCATAGATGGCAACATAGTAGACAAAATATGGGTTTTTAGGATTTTAACTCTCTTGGAATTTTGAACATCTGATTCATTTGTTTTTGACTCAAAGCTTGAGTTTGAATTGTTTGTGTATGACCTTTTACATTCGTTTGTTAAGGACCCCTACACTTTACCCCATGCTACTAGTAAGAAGCATGGGTTTATCACCGTGGGCCAAGCATAGGTGAGTAAGGGCATTTCCATCCTTACCCAACCCCTACGTCACTAGTAAGAGGCATGAGCTCATCACGAAAGGTTGGTGGGGCGAGGAAATGTGTAAAATTAAAATTTTCTATTTGATCGATGTTTGACTTGTTTACTTGAGTAAAAATGTCGGTATGTGTTTATTTCCAAAGAGATATACATATGGGATAGATGTGACACCATGAAGCTTCTAGAGACAGACCATAGGCAAGACACCTACCTAAGAAGAAACCAAAAGTGAGAATAAAATTGCAGATCTTGGAATGGTTACCGTTAAGACTTTGTCATGTCTAGCTTTATTTGATAAAAATGATTCCAAGATAATTTGATGATATCATGAAAATGGAGAAGTATGATTAGAGTGTTTATGCCAACAACATCATGAGTTTGTAATGAATTGCTTTTGAGAATAGATTCCTTGATCACAATTTGTGTACGAAAATGGACACTATGATCTAATCTATATGAAGATGCTGATGTAGATATATATATATATATATATATATATATATATATATATATATATATATATATATATATATATAGTAGTGCTAGCTTGCTTACATGTAGAGACCGCTTGAGGTGTAGGGAATTGACTTGTTTGCCAAATTCCTCGCCTTCTAGCGTACATAAGGTAAGTGCAGCAAGTTGGGGGACAAAAAAGGGGTCATAAGTGGATGTCATATTGCAAATAACAACATAATATCAACTTGTAGGGATTATTAGCAATACATACACTCAAAATTAGGAAAACTTATATGAATATGAATTGTAGAATCCGGAATCTAGTTTCTAAAATACTAATTTTTTAAAAATGGACAAGATTAGCTATATTAAACACTAAAAATTCAATGACTTGGTATTTTTTTTAAAAACACCTATAAGATTATAGTCCGTTTGCCCGCGATTTGGATGACTAAAAATTGATATATATTTTCTCCTTTGGTGAGAAGTTATATGCCACTATCTAACTTGGGATGAATTTTATTTTGTATTTTTGAGCAATATTTTATTTTTATGATTTTTCCATGAAAGTGGTATGAAAACATAAAGAAAAGCGAGCACTTTCCGTTTGCCCGCCATAGCGTCATAAAAAAATATTGAAATCAAATAATTTTTTTTTGAACATGTATATAATTTCACCATA
The DNA here is from genome assembly GCA_018340775.1 of Taxus wallichiana var. yunnanensis. NCBI lineage: Eukaryota > Viridiplantae > Streptophyta > Pinopsida > Cupressales > Taxaceae > Taxus > Taxus wallichiana. Next base: position 275,551,290 of record CM031236.1, on the reverse strand, counting down.
GTTGGGATGGTATAATTTTTATCACATTCGATAAGTGAAACAAAATTTGCAGTCTTAAATGTAGACATAATCATTCACGGGAAAAGTGTCTTAAAGACCTACTATTAGTAAAAATTATAAAATGATATTTATCCTATTCTATTCACTTTAAAATCAGTATTTCTAAAAAGCTAACAGTCTCCCTACACAATAGTACCATTTTTATGACATATTTTTACTTTTGGCATGGTTCAAGTCCGTGGAAGACTAAATTTGATGTTTTCTTGTTTTTAATGTAAAATTCGAGGATTTGATGTCCACTTAATTTACCCCCAACTTAGTGCACTTACCCATAAGAGGTATGCAACATTTCCATAGTCCTTCATGACTCGGTATGGCCCAACCATTTAGGTGGAACTTCCTTCCTTCGCCGGTCTTCTTGTCGATCCAATTTATCTAGTCTTAGAACTAGATCACCTTCATATATGTCGTGTTCATAGGCCTTGTTATGTTGTCGACACATCCAGTCGGCATAGACTACTGTGCCATTGTTCAACATCTAACCTAGTTTCATCTAGGCTTTCTAATTAGGAAAGGCATGCTTCTCTATAAGCGTCTTCATCCGGGATCCCTTGTAATGAAATGCGGAGTGGGTATCTCAACCTCAAGTGGGAGAACTACCTCTGCACTAATTTGAATACTAGTGAGAAAGGAGTTGCTCCGTTGGTGTTCTTATTGAGGTTCGGTGGGCCCATAAGGCCGGATATAAATTCAAGTGCCAATCTCATTTTTATCTTTCATCGTTTTAAGGAGAATGGATTTTAGTGTTTTATTCATCGCTTTGCTTTGTCAGTTGGCTTGAGGAGTAATCTGAGAAATGGCCGTATGATGGCTTATCTTAAATTAATTGCATAGTTAATGCGAACCTCTTCATTCTTAAAAGAAGTTCCATTATCTGAGATAATGATTTGAGGATACCATACACCATGCCAAATGATTTGGTTCAAAATGAACTTGGCGATTACAGAGACCCGGAGTCACGGTAGTAAGAGGCATAGCCTCTACCCATTTAGGTAAAATAGTGGTGGCCATGATTATAAAATTATAGGTACATGCTGTGGATGAGGAGAGAATTTCCCTATTAAATCTAGGCCCCACGTGGAAAGGGCCATGGAGTAGTAATCGGTTGCAGAGCTTGTGTCGGCATGTGGATCTCATGGGAGAATTCTTGGCACTTATGACACCCAGCGTCAAAATCTCTTTGCGTCGTGTTCAGAGTGACGGCGAAAATAGCCCATTCGATGTATTTTACGAGTGGTGGCATGGCCACCAAAGTGGCCTCCACACATTCCATTGTGAGATTCATGGAGAATCTTCTTGGATTCTTCTGCGTTGACACATCTTAGAAGCATTCTATCGAGGCGCTTTCCGATAGAGCACTTGCTCTATAATGATGTATTTAGCTACGATAATACATAACTACCTTCTTTATTACGGTGTAGCCCCTTACGGATACGTATGGTCCATGATATAATTAATGATATCGAGTGTGCAAGGGGACATTCAGAGATAAAATGTCGGGTTTCGATGTAGTATATGCACTCATCTGGAAAATCTAGATCTCTTTAGATCACCTCCATCTAATGGGTTATCGGTGGTAACCTTACTGTGATGATTTGTCCCTTAAGCGATTTCTGATTTACAAATGTTAATTTGAATTCTCCCATTAAGGTTATAAAATGTCCAACCTTCTTAGATAAGGACCCTTGCATGAGAAAAGTTTGTAAATGGTCCGTTTTTACCATGACCCTTGTTTCTTGATTTAGCATATAATGTCTTAGGCATTTGGTTGCAAAGACTATGGCGAGGCATTATCGTTACCTTGTGTATAACACGTTTCATAGTTGAGCGGTGTTCGACCTAATGAAATAAACCACACGTTCTCTCTTGTCATCGTCTTCTTGAGCGGCATCTGAAGCTAGCAAGACATTGGTAGCTCGTGAGTATAAAATTAATGGGCGATCTAGCTTAGGTGGCATTAGCATAGGTGGTGACAACAGAAATGCTTAACTACGTCAAAGCTTTATTGCAATCTTTCGTCCAATTAATCTTTATAATATTTCTTGAGTAAATTGTTGATTGGATGAATGGTGAAACTTAATTCGAGATGAATCTCGGATTACACCCAACTTTCCTTCTTAGAAATGACCTGATTCGAATTCATTCGAAGGTGGGACCATTCGAGGATAGCTGAATTTTGGTTGGGTCAACATCTATTCCTCATGATGATATGATGTAACCTAGGAGCTTCCCTCTGTTACACCAAGAAACGCATTTTACGGATTTAGCGTGACTCCATATTCTATCGGATGTGAAAGAATGACACGGAGTACTTCCGGATGGTCCGCAACACTTCTTGGCCTTAGCCCAGACAAGTCATCTACGTAGGATTCCATGATTTTATGAATTAGATCGTGGAATATATATGTCATAGCTTGGTATGTAGCACAGCGTTCTTGAGACCAAATGACATAACAACATAGCAATAAGTTCCCCAGGAGTTATAAATGTGGTTTTATCTTGATCTTGTTTAGATATTTTAATTTGATTGTATCCGAGAATCCATCCATGAGAGACAAAAGTTCAAACCAATTTGTTGCATCAACAATGACATCAATGGATGGCAGGAAGTTGTCTTTAGGACATGCTTTGTTGATGTCTCGGAGATCTATGTAGATGTGTATCTTCCCATTCTTCTTGAGAACGGGAATGATATTAGATACCCATTAGAATGTAATCGTTGGTTTGATGAATCCTACTTGGAGGAGTTTTATTACCTCCTCTTTCACCATGAGAGCTACTTTGGGTTTCATTGGTCTTGATTTTTGTTTAATTGGTTTTGCATCTGATTTAGTGATGAGGTTGTGTACCACAATGTGGGGTGTAACTCCTGTCATTTCCTTATAACTAAATGCGAAATCTTTTTGATGTTCTTTGAGGATCCGAGTGTGTATTTCTACTTCTTCTGGGGTTAACGAGGATCCTAATTTCAATATCCTTGGTTCATCTTCCGTTCCGATGTTAATATCAATTGTTTCTTCGATTAAAGAGGCATTACCTTCTTCAAACTCAGGTGGGGCTGGAGGTAAATCCAAATCATCCCTATTTTCTCATGTATATATGCTAGGTTTCATTTCAGAGGAAGATCCATCATGGGAATTCCAAAGTAGGAAGGCGAATGTGGGATTAAGGAAAAATCTATCATATGATAGGAGAGATGTAGTGCCGCATAGGTGTTTAAGTAATTTATGTTGGTAATAAGGACGAGTGGCCATATCACTATCAATGTGGTCTAGGATAGTAGATTCATTTCCGTTTAAAAGAGAAATTGTCATTGTTTTTATCGATGGTTCATCACGAAGGGATATCATGAAATGGGTATCCTCTAACTTATTGCTTGGAGTAAAACGTGATGCTAAAGATTGCTATTGAATCGGTGAGAAGATTTTTCTCTGCGGGATTGCTTCATTGATATGAAGTCAAACTCCTTGCTTAAATCTAATACATCTTTTTGTAAAGCTATAAGTGCTCGGCTTTGGTTTCATATACCTCGGAGACTTGGTTTGATACCAATTGTGAGTCTCCTAACACCACTGATGTTATTGTACAAGTTTCTCCCATCCTTTTGGCTAAAATGAGGCCAAGGAGGAGGGCTTTGTACTCGGTGCCGTTGTTTGTACATTGAAATTTAGTTTGAAGGTGAAAGGTAAGACTTTTCCTTTAGGGAAGTAAGGATTATTCCCCCCGAGTTCCATAATGACATCTAGCCCCATCAAAATGGAGAGTCAATATTTAGCTAGGAGTATAGATGTTGGGACATTTGTTGTGTTTTCATTCTACTTCCACTATGCAGAGATCCTCTGTGGAAGAGACCAACACCTAGGGAATATCCTATGCCTCTTTTAATTGAATGGTAAGAATATTGGTAGATCTTTTTCTAGCAATTCAACGATTTTTGCTGTAGTTCCTAATGATACTATTTCTACAGTGTTAGCCTCATCTTTGGGGGTTGGGGTTGCCTTGGCTAGGCTCATAGTTTCAAGATCTATCGTAGGTACTAATTTTTCTCTTCGTTTTGCTTTGGTAGGTTTATTAAGTTGGTTTGTTGGGAGTTCAAACTCTGAGTGCACACTTGGTCTTTTCTTTAAGTCAGCTAGGTGTACATCGAATGGTTTTGGATCACCTTTGGTGACAAATATCTTCCTAAGTGTAAAAACCTTACTTCTTGAAATAGCGTAGAAGGGATTACCTTCATACGGTATATCCATGGTCGGCTAGAGGATCATATTATAGTTAGTTTCTGATCTATAATATAAAACTCGATCAAGATGTTTTTGGGTCCTAAGGTGATCGGTAATATTATAGTTCAATGAGAGGTGGCTTTAAGGCTATCATAGCCCCTTAGCGTATTTCGAGTTGTGGAATAATTGGTTTCTCCATACCCTAAATTTTGAAGGAAAGAGAAGGGGACTATGTTAACCTTTGCCCCATCGTCTACATCATTACATGCTTTACATAGTTGTTATAAACCCATACTTGCAAATGTAAGGTGGATCACCTCGGCGTGTGATCTTAGCATCATCGGCATTTGTTTATCTCGAATATGAATTCGATGTCCCTATCCACTTTGCCCAGGAGGATGAACATCAAAGTCTATATGATTTACATGTGTTTCGGAGGTGGAGTGATGTTAATTAAATGACCTAAACCTAATGCTTCTAAAATAGCAGCCACAGTGAGCGGAGAGTTCTTTAGTAAGTCTAAAAATGAAATGTGCGAGAAGGTTTTTGTTAGGTCGTTGATTAAATCATAGGCACCCACCGGTTTTACTATGATTTTTGGATGTCATCCACCTTTGCGCGAGTGGCTTGGACTTTGAGAGAAATACTCTCGTGTCCTTGTTATAGCTTTGATGGGTAGTTCAACATCTAATTCCACTAAACCACTACCTTAGGTCATGGTGACTTCTAGTTGTGGTGCAACTAATGGATTTAAGCGAGTCGAGGCTTCGTGATAATTGTTTCTGTCATTACACCTTTTTCATCTCGTTAGATTTGCTTTATTATTATCGTGATTTGAGAGTGGGTCATTAAAGATCTTGAGGGTGCGCATTTTGAGGAAGCCCACGAAATTTTTTGATGTTGGTGACACGAGGATCTGCCAAGAACATATCCATGAAAAGTTGTCTTTGTTCATCGGCAAGCGTTGCATGAATTTATTGTAGTCATGGCCTTAGTGTCATGGCCTGAATTTTGTGGAAACCACAATATGAATTAGGATTGTAACTCTAGTTTGTTGGTTTGATGTGTATTGTGGCCCAAAATTTTGCTCAAACCGTTGTTTATTAAAATTTTGCATTTGTTGTCTTTGGTTTGAATTACTGGTTTTGGTACCTAGTTGAATTTTGGATTGGATCCCGTGTGGGATTTTGCCATTTTGTTGTTGTTGTGGATAGTTAAAATCCACTGTATTGATTAATCGGGGTGAAGTTGTTGTTTCGTTGGTTATTTATTTGTGATGGAGTATTGATGACATTTACCTTAGGCTGGTCGGTTACTCCATCCATTGTTACACCCTGATTTTTGTTAAGGATTTTAGGTCCTTGATTGACATTCATGGTAGTAGGATAAGTTGTGGTGTTCTGGTTGGGGGTGATTAACCTCTCGTTTGCTCCATATGTTTTGCGACCACTTATCAATTACCGCTTGATCTATTCGAAGAGTGCTCCCAAGTACTTCATCGTAAGTCCTTAGTGGAAACTTCTAGACTTCTTCCTTTACTTCTCTGCTGAGAGAATGAAGGAATAAATCACATAGTTCCATATAATCCATATTGGGAGCACTTGCCAAGAATAAAGAACTGTACGCCACCTCTGGATGAAATGGGTGATAGATTCATTATGTTCTTGCTTGATGTGTAAGAATTCTATGATTCCTGTTCTTAATAATTTGTTCATGTCGAAGGCCTTGATGAAATCTGACATGAGTTATTTGAACCAATGAATGTATGGAAGCCTCGAGGTATTTTATAATACCAATCGAGTGATGCCTTCCAAGGTTTTGGGAATATTTTATAACAACCCCATCCCATGGGAGTAGTTCTCGAATGGGCTGTAGCGTAAGCTTTGATATGTGCATTTGGATCTCCCTCACCTTTGTATTTGGGTAAGTCGGGAAGAGATCTTGGAAGTATGACGCTTCGTATGGTGAAATATAAGGGCTCTTTCAAGTATTACGAATAAGTCCCTATCGCATAGGTTTCTACCATCGATGGTACTTCTTTGAGGAGTGAAGGCAAAATGGGTTGTTGATATGGCGTAGTGTACACGTTGGCAAGGGCATAAGGAAGCCCATGTGTTTGAGAAAACATGCCGGGAGAGGAAAACATATCCCTTGTGGTGATTTGGAGTACATGTTTAAGTATGACGGGGTTACATCCCGGGAATGGATTGTTTTGTACTAGGCCAGGGAGGAACAATGTTAGAGATGGTGGGTCTAGTTGGCATTTGTTGTGAATATTGAGGAGTCATGCCTAACGTGCCTACTCTTGTGAGGAGATATACTTGGCTAGGATGGTGTGGAGGATTGGAACTTCTTGCTTGCATGAATTGAGAATTTTGACTTCTTGAGCAAGTTCTAACCCCTCACTTTTTCTATTAAAGTTGAAATGACTTCATTTGGTGAAGTCACGATATTGTCTTGGTGGCATTTATTGTATATCATGGTGTTGTATAGGTCTATGATACCCCACTATGAACTGATCATTGCCACCAAGAGTTTCCCCGAGGCATTTCTATATGCGGTGACATAGAGGTGTTTTCTTGAAAAGAGACCTCGGGTTGTGTTCGTAAACTTCCTATGGGTGGGTACATACTCAGAGCGTTGTTCATTCTGGCATAATATACTTTGAGCGTTCATCATCTAAAACTGGTATGGGTCTAATTGCCTACTAATTTGTGGTCTAAGTAGTACACGAGGAGATGAGCAGATTCTCTGGTGAGCGTCATATTGTTTGAGCTTTGAAGGCTCTATTTCTGTTGCATTTGAGCGAGTTGTTCCAACTCCTCTGTTTGGAAGGACGAGCTATATACGGTCCTTGGATTTTGTGTTGATAATTGGTTATCTGTATAGTTGTCACCCCATACTGAGAGTGAGGGTGATGATTTTCTATTTTGTTGGGCATAGTATGCCTTAAGGCCCAAGAGAGTGCTGCCATATGCATCGAATCCAGACATATTCGGAGAGGGGTATATGAATACCCATGAGAATAATGGGAGAGGCGAAAATGATTGTGAAAGCTAATGAGGTATAGAAGATGAAACAATTGTTTATTTCACATTAGGTTCACCAATTTTATCTGGGTTCACCAATTTTGTATGAGAAAAGTGACATGCGGCGTGGGAATCTACAAGTAACTCTTCCTCGCTTTTGACCTCCAGGAGGTCATGTGGAGACAGTCGGTGGGTATGGAATATGTATGGGATGCGAGAAAACTAGTTAGGCAATCTAATATCTTCAATACGCACTAGTGGAATTTTTTTTTTTTTGAATCTAAGGCAAAAGGCCCTCTAACTTTGAACTGGTGTGATAGATCGATTGCAAGGATAGTGCTTTCGAAGGCTCCAATCAATATCGAACTCGGCATGATTCGATCTATGGGTTGTGGAATACATGGAAAATGACCCGGGATAGTTTCGTATATGTCTCTGAATAAGGTCATACGGTGGATGGTAAATATAGTTGCCTCTATGGGCGATTCTCGGCCTAGTCGAACTCTCTAGCTTTGTTAGCTGTTGTATCTAGTAAGGATAATTGTTCGATGATGATAGGTGGAAGTGGAGTATATCCTGAATACTAGTGTGCATAAGCCGGTGTCTATGTCTAATTCTCCTATGGATTCGTTGGGCTATGGGATTTGTGGGTCATAACCGTGGACTCGTAGTTGTGGTGGTTACTGCTTGGTCATGTGCGGAATCAAGTCCTAATCCATAGTATCTAGTAATCGTATGCTTTCTTAGCTTCATATTTAGCATCAATAACTATGTGATTTTCTCATAATATCTTACAGCGTGCGTGCTGACTTGAATTCTTAGGCTAGTATCTATATACGCAAGAGTGTCTCCTTCGCTTGGGCTGCGGGACCAAAGGATCCATGACAAATGTTTGTTCTCTTTCAAGCCCTTCTATAGTCATATGAATGTTGCCTAGGGTAATCTATAGTTCGGTTGATTCGACCAAAGCGTGTGTGCTTGGTAAGTCTTCTATATTTAGCCCACTCAATTTGGGAATTGATTTGTTATGCTGAAGCTTACCGTTGTTCGGGAAGACTTGGATTCTAAGATTCTGGTCTATGTCAACAATTGCTATGATGAGATTGGGTTGAGGCACGATTGGCTCGAATACGTATTCTCTGGGCTCCCTAGGTCCCATGATTGTCATACAAAAGCAATAATGTAAATTAACTACGGCAAAGTGAAATTTAACTATTTTGAATATATCTATAGCATATATGATTTATCTATTTTTTGTATTTTCTGATTAACTATTCGAATGAATTTAGCAACTAATTTAATACATCTAGAAATTGATAGCTAAGATAACAATTTAAAACAAACAAGATAACCGAGTATAGCTATTTGTCTATGTAATTTGTAGATCTACTCTAAACAATGAAATAACTGTTCTAATCTATTTGCAAGACTCTCGATCCTACCTCGAAGTGAGGAGTGAATCATAGTTTCTCGAAAACTATCTCGATCCCCACACTTCACACTGCAATATCGAGAGTAGAATTAAGCGAAATAAAGTAATTAACTACTCTATTTGATATGATTCTAACTAGATCTTTGAAAGCTAGAACCTGGATTCTGCAGAACAGTGCCAAATCTGATGGTGTGTGTGATCTTGTCCCCTTAGTGTGATCTCCTTGTTCCTTCGTGTTCACGTGGATCCAGAAAAGCGTGTAATGCTAGCATCAACAGAAGTAGATATATGGATAAAGGCAGCTCAAAATACAAACTGAATACAATGCGAGTATGAGAGGGATAGCGCAAGTCTGAGCTTGGCTTATGCAATTCCTAGCAAGATCTATTGCGATTCATGCAACATAAAGCGTCCAGAACCTGAAACTATCCTATTTGAAGAGCAAAACGTGCAACTTTAATGGCTTCCTATTGAAAACAAACTATTTTACTCCAATGGATTGGATGAAATGATAACAACACCTACACAAGATGGATATGTGGCTTCCTAACAGCAAAACAACACTAACTAGGCATGCAATGAAAGAAACTAAGAACTCTAAGCAAAATGAAAACTAAATCTATTGCAAAGAGAAATTCAAAGGCAAATTTGAGGGGCCATTTTCTTGAGCACAAGCCATCTATTTATAGCATTTGCATTTACCCAAGGTAAAAACCAAATAGAACTCTTAAACTATAAACAATGGCAAAACACTATTCCAGGGAACCAAAATCATAAATGCAAGCTTATGGCGGTGAAAGAAAGCTTGGTAAAACATTGAAATTACATGAGTCATGTTAAAAGAGCTTTCTAGAAAACATGTAAAGGACCGCTGCCCTGAGTAGGGTGGCGGTTACAGGACCGCCGCCACTGTTTATGGCGGCGGTCACGAGATCCCTAGCGGGGGCAGGCGGTTTCGTCCTTTGAAGAGAAAAAGGCCCGGGGAAAGAGGGGAAAAGGGAAAAACAAAGCACGCGGGGGCTAAACGGGGCATGCGGGATGTTAACGCACACTTAGAGATCTTTTACGGATCCCGAACACCTTGCGAGGAGACCTATATCATCATTGGGGCACTGTCACATTGTTGGCGTCATGATACCCTACTGATTTTGGGTACATATAGGGACCTCTCAAGGTGCCATGATGATCGAGAAATCAATCGAAGAACTTATAGCCATTTTTTCTCTCAAGGTTCTTAAAGATTATGCCTAAAAGAAGTAGCCTAGAAGCAACTGGCACCGTAGGGCACCAAACAAAGTCTCAACCACCATTTAACAAGGAACCCAAATTTGTTGGTAAAGTCGGTTTAGAGCCACAAGTTTACATTAGTAAAATATTGCATTGGATAACCTTACACTTAGTCAAACTATAGTATTTGCACGATTTAAAACAAAATTATAATGGGAGAACCAAATTGAGATGGAGAAAAATGAGACAATATTTTCTATATAGTCTTGATGCGGAGGTGTAGGATTAGAAAATACCTTTCAGTTCCATGGAGATCGAGAAATCACTTGCCAGAACTTATAGCATTTTTGGTCTTAGGGATCTTAAGGGACTACACACATGAGTGAAATATCCTAGAAGAAACAACACCATTGGGCACCAAAAAAATCCTTCCCTAATTTTTATAGGAAAATCCAATATGTTGGTGTAGTGGTTAAGTGCCATGAAACATTTGTAAAATATTGCATTGGACGACCTTAAACTGACTCAAACTGCAATATTTTACATGGTTGCGAATAATAAGACAATGAGAGAACTGAATTGAGATGGATAAAACTGAGAGAATATTTTTTATAGGCTTCTAACATGAGATATTTAGGATCAAACGAGACCTTTTAAGGTTCCATGGAGACTGAGAAATCACCTGATGAACTTATAGACTTTTTTTTTGTCTTAGGGATCTTAAGGGACTACGCTTGGACGAAGTAGTCTGGAAGCACTGATAACATTGGGAACCAAAAATAATCCTCCATAAGTGTTTACCAAGCCACCTCAATGTGTTGGTGCGGTCAACATCGGTTCCAAAAGTTTCCGTTTGTAAAATACTACATTGGACAACCTTACACTAACTAAAACCACAATATTTTTCATGGTTGCAAACAATAAGAAAACAAGAGAACCAAATGGAGATGGAGAAAACAGAGAAATTATTTTGTAGAGGGTATCAATGTAGAGATTTAGGGTTAGATGAGACCTTTACTAGGTGCCATGCACGAGGCAGAAATCACCCAAAGGTGAACTTATAGCTTTTTTTGACCTTAGGGATTTTAAGGGACTACACCTGAATGAAGTATTCTGAAGCACCGACACCAAAAATAACCCTCTAAAAGAATTTACTAGGCTACCTCAATGTGTTTGTGTAGTAGGTTTAGTGCCATGAGCTTCTGTTTGTAAAATACTACATCGACAACCTTACACTGACTCAAATTGCAATATTTGACATAGTTGCAAAGAATAGGAAAATCAGAGAACCAAATTGAGATGGAGAAAATAAGAATTTTTTTGTAGAGAGTATTAAATCATAGGTGTAGGATCGGATTAGACCTTTCAAAGTGCCACAGAGACCGAGAAATCACCCAACGAACTTATATCCTTTTTTGTTCTTAGGGCTCTTAAGGGACTACACCCGAACGAAGTATCCCGGAAGCAACGACACCATCGGGCACCAAAAAAATCCTCCACAAGTGTTTACTAGGCCACCTTGATGTGTTGGTTCAGATCAATTTGGTGCCATGATATTTTGTTTACAAAATATTACATTGGATAACCTTACACTAATCAAACTACGATTTTGCTTTTGATTACAAAATATAACACAACGAGAGAACCAAATTGAGATGGAGAAAACCAAGACAAAATTTTGTAGAAGGACCTAACACGGAGGTGTGGGATCGGGAAATACATTTCAAGGTTCCATAGAGACCGAGAAATGACCCTAGTGAACTTATAACTGTTTTAGTCTCGGGGCTATTAAGGGACTACGCTTAGGCGAAGTAGCTGGAAGAAACAACACCATCGGGAACTAAAACAAATCCTCCACAAGAATTTACCAGGCCACTCCAAAGTGTTGGTTTCATTGGTTTTGGCTCCAAGAGTTTCCCTTTGTATAAAATTCTATTGGACAACCTCTCACTCTCTTTGTTTGTCTCTCTCTCATGCTCTCACTCTCACTCTCACTATTTCTCTCTTGCTCATTTTCACTCTCATTCACGGTCTCTCTCTCTCTCTCTCTCTGCTGTCGATCTCTCTCTCTCTCTCTCTGTCATTCTCTTTCTCTCTACTATTTGTGAAGCTTGATCATTTTGATTCTATAACATATTCCTTCTATGTAAGAAATTTATATTTTCACTTTCTTAGGAACCCTAGCTAATTTTTTTTATATAACTTTAAGTGAATTACGAGAAATTTATCTAGAGTAACTGAACAATTGTACCATCATAGATAATGAAAATTTGTCTTATTAATTTACTTAGAGACTATTCGAGACTCTTTGTTGGCTTGATTTAGGTCGTGTTGTGGTGCATAGATGATGATCTTGGGTAGATTGATTTAGATTTTGTTTCCATATTGATAAATGATTTTACGGATTATTGGTAATTTTGTTAGTTTAGGACATAGTCATGTTTTGATATTTCCCATGTGGTACATGCTTTGACTATTTTTACACCCATTAAAAAATAGAGAAACTTAGTTTGCACTGAGACTTGGATTAATTAGCCACGGTAGTGTTTAAGTATGCCACAGATTGAAAGGAAATGTCACAACTAAGGAGTGAATCCCATGGAGTGAGGGAAAAAAAATGAAAGGAAGCAAAGGACACAAAGCGTGAAACAAAGTGAATAAAAAAGCCACGGGGTAAAGAATAGGTATTCCATGGAATTCAACATGAGGCCACACCGTAGTAATGCCACGAAATAAAGCAAAAAAGTTAGTAATGCCACAAAACATAAGGAGGAACCAAAAAACCCAAAATCCACACAAGACTAAAAGAAGAAGCTGCGTGTTGAAGGAAATCAATATTTTACCATGGATTAATAAATGAACATGAATCTTATTTGATCTTTATGAATATGATATTATTTGAAGGAATCAGATTTCATGGATTAAATTGTGGTAGGTGGCTGAAGTGAAGAAAGACGTCTCCAACATGCAAAGGGGTTGTTCCAGATGGCTCAACCACCAGAATTAAATGTAGTATGGGTGTTGTCCTTCTTCAACAAGGAAAGTTGCATGGGGAGGTAGTTTTTGCAGGAATATCAGATCTTCTTAGAAAATTGAATGGAGGTGGTCTATTGGTTTGATAGGGAATTTGAATTTCCCTCTCTTCTTTCCTTATTTCTCTTCTCCAAATTTTTATATATTGTAAAGTGATGCCCATTTTTAATGTTGTATACTTTGGGAATTCATAGGCACTAGTTTTAAGGGTAACATGCCTTGGGCTCAAGTTTTGTAAATGTTTTGCATCTTCTTTCTATTGTGATGATATGTGGATGATCTTTAAGCAATAATTCTCTTGTTTTTTTGGCTCATTTCATCCTTAGCTATTGTTCTATTTCACTCTCTTGCCTCTCATTTACTTATAGGTTTATTGCATGCATTATTTCAAAGTTTGTGTTCATTGCGCATCGTGGAACTAGAACCTTTGAAATGGTTTTGATCTGTGGCTTAGTTTGGCCCTCTTCATCATTGTTTTCTTCCATTTTTCCTCTTTCTAAAATATTCATCCCCTTATGTTTGGTGTTATCACCTTCTCTAGTTTAGGTTTATGTTGTATGCATTTCCTTCTCACCATGGTCTCTTGGAAATTTATAGTAGAGATAAATAGTTGCATTTCAATTCCTAGGAGAAGTTTAGCATTAGGAGTAAGTAAAGGAAACCAACCTTCTCTGGAGGTTTGTCTCAATTTGAGTCCCACAAATTGGAGACAATCCCATCTTTGTCTCAAATCCATAATTGTCTATGATTTTGGTAGGGTGCAATTTTGAGCTCCAAAATTTTGGCATGCTAGGTGGGACATTGAAATTAGTATTTCAAGTTTTATCAAGTTTTGAAGTGTATCTTGGTGAAGCTTTAGCCTTTGGAGGATTTGCAACAACACATCTGTGAATCCATTCAAAATATCAACTATTTTGAGTAGTATCTTTGGTGACTTAAGTGTCTTTGATTAATGAGAAGGATCTAAAAATGGTTGTTAACAAGAGAAGAAGTCGTATTTGAGTACTTGCAAGTATCCCCAGAAGAGGTAGTAGAGGAAGATAGATTTAAAAATCTCCAACTCCTCTAAACCAAACTCTTTCAACATATTCCCTTAGCAAGCCATTCTTACACTCGAAAAGAGTTCTCAGACCTATCAAAATGGCTCATCAACATCAAAATCAATTTGTAAACTTCAAAAACAACATTACATTTGCCGTAAATGCTCGGAATCCTATTCTAGTAGTAGTTTTGAAAAATATCCCATATTTTACTAGAGAAAATCACACTACTCTAGTTGACCACATTTAAGACATTGCAAATGTCTGTGCTATACATGAAGTTGCTGAGATGGACATGGAAGTAAAACTTTGGATTCATCACTCAAAGGAAAAGCTCTACAATGGTTCATAAGCCTAGGGGAAGGAACAATTCAAAACTAGGATCAGTTGTGCACAACCCTTTGTGACTAGTTTGGAGAAAGAGAAGACAACCTATCTCTATTAGAGTAGTTAACTACAATCAAGAGAGCACCTAATGAGAAAATGGTGGATTTCAACTTCAGATTCTAGAGAACTTGGGATAGAATTCCAGTTCTTGTGAAGCTTGTAATAGAAGGTGTCTTTCTTTACTTTTTAAAAGCTCTTAACTCTAATATATCTGTTATAATACAATCCATGGGAGGAAAAACTCTACCAATTGCTTATTAAATTATAATCAAAGCTGAAAATAGTCTAGTACAAGCTGGAAAATTGGCTCTAGGCCACCCATGCCATTATATCCTAAAATTTCTAAAGCTTCTAAACATTTTATTGCTCCTTTCATTGGGCCAAATCCAAAACCTTTTGCTTCCACATCACAAACTCCAACTTAGAAAAAGGAGGAATAATAAATGAAGGATTTAATTAGAAAATTGAAAAATAAAGTTATATGTGTAGAGAAACAAAAAGCCCAATCTTATAAGAATTATCAAAATCAAGGGCAATGTTCTAATCAAGAGTATTAACCATAGATAAATTAGTAGCCTAATCAAAGATATGCACAGAACCACCAGAATTAAAAAATTGTAGAACCAACGTCCTCTTCTTCCACTAGAAATAATCCCTCCTCCAAAAGCAATTCCTCCTACTAGTTCAAGTCAGGCCTTAGTTCCTATGCAAAATAATATGACATAAGAGATAGAGTAGTGTTTACCATGTCATCTTCTGCATAACCAACTTGGTTGTGAAAGGGAAATGCACCTTCAAGTATACATGGTTCAAGGATCTTCCAGTCAACAGGAACCACTGCTAGAGGCACCATGTCCATCCGTGGAAGCAAGCCAAGAAGCTAACAATGATACCAATCTCATGTTCTTTGGAGCTGAGGATTTTTGCATGGTCAACCAAGTGGCGAGAAATTCCAATAGACCATCAATCAACATGGTTGATAATAGGCAAGACAGAAAAGGATTTTGGAGTTATAATCTTCACCTTTCATGGATCAAGTCAAAGTAATGGAAAAGGAAAAAGAAGTCATGGTGAACAAAAGAAAGGCATGCTGAAGTTCCCAAAAAGGCCGTAGATAAAGAGGTTGGTACTCAACCAAATCCGCCAAATCAAATTCCTCCACAACATAGGAATGAAGATAGTGGAAGGATTTTAGGCACGTTGCACATACTGAGAAATTCTGAGTCTTCCCTTTAACATTGTTGAGAAATTGAAGAAAACCTATATCAATGTATTAATGTGGATGTGCTTGTTATTGCATCATAGTGTGATATCCTATGTGAATCCATAAAGCGAAAACCTCTTACGGATCCAATAATGCAAAAGGATCATGCCACACCAATGTTTGTCAAGAAAAGGATGACCAATTAAGTAAAACTATCAAAACCCCACCCTTCTACATGTCGATAATTGTGGGTAATGACTATATTCTTTTATTCTAACTCTTTTGTTAAGTATTTTATCCCCAAACTCTAGATTCCCTTAGTTGCTCAAATCTAGTAACGAATAAGTATGAAATTTTTGCGGTTGTCTCCATGTGTCTCATAGCTGCATCCCCAAGTCCAAGAATTCAAGCGGGTTCTCAAACTCATGTAGACACTCCACGTGTCTATCTTTCGCATGTTTGATATAACCCAAAAGGAAGGAGGACCCTAAGCGAGTGCAATCCTCCATGTAGCCCGAATAAGGATTCTAATCAGAGAGGGACTTAGTAGAAATACCAAGAAGGGAGTAAATGTGCAGATTTCTATAGAGGGATGAAATATTTATTCCAAAACCATGAAGGTCAAATATTTGAATTAATAGGGAAGATAGTAGCGGAATTGCATTTAAAATGCTAGGGCAGGAGCCAGAAGGATAAGTGCAAGGCCTTATCATAATTGAAGGCAAAGGGTGGTAGCTGAAGGTGACAGAGGAAAAAATGTTTCTTATAAAAAGAGGGAATTCTAAGCCAAAATAAAGGGAGGAGAAAAGCGAAGAGTTCTATATGTTTTATCTAGCCTTAGTAAGCCTCTGTCATAGAGGAGAAGTGTAATATTTTCTTTCATGGGCCTTATGTACCCTTTCTCTATATGAATAAAGAGTTTCTTATTCTATGCAAATTGGATTTTCATATGTTCTGAACCTTTGTTTCTTTTATGAAAGGTAGTTCTAAATGAGTCGGAAATTCATCATGCTTGATGCCCTTAGAATTTCCTTGTTTCGTTTATTATTAATCGTTTCAGTTCCTCATATTTTTATGTTATCAGAGTAGTAGATCATTCTATTTATCCCTTCAACTATTCTTGATAAGGATATCAGATATTCTATCATTTCTCTTTTATATTTGGCACATCGCCTATTTATTTCAGTCATTTACATGCTTTCTCTAAACCTACTCCTAAAAACTAGAGAAGAGCCAACTTCTTTAAAACCTAGGAGGTCACCTTAGGGTGCACGTCTCACCAACCTAAGGTTTCCTATGAATTTGATGGTTCATCTATAAGGATCATCATCAATAGTTTTCCTAGCACGCCGGTGGGACATTAATCTTTCCTATAGGTTAAAGCAGCACCCAAGATTTATCAATGAATGCGAATGAGATCAAGAGTGAGGGAAGAAGGTCTCATCGACTATTTACAGCTATCCCCTCTATGAAATAGAAGAGGAAGATAGGTTCAGAGGTCTCCATCCCCCAGACTGGACTCTCTCAACCCCTCCACTAGGTAGGCCCTTCACTCAGTCAACAAAGACCCTCAGACCTATCACTATGGCACACCTTCAGCCTCCATTTTTGAGACCGTTTGTTTCATGGGATAAGGTAAGACCACTCATTTTTCCTGTGCCCTCGGTGGTATAGAATCCTATTCCAACCAATGCATTGAAAGCCTTGCCAAATTTTAGTGGTGAACACTTCAAAACCCCTGAGGAACATCTCTAAGACGTAGCAAAGATATGTGTGGTACATTATATAAGGAGAAGGATGTTGACTTATGATTACTAGCCACCTCTTTTAAGGGGAGGGCCACCGGAATGGTAATGTGAGCCTTGACCCCTAACACTATCGGTACTTGGGACCAGTTGGGAACACCATTTGTAGCAAGGTTCGGCGAGAAAGGAGACCAGAGTCATCACTCCTACAACAATTAATTGGTATCAAAAAGAGCTCAGTAGAGTTGATGATAGATTTACACACCTGGTTCCACAAAACTTGGCAAAGGATTCCAGCCTTGGCTAGACCACTGTAGGTATGGATATTGTTTTCTACTTAAAATCCATAAATTCGGATATTTTTGTAATGATTCACCATTAGGAGGGGATTCTTTTTGTAGGCCTATAGCCTTGTAATCCAAGCCAAGAACAATAAAATAGACGTAGGTAAGCTTCCTCCTAGAACTCTTTTGCCCATAAATCCTATGATATCCCCCTTTCCACAAGTACAATCCTAGATTTCAACCTCAAGCTCTGCTTCTCTATAACCCCCCAACAGTTGCGGCTCCCGCTCCTACCGCTACCACCTCATCTTCATTCCCCAAGATGGACAAGATGAGAAACATCCTGAGAAGTCTCTCAAATGAGATAGTAAACCTTAAGAGAAATTAGGTCGCTTATCTAAAGAAAAATTATCAAAATGTCCAAAGTAGCCAACCCACTTACCTGTTTACATACAAGAATGCTCAGAGGCCACCAACCTCTCAACCATCAAATCAAATAGTCCCTGTACCCATGCCACTTTGAACCACTCCCCAAATAGCAATAGAGAGCTCATCCCTAG
Source organism: Taxus wallichiana var. yunnanensis (assembly GCA_018340775.1). Classification (NCBI taxonomy): domain Eukaryota; kingdom Viridiplantae; phylum Streptophyta; class Pinopsida; order Cupressales; family Taxaceae; genus Taxus; species Taxus wallichiana. Next base: position 275,533,069 of record CM031236.1, on the reverse strand, counting down.
ATAAAATCATCTGGCTGAGGAACCCAATGCCAGTGCTTCCCTTGCAATAATCCTCACATGCCGAGAGATTGTCCCCAAGGGAACTTACAACTAAGGATAGCTGAGAAATGAGTAAGAGAGGGTTATGATGCATGCATAGTTGGACCTCATCAATCTGAGGGAGCCCAAAGCACTACTTTCACCACCCAAATGCAAGGAATGTCTTTAGAACAAGAGGCTAAGATTGCACCAGAGCATGCCCTTTTCTCCTAGGTAGAGGGGAAGAGTTTGTTTTTATAAATGAGGTATCTATTCCAAAACTTGTGTAGTTCAACTACAATACTCGCTTCAAGAAAAGGATCATTGAAGCAGACACACCAACTTCCAGTTCGGTCGACAAGGTGTATAAAGAGCCTCTAATTATTATAAGTGTGTCATTTCCAAAGATGAAAGAAGTTCCCCAACCAACTATACAGGAGAAAGAGGTCCATCACCTTGAGAAGGAGAGGACGAAGCATCAGCCACCTCTTAAACCATCACTGGTTAGACCCATCAATGTAGTCCAACAACTGAAAAGGCACTAGCCAATGCATCCTTGTGGGATCTCTTAAGCATTCCCGAGTAGAAAGAGCTGCTCTCGGGGCGTCGAATATTAGAGGAGGATGTGATCGCGTGGGTCCCATGAAAGGAAAAGTCAAAGACACATAGGTTCCTTCAGAAGCCATATTGCTAAATCAAAATAAAGAAGTGAGTAAACCAAGGGCCAACCCATTCTTTTTTACTCTTATTCTAGGAAAGAAGTTACTACATAATTGCATGATAGATTTTTACGCAAGCACTACTTTTGTCATGCCTCAACAAATATCAAACACTTTAGGAGTCTAGTATGAACCCTTGAAGAAGGGGGTTATGCAACTAGATGGGAAGTCTATGCCAACCATAGGAATTATCAAGGGACTCCCATTGTAACTCTATTCTTGTCCAAATATAACTATTCACCAAGATATCATGGTGATTAATGTCCCACTGATCTTCGATCTACCTCTCCCGAGACTTCATAGCTAAAATTGGTGGGTACATGTCTTTGGATTGGTCCCACTTAATCCTACACACCAAGTATGGATCCAAGATGAAGGTCTTGTCCGAACCACTCTCTAAGGAACATATAACAGACCAAGTACCTTCTAGTTTTGAGGCCTCCCATGCTATGATCAAAAGAGAAGAAGAGATATATATAGAGGACGAGAACCCTAGGAGGGTGACCATCTATCTAATCTTCCCCCTAGAGATCTGTTTGGAAACTTTGATTCAACTGACCTAGGCACTTACATCATTTCTAATGAAAACCCCACCATCCTAAAGGTAAAAAGTGAGGGTGACACACTGGGATAGGCTCTCCCAGGTGATCCTCTAATATGGAGCTTATATTTTTACGGGGCTAGAAGTAAGAATGCCTCAGGAGCCGAAGTTTTCCTCACCTCTCCAACTGGTAGGAATATTCTCTAGTCGGTACGTTTCCAGTTCTCTTGTACTAGTAATGAAGTGGAATACGAGGCCTTGGTGCATGGTTTATGCACCGCCCGAAAGGAAGGTATTAGGAAGCTAAGGGTATTCGGTGATTCAGAATTAGTGGTCACATAAGTAAGGAATACCACTGCCACCAAGAACCTAAGGATGAGATCCTACTAGCACCGGGTCTGGGATATAATAGATGATTTTGAAGCTTTCAACATTAAGGTAGTTCCCCGTGAGAAGAATGCAGAGGAAAATATAATGGCTACCATTGGGTCTCAGTTTGACCCAACCCAGGACCTTCTAGAAAATAAAGATGCCATAAAGGTAATCATTCACCCCTCGATCCTTGACAACCTCCATCATTGGCAGGTGTTTGATAATGACCTGACGGATGTCATACATTTCCTCTAGCAGTCTGATTAGTTTTGAATTAACTCCAGTCCAAGGTTGAAGAAGCATATGGAGACCAGTAATATAGTTAAAGATGAAAAAGCTCCGAAGAGGACTAATTACACTTGAAAACCTTTTTGACTTAGATGATGCTAGCTTAAATCGAAGGAGTTTGAAGCAAAGCAAGAGGATTTTGTAGAGAGCTTTGAAATAGCCAGGATAAATGAATGAAAGTTGACAAGTCATTAAATCAAAAGGATAAAGACTGACTCGTAGCTTTGTGTCACAAGTATGAAAAGGTGATGTCTGGACATATGATGATCTTCATGGCTATGATAAGGATATTATCCAACACACCATTGATCTAGAGGAAGGGGCTAAGCTTGTGTGACAGAAATAAAGACCTATGAATCCTAAAGTGGAGGCCCTCATGGCCGAGGAGTTAAGAAAATTGTTGTAATCTCACATCATTTTTCCAATCAAGCACACAATGTGGGTCTCCAACCTGGTTCCAGTAAGAAAGAAAAATGGTGAAATCGACTTTGCATAGATTTCAGGGATTTGAATAGAGCCTCCTTAAAAGACCATTATCCCCTGCCCTCTATGGAATAGATTTTACAAACGGTTACAGAATCCAAGATTTTTTCCCTATTGGACAACTTCTTGGGTCATAACTAAATATGGCTCATAGAAGGGGATCAACATAAAACTACTTTCACAACTAAATGGGGAACTTTCACCTACGCAAAGATGCCTTTTGGGCTCACAAACGTAGGGGCTAATTTTCAAAGAGCCATGGACACCGCATTTGGGGTGTTGATAAACAAGGTAATCCTCATATACCTTGATGATCTTACTGTGTTTACAAAATCGGTGGAGGATAATTTTGATGCTTTAGAAGCCATGTTTAAAAATGTCAAGAATTTGGGATCTCTCTGAATCCCAAGAAATGTATTTTTGGCATTCCCCAAGGAAAAATCCTAGGGCATGTGGTGTCAAAGGAAGGAGTTTCCATTGATCCCGAGAGAGTCAAGGCCATCTTGGAGCTGCCCTTGCCGGTCAACAAGAAGGTTGTTCAATCCTTCTTAGGAAAGATCAACTTCGTCGATAGGTTTATATCAGATTTTGTGGGGACCGTCCACCCCATTACTCTCATGCTAAAGAAAGATCTAGTTTTCAAATGGACTGAGGAAGGTTGGCAGTCTTTTGAATTAATCAAAGAGGCTATTACATCATCCCCCATACTCCACAACCCTAAATTCTCAAAATATTTCATAATGTATGTATTCGGGGAAAAAAAAAAGCATCGCATTTGTGTTAATTCAAAAGGGAGAGTGACAAGGGGAGGAACACCCCATTGCTTTCTTTTCAAAAATGCTTCACGACTATGAAACAAGGTACAATTTTGTGGAAAGGAAGGCCTATGCCATAGTCAAAGGTTTGAAGAAATTTAGACACTTGATCACACACAACAAAAGTCTAGTTATTGTAGCTCACCCCCAACCAAAGACTATATAATGGAGGGTGAGATAGATAAAAAAGGGAAAATTGGATAACCAAAATCCTATAATACAACATAGATATAAATCCCACAAATCTCATAAGAGGTAAAGGACTGTGTCAATATTTGACATAGGAACCAGTTCAAAATAATTGACAAGTCGGAAAATATAATGTACCTATAGGGGGATAGGCCCGGGGTGGGTATTTGACAGAATTTGTTTTATTCAAACAGGAGAGTATCCTAGCCATCTCCCCTTGAAAAAGAGGAGGTATTATAGGAAACAAGGGACTCATTTCACTATAATTAATGGCTTCCTTTTTAAGAGGAATTTTAATGGGTTGATGTTGAGATGCCTTAAAGATGAAGAGGCCAAAAGAGTCTTAAGATAATTACATCATGGAGACTCGGTGGTCATTTTTGGCCCAAACCACTGCTATAAATATTTTATAGGAAGGATACTTCAGCCTAGCTTGTTCACCGATAGTTAGGTGGAAATAAACAAATGTAAGGTTTGTCAAGTTTACGCAAGTTTCTAAAGAAACCCAGCATTGCCCCTCAACCCCATTTTAATTGAGGAACCTTTCACACAATGGGGTCTTGATTTCATCGAGAATGGTTAATCTGACTTCAAGTGTCGGGCATCAGTGGATTCTCTTGACAACTAATTATTTTACGGTGGATGGAGGCAGTTCCACTTAAGGAGTCTACTGAAGATGTGATCCTAGGACTCTTGTAGGATATCACTACTCATTTTGGTTCCCCCCACACCATTATATCCGACAATGCTAAATATTTCCTAGGAGCTAAGGTGTATTATTTTATAGTCAAACATGGGATATATTTAAAGACATCCTCTAACTATTACCCACAAGGGAATAACCTGGTAGAGTCTACAAATAAGAATCTGATAAGACTCATTAAAAGGATGGGACATGAGCATAAAAGGTTGTGGCATGAGCATGTTAAAATAACCTTATGGGCCAATTGGATCACTCCAAAGTAGATCCTAAAGCTTCACCATATGAAATGGTCTATGGGAAAAGTGTTGTGATGCCAATTTCTTTGGAGATTCCCACATTACAATTGTTGAAAGGATTTGAGATAGAGGAGAATGGAGCAATGTTAGTAAGGCTCACTAAGTTGGTAGAACTCCAAGAAAAGTGTGAACTTGCCCACAAGGCCATGATTAATCACCAACAAATAGTTAAGACATGGTTTGATCAAAAGACATTGGAGCCGAACTTCCAAATTAGAACCGTCATTTTAAAGTGGGATGTTAGAGTAGCTAAACCCGGAACCATGGAAAGTTTGACCCCTTATGGACTGGACCATTCATAATTAGTGCATGCAAGCAACATAACTCATTCGAACTCAAAACCATTGTAGGATATTCCTTGGAAATTCCAAAATGGGCTTCATCTAAAGCCCTATGTTTAAGTACTTTCTGAAATTGTATCATATATATATACATATTGTTTCCTATTTTTAGTTTTAGTTTTGTTTTGAGCCTCCGCTTTCATTGGATGTTTTTGCATCGTACTCCACCAAACCTATCCACGTCACTTTTTATATATCAAATAAATATCCCTTTCCGTCTTCTCACATTAAATTTGTCATCAAAGGTAAGGGTCTCTTTCCTCAATAAAAGATCCACAATCAATGCAAGATCTATCAAAGGTGCCAAGTTCAGTGCCTCGGGTCTCTTGCTTAAAGGAAGCATTATGAGAAGTAACTCTGGGCACATACGAGTTTTTACTCCTGAGGTAGCAATGGCTATGAGAGGCCCCTCGAGCTCTGTTTGAAAGGATCATTCTAAATCATTTATATTTTTATCGGTAAATATCAAAGTTTCCAAAAGCTCTGAGTCATTCGAAGAAATTCAAATCACCATGGCTAGCACCACCTCCATCTCTGCTCAGGTAATAAAGTCCTATGTAGGATAACCCATTCCTCCCTAACAACACCATCTAAATTTAAAATACCCAAACCCATTATCTTGGTATAGCGACCCTTCACTGGTCATCAACCCCGTCGATGATATATTCGATACTAGTCTTAACAAAAGGCCTAAATATTTGAGAGAAGCAACATGCACTAGGTTTAACCTCAGGGAGACTCGAAGTCATTCAGTGCTAGAACCTAGAGCACTACTCTTTCCCAATACATGGTTCCTCTCACACACCCATGCCCAGAGCTTATACAAATGTGCATGGAAAGTTTCAACTCAGGAAACCATACCATCAAGGGATGGAATTTAGCTATTGTAATCACACCACAGGCCATCAGGGACATGTTAGCCTTGAACTATGATCAATTGGCTAGTTTATATGATATAGCCAAGCTCCGGAATGTATGGGTCTAGTGTCAAATGAAGGTTGTGACCCTCTCCAAGGCCGAGAAAATTTGAATCCAGGTCAACATATTCTCCTAGTTTCCCCATTCCCTTAAAGTCCTTCATGCTTGACACTCAAGATGTGTGCTCTATGTTGGCTTTTATTTTCGGGCAGGACTCTGACAAAGACATTGAGGATTGGTAGATGGTGGCTATATTTCAATGAGGACCATCAACAAAAAGTAAAGATATAAATTTGACTTTGTGGAAGTCATAGCAGGGTCAATTTGTGAACAACTCAAGAATTTCTCAATGACGTCCACCTTCAGGTATTTATCTTTCCTTTTTCACCTCATTCTATACCAAAATGCTCAGTATTTCGGTCAATTCATGACCCTAACCCTGTGGGATATAGAGGTGAATTCCCCAAATGTTATCTCAGCATGGACCCATATACTATCTCATTCTTCAGACGTCTATGAGTTTTTCAATGCTTTTGTGGAGCCTCTTTTGCTAGAGCTCGATCTTGAAGGGATTGATAACAAAATGAATGACTCTACACGGTCTATCTTTTCAGACCCATTGCACCCCATTGACTACTTATTTTCCAGAGGTCATTCTATGATTTGATTCCATGGATTCAGAGGTGAATCCTTCATGCTCCTAAGGATCCTCACACCTCGGATAACAAGTCTCGAAGTCACCCAGAAAGCTCATTGTGCTAGACCTAGAGGTCGGCTCGACCAGAAAGAAGAAAGCAATCTATGACCTCCCTTTTAGTAGGGGAGGGATTACTGTAATCAAGAGGCAGGAAGACCATTATCTGTTTTCGTAAGTTGGCCTCTTATGGCTTTGTCTTGATTCAGGACTCATGGAGGTATGATCCGGATGGGAAAATATTTGAAGCCCTGTCTACAATTAAAGTCAAATTCCCCTGCAAACATGAATCGAGACTATTTTTCAATTCATGACGAATCCCCAAGGTTGAAGCACCTGAGGTCTTCATCAAACTCTAGGATATCCCCACTCTAGACTAGAAGTCATTTCATTCGGTAAAAACACATTTGACCCTACTCTAGCGATTGGGAAAGGGCATAAAGTAGCCTTAAGAAGAAAGGACTGGAATTCCAGGAAGATTGAGGGATTTTGGAAATACAAGAAGGAAATCAGCCAAACCACACAAAACTTCAAGAAAGTTCTCACTGGTGATCCCTAGGAGGATAAGTGGGATGCGGAGCATGACTCCGATGTAGACAATGAGGATATACTTGTCCTCACATCTGGGTAACCTCTCATGTCAACTGGGGTCCTCTGGCTAAGCTACATAATGGATACCTAAGGTAACTTTATCGTCTGCTCCCCTTGGACTCCTCCTCTAATTCCTCCATCCCTTGAGCTCTCAAAGATATGGCAAAGGAAGATTCTCTCTCCATATTGGCCCGCATGAGTAGCTAAAATCGAGTCGCGATTCCTGGAAGCCCACCACCTGAGGCTTCACTCTCTGTAATGCTTCCACCTCCACCTTCCCATTCAGAAGGAATCCTTTAGTCTGTCACTACATCCTAGCCTCTTTCTCATCTTGGTTCTCCTCTACATCCACGATACCTAAGCGCCATCCCAAGCTTCTCACCTTGCATTACCATTACCCCTTCTTTAGTCTGGTATCCGTAATATCTTAATCACGTGACTCGCTATTCATGTTCCATCTGACACTGCCACTGGTTTACCATTTGTGGGAGGGATGGTCTCTTCTCCTTCTGAGTTTTGGAGCCAAGTAGAGGCCACCAAGGTAGCCCAAGATCAAAGGAGATCAAAGAAAATAAAGAAGGATATCGCAGCTCTATCAACTAAACAAGTTTGACCCATGTATGATCATAAACAGGGCTCCTTAACCATTGCTCACCTTGTCCCTCATGTATCTAGGCCCATGGAACAAATGTGCCATGACGAATATTCCATTAGCACTATCGCAATGGACCTTGTTAAATTCTCGTCCTCGGGGAAAAGTCAAGTTGATGAATGAAATGGCGGTGGTAGTCACTACTTGACTACTTGAAGCTTAAAAATCAGCGAGAAAGGCACTGGCTTGACCTCCAAAAGGTAGAAGCTATAGTAGCGAGGCTACATGGCTGAGCTTAAGGCTAAGGATAGAGAGGTATAACAACTCAAGAGGGAGTTAAGGGACACATCTACCAAGTAAGCCCTTGCGGCTTCTCAAGCGAGGTAAAATATCGACATCTAAGCTCACCACCATTGAGTCCTGGTTAATTTGCTTTTATAGATAAAGGATGGCCTTCAGGCCATGTTAAAATCTTTTGATAAAATGGTCAAGGACTTGACCGACCAGGTCAAAAATCTCACAAAGATAGAATTGTATCATTAGTGAAAGGTCTATATTCCTCCTATTGTGACAGATTGCCACCACTTTTAAAACTTTAGCCCCGACACTCGGATTTATATCCGCGCACAAGAATCGTGATCTAGGGTAGAAAGTTCAGTCTATACCATCAACAATGTCTTATCCACCAAGGTCCAAAAGTAAAATTTCCTAATTTATAAACTCTATGAAGCCTCGAGATATAGCTCTTGAGAAAGCAAGAATCACCGATAGGTGGTTGACGACAACAAAGCTTCAGTCAAATGTCAGAATCTCTTAGCATAGCTTCACCAGGGTATGAGGAAAGAAAATAGAATATTAATGAATTAGTACAGCTTGGTTTCCCCTCTCCCTTCCTAGACGAGTCTATGGTCTTATCCAAAGACCAAATTCAGCAGCTTCTGATCGCTAAGTGCCAAGACAAGATGATTTTCCAGTCTTTGAAGGAAGACTCCAGTGTCGTTGAGGTTGAGACCATCATTAATCCTATCATACAGCTAGAGTTCCACTTGCATGTGGTCATGTAGAGCCTTCAAGGTTTCTCCCACAAGGAGATAATTGAGTTAGACCGAGATTTTCAAGCTTTGCAAAAAGAACCTACCCAACGGAAGAAGAATGAATCGGATATCAAGCTTATTTGTGAACACTCTAAATGACCTATGGTTAGCAGATTTTTTTGAAATTTTGGGAAGGAATGAGATATCAGATTCTTCCATGGTAGGCATGGAATCCCTTAGTGAGTCACCAAACTAATTATATTATTTTATTATGACTCTTTTGTTAAGTATTTTGTCCCCATACTCTAGATGCCCTCGGTTTCTCAAAGCTAGTAACTTCTAAGTATGAAATGCTTACGGTAGTATCCACGTGTCTCATAGGCACATCCCCGAGTCTAAGCATTCAAGTGGGTTCTCAAACTCATGCAGACACTCCACATGTCTATCCGACACATGTTTGATATAGCCCAAAAGGAAGGAGGACCCTAAGCGAGTGCAATCCTCCATGTAGCACGAATAAGGATTCTAATCAGACAGGGACTTAGTAGAAATACCAAGAAGGGAGTAGATGTGTGGATTTCTATAAAGAGATGAAATATTTATTCCAAAACCATGAAGGTCAAATATCTGAATTAATAGGGAAGATAGTGGCGGCATTGCATTTAAAATACTAGGGCAGGAGCCAGAAGGATAAGTGCAAGGCCTTATAAAAATTGAAGGCAAAGGGTGGTAGCTGAAAGTGACAAAGGAAAAAATGTTTCCTATAAAAAGAGGGAATTCTAAGCCAGAAAAAAGGGATGAGAAAAGAGAAGAGTTATATATGTTTTATCTAGCCTTAGTAAGCCTCTGTCATAGAGGAGAAGTGTAATATGTACTATCATGGGCCTTATGTACCCTTTCTCAATATGAATAAAGAGTTTCTTATTATGTGCAAATCAGATTTTCATATGTTCTAAACCTTTGTATCTTTAATGAAAGGTAGTTGTAAATGAGTTTTGAAATTCATCGTGCTTGACATCCTTCAAATTTCCTTGTTTCGTTTATTATTAATCATTTCAGTTCCTCAGATTTTTACATTATCAGAGTAGTAGATTGTGTTGTTTATCCCTTCAACTATTCTTAATAAAGATATCGATATTCTATCATTTCTCTTTTAAATTTGGTGCATGACCTATTTATTTCAGTTATTTACATTCTTTCTCTAAACCCACTCCTAAAAACTAGAGAAGAGCCAACATATTTAAAACTTGGAGGTCACCTTAGGGCACACGTCTCACCAACGTAAGGTTTACTACGACTTTGATGGTTCATCTGTAAGGATCATCGTCAATAGGTTAATGCCTAGTTCATAAAAGTATGATTGTTTGGGGCTAGTAATTCTGTAATGCCAAAGAAAATTACTAATATCGAAGGTCTCAAATACAATCCACGTGTGTCTAAGGGAGTTTTGTATCTTGATGGGTCAATTGTGAATGTCACAGGTGTAATTAAAAACCTTGAATTAACACTTCATTCTTGTCTAAGCCTTACCATAACCTATGATATTTCAGTCATTGACATTCCTCCCATGTTTTCCATCTGTTTGTCTAGAGACTTCATTACTAAAGTAGGTTGCTTTATCTATCCACGAGATTGTACCCATATACTTTTGAGAACCATATATGGTACTTGTAAGATAGAAAATAAACACATGACCTTCTTCGCACCCAACCTCTCGAGGACATGCCCAGGACAAGCTGGTGTAGAATGAATGTGAATGAAAGTGTGGTGACAGAGATCAAGCTAATTGAGCAATATTATATCTTCAACATGCAACATCGAGATCTGCAAGTCTAAGGAAAATAATGCTCTCCTAACTTGAAGTGGTGTGATGACTCGAGTGCAGAGATAATACCCACTTGTAGACTCCAATCAATGTCAAACTCTACCAAGATTCAATTTGTTGGTTGTTTAACACTTTGAAAATGACATGTGGGTGCCTCATATAGATTTATAAACAAGGTCATGGAAGTAAGATCGAGAGGCGTGATGGAGCCACATGTATTAATGGGTTATTTTACTGGTCTTGTCTAGAAAGTATATCACGATTGGCTATTATCTTGACAAGGAAAGGCGTGCAATAATATCTGGTAGAAGTGGTGAAGATCTACATACTATTGTAGACAAACTAGTGTCAATGTCTAATTGACTAGCATGCCCATTGGGTTATGGGACCTGAGGATCACAACCAAAGACTTGTGGAGGTTGTGGCCCTTGAATGGTCATGCACATAATCAAACCTTGTCGCAAAGAGTAGTCAAATAGTCATAGGCTTGATTAGCAACGATGTTTACCGTATTGAGTTCTATTTTATAAGTGAAATTTGTGGGTGTGCGTAAGACTGTCAAATGTAAACTGGTATCAATGTCAATTATCAATTCTAGCCCATTGGGTTGTGGGACCAAGGGATCACAACTATATGTCTTTTCTGTTGTGGACTGTTGATGGTCATATAAAATGAAATAAAATGATTTTGATAAGAAAACTAATTACTGAAAGAAATCTAATCTATGTTTTTGGATTTTTCACAATATTACGGATCAAAGCAATAAAAGCAAACTAATCTACCAAAGGAAATATTTTTTTCTTTTCTAATTTTTAAGCAATGCATTCTAATCTAATAAATAAACTAAAGACAAGCAATCAACCGGATGTAGCTAGTTACTTGTGTGAATGTATGAATCTAATCTAAAACAAATAACCTAATCTAATCAAAACCCTTCAAACCCTACCTCAAAGGTGAAGAACAAATCATGACCCTAAAAGGGGCTATTGTTCCCCAAAACTTCCCTAGTAATGTTAAAGAGGAAAACTTACTAATGATTTGATCTACTTGTGATTGACTAATCTATTGAAATGAATGATTTTCTACTCTATTTGATATGTAATTGAAACTAGTGATTTGAAATTGATAATTTAACAAATGAGGAAAACAAACACACAATTCCAACCTAGACAAGTAAGAGCTTTGGCAAATTTGGTTGTGTTTGTATCTGTCCCCTTACTATGTTCCTTTCTTTGTATGAGTGTCAATGTGAGTCCAAGGGATTGGGAATGCAAGAACAACAACAAGAGGATGGTGCTTGAGTAATGGAAACTTGAAGGTAGTCCGGATGTAATGCAAGTAGAATAGGGATAACACAAGAGATCAGAGCTTGGCCATGCAATTCCTAACAAGATCATAGATGCAATACAATGCAATATACAAAAATTATCGGGCCTTTTACTTGAATACAAACATGGAATATATAGGAATGGAGGATTTTTTGTGCCTTCAAGTTCAAGGCAAGAAGGAAAAGTTCCAACTAATTAAATCTATTTAAAAATAAAAGGAGGAAAGAGAACCAACCAATCAAAGATAATTTTAGACAATTTGGCTCACGGATGCATGTAAAAAGTGAAATTAAGTGAACTGTCGCATGTTAAAACATGTATGAGAGAATCTGGAAAAAGTGGGAAGGACTACCACCCTGTGTAGGGTGGTGGTTTCAGGACCACCACCCTATTTTAATTTTGGAAGTTTTAGAATTTCTACCCAGGCAGGGCAACGGTCCTAGCACTAAAGGTCAAAACATGTGTAGAAAGAGGCAGGAAGCTGGTAAACACACGGGAATTCCAAGTAAAGACATATAGGCAACAAATATACACTGCGAATGGAAATTAGAGCTCGAACACCTTCTTGCAAGGACCTGAATCATCATTAGGGACTTTTGTAATCGTTTGTCTAACACTTGTAGCACATGTAATTTTGGGTGCATACATAGTGCCCCTCAAAGAAGCATTTTAGCCATGAACAAGCATAAAATGTAGAGTCCGAGTATGGAATTCTGAAAAGGGGAGTTAGAAGTTATACCTGACATGCCCGTGTGTCGAAATTTCACCACCCAAACTCCCACTACCTACAAGAGAAAAGAAGACTCAAGTGCAGATAGATAAAATATTGAAAAATAAACACTAAATCAAAACAACAAGAGGACTTACCATTTGTGTGGGGATATAGAAATATACATGCACCAATGCTCTAGCCCTGTGAACACATACACTCAAAACGAGGTTAAAAATAACATATATATATCAAAACAAACTCACTTTTCAATTCATTTGTGCATTGTTGATTTGGTAAATTTGGAGCTTTGGATTCACGGTGATTGTTTCGAGAGTACAGCTGAAATGACCGTTGCGGAATAGTGATCATGCCTCCACATGCGGGAGATCAACCAACGTAATCAAAGGTTGGTTATTTTCACTTTTGTCTTTTTATACCTAAATGTAAAAATGTTGAAAATTTCACCTAGGGGGATTATTTTCAAATTTTTTGTCTTAAATGAGTCTCTAGGGGGGCACCCATAGGGCATGCTTTTATTTTGTTGAAAATGGTATTTTTTTGCACTTTTGAATTTTTTTAGGGTTAAGGGCACATTTGGAAAATCGGTTTAGGACTACCGCCCAAAGCAGGGTGGTGGTCACGAGACCACCGCCCTATTTGGGTGGTGCCTCGAGAACCACCGCCTAGACCGGCGGTGGTTAAGAAAGAATGACCAAAACGTTCACTAACTTGGATTTTTTTGGATTTTTCATGTTTTATCATGTTTTTGGTGAGCTTGTCTTCTTGTATATGTTACTAACTTTCTCTTTTCTCATGTTTTGGTGAACACAAAAGGAGGAATACATCTATGGAGAAAAGAGAGAGAGAGAACGAGTGTGATTGGCTCCCTGGGATTCTGGATCAGTTGACTCAGGTTGAGAGGGACACTCTGCAGAGGGAAGGTATCTGGAGGATTGCATGGGTACCCCATGTTGCCCTCGCCAATCACATATTGTGTGACTTGTTCTCCTACTAGGATGTAGATAGAACACCTTCCGGTTTCCAGGTGTTAGGGGTGAGTGGACCATTACTTTGGAGGATGTATACCGCATCCTTGGGCTCCCGATTCTTGGGAGGAGATTGACTTTAGAGACAACAAGATCTAGGGCCACGATGACATAGTGGGCCACATATATGGGAGACATCGTTGTCTCATCTGGTTTGAAGAAGGGGATGAAGGTTCGGTTGATTTCTACTGCTCCTATTTTGATTATTCAGAGAGCCATTATGGGCATCTTATCCTCACGATTGATCGGGGACAAGGGAGGTGACACTCTCCTCTACTATTGGGCTCCCATCATTGCACATATTGAGGGACATGGGCATAGGTACGCATGGGGAGTAGACATCCTAGGGACTACCTACCATGACTTATATAGGGTATTCCAATGATTGCAGGGGCAGTCACTGAGCCACCCCACTCTTGTCATGAGCTGGGTATATGAGCATATCACCCCTTATGGAAGGGGAGTATAGGTATTGGACCAAGGGGTCATCCGAGTAGCGAGGTGGATAACTATGTCCTGCTCTTAGGATACCTCGTTAGTCAATGAATTCTCTTACCATATACGACATGGTTGTTACTCCCTACCAGGACATGGTAGGGTTATGGGGACAAGAGGTGACCATGGTGGTAGCTTGTTCTACTACAGGCCAACTAGTTAACAGGGATGGGAGACTCAAGATTATCTCATTTGATTAGGTTCCATAGCAATTTGGCCTACTATATGTTGACATAATTATCCTAACAAGATGTCAATCTACATGACATTCAGGAGGCCCAGAGAGGCCTTAGAGGATATCCTGGCTAGATAATAGTTACTTAAGGTGTGCTTATTATAGTTAGGCATGTCGTTTGTGCTCGATGGGAAACTAGTGCCCCTCGAGTGCCTTTACTACAAATTTTGGCCATTCTTGCTCACAATGGAGAGGAGGATGATCCTATTAGTGTAGACTCGATTCTAAGGAGCACACGGGGATGAGACGGATGAGGATTCGGTGAAAGAGGAGACCGAGGAGGAGGCGAGGGATACTGAGACTAGCAAGGTAGCCCATTGGGAAGAGGAGGAGAGCGATCTGAGTGGCATGACACTCAAGAGATGTTGAGAGCCACACACGAGGAGGCCAGTGTAGAGAGAGAGACCTTAGTCTTAGAGGAGCCATTTCCTCTAGGTGGGGAGGGGGATGATGAGTCCATGATCGAACAACATTTGGCCTCTAGCTTTGGGAGGCCCCACGGATGCCAACAAAGAGTCACCTCACCCACCCTACCTAGATGCCATGATATCTCGAGTATGTTTGACACTATTCTCTCACCGTTTTGATTTGAAACCCTAGTTTTGATATTCTCTTTTGATTTACATTTTGTAATTTTATAACTTATTTTCTTCCTCTCCTTCCCTTATATTAGCACTACACGGGAGTGGAGAGCTCATCCGACGGGTGTGCATGGACACCCTATTGATCCCCTTAGGGAAGATTCGAGCTGAATTGGTGATTATTCATGTCTACCACTAGGCTTTGTGGGAGACATACTAACGTGTTTCTCCTATTTAGAGGGTAGCAAGGTGATGACCTCCTTTGTACTATGGTGGCTGGATATGGGGTCGTTGAGCATCGATGAGGTGAATCCATTCCCGTAGTGAGACAATAACCAACGGCCACTATCACGAGCACTCACACCATTCGGTTCACTCCAGCATCTTTGCAGCCACAACAAGAGCCTAGACGTGGTGGTGCACCATCCGAGAGATCCCACGAGGGATTGATGGCCACTAGGCCATTTATTGCTTTGTTGTCATTTAGTTAGGCACTAATTTTATTTTCTTTTGTATATTTCGGTCTCATTACGAGCGTTTTGACCACGTCTTAGCACATGATGGCATTGTATAGAAACTTGAACCACTATGATGTTGGAACATAATGATTAAGTGGTCTCAGTTAACTCTTAATGTATATGGGTCCATCACTAATATATAGGTTAATATTTGGTAATATGAAATATTTATATTTCTATTATTAAATTTACTAACCTAGGTATATACTTTAGGTTAAATATTTAATATCATGGAATGATTATATTTCTAATATTAAATATTATAAACATAGGTGTATGTGTCAACCATTTTAGGTTGAAAAGGTGGGTCGAGACATACTCGATCACCTTATATAAAAAGGTCTTAGGACCTCATTTGATATATTCGGAAATATATCAAAGGTGTGGAAATCAAGTGATTTGGTTTTAACCTTGGTAAATAGGGTTTTAAAAGAGGAGATGATCTTCTTGTTGTAAAATAAGTTCTCTAAAGTAAAAGGTTATTTTCAAAGTGGTTTTACTCTATTGGGGTTTTCCACTATAAATATTGTGTCACTGTGTTATTTATTTCCTATAAGTATATTTTATTTACTTATGTTATGATGTAATGTTTATTTGAATATTTATTGTAACAATATATAATATGTAAGTTCATATTTATTAGAATCCTCAAATTCTCGAATTAGCCTAAAACCTTTATGGTTTAAGGATAGTAAATCCTATAATGTACCACGAGCATGTAATCTATTGGCATATGTTATGTTATCCCACTTAGCATTACGGGGGAGTGTTGGAACTTAATGATTAAGTGGTCTAGCCAACCCTTAATGTATATGGGTCCATCACTAATATATAGGTTAATATTTAATAATATGAAATATTTATATCTCTATTATTAAATATACTAACCTAGGTATATACTTTAGGTTACATATTTAATATCATGAAATTAATATATTTCTAATATTAAATATTATAAACTTAGGTGTATGTGTCAACCATTTTAGGTTGAAAAGGTGGATCGGGAGACACACCCGATCACCTTATATAAAAAGGACTTTAGGTCCTCATTTGATATATTCGGAAATATATCAAAGGTGTGCAAATCAAGTGATTTGGTTTTACCCTTGGTAAATAGGGTTTTAAAGGAGGAGGTGATCTTACTAGATGTAAAATAATTTCTCTTTAGTAAAGGTTATTTTCAAAGTGGTTTATACCCTATTGGGGTTTTTCGCTATAAATCTTTGTGTCACTTGTCTTATTTATTTCCTGTAATTATTTATTTATTTACTTATGTTATGATGTAATGCTTATTTAAATATTTATCGTAACATTATATAATATGTAATTTGATTAAATCCATATTTATTAGAATCCTCAAATTCTAACATATGATATAGACAAACTCTTATTTTTGGTTTAGCAATCCATTGTATCTGAGTTGACTCTCTTTTGGTTTATTTCTCATGTGTACTCTAGATGTTTAGAATTTCTACTTTTCTATGCTTTTCAAAATGCATGCAATGGGTGTGAAATGATAATAGAGTGATTTTTTTATATTTTATAATGTTGATATATGATAATGCAAACACAATGTGATGTTTGAACTTTAGTTTCTTTAAAAAATATTTGATACTTCATATTGTCTTGGAAAAATGTGGTGACACAACGATATGATAAGAAGATGTAATTTCCCCACTCTTGACCCCACGTAACCAATAGGATGCAAGGGCTCAACACCAAGAGCTAGAAAGGGCACAAGTTACAAAAATTTGTTGAATGGTAATGATGAGGGAAAGACAATGGTTTGACAGGACCACATTGAGACACTACAACTTCACCCTACTCAAGTTACCTCATAGCTTAGAATGTGATTTACTTTCTAGTTTATCTAGACTTAGATCCGTAGATGGCTACTTGGTTGACAAAATCTGGTTTTGAGGTTTTAAACTCTTTTGGATTTTTGGACATCTAACTCACTTTGCTTTTGACTTATGATTTCACAACATTTGAGTGAATTATTTGTAACTTTCAATTTTATCAAAGAGACCCCCTACTCCTTTCCCCATGCTACTTGGAGGAAGCACGGGCTCATCACCATAGAAAAGGAATAGGCGAGTAAGGGAATTTATCTCCTTTCCCAACCCTACATCACTAGTAAGAGATGCAAGCTCAACACCGAAGGTTGGTAGGAAAAGAAATGTGTAAAATAAAATTTTTCTATGGATTTGCATTTGACTTACTCATCTAGGAAAAATGTTTAGTATGTTCTTATTTCCAAAGATATTTTTATGGGATAGATGTGACACCATGAAGCTTCTAGAACAGACTATAGGAAAAGACACCTAATCTAGAAAGAGACTATAAGAAGAACCAAGTATGCAGGCCTTGGTATGATCATGGTCAAAACTTTGTCTTATCTTGTTTGAACTGATGAAATGATTTGAAAACAATTGATGATACCATGAAAATTTGGAGAGACATGATTTGAATGTTTTGCCAATGCTTTTCAAAAGTTTTTAGGAGTTGCTATAAGAATAAATCCCTTGATCACAAGTTTTACAGAATGAGTTGGAAAATGAAAGTGCGATGCAGATGTAGTAATGTACATATGAAAATGCTAATGGATCATGTGTAATACCTCTTTAGGTGAAGAGAGTTCACAAATTTGTTAAAATCCTCACCCTCTAGTGTACACAGGAAAAATTCCCCATTTTTGTAGTCTTCTACTACTCGATATGGACCCAACCACCTAGGTCTAAATTTCCTTCCCTCACCAATTTTTTTCTATCCGGATGTCAAGTCTTAAGACCAAATCTCCCTCATATATTTCACACTCGTAAACCTTCTTATTATATTACCAAGCCATCTAGTCAGCATAAAAATTGTATCGTTGTTCAGTGTTAAGTATAACCTCATCAAGACTTTCTAACTGAGAGAGTCACACTTCTCGATAGCCTTCTTCTCCCAAGATTCCATGCAGTGAAATATGGAGACTTGGTATTTCAACCTCGAGTGGTAAAACTACTTCCACACCAAATACCAAAGAAAAGGGGGTTGCCCCTGTTGGTGTTCTAACTGCATCCATAGGCCCACAAGGCCGAAAAATCTTTAAATGCCAATCTCGTTTGTTATCCTTAATGGTCTTAAGGAGGATGGACTTTAATGTTTTATTCATAGCCTCAACCTATCCATTGGCCTAAGGATAATAAAGAGAAGCCGTGTGATGACTTATCTTGAACTTTGCACACAATTCATGCACCTCATTTTTTTAAAGACATTCCATTATCTGAGATAATGGCTTGTGGAAACCGTACCTACAAATGATCTGGTTTAAGATGAACTTAACGATCATAGACTCAAGTACAGTGGTAGGAGGCATGGCTTCCACCCATTTGGTAAAGTACTATGTGGTTGTGATTATGAAGTTATGGCCATCTGTTGATGAGGAATATAATTTCCATATTAAATCCAGGCCCCATGTGGAAAAGGGCCATGGGGTTACAATTAGTTGCAAAGTTAGCGCCGAGTATGTGGATCTCATGGGAGAACTCTTGGCATTTATGGCATCTTTGCACAAACTCTCTTCAGATATCATGTTCTAGAGTGGGCCATAAATAGACCATTTGATGTATCTTTCGAGAAGTTTCATGGCCACCGAAGTGACCTCCAAATACTCCACTATGTGACTCATAAAGAATCTTCTCGGATTCTTTAACACCAACACATATTAACAACATTCCATCGAAGGCCCTGCGATAGAGCACCTACTCTACAATAACATACTTAGCGGAAATGACATGTAACCACCTTCTTTGTTGAGATGTTTCCCCTTCTAGATACGTATGGTCCACTATAAAATTAATGATGTTGGTATACCATGGACACATAAAAATGGGGGGCCTAGTCTCAACGAAGTACACACACTCATCGAGGAAGTCTAGATCTACTCAGATCACCTCCATCTAATGGATTATCAACTAACTAATCCGCAATGATTTTTCCTTTGACATATTTCTGATTAACAAATGTTAACTCAAATTCACCCATCAGAGTTATGAAGCACCCAACCTTCTTAGACAAGGATCCTTGTGTGAGGAATGTCCACAAGTGATCTGACTTAACAATAACCCTCATTTCTTGATTCAACATATAATGTCTTAAGTGCTTTATTGCAAAGACTATGACAAGGCATTCTTTCTCTTCTGGGTGTAATGTGTCTCATAATCAAGAAACATCTGACTAATGAAATAAATTACATGCTCTTGTTTATCGTCATCCTCTTGAGCCAACATGTAGGCTAGCGAAACATCCATAGCTTGTGAATACAAGATCAAAGGGTGATCTGATCTAGGTGACATTAGCGTGGGAGGGGACAATAATAATCGCTTAACTAGCTCAAAGGAATCGTTGCATTATTCTCAGTACAATTAATGATATAATCCTTTTTCAATAAATTTATTGAGTGGGTGAACAAAAAGGTCAAATTAGGTATAAATCTTCGTATTGCCCCAATTTTTCAAAGAAAAGATCTGATGCCAGACTCATTCGTTGGTGGAATCATTTCCGTACTGACTCACATTTTGGCTAGGTCTACATAAATTCCTCATGAATATATGATGTACCCAAAATATTTCCCTTCATTACAATCAATAAAAACTTTTCCGTTCAATGATGTTGTATTTGATTAAGCTCGAAAGGATGATATGAAGCACCTCTAGGTGATCAGTAGTGCTTTATGGCCTTAGCCAACAGGTCATCCATGTAGGATTCCACAATCTTATGTATAAGATCATGGAATATATAAGTCATCGCTCATTGGTACGTAGCTCTAGCATTCTTAAGCCCGAATGGCATGACCACATAACAGTAAGTTCCCCAAGGAGTTATAAACATGGTTTTGGCCTGATCCTCTTCAGATATTTTGATCTGATTATACCTAGAAAATCCATCCATAAGAGATAATAATTCAAAACTAATTGTTACAGCGTCAATGATAACATCGATGGATGGTAATGGGAAATCATCCTTGGGACAAGCCTTGTTTATATCCCGAAAATCTATGCAGATGTGGATCTTCCCATTTTTCTTGAGAATGGGGACTATGTTAGATACCCATTGAGAGTAGTCAAATAGCTCGATGAATCCCACCTAGAGGAGTTTCATCACTTCTTCCTTCACCATGAGGTCCAATTTTGGCTTCATGTCCCTCGACTTTTTCTTAGTCAGCTTTACATCTGGTTTGGTGATAAGATTGTGCACCACAATGTGTGACAAAATCCCTGTCACTTATTTGTAATTAAACAAGAATGATTTCTGATGCTCCTTGAGAATGTGGGTTAAAAATAGCTTCAAAATCTTTGGTTCTTCTATGGTCCTGATATTTATATAAATTGTTCCCTCGGTTAAGGAGGAATTTCCTTCCTCAAAATCATGAGGGGCCGGAGGTAACTCTAAATCCCCTCTTCTACCACCTCACAAATTTCAAGTTCCCTCCTAGAGAAGACTCTATCATGGGATTTCCAAAATAGGAAGAAGAGTGTGGAATTAGAGAAATATTAACCTCATGATGTGTAAGATGTAGTTCTGTGAGAGCATTTAGATATTCTAGAGTTACTTTGTCAATGTCAACGCGATCTATAATGATAGACTCACTCTCAGTCTCTACGTATGTCAACATTGGAGTTACCAATGTCTTACGGACCAAAGGTTCTGCACGAATTGAGACTATGAAGCTTGAATCTTCCAACTCACCACTTGGAGTAAAGTGAGAAGCGAGATGTTGTGATTGAGTCTGTAAGGAGATTCTGGTCTTGTGGAATTGCCTTGATTGATATGAAGTCAAACCTCTTCATTAAATTTAGCACTTCCATTTTGTAAAGTTGCAAATGCTCAGCTCTAGTCTCATACACTTCGGATACTTGATTCGTAACCAATTGTGAATCACCCAACACTCTGATATTAAGAGCACCCATTCTTTCAGCTATGATGAAACCAATTAGAAGGGATTTGTATCCAGCCCCATTATTTATACACTTGAAGTTTAACTTGAAGGAAAAAGTTAGAATCCTTCGCTCAGGAGAGGTAAGAATCACACCCGACCAAGTGCCAAGATCGTGGATCATCTTTTTGAATCTTTCTCCTTCACTTCAGTTACCTCAACCATACAAACCTCATTTTCTGGGAGAGAACCGAGTCCTAGGGTATGTCCCATGCCCATAGAATCAAAAGGAAGGAGAATTGGTAAATATTTTTCCAATAGCTTGACAATATTTTTCGTAGTCCCTAACGATACTGTCTCTACAATGACAGTTTCATCTTTGACTGTCGGAATGCCTTCAATCAAACCCATGACTTCTAATTCCATTGTAGGAACCAAATTTTCCTTTGGTACCGAGATTGTAGGTTTATTTAAATGATTTGTAGGAATCTCAAACTCAAATTAGACTCTTGGCCTCTTTCAAATTGGCTAAGTGTATGTCAAAGGGTTTTGGATCACCCTGTGCCATAAAAACCTTCCCTAAATGCAGGAACCTAACTTCCTGAAACAAATTGGAGGGAATATCCTTCATGTGATGAATCCAAGGATGAACAAGGATCATATTATATATTTTTTCCTATCTATAATATAAGATTTGGTTAGTACCATAATAGGTTCAAGGGTGACTGACAACACTATAGTTCTGATTGATGTTGCTTTGAGGTTGTCATAGCCTCAACATATTTCATGTCAAAGAGAAATTGGTCTCTCCGTACCCTAGTTTTTGAAGGAAAGAGAAGGGGAATATGTTGATTGTTTCCCCATCATCAATCATCGCATGCTTTACATAGTTGTTGTAAATCCATACTTGTAAAAAAATGTTGGATCACCTCTACGAACTATTTCAGTGTCTATGGGCATCTTGTTGATATCGAACACAAATCCAACATCTCTTTCAGGCTGCCCTGGAGGATAGACATCAAATTCTACATGGTTTATTTGTGCTTTTGGAGGAGGGGTGACATTAGCCAAATGACCAAGACCCAATGCTTCTAGTAGAGTGACCCTATGAGCAAGGGAATTCTTTAACATATCTAAGAAGGAAATGTGTGAGAATGTCTTAGTTAAGTCACTAATCAAATTGTAAGCTCCTACTGGATTACTTAGCATATTATATATGTCATCTGATGTAGTCAGGTAGATTGGAATAGGCTGTGAAGAATAATACCTGGTTCTAGTGGCAGTGTTAATTTGGGGTTCAAAGTCCAACTCTACCAATGCCGCAAATTTTGATTGTTGGAAACCATATAAAGGAGGTGCCACCTATGGGTTTGACGAAGTTGAGGCTTCATGATCATGGGTCCCTATTACAATACCCTTGTTTAAACCATTAGGATCTATTCTACCATCCTTTGGATGCGTGGGGAGAGGATCGTTAAAGATTCCAAGCAAAGGTGTTCACTGGAGATACGTGTCCCATGTAGGTGTTTTGAGTGGGAGCTATTGGGTTTTCCAAAAACATGTCAAAAATAATTGTCTTTGGCCCCTTGCAAACTTTGTAAAAATTTATTACAATCATGGCATGTTCTTGCGTCATGCCTACGAACCCTATGGAAACCACAATATAAATTAGGATCATAATCTCGAGGCCTTTGGTTTGCACCTTGTTGTAGTCCAAAATTACGATTATTGTTCAGTTGTTGATTGTTATGGTTAAAATTTGGGAACCCTTGCCCTTGGCTTTGAAATTGGTTAGGGCCTTTGGTTTGTGTTTGTCTTACTTGTTGAGGTTGTTGTTGTTGTTTTTGTTGGTAATTAAAATATACGATATTGACGAGGCAAGAAGTTATTGTTCCTTTGATTATTTTCATTGTTATTTTGGTTATTTGAAGTAGAAGCATTGGGAGTATCAACAAGATTGGGCTTCTTAGGTTGGTCTATCATTCCATCTCGTCATGACTCCACAATTCTTGTTAAGGATTTTTAGTCCTTGGTTGTTATTCATGTTGTTGGCGTAATCGGGGTTATTTTGATTGGGGGTGAGTATCCTTCCATTAGCTCTGTATTTCTTACAACCACTATCAATGGCTGTTTGGTCAATTCAAAGTACACTCTCTAACACCTCTTCATATCTCCTTAGTGGGAAATTTTGAACCTCTTCCTTTGTTTCCTGTTGAGAGAGTGGAGGAACAAATCACAAAGTTCTATTTGATCCATATTTTGAATGCTTATAGAGGAGTAGAGAACTTGTCACCACCTTTGAATAAAGTGGGCTACGGAGACTCATTGTGTTCTTTCTTGATATGAAGGAATTCCCTAATTCCTATTCTCAAAAGCTTGTTCATATCAAAATATTTAATAAATTCTGATACAAGTTGCTTGAACGAGTGTATTGAAGCCTCCGGTATCCTATAGTACCAGTTGAGAGCAATAACTTTTAGTGTCTTAGGAAAATTTTCGCAATGACTACGTCCCATGGGAGAAACTCTTGAATGGATACTATGTAAGCCTTGATGTGGGCATTAGGATTTCCCTCCCCTTTGAATTTTAGAAGATCAAGAAAGGGTCTTGAGAGCATGACTATCTGAATGGAGAATTCTAGGGGTTCCTTGAGATATTCAGAATAGGTCCCCATTGCGTATGTTTCCACCATTGAAGATCCTTGTTGGGGAGGTGGGGGTTGCATCGGTTGCTGAAATGGGACAACATAGACATTTTTTGGGGCATATGAAATCCCTGTGGTTTTCCATTCGACCTGGTAGGTATACATGTCCCCCTACAGAGATTTAGAATACATGTGTACATAGGGGGGTTGATTACCTTGATATGGAATCGAAGGCACAAAGCTAGGGAACATTACATTTCTAGATGGTATGGCATTTGAGAATGCACTTTGGGTTGGTGCCTATTGCAAATATCCATATATGGCTTGGGGGTATACCCAAGCTGCCCATCCCCATGCGCATCTCCGTGGTTTTGAGTATTCATATAAACTGGAGGATTCATGCATAGGTATTTTCTATAATTCTCACGTGGGTAGGGAGAAGTTTACACTTGCCTTGCATATAAATTATGATTATTTTGGGAAAGATCTAGCTTGTTGACTTTGTCTACTAAATCTGAAATGACATCACCCATCGACGAGGGTGATGCTTTGCTTAGGTACTTTTTTTTGAGCCCTCGAGGTTGTTTAGGAATATGGTATCCTGCTATGAATTGTTCACTATGTCGACCCCTCATTGGCAATATTTTTTGGCTAGAGGAGGGGGTGGTGTTATTGTTTTGGAGTAGGACATCACCTTGTCCTCAGTAACCTATCAAAATCTTGCTTCATGTTTTGGAAGTGTTGTTCATTCCTAACATATTGTGCTAAATATTCATCATCTAGATGTAGGATTTGATCCAATTACATGATAATGGGTTGTTAAAACAATGCTTGAGGAGATGAACTTTCTTAACCAAAGGAAATTTGTGTTGTTTAAACTTGATTTTATGTGAGGATAGGTCTACGTGACCTAGTCAAGTTCCTCAATACATATAGAGGAACCAACATTGGTTCCCTGAAGCGCAGAGGGTTTGAGCAGTGAGAGGTTGTTCACCCATGTTGAAAGTTAAGATGATTGTTATGGTATACTTGATTAGTAGTTGAACATGTCAAAACCCAAGATGGATCGACCATAATCATCATATCCCGACATATTCAGGGAGTATAATAATACTCGTAGAATAAAGTATGGACGAAGAAATAAGAAACATTTAGAGACTAGATATTCATGTCGGGTTCACCAATTTTTACAATAGAAAATCAACACGTGACCTTCTTCGCATCAAAAATCTCGATGTCCTACCAAGATAGCCAATGTAGAATGAATGTTAATGAAAGTGTGGTGACAGAGATTAAGATAATTGGGAAATATTATATCTTCAACATGTAACATCGGGATATACGAGTCTAAGGAAAATAATTCTCTCATAACTTAAAGTGGTGTGATGGCTTGGTTTGAGATAATAGTCGCTCGTAGACTCCAATCGAAGTGTTGAGCTCGTGAGATTTTTTTGGTTGTTGATCTATGGGCACGTTGTATAAATTTCCAAACAAGGTCATGGAAGTAAGAATGAGAGGCATGATGGAGCCACATGTATTTATGGGAAAATTTTTTGTTTAGTCCAGAAAGTCTTAGCAATTGATCAGCTTTGTTATGTTTAGCAAGGAAAGTTGTGGAATAATATCTAGTGGAAGTGGTGAAGATTTAAATACTAATTTATGTAAACTAGTGTCAATGTATAACTGACTAGCACACCCATTGGGTTGTGGGACCTAAGGATCACAACCAAAGACTCATGGAGGTTGTGGCCCTTGAATGGTCATGTGTGTAATCAAACCTTGTTGCTAGGAGTAGTCTAATAGTCATAGGCTTGATTAGCAATGATGTTTAGCATATTGATTTGTTCTATTTTCTTACGGAAAGTTGTGAGTGTGTAAAGACTTTCAAAATGTAAATTGGTATCAATGTCGGGTTATCAATTATGTCCCACTGGATTGTGGGACCAAGGGATCACAATTGTATGTATTATCCTCTCGTTGTGGATTGTTGATGGTCATACAGAATGAAATAAAATGATTTTAGATAAGAAAACTAATTACTGAAGGAAATCTAATCTATGTTTTTGGATTTTTCACAATATTACGGATCAAAGCAATAAAAGCAAACTAATCTACCAAAGGAAATCTTTTTATTCTTTTCTAATTTTTAAGCAATGCATTCTAATCTAATAAATAAACTAAAGACAAGCAATTAGCTGGATGTAGCTGGTTACTTGTGTGAATGTATGAATCTAATGTAAAACAAATAACCTAGTCTAATCAAAACCCTTCAAACTCTACCTCGAGGTGAAGAACAAATAATGACACTTTGAAAGGGGATATTGTTCCCCCAAATTCCCAGTAGTGTTAAAGAGGGAAACTTACTAATGATTTGATCTACTTGTGATTGAATAATCTATTGAAATGAATGATTTTATACTCTATTTTATTTGTAATTGAAACTAGTGATTTGAAATTTATAGTTAAATAAACAAGGAAAACAAACACACAATTCCAACCTGGACAAGCAAGAGCTTTGACAAATTTGGTTGTGTCTCAGATATCTGTCCCCTCAATATGTTCCTTTCTTTCTCCAAGTGTTCATGTGTTTCCAAGGGATTGGGAATGTAAGAATAGAAATTGAGGATGGTGCTTTAGCAATGACTTGATGGCGGTTCGGATGCTATCAAAGTATAAGAGAGATAACACAAGAGATCGAGCTTGGCTATGCAATTCCTAACAAGAGTGTAAAGCAGAATACAATGTAAGATAAACAAACATTCTCGGGCATTTTGCTTGAATACAAGCATGGAATATATAGGAATGGATTGTTTTGCGCCTTCAAGCTCAAGGAAAGAAGGAACAATTCTAACTAATTAAATCTATTTAAAAATAGGAGGAAGGAGAACCAAGCAATCAAAGTTAATTTTAGATAATTTGGCTCACAGATGCATGCAAAAAGCAAAATTAAGTGAACCATCACATGTTAAAACATGCGTGAGATAATTTGGAAAAATCAAGTAGGACCACTTGCCATGTTTTGGGTGACGGTTTCAAAACGCCACCTAGGTAGGGTGGTGGTCCTGACACTAAAGGTCAAAACATTCACGGAAAGAGGCGGAAGATGGAAAAAGCATGAGAACACAAATCAAAAATGTCTAGGTATTAAATATACATTTCAAATGGAAATTGGAGCTCAAACATCTTCTTGCAAGGACCGTATTCATCATTGGCGACGACTTTTGTAACCTTTTTTCTGACAATGTAGCACATGCAATTTTGGGTGTGTACAAGACCTCATTCACAATACAAGTTTGAGCTCATATGTTCCTACCATATTGAGCCACATGACCCATCTCTCATCTAATCAAATTACTCTGAAAGAGCATATTATCTCGTGAAGAGTAGATTATCCCTCCTTCCATGTCCTGCTTGCTACTAGATGAATGGGCCGAGAGAGATCATAATTTTGATCGTTATGATGAAGAGCTCAAAACTTTTAAAACTAGTCTGGGAACTTATTGTATTCTTCAGGAGGAATTTGTGATACCCACGACATTCAAATAAGAAGAAGGAAATGTTTCTAGACTATGAAAAATGTTATTTGATGGTTTTAATAGCAAAAATGGACCCGAGGTGGGTGTTGTGCTCATTTATCCAAAAAATGAAAATCTCTTCTTTGCTCATAGATTGCAATTTACATGTTCTAATAATGTAGCAGAATATGAATCATTAGTGCATGAATTGTTGATTACTGAGAAAAGAAATATCAAAGAGTTGTCGGTCATCGAGACACCGATTTAGATGTTCAAAAATTTTACAAACAGGTGTGTTAGAAAGAATAATTTGTTGAAGGCTTACAAACATAGAGTCTGGGATTTGTTAAAAGGTTTTGATGTCATTAACCTACAAGTTGTTCCCAGAAAGTTGAACAAAGATGCATACCAAATGGCGGCCCTTGGCTCCCAATTCTCACATGCTGAGGATTTGATCAAAGGGAATGCCCAACATATCAAAATGGTGGCTAGGCCATCTATTCCATATAATCTGGGCTTGCTAGTAAGTATTTGAAAATGATGAACAAATTATGTAGTTTATCCAAAATGAGGTGGAATTATCCTCAAATATGCAAGCTGATTTGCAAGAAGTATATGGGGATCAAATTATTCAACTAAAATCAAACAAGTTACCCAAGGGATTAGTCACTCTGGAGTAGATCTTCAGCTCTAGATGATGAGTTCAAAGGAATGGAAAAGAACATGATAACAAAGTAAGAATATTGTCAACAAGTTTCAATTTCTCTAGGAAAAGAACTTCTACTTGGAAAGGTATGTGATGCAAATGAAAGGAAAGCTTTTTTCCTTGTGTCAAGGGTTCAATGATGTGTTTTCATAGGATTATGAATATTTAATAGAATTCAATCCAGATATAGTCCAACGCATTCCATTGATCTTGATCCCAACATCAAGCTAGTTAGACAGAAATAGAGGTCAGTCAACCCCAAGATTGAGCCCCTCATGAGAAAGGAACTCTCCAAACTCATTGAGGCCAAAATAATTTTTTTGATTAAGTATTTTACTTGGGTTGAAAATTTGGTCCCGATAAGAAAGAAGAATGGTGAAATATGGCTCTGCATATATTTTAGGGATTTGAACAAATCCTCCCATAAGGATCATTATCCCTTGCCTCCTATGGAATAAATTTTGTAGATAGTTGCAAGAGTGGAGAGGTTCTCCATGCGTGATGGTTATTTTGGTTTTAACCAAATAAAAGTGAAAAAAGAATATCAGTATAAAACCATGTTCATCACCAAATGAGGAACATTTTCTTATCAAAATATTCCCTTTGGCTTATCAAATGTAGGTTCTACTTTCCAAAGAGTAATGGACATTATTTTCAAAGGGTAGATTAATCAATTCATCTTGGTCTACCTAGATGACATTATTGTTTTCTCCAAACAGAGCACAAATCACATGAGGCACCTAGAAAAAGTATTTGAAATATGCAGAGAGTTTGGCATATCCCTTAACCATAAGAAATTAAATTTTGCAGTTCGTAGAGGTAGGATCTTGGGGCATGTTATTTCTAAGAAAGGCATCACCATTGATCTAGAGAGAATTTTTGTTATTACAGCTCTTTCCTTGCCATCTCACAAGAAGGCATTGCAGTATTTCCTTTGAAAGATAAACTTTGTTAGGCACTTCATTCCTAACTTCCCAGAATTGATAAGACATATTACCCTCATGCTCAACAAGGATGCAACATTCAAATGGACCGCATAATGGAAATAATTATTTGAAAAGATAAAATAAGAGATTTCTTGGGCCCCAACATTTATTAATCCATATTACACTAAATATTTCATTCTTTAAGCTCATGAGGTGGAATCTAGTATAGCCGTTGTTTTGACACAACTAAATGATCAAGTAATGGAGTAGCCTGTTGCATTTTTCAGCCAAACACTGAAGGATTATGAGCTTAATTATATTCATATTGAAAAATAGGTGTTTGTCATCATGAGAGCCTTAAATAAATTCAAAATCATGATTGTTGCTAGCCACGTAAAGGTTTTGGTATCACATTCCAGTGTTAGAGACTTCATCATGGGAGCATAAATTAGTGAGAAATGAGCTAGATGGGTAACTAAAATCATGGAATATGATGTGACTATTAAGGCCACAAAATTGGTAAGAGGAAGATAACTTTGTCAACAACTATCTCTAGAAGTTGCATAACCTCAAGAGACCACCCTCATGAATGAAGTGCCCTCAAATTATGAGCTACCGCATGATGTTGAATGGAAATAAGATGAAAGGAATACAATTAATGATTGCAACTGGATTACTGATATGTCAAAGTTTTTGTCTACTGGTGCATACCCTCTTGGTTTCAATAAAGAGAATAGAAGACATCCAAGGTTGTGATCTATTTCTTATGCATTAGTTAATGGCACCCTATTCAAAAGGAACATTGATGGAGTACTTATGAGGTGCATTGAAGGTGAATAATGTGACAAGGTCCTGACCGAGTTCCATGATGGATTCTCGTGACATTTCTCTACTAAAGCTACAACCATGAAAATCATAAAAGAAGGCTATTTTTGGCCTACGTTGTTTGTGGATGCCCACAGGTGGGTTAGGAAGTACAAATATTGTGTGCTATTCACTGGAAAGAAAATATTGGCAGCCTTGCCACTTCATCCAATTCAAGAAAATCATTTGTTTTCACAATGGGGTCTCGAATTCATTGGTATGATCAATCCACCATCTACTGTGGGTCACAAATGGGTACTCACAACCATAAACTATTTCACTAGGTGGACCGAGGTCATGCCACTAAATTAGTCATCCTGGAATTTCTTGAAGAAATTGTTACAATTTTTGGTGTCCCTTAGACCATCATTTATGATAACACTAAAGATTTTATGGGATCCAAGATTTCTAATTGGGCTTTGGGACTTGGAATTTATCTGAAAACGTCTTCCAATTATTACCCCCAAGGTAATGGATTGCGAAGTCTACTAATAAGGAATTGATCAAAATCATGAAGAGGACAATGGACATCAACAAAATACGGGCACACAAAGATAAAAAATGCTCTTTGTGCGGACTCGATAACAAATAAGAAGGAAATTGGCGATTCTCTGTATAAACCGGTATATGGTAAAGAGGAAAGATTTCCATTGTCACTTAAGCTGCCTTTATAGCTCAAGAGTTTGCTGGAATTTGAAGACATGGATAAGAGGGAAAACATATTAGTGAAATTGGTGTAGTTAGAGGAAAAAATAAATGCCACCATGGACAAGATGGAACAACATCGGCATCAACCAAATGGTTGTTTGACGAAAAAATGGAAATCA
Source organism: Taxus wallichiana var. yunnanensis (assembly GCA_018340775.1). Classification (NCBI taxonomy): domain Eukaryota; kingdom Viridiplantae; phylum Streptophyta; class Pinopsida; order Cupressales; family Taxaceae; genus Taxus; species Taxus wallichiana. The sequence continues at coordinate 275,502,333 of CM031236.1, read as the reverse complement.
GTCATTCAAGGTTGAGATCTAGTTTTGAAGTGGAACAAGGATCAAGCTAAACCTACAAGACACTCCAAATTTGATGTTATTTAGAGTGGACCATATATCATTACCACTTACAAGGTGGGTAACTCATTCGAGTTGTCCGATATCGATGCAAACATGTTTCAAATCCCACCAATGGGATTCATCTCAAGCCTTCCGTAAGGAATTTTCATGCATCTTGTATATAGTAGATTCAAATTTCAATTCCTCCAAGTGCTTTTAGAACACTACATTGTTGGTAGTTTAGGTTTCTTTTCGTAGGTGCTTTGCACAGTCTTGTTTCTTTGAGATGTTCTTGCACCTTTGTTTCATCACGTTCTCAAGATGATTTTGAAAATATCAATAATTAGTTGTAATCACTTCAGAAAATCAAATATAGAGTAGCTAAATCAGATTAGAAGAATTTCAATTTGACTCTATGCCCAATGGATTCTAAGGCTACTGATCATCTCATCTAGCAGGCAGATGGCCCCTATGAGTCACCAAAAATGTTGACTATTTTTGCACCCATTGCAAAATAGAGAAGCTTGGTATTTCATGGAATTGGATTAATTGGTCATGGTAGTGTTCAAGCATGTTGTAGATTGAAAGGAAATGTTCAGACTAAGGAGTGAATCCTGAAAAGTGAGGCAAAAAACTTGAAAGGATGCGGAGGACAAAAACCATGGAACAAAGAAAATACAAAAGCTGTGGGGTGATGAATAGGTAGTCCATGGAAGTCAACATGAGGCCATGCCATAGTAATGCCATGGAATAAAGTAGAAAATCTAGTGATGTTGTAGAACATAAGGAGGAACCACGGAAGCCAAAATAAACACAAGACTAAAATAATAAATTCACGTATTGAAGGAAAACATTAGTTTTCCACATATTACTAAATGAACATGAATCTGATTTGATATTTGTAAATATGATATTATTTGAAGGAATATTAGCCTTCTCCATGCGAAGGGAATCAAATTTCATGGATTAAATGTTAGTAGGTGGATGAAGTGAAGAAATACATCTCCAACATGTAAAGGGGCTATTCTAGACCTGGTCAACCACCGAGAATTAAATGCAAGATGGGCATCGTTCCCCTTCAACAAGGAAAGTGGCATTAGGAGTTGATTTTTGCAAGAATATCACATCTTCTCAGAAAATTGAATGGAGGTGATCGGTTGGTGAAATAGGGAATTCGAGTTTCCCTCCCTTCTTTCCTTCTTTATCTTTCCAAATTTCTATATATTGTAAAGTGATGCCCAATTTTAATGTTGGATACTCTGGGAATGCACATTTATCATTTTTTATTACACAAGAATTCTAAGGGTCGCATGCCTTGGGCTTGAGTTTTGTAAATGTTTTACATCTTCTTCTTGTATCGTGATGATCTATGCATGATCTTTAAGTAATAAATATCTGGTTTTGTGGCTCATTTCAGCCTTAGCTATTGTTTTATTACACTCTCTTGCCTCTCATTTACTTATAGGTTTGTTGCATGCATTGTTTCAAAGTTTATGTTCATTGCGCATCATGGAATTGGAACCTTCGAAATGGTTTTGATCTATGGCTTAGTTCGGCCCTCTTCATCATTTTTTTCTTCCATTTTCCCTCTTGCTGAAGTATTCATCCCCTTATTTTTGGTGCTATCACCTTCTCTAGTTTAGGTTTATGTTTTATGCATATCCTTCTCACCTTGGTCTCTTCAATTCAATAGATAGTTTCATTTCAATTCCTAGGAGTAGTTTTACATTAGGAGTAAGTAGATGAAGTCAATCTTCTCCAGAGGTCCTGTCTCGCCTCGAGTCCCATAACTTGGAGATAGTTCCATGTTGTCTCAAATCGTGAATTGTCTATGATTTGAGATGGGTGTAATTTTGAGCTCCAATAGTACATGGGCCAAATGTGAGATAAATTCCATGGGTATAGGGCATACTACTTACTTCCATTAAAATGTAGGGCATACGATAAAAGAAACACATAGATTTAGCTAAATTTCTGGTCGATTCCTTAGATTAATTTCACTGGTTTATTGAATTTTGTATCTCTCTCTCTCTCACTCTCACTCTCTCTCTCTCATGTTTTCTTTCTCTCTCTCTCATGCTCTCAAAGAGTATCCTGTCCTAGAAACTATTAAGGAATAACATTTACTCCTTTATGTATCCCCTTTCAACTATTTTTGAAGCTTGATCATTTCAATTCTATAACGTATTTGTGCCATGTAAGAAATTTCTATTTTCACTTTCTTAGGAACCCTAGCTAATTTTTTGTATCCAAAAAAATTTCATGCCCCTCTAATCTACAATACTGATTAGAAAGTGAAAAATTCTCTTGATCTTTTGCACTACAAGGATCATAAAACCTCATGTATTTCCAAAGAGTGTATATCATCTACCTTATTGGTGTGGAAATGTGGACATTCATGATTCAATTTGAAAGGTGGTATGAGAAAACAACAATCTCTATGCATGACATTTTGGTCTTATACATGTTCATTTTCAAAAGAATGTCTTCTTCCTTGAAAGTGTCTCACTAACTCGGTAAGGATTTCGTATACTTTAGAAAATTCACATTTCTCGGGACAAATATGGTAATTTCCATAGAGATGTTCAACATTGGAGTCTAAACTATGAAAATGATCCTTAACATTCATAATCAAAGTTGTACAAGTTATTTATGAGATCAAATCTTAGATCATCTTCAATAATAATAATAGAAAAATTTGGAACTATAAATTACATAGCTTAAAATTTCAAAGAGCATCCTTTCCTAGAAACTATTAAGGCACAACATTGAATCCTTCCTACATCCTTAAGGATGATTAGAAGGTGATTTTGGATAATATGAATGCAAGAACCAACAAGTGGACTAACCTCTTTAGTTATCATTGGAATGTTAAATTCATCCTAATTAAATAGGTCCTTCAAGATCTCCCTATATACATATTTTATGGCCACCATCGCAACAAAAAAATTAATCTCAAAGGAAATGGATGAAACATAAAGAATATAATATTTATATATCATAGATGTAATGTAAAATCTTAAGTATATTGAATGTTTTGAACATTGATCATACTATTAAATATTAATCAGTATTGAATTTTTTTGAATGCTCAATGTAAAATGTTAAGTATCATAACAACATATATCTTTGTCTCTCTTTTTTCTCTCTCTCTCTCCCACACTCTCACTCTCACTCTCACTCACACTCCCACTCCCACTCCCATTCCCACTCTCACTCTCACTCTCACCCTCACTCTCACTCTCTCTTTCTCTATCTATATCTCCCTCATTCTCTCTCTTTCTCTCTGTAGTTACAATTTAATTATTAGAATTAATGTAATATTGTGTTGTCTCATTACATATGTTTCATTTGAATTATTGAGATTCCAGGAAGTGGATAGCATTGACATTGACATTATATTATTATAATTGATGGCATTGAATGATTATAGTATAGTGGCAAAATTGTAAATTAGTTACATATATATTTTAATTCCCATGTTTAAAACATGGAAAAAATGAACACTAATAATACATATTAACATAACATACATATGATATCATATTAATCCACTTAGATACAAGTTTTAAAACATTTTTTTCCTCATATATTATATTGATTCAAAAATCCTTGATAGCATACAAAATTTGATCAAAATCAATGTCTTAACAAAGCCATGTAGGCATATATAATGATATACATCAACAAAATATAAATCTACGCCAATATGCCATGAAGGAAGACAACAAAATCCATATACATCTAAACTATGGGGTATCATCAAACAATCTAGTTCTTTTCGCCACCGGGAAGATGAATCAAGCACATCATTGGAATCTCCCTTATTCCGATCATACCTCATATGCTCAAAGGATGCTTGTAGCTCCATTTATTAATACAAATAAACAACATACCCATTAGTATACAATTAGTGACATATATAAAATGAAACTACTTAAAAATAAATACTTACTGCAATATAATTATCACTAGCAATAATCCTCTACCTTTCAAGATCATCAACATCAGCATGAGATGCACGAATGGAGTAGTCACCTCATCCTATGAAAACTATGATGAAGAAAAAAATAGAATATGCATGAATCTCATTTAATTATACTACATGATGTTATTAAATACAATAAATTTACTATGAAAACAACTTTACTAACACATATACCTGTGTAAGAGGCACAACAGAAGCTATGCCCATAACAACTCCAATCTCTAATGATTGTTGAATCTCAATAGAAACTGTATTGATGTCATATACTAAAATAATAATAAAACTCACATTAGTAACTTCATACATTAACTATGGTTCATTCTCTTCATGTACATGATGAATAAAAATAATTAAAATCAGATCAAGAATTTGCCAACATGTGAACTCATACCGACATTCACTTGTGGAGAAGGGGAATGTGACACTAGATGTATAGTTTGACCCTGTAATTTTATAAAAACACACATGACTCATTAATTTTCATTCACAATTGATTAACATTGTTAATTATAAGATTTTGTACATTATATATATATATATATATATATATATATAATTACAACTAATTTCATGTAAAATTACCTGTTGGTCAATACCAAATGTTGAATCCAAAGAGAGAATCATGATGATGATATTCTCCAACACATAATCATGATGTTCCTCCTCTAATAGGAAATTGTGCTCAACATGTGGAGCTTCCTCACGAGGCTATGGAGATGCCTCACAAAGTTGTGGAACCTGTCTCGTGAGGTTTTAGAGCTATCACGAGGTCGTGGATCTACCACGTGAACCACACAGTGTCTTTAATACAACAAACATGACACTATATGGTATATGATGTATTCTGGCTAGAAGGACCAACCTCATCACCCTGGGAGAGATGAGTGCCATGTTATAGAAATTCCTATGTCAATGACCTAATAGAATCAAGGGTATGAACCTCCATTGTCTCCTTTACAACGAAGGGAATGAAACATGATGAATATGTGGGTGATAAATGGGTCTAGTTGTTTGGTTTTGCAAAAGTTTTTACCACACTCTATCCTATGCAGAGCCTTTTTCTCTACCCCCGAAAATCTCAAATCTCAAAATAGTTTAGTATTTCATTGAGGATGAAATCACAATAGAGTTTCCTCAAGAAATATTGTGGCACCTCAAAATTGTTACAAGGTGGTTGGTAAAAAACCATCCACCACCTATCCCAAAAATTATTTTTATCCCCTCATGATTACACCAGTGGATGGGGAATCTTTGCAATCCAATCGTAATGGTGCATTAGTTTTAGGATTTGTAAACAATGCACACAATTTGTCTTTTGTGATTTTTTCTTCTTCACTACATCATAAGAAAACTTATCTGCATAAAAATTGAGGCAGTTGGTTTTAAAACTCTCCCATGTGTTTATTTTTCCAACCACATTATTGATATTAGATAATAATGATCCTAATGATGTGGCTAGGTTTTGACGATGTGGATTTGTGGCATTAGGGTTTCTATTAAACACTCCATTTTTATTTTGTTGTTTGTAATCTCCCCAAAATCTGTTGTTGCATGTTAGGAGGATGTCTTGCTATAGAAGGGGGTGTTTGAAGGATGTTTTATTCTTCATCTTAGTCTACGGGTGAATCAAGGGATTGAATTGAAGGTATAGAAACATCTGAAAATGAAAATAAATTTAAAAAATAACTATAAAAAAATAAGATTAATAAAGAAAATAAAAAACAACCAAACTTATTAGCTCTTCGGCATCGTCAATTTGAGGTGCCATGAGGTGTCGATGCCAAAAATCTATCATAAATGCATTTTTGTTATTCATCGCTTGTGTTTTCCTCTCCTTTAGTTTTTTGTTTTCACAATGAACTGCTCTCGGGTTTTGACTATGTTTTATGATATTCAAAACACGAGTATGTTATAACACGCTTGTGTTATAACATGACCTCAATTTCCCCCTTTCATGTTATAACACAACTGAGCCATAACATGACTGCATTATGGAAAAAATAACCAAAAACCATATTTTGTCAAATTTTTGGTCCCCAACTTGGCACTTACCCTAATGTAATACTTTCTCACCATTTCGAAGAACAACTAAAATCTTGTAGTCCAAAATTGCGTGAGGGTCATCATGGAATATTACCTTAATCTCACCTCCTCCTCATCCCTATAATCTATCCAATAGTCCTAATGGTGAGACTCATGTCTATAGGAAGTCTTCAAAGCTTCCTAAAATATCCATTTGATGTCATACTTGGGCCTAGGAGTGAAATTTTGAAAATTAATTCTACCCACTTATACTTCTAAGAGACTAGCCTTGAACAAGATAGGGCATGTGTACCTCCCAATGTTTATTGGGAACTTAATCATTACCTTATGCTTTTCTTTAATCATTTTTTGTACTTCTACCAATTTCCTTGATGCCTCCAAATGTGTCGATATCCATTTTTCCACCAGAAAGAATGGATAACAAGGAAAGATCGGACATGAGCTTTGGCTAGAGCATTCAAGGAAGAATTTTAGGTTTGTAGGAAAATTCATGCTTTGGAAGCTTCTGCAGGTTTTGGGAGTTCAAAATCACTAAGAAACATTTTTCCTATTTAGGGTTATAAGAGTTCAAGAGCTTGTCTAGAATGTGAAAATGGGTTCCCTGGTCCACAATCAGCGGAAAAATGGGAAAATATGGAAAGGTTGAAAAATATAGTCCTAGGAAACCCTACCTCATCCCCATGGCATCTCGACACTAAGAAGATCCGGAAAAGGATCAAAAATCATGAAAATGTCAAAGGGGGCCAAAAATTGGATAAGAACCCAAACAACTTGGTCAACCTGATGATCGAGTTGTTTCCATCTCGCCAAGTTGGTATGGAGATCACAAAGGGCCAAGTTAATAAGTAACTCGGTGGGGCTCTTGGAACAACTTTGGAAAGATCTGTAGATGGTGGGTCTACTCAGATTGAGGGCTTGGTGGATGGGTAGCTCATTGTGAAGTCGAGTCGAGCCATGGGGAGGAAGTTTGGACGGATCGAGAGGACACGGTAGTGAGATCATTATAGAGGTCGGTGTTAGGTTGGCGATTCATACTCGCATGTTAGATTAACAAGGTGGTTGATCACCTCGATGGGATTGTAGGGTGTTACATAGTTTCGAGACTAAAACATGGATGAGTCAACATGGGGGTGTATCGGCTCAGTAGGTCAAAGGATCAAGTCAGGAATGCATGGTGAGAAAAACATCGGGAAAGTCAATGTTGATGTGGGGTAGAACAAGGTCTTGACATACATGTATTGGGAGTTGGTGAGTTGGGCATGAAAGTATTGTATGGAGGATGTGTTTTTGGGGATCGGTGCTGAGTTTGTAGGAGCATGGAACACCTCAAGGAGCAGTGTTAGATGTAATGTGGCTTCCAAATCTAACATACTGGGTGAGCCAACTCGCAGGTGGGTGTGGGGATGCACCGACACGATGTAATTCACCGAGTTGTGTAGTGAAAAAGTAGAACTTGCCTCTGTCTTACATGGTGAGTTAAATGGTGTCTTAGGTGGCGAGTTACCCAAGGAGCTAGGGTAGGTGGGTGATGCTCCCAAAACTGACTCCATACAAATATGATCATAACTTTCATTATGCTCATCCATTTTGGGAAAACTTATAGTCGATGGAAAGAGGATTTAGAGATCTATGATATGAAATTATTAAAAATGGGAAATTAATGGGTTATTTAGGTGAAAGTAAAGGATGAATTTGTATGGAAATGGAGGCCATACCTAGGTGCATAAATGAAGTAAATAAAGGTATAGAGGCACACTTCTTCTCCCATAATCCAAAGTACAATAGGGCATGGGTTTTTCAGGTTTCCCCATCCCTCTCAGTAGGTGTGATGATGATTTTGGAAGGTTGTTGAAGTATAGATTTGGGTTTTTATCTCTCTCTCTATCTCTCTCTCTCTCTCTCTCATCTCCTTCTTCTTATATATTGTAAAAGGAGCATTTTTTAAAGGCGGTTGATTATTCTCCATTTTCTCCTTTCCCTTTTATAAGTCATCGTAGGTCTACTTTGTGAGATAAAACCTTCATTTTAAGATTTTTGTAAGGAATATATGCCTTTTACCTCCATTGTAATGAAGTGTATCAACTCTTGAATCAATAAAATTAGATTTGTGGTTTTTTTGCAACCCTTGTTTATATGTTCTTACAACTAGTGACCTCTTCATTACATTTAAAGGTATTTTGTGCATTTTTATGGTTTCTAGTAAGCTTTAAATGATTGTGTTTAATGAAAGTAATAGTGTAAATGTTTGTTTGTGGACTGTGGTGTCTCAATACCCTTCCAATCTCTATTTCCCTTCATTTTCACCATTGGAGAGTATCGCAATCACCCTTCTCTTGGTGCTATCACCCCTTAGTGTAGGATTTCCCCTTTCTTTCATGCAATCTCTCTCTCTCTCTCTCTCTCTCTCTCCTGTCTCTTTGGAATTACTAGAGTAGGATTAATCGGTATTTTTGCATTTAGGAGTAGTGAAGTGCTTAGTTTAGGTAGAGGAACCAGCCTCCTCCTGAGAGTTGCCTCAACCGCAAGGTCCCACACCTTGAGAAAATCCATGTTATACAATCACACCGATTTCCTCACACACACATGATAGGAAATAGGAGGGTGTTTTGATTAGGTGATAAGCTTGATTCTGCATGCCTAGTGGGACAATAAAAGTTATATCTTTCATAGATTTGAAGGCATTTACAAGCTAAATCGGGAGTTCAAGATTGCATGCCCTCGCTTCCGAAAAAGGTATTTCCAGATTTCACATGTGTAAAAATCCCTAGTTCTCGACTAAAGAAGATTAGAGGTTGTGGATTGCAAAGGTGGTCTTAAGTTCCAAAAATAACATTTCAGGTTTCTGGAGGTTACATTGTATGAGTTGAGTTCTACCCTATGTATTTTCATGGATTAACAACGAAAAACAAGGTCCAACTTCCAAAATCAGGTTTTGGGCCCTTCAAATTTAATATTTCCATTTTATTAGGATCAAATGTGTGTCTTGGTAAAATCCTAGCCTTTGGAGGCTCATTCTCAACAGACATGGTGACTCCCATGATCATAACTCGGTGGTGTTAGCAACCTAGATTTCTCAAATTTAGGAATAGGATCCAAACCAGGTCAAGAACAAGAGAAGGTGTTTTTATTATTTGTATCTATCTATAGGAAGAGGAAGGAGAGGAAAAAGAGTTCAGAGATCTCCATCTCCACCGAATAGAACCTTGTCAACACCTCCACCTGGTAGACCTTTCCTTCAATCAACTAGAGTTCTTAGACCTATCAGAATGACTCAATAACCACCAAATCCATTTTTCAACTTCATGGGCAGTAGTTCTCTTTCCCTCAATGCACAAAATTTTATTCTAGTGGCGGCATTGAATAGCATTCCCTACTTCACTGGGGAGAATCATACAACTCCTATATATCATATCAAAGACATTACAAATTTTTGTGCCATTCACGAGATTAATGAGATGGATGTTGCAGTTAGACTCATTACTTATTCTCTCAAAGGAAAGGCCTTGTAATGGTTTATAATCCTAAGAACTGGGAAATATATAACTAGAATGAACTATGTTTAGGGATCTATAACCAATTAAGAGAAAGGGCGAGACAACTTGTCACTTTTGGAGTAGTTAACTATGATCAAGAGGGCTCCAAATGAACAAATGAATGATTTCAACTTTAGATTCCAACGAGATATGAGAAAGGATTCCAATTCCCATGAGGCTAATGACCAAAGGTGTGTTCTTAGACTTCCATAAAGCTCTAAATTCCTACATATCCATCATGATACAATCTATGGGAGAGACAACCCTACCATGAGCCTATGTCATAGCTATTAGGACTAATAATTTCTTGATCCAAGTAAAAAAAAATCACCTAGGCTACCTATACCTTTTCATCCCGAAATAGGGAATCCTAACCCTAGTCAAGCACCCGAATTAAATCCCATTCTAGTCTGTAGGAATCAAATTTCAAGTGAGGCCTCCAATTCTTCTAGTACTTCCAAGGAACTCCAGAAGGTCATGAAGAAATTATAGAATTTAGGAAATGAGTTGGTGACTATTAAGAGGAAACATGCCCAAAACTTTAGACCTTATTATCCTCCAACCCAACCAAACAAGCCTTCTTATAAGCCAAATAGATATCCATCTCAAGCTGCAAATCAAAATTAGAATCAAGGACAACCCACAACTAGTAGGCCATTTCAACCATACAATCCAAACATAGATTCAACATCCAGGGCCTTGGTTCGTACAAAATGAAATTAAAAAGAATATAAATGGTGTTTCCCTTGTGGACAACCCCATAATCATGAAACATGCTTCAATGGTGCTATAATTCAATCCTTAATGGTGTAAACTATTAGTATAAATCAAGAAACAAACAAGGAATAAAATCAACTGCAAAGAGCTACTCAAGAAACACCTTCAAGTGAGACCTCACTAGTCAACTGGCAAACGGAAGATTTCTCCGTGATGTATCCACCGCTTCTTAGGGTGTAGTAGCCAACACGAGGTCTAAAAAGGTGAATACAAAAGAAGGATAATCATTGAATGCAAGTACGTCTCAACCTCATATTACACCTCGGGAGTTAATGACTCAAAAGTATCTTAGGATTCACCGAATAAGCCTAAAGGGAATGTTGTATCATCCCATATAAAACTCATGTATAGTAAAAAGTTGTGCCAAGCCCTGGGAGACATAAAGACAACCCATCTCCTTTAAACATCATAGATCAAATGAAGAAAACACATGGAAGCATTTCTATGTGGGAATCATTGGCCATTCCAAGACAACGATATTTATTGTAAGCAACCATGGAAAATTCATCTGCTTTAAATGAGTCATCCAAAATCAGGAAAAGGTTCTCACCAATACAATGCAGCAAGAAGGAGGTAAACCAAACAAGAATGTGAAACCTCCACCATTTTATGTGTCCTTGATTGTTTGGGGTAACTTAGTACACAATTGCATGATAGATTCAAGTGCAAGTAGCTTGGTGATGCCTAAGTATATCATAGATCAAAGGATTAAATATTACATTGCATGTATACCCAAATGTCACCGTTCAACAAGATGTATCATTTATTGACCTACCATCACTCTTTGCTTTGTGCTTGTCAAGGGAATTCACGGATAAAATTGGTGAGTACCTATCGATTGAATTGGTCCCACATGATTTTTAGAACAAGGTACGAGAGAAAAAGCTACAATCAAGTCGATCAAATTGTAAACTTCCACATTGATCCCTATGTGCCAAGCCCGATCAATTCCAATAGCTCATCTTTTGACCAAGAAGACTACATGTTATCCCAAATTCACCCTTAAGGTAAATTTTGGTAACTTATGCAAATTTTTCTGCTTAAACAGTTTGAAATGGTCCAAGGCCTAAAAAATCAGGTTTTGGGATTCCCTTTGGTTTCTCTCTGACTTCCCCATCCAAGGAAAAAATCTAAGAAGTTAGAAAAGTTGTAAAAAATCTGATAAATGAGGTCAAAGCATATTTTAATGCAAATCGGGTCTAAGAGCTATGGATGGAACCAAGGCGGATTATACCAAGGTTCATCATACCAACTTTGGGGCTGGTTTGAAAAGGAATCGGTCAAGTCAGCTTTCTTTGTCTCGGATGACATAGGTACGCGTGGGACAACAGACCCAAAAGCCAAATTTTCCTAAGATAGCCAAAAATAGAAAGAGTCAATTAAGTCGGGTTGAAATGTCCCAGGCGGTCCATGAGACGTAGGGACACACTAGACCCACATGGTTGAAATCATTGCAGTAGGGACAAATCAAAAATTTAGATAAATTTTGCTCTGGGTGGTCCACAGAACATCGGGACATGAGTTCACTAAAATTTTGAAATAGCCGATCACAAAGGGATGCGGGCAAAGTAGAAGTCAATAGCCCCGATGGCCCGGTCAACGGTGGGACATATGGGACATCAAAACCTGATTTTGCCAAATTTTCTAATTTACAAAGTGGGTTGAGAGTGTTGCAGATGAAGCAGAGGTTTTTGATCCAAGTTTCACAAGGGACATCTAGGACACGAAAACCCGAAATAGTTGCATGCAAAGGAAGACAAGATACAAATTTGATTCCAAACTTCAAAAGGCCATAAATTTTGACCCCGAGCTCGATTTTTATGAAAATAAAAGAAACATATTCAGCTCCAGTAAAGTAAATGCTCAATCTTGTTAAATGACAGAAATGCCTAGTAGACCTAAAATAGCTTCCCACACTCAGAAGACCATAGCTTTTGCAATTCTCAATGAAAATGTACAAAATTGGTACCATTGGAATTATGGTTCCTGAGCAACGCGAAGAATCAAGAAATCCAAAATTTGATGAAGAATCAATGGAGATTTTGTTGAAAACGTGCCTAGTTTAGAATAATGATTTTAGTGGTAGTTGGGATGCATTCAATGAAGCATGGGATGACATTTTTCATTACTGCAAGTCATGGGACAGTATGGGGGGCCATTTGCAAGAAACATACCATCATTTCAATTCATTTATATCATCTTGCAAGAGGTGGGAGGATAGATTTCAGGATTTTCATTTCCCTCTCTCTCTTTCTCTCCTCTCGAATTCTATAAATTAGAGTACTGGGCTCATTGTAAAGGGAATAGTTTTTGAGTAGAAAAACTCTGTCAAAATTGTTTTGTGAAGCCAATTTGTTGTAGACCCTTATAGTGGACTCCTTGCATGGTGATCTATGCCCCTATTTTGTGATAGACTGAATTGTGCATATCATGAAGCAATAAATATGAGTTTGTGGATGTATCTTCCCCTGTTGTGTTTGTTTGCATTCTTCTTGCCCCTTCAATCTCATTACAAATATATTGTGTCTATATTATGATTTTTCAGGGATTCATTATCATTGTGTGTGCATGAAATATTTGTGTGGATGCAGTTTCTAGATTGTGGAGAGCTATTATCACCCCTTCAAGTATGCACTTTTCTTATACTTTCCACATATTGGAATACTATTCTCACACTCTCTTTTTTTGGTGTATCGCCACTTTAGTGTAGGATCTTTTTTCATATACTTTCTCTCCTTGGTCCCTTGGAAATCTAGATTAGGATAAGATAGTTTTTCCTACATTAGAGTAGATTGTGGCAGGTAGTTTAGGAGCAAGAATCGTCTTTCTCTGGAGGTCTATCTCAAGTAGCAAGTCCCGTAACTTGGAGCTATTACCCATGTTATCCAATCACACTATGATCTCAAGCACATACACTTTTGCAAACCATAAGGTGTTTTGATTCAGTGATAAAACTACATAAGCACTCTAGAAATAGGCACTAAAGTTGGAGGCACTATAGATTTAACATTAGACAAGTGGGAAAACAAGAGGCATGACCAGGGTTCATTTTAAGAATATCCCTCTAAAAATTAATTTCAAATCATTGATTTAATCTCAAAAATTGACTTTCAAATTGTTGGTGAATTTCTGAAAAAAATCTGGCAAAGCCGATTACATAGAGAGCATTTTCCTCATTTTGCAAAGATGGTTGGGTAGGTTCATCACAACAAGGCAGGTGAGGAATAGACGCCTAAGGGTTGGGTGAGTGGGTTGGACAGGTGAGGGGTTGGATGACTATTGAGTGGGTGGGGTGGAACGAGTCGGGGTTTTACAACTAAGGGTTAGGCAGGAAGGATGGATAGGTGAGGGGTTGGACAACTAAGTGTTGGGAAGGTAGGTTGGACAAGTGAGGGTTGGATGGCTAAGGGTTGGATGGATGGTTTGGACAGTAAGGGGTTGGATGGGCAAGGGGTTGGACAGCTAAGGGTTGGATGAGTGAGGGTTTGGATGACTAAGGGTTGGACGGGTGGGTTAGATGGGTGAGGGGTTGGATGACCGAGGGTTGGATGGGTAGATTTCTTGGGTGAGGGGTTGGATAATTAGGGGTTAAACGGGTGTATTAGATGGGTTATGGGTTGATGGCTAAGGGTTAGAGTGGTCGGGGTTAGACGGCTAAGGGTTGGATGGGTGGGTTGGATGGGTGAGGGGTTGGACAGCTAAGGGTTAGATGGGTGGGTTGGTTGAGTGAGGGGTTAGATAGTTGAACCTTGAGGGGTTGGATGACTAGGGGTTGGACGGCTAAGAGGTTGGATGGGTGAGGGGTTGGATGGGTGAGAGGTTAGAAGGGTAAGGGGTTGGGTGCCTAAGGGTTGGATGGGTTAGGGTTGGATAGCTCGAGTTTGGATGACTCGAGTTGGATGACTTATGGTTGGACGACTCATATTTCGATTGTTAGCGGTGAGAATTTTCTTATGTTTACTTCGATGAATATGCATATGATATGATTTGAAATGGTGGTGAATTAAATTCATAAGCTATTATATATATGTAAAATCTAGGTGAAATGAATAGTATAAGGGACATATCTCACAAATTTTTGGTGAATAAGTTGTTGCGAACCACTAAATGTTCACCAATTCAAATTTCCATAATCCTCTATTTTTATGAGTTTACGAAAAATTGCCACTAAACATTTCCCGGGCATGGATATGATGTATACAAAGAGATGGAAGAAGCTGAGTTAGGCATCTATTACTTGCACGAAGAAAACACACCTCTCCCTAACATCACCAAACCAGATGAAAAATATGACCATGAATTCTCGACACTTATTCTTTGATGGTTGCAGTGGTAGACAAGGTACAAGAGGAGGATCTATGCTTGTGTCACTCCAAGGTAACAAATATTATTCAACATTGTGTTTCCAATTCAATTTCTTAAACAACACATCTAAATATGAATCTATAATCTATGGACTTCATTGGGCAAGAAAAATAGGCATTAAGGACCTATAAGTTTTGGGAGACAATGAGCTCATTGTCAATTAAGTTAAAGGGAAGAATGTTGCTAAAAGTGATCTCCTAAAGAGCTATAAGAAATGCAGTATGGGATCCGATTAAATACTTTAAGGATTTTAATATCTATTCCATTCTAAGAAATAATAATGAGGTTGCATACACACTTGCAAAAATTAGAGAAACATTTGATGTGGTTGAAAGTATCAAGAAAGATCAAACTCAGCCTCATATCAAAGTGGTTGTGAGACCAGTTGTTCTAGACAATAACATGAACTGGAAAGTATTTGAAAGTGATCAAAAAATCATAAATTTTTTTAAAGCGGAAGTTGAGTTCTCTTCGAGGAATCAAGATACATTGGGACAACAATATGGTGATCAAGTGGTTTGGTTGCGAACAAACAAATTACCTAGAGGTATAGTGATTCTCGAATCCATCTTCAATCCTATGACTATTTCCATAAGGAGACATACAAAATTTAGGTCAAGGGGGAGATTCGAGCCCATTTTGATTGGAGAGGGTAAAGTAATCCAAATTGGTAAGGTGAGCACTCAACAATAAATATTGGATTTCATTCAACTTTTTCACTAATTTCCAGAATTCTTTGCTTGGAGTTAGGAAGACTTGAAAGGTTATAATTTTATATTAGAAAAACATACCATTGACATGGATCCTAAGCCAATCCTATCGAAAGAAGTAAAGACCAATCAACCCTCATATCGAGCCTCTCATGAGGAAAGAACTAAACAATCTCATTGAGGCAAGCGTCCTCTCTCTAAATCAAGAACTCTTTATGGGTTGCTAATATGGTGTCACCATGAAGAGGAATTGATAAATCAGATTGTGTGTGGATTTTCGAGACTTAAACAGAGCTTTTCTCGAGGAAAATATCTTCTTCCTTCTATGGAGAAAATATTTCTAGTAGTTGGATCAGAAAAATTCTCACTCCTAGATGGCTACTTGGGCTACAATTAAATTATGGTGAAAGAGTAAGACCAATTCAAAATACCCTTCACCACCAAATGGGGAACATATTCTTATAGGAAGATGCCATTCAAAATATCAAATGTTGGAGCTACATTCTAGAGGGATATGGACATGAAATTCAAAGGGGATGATAAAGGATATAATGCTTGTTTATCTTGATGATATTACGGTGTTTTCCAAGAATTCAACAAGTCACCTCCACCATATCAAGTAGGCATTCCAAAGGTGTAAGAGATTCGGAGTGTCTCTTAATCTGAAGAAGTGTATATTCCTAGCTCACGATGGAAATCTCCTAGGCCACATTGTTTCTAATAAAAGGTTGACAATTGATCTAGAAAGAGTTTAAGCCATCCATGTTCTACCATTACCAAGTCACAAGAAAGCTCTCCAAAGCTTCTTAGGGAGAATCAATTTTTCTGAAGGTTCATGCCATATTTTTCCACTCTTGTGAAGCCACTAACAATGATGTTGAAGAGTATAGAATTTAAATTGAAATCAAAGGGTAATAAGAGTTTTAAGGCTATCAAACATGCCATATCTCAAGCTCCAACTCTCATCAACCTTGATTTCTCCAAGGACTTCATTCTCTATGCCTTTTGTGGCTTAGACACCACCTCTGTCATCTTGGTGCAATCTGAAAAAAAAGGATCCGAGTAACCCATTGCCTTCTTGAGTCGAGCTTGGAGTATTACGAAGGTACTTCTTTATTGAGAAGCATGTACTCATTGTTTTTAGGAGTTTGAATAAGTTTATATAATTGGTTTTAAACAATAAGATTCAGTTGCTAGTGTCTCATGTTGGGGTTAAAGAATTCCTCCTAAAAAAGGATTTGAACGGGTAAAAGGAAAGTTAGATTACCTAGGTGATGGAATGTGACATAGAAATCAAGGTGACTAAGATGGTCCATGGTAAGGGATTATGTGAGCAACTAGATTCAAATCAACATGTTTAATACAAATACGAAGAAAGAGATATCCTAGTGCTCCAAGATGATTAGGAAAAAGATGTAGATGGTATGCCTGTTCCTTATTGGAACAAAGATATGATATCATTTATTTGAATAGGTGTATTCCTTCAGATTTATGAAAATAAAAAATAATATACTTTATACTCTAATCCATCTCGAGATGCTCTCATTGATGGCATCTTGTTGAAAAAGGTTGTAAATGGGGTTCTCATTAGGGGTGTCCCAAAAAATCAAATTGAGAAAGTGGTACATGAGTTCCATGATGGAGAAGTTGAAGGTCATTTTTATCCCCCTTAAAATCATGAAGGATGGTAACAATTTTACCACGGTTTTAAGTGATTGTTATGCATGGATCAAAAAGTGCAAGAAATGTGCCTCCTTCATAGGAAAGGAGAAACTAGAAACACCGCCACTCCACCCAACCTCTGTTTATCAATCTGTTTATATAGTGGGATTATATTTCATTGGGGTCATCAATCCAAACTCAATCTAAGGCCACAAGTGGATTCTCATAGCAATGGACTATTTCACCAAGTGGATCAAGGTGGTAGCATTCAAAGAGGAAAATAAGTCTATCATACTGGACTTTTATGAGGGGTTGATAACTAGATTTTAATGTCTTAGCTAATATCATATCGAGACAATGCTCGGCATTCCTAGGCACCTAGATCACTGAATGGGTTGTTAGGAATGGGATTTATTTGAGCACCTCCTCTAACTTTTATGCCTGGGGTAATGGACAAGTTAAGTCCACAAATAAGAACTTGCCAAGGATTATCATAATAACTTTGGATAAAAATAAGAGGATGTGGAATACCGAGCTCAAATAGGACTTATGGGATAATAGGATCACACCAAAAGGTCAAAGGAAGCTCTTCCTATAAGCTAGTCTACGTAAAAATAAGCTATGCTACCCATATCCCTTGAGTTTCCAACATTGGGGCTCCTCAAGCGCTAGAGTTGCCCAAATTTGAGCCCATGGAAGCTAGATATGTGAAAATCATGGAGTTGGAAGAGATAAGAGAACATGTAATGCAAACCATGGAAAAGGATCAAGATTTGATCAAAAGGATTTTTATAAGAAATTTAAAGATAAAAGTTTCTAAGAAAGAGACTTAGTTCTAAAATGGGATACAGATATGGATAAGTCAGAAAGCATTCCAAGTTTGATGCTATATTGAGTGGTCCCTACATGATCATGGGGTGTAAAAGTAACAATTCTTTCCAACTCTCCAACTTGGATGTGGAAGAATTACATATTCCAATAAGTGGGATCTATCTAGAGCACTATTACTAAAGTAAAATCTTACCTTTTTACATATTAGTTTAGGATTATAATTCCTCTAAGTGTTTTTGCATGTTGTTTTGTTAGTAGAATAGGTTTTAGTTTCCCCAAGTGCCTTAGGCACAATTTTTATTGCTTCAAGTGATATTATTTCACATTTCATTACTCCTCTTGGAAAGAATGTCATGACAAAAACTCGAGTTATAGGGAACAATCAGTAACCCTTGAAAGGTTTCAAATGTAGAGCAACTAAATCAGATTTGGGACATATCTCAAATATTTCATCCAACCTTGTCCTAATAGATCAATTTATAGAAATGAAGAAGAAAATAAATGTTAGATCAATTTTTTTTTCCACTCATGTGAATTTAAATATTTTCTTATTGAAATTGGAAAAATTGAGCAAAAGGTAGTTTCGAGTTCAAACAACAATGCTTGAATGGCTTGAGGAACATGTTTTCAAAGCTTTGGGTCAATTTCAGGACATTAAATGACTTCATGCCCAATGGATACATTCAGGTTACTGGTCAACCCAATCTAGCATGCAGATGGCCCTATGACTCATAAATTGTTATCCATTTTCCCCCCAAGAAAGAATAGAAAATAGGGAAAGATCGGACCCAAGATTTGGAAAGGAATTTCAAGGAAGAATCCATGGTTTGCAAGAAAATCCAGGCTTTGGAAGCTTTTGTAGGGTTTTCGGTAGTTTGAAATCACTAAGAAATGTGTTTCCCTCTTCAGGGGTTATAAGAGTTCAAGAGCTTGTCTAAGTACAAAAACGGGCTCCCGAGCCAACACTAGGCCAAAAAATGGGAAAAAATGGAAAAGTTAAAAAATATAGTCCTAGGAAGCCATCCTATATCCCCATGGCCTCTAGCATTGAGAAAATCCAGAAAAGAATAAATAAATGAATAAAAATTTCAAAGGGGTCCAAAATTGGCTAAGAACCCAAACAAATTTAGCTCGTCGTGATGGGCGAGTTGTTTCCACTCACCAAGTCGGCATGGAGGTCTCAAAGGGACAAGTTGATAGGTAACTCAATGGGGCTCTTCAAACTACTTGAGAAAACTCATGCAAACAAAGTGGGTCTACTTTTCATTTAAGGCTTGGAGGATGGGTAGCTCAATGCGAGGTTGAGTCGAGATGCGGGAGGAAGTTTTGATGGACCGAGGGGATGCAATAGTGAGCTTATCACGGAGGTTGATGTCAAGTCACCACCATGCTCACATGTTGGAGGAACAGGAGGCCAACCACCTTGGTGGGGAGTGTAGGGTGTTACATGGGTTTCGATCTCGACATATAGCCGAGTCAACTCAGGGGTGATTTGGGTCACCTATTCATAGGATCAAGTTAGTAATGCATGGTGAGAAAACATCTAGAAATTCGGTGTTGATTCGGGAGGATCTTGGACCCAACACGCATGCGTAGGGAATTGGTGAGTCATACGTGAAAGTGGTGTGTTGGGGATGTGTTGGGGGTCAATTTCGGGTTCCCGGAGCATGGAGCACCTTAGTGAGTGGTGTTAGATGTAATGCAGCTTTCCACATCCAACATGCTTGGGTGAGCCAACTTGGAGGTGGGTATGGGGATGCACCAACATGATGCAAGTCAACGAGTTGTGTAGTTACAAAGTATAACCTTCCTCTGAATTTCACAAAGAGTTAAATGACGGGTTAGGTGGTGAACTTCCCAAGGAGATCGGTAGGTGGGTGATGCCCCAAATATGACCCATACAAAATTGATCATAAATTTCATTATACTCATCAATTTTAGGAAAACTTACAAGAAATGGAAATAGAATTTATATCTCTATGACAAGAAATGATTAAAAATGGGAAATTAATGGGTTAGGTGGGTGAAAATAAAGGATGAGGTTTCAGGAAAATGGAGGCCATACCTAGGTGCAGAAAAGAAGTAAATGAAGGTATGGAGGCACATTTATTCTCCCACAAACCAAAGTACAATGGGGCATGGGTTTTATAGGTTTCCAATCCCTCTTATAGGTGCAATGATGATTTTGGGAGGTGGTTGAAGTATGGATTTGGGATTTTCAATCTCTCTCATCTCCTTCTTCCTATATATTGTAAAAGGAGCATTTTTAAAAAGGTGGTTAATTATTCTCCATTTTCTCCTCTCCCTTTTGCAAGTCATTGAGGTATATTGTGAGATAAAACATCCATTTTAAGCATTTTTCAAGGAATATATGCCTCTTGCCTCTATTGTAATGAATTGTATCAACTCTTGAAGCAATAAAATCATATTTGTGGTTATTTTACAACCCTTGTTTATATGTTATTGCAACTACGCACCTCTCTTGCATTACATTTAAAGGTATTATGTGCATTTTATGGTTTCTTGTAAGCTTTAAATGATTGTGTTTAATGGAAATGATAGTGTAAATGTGTGTTTGTGGAATTTGGTGTCTCAATACCCTTCCAATCTCCACTTCCCTTCATTTTCACCCCTTGGAGAGTGTCTCAATCACCCTTCTCTTGGTGATATCACCCCTTAGTGTAGGATTTTCCCTTTCTTTCATGCAATATCTTTCTCCTGTCTCCTTCAAATTGCTAGAGTATGATTAATCAGGTATATTCTACATTTATGAGTAGTGAAGTGCTTATTCTAGGTAGAGGAACTATTTTCCTCTAGATACTACATGATCCCACACCTTGAGAAAACTCCATTTTACACAATCACACTGATTGCCTCACACGCACATGACATTAAATCGAGGGTGTTGTGATTTAGTGATAATAGTGCCCATTTGTCATCCAAGTGCCATGAAATCCACTTATCCTTATGTAAGAGAAAGTTTTAAAGTGGATGATGTAAACATCATATTTAGTGATTACCTTCCTTACTTGGGGAGATATCTGATTATATTCCCACTTTGGCTTGAACAAGCATATAAGGGGAGAAAATAAAGTATCATGTACCAACCTGAAGTTGTAGATATAATTATCCAAGTTCAATTGTGGGTATACATCATAAACTCTAAAATTACTAAATGTCTTCACTCTATCCAACCTAGGGAATGACCTATGGTGAACAATGTTGTACACCAAGTAAGAGGTCATGTAAAATTTCATATTTTTGTACATACCTTCTCAATATGAACTATCATTCTAACAATTTTTTAGTGTATGAAATCACTGATAATCTCTTCCCACTGAATCTATATATTTCCAATAAGAATTATCTAAAATAATTTGAATATCCAGTCATATTAGGGATATTTAGACTTCTTTTCCATGACCCTATTTAGAAAAGTGATGGTGTCTACAATCTATTCCACAAAATAAGCCATGTTTAGTTTCTTGGGATCCTAATGGTAGAGATTCTTGGCTTTTCAAGCCAATTTTTGTTCAATATTTTGGAGCACTTTACACTGTTTGCATTCTAGTATTCTTCTACATTTTCAATTGATATGTACACCACTTCAAGTGCATCGGAGACAAGAATTCCTCAAAAGTTTCAATGGTTAAGGACATGACCAAAGTATTTCTTCCATCCCAAACCTCCTGGTTGTTAGATTTTAGTTTTTTCACACACCCATACCAATTCTGGATATTGAGAAGATGGGGGAAAGGAAATAGCTAGAGTGAGTCCACTCCAATCAATATTTTCATTGTTTCATTATTATCTACTACGTGTAACCTTTTCTCAAATTCATCTAGGTCTACATTGCCCATGTTAGTGTCTATGATTTTTGAAATTACAAGTGAGGTGGAAGGTGGTCCGGATACGACCAAATGAAATTTCAAGTTTGTAAGGTGAGGTGCTGAAATTTCGATTGAAAGAGGGGTTCACAAAATTCTATACGTACCCACCATTTTAACAATTTTAATCGATACACCATGATACCAAAAATTGTTCACAAGCACGGTAAAATACTTACCCATGCAAATGCCATCATAATTTTCCTTTGATTTGAGAATAGAAACCAAAATTCCTTCAAAGCTCCAAAATGAATGTTTCACTGTTCAAATGCACAAATTTGGTGTTCTTATTTTCTTAGGGCTTCAAAGATCTTTTCATTAATTCCATCTATATATTTCCTTATGCATGTTTTCATTAATGGTGATACCTACCTCTATGGCTTCTTCATTTGTGGTCATCAATATTTTATTCTTAAGTTTGAATTTTGGCCTTACAAGTGGATAGATCAGCCACCTTTTATTTCACATATATGACTTTAATTTTCCTCATTGGCTCAGGATTTAAAATCATCTTGCATGGCATCTTCATAGGCCTGTCAAGTTCTTAGTCAACTTTCTTGTGCATCGTGGTTATGCAAAAAAACTTTCAAAATTGCAAGAATTCCAAAGTTGTAAACCTACAAAATGTAAAGCTACTTTCCTTCTCAAAATTTTCCGACACCGACACATGTCCACCTCGTCGAGTTGTGGGAAAAAAGTTTAGTTACATTATTGCAACAATTATAAATATGTAGAATTGTTTTCTTTATCTACTATCACCATATCATGACATGTGTCCCTTTTTTCAGTTGTGGAGATGAAAATGTAATTTGCGATCTTGTAACAGATACGAAGTTGTAAACTCGCAAAACTACTAAGTTATATTTCTTCTTTATGGTTTCAATATTCCTAGAATATTCTATTTTGGGGGTTTGGACTTGTATTTGTAATTTACAATTTTGTAAAAAATAAAAATTTCTTTAACGCTCCACTTTCCCCTAATACTTTGAATATTCCACTTTGCATGCTTCAAGGGTAGAAATACAATTTGTAAACATGTAAAACTATAAGAATACCAAATCTTTTACATTGACAACTTCAATTCAAACATTTGATAAGAACACTGAGATTCAAATACATCACCTACACCATTACAACTAGAACTTCATCAACACACAAAAATCAAAGGAAACATTAATATGTTAATGTAACATCACATAATTGGGTTAAGACACGACACAATTATGACATTTAGGCCTATGGAACCACACAATAAGCTCACAAATTGACAAAAAAATGATGGAATGGTATGGTTACTCACTATACTAAGGGAAATTCATAAAATATTTCCAAGATTTCAAGAAAACCAAATTGGGCACCAACACATATCATTATCAATTCACATCAGAGTGGAGATAACTCTCTGAAATACATCTCTATTAGATACCATTACCACAGTATAAATCTTATCCACAATACATATAATAGATCAAAGTATCAACATTATTAATTTTTCTCAAACATAAAATACTTTCTACTGTAAACAATTTAGATTATGTATAAATATCTTGAAATGGTTTATTTCATGCTACACTAAATTTTTGCATGAATCAAACACTAATTGTGTTCAAATAGTTACACTTTCCAAATAGTAAATAAAAATATTATCCTCATAACTAGCTGAAAAATAACTCCTATTATAAATCTTAACTCCCTTAGGAGTGTAAAAATTAACCAAATGATAAACAAGTTTAAACACTCCAAAACCCTCCCTTAAGAACAAAACAAGGAGTGATAAATGAGAAAAGATAGGCTATATATCCAAATATGTGTCTTGAAAATGAGGTCTAATTAGCTAGCCTTTTATGCACAACAGGAAAAAAAAAGATTCACCATGGATGAAATGATTCATTGCAAGGTACCCAAAAAACTAGAAAAACAACATCTAAAGTGGAGCAATAAATTATGTAGACAAGTGTCCTAAGAAGATGACTCAAAGACTAATCACAATGTTTAAGTAGGTATATTGGATGAAAGAAAACCCATTAAAACTAATTTCAATCAATGGACTCAAAATTTAAAAATATCTAATAAGAGCATGTGTTTCAAAGCTACTAATATTGATAGATGTTGGGAATGTAAAACTTATGAACATTTCTAAGTCAAAATCCACTTCTCTTCTTTAGATATAAAGCATTTCTAACTAGAATAAACGTATAGTAGACATATGTTCAAATAAACTCATTTTTATTAGTGTTCGGATCCAATACTTGATCACACATGAAAAACAATAGCTAAAACTATAACTCACTAGAATAGATCCATGCAAGGATATTACACATGATGTTAATCAAAGAGTTCACCAATTTAACTTTTATCTACTACCATAAGATGAGGTGCATAAAATATTAACAAAAATCTAAGGAAATTGACATGAAACCAAAATCATGGTCAATACCATACCCCTTTCATAATTTTGAATGGGTGAAGTGATTTTACAAATCTATATGAGTGGAAAAAACTAACCAATCAAATATTGACACTAGATTTCACTAGTCTAGTTGCACTTCAAAAGGAGGGAAATCTCAAATACAAGATAAAGGGGATTTGTTAACATATCTAAAAATGTTGAATATACATGTGAAATATACCTATCAATAAGATGTCCCTGGTGGCAATGGGAGATTCATGCTATGAAGGAGATAAAAGTGCTAAAAATGGAACACAATCTCATGAAACAATTCTAAGGATATGTAGACTTAGTGTCACTATAGAGTGGTCACATACAAATAATATCACCAAATGATGTCTCGAAACTCTAAAATGTTTCCAAAATTTCAAGGATGTCATCTAAAAATATTTTCTCTATATAGCAACCCTAGTGGGTGATAAGAAAAACACACCAAAAGAGAAAATTTGAGAAGTAAATTCAAATTACCCTTACACAATTGGGGATAAAAATTGATGCTTCTCAATTTTCTAGCCCTACACTTATAAAAAAACATGTATGAAGCAAAGATAATATAAATCAACTAATTCAAATTTATCTAACATGGTAGATTAAGTTATGTCATTCATTTTAACTCTAAATTTTTCTTCCATGAAAATCATAAATGAATTAACCATGCATGTAACAATAAGTATGTTTACCTACATTTTTATTATGTGGATTTTCATCGAATTAAACTAAGATGTGCATTCATTTCCATTCATTCCAATAATTGTGAACATGAAGTTTACAAGTACAATTCCATTTAATAGGATCATTTATTACCTCAATCATAATGCATCCATAATGTTAACTTGTAGGATATGACATAATTACAAGTCAATGATAATTGTTACTAAAATAGATAATTCCATTCATTTCCAAATTTTAGGTGTTACATTAATACATAGGTTTGCATCTCATAATTCATGTTACAATTTATAACAAATGAATAAATTATTTAATTTACATAGTTTCCAATACATAATGATTTAGAGTTAAAATTTCAAGAAAAATAAATACATCACGACTACACTACAACACAATTGTCACCTTTCACTAGAGATCCATCTTGATGTCAAAATATGCCATGAGAGAAAGAGCATCATAAATAGTGAAAAATTTAAGGATCCCATAAAGAAAAACTTATAAAAGGGCAAGAGCGAATCTTGCTGAAATAGGATTCATTAGATTGATAATCTTACAAAATGGATATTGTGACTATCATGAAAATAAAAATAAAAATCATAAAAATTGTTGTAGATGTAATCTGAACTTTATAAAATATTTTATTAAAATCTAATTTTTCTTTAAAATTTAGATTTCATTTATCTATTATGTTGATAGTATGAATTGTATTATATGCATTTATTACTTAACTAACAAAAATTCTTGAGATATGACATCTAGACACGTTTTCCCTAATCCTTCCCAGTGTCTAAACCTTGATCATTAATCCATTGGCCATGTGTCATCATTTCATGTAATTTCAAGAAACCTCATGATCTCTCAAACCTTCCTCACAAATCCTACTATAATTATATCCCACCCATTGATCGTTTTATGAATGTGTCAACATCATACGTTATTTTTCTTGAAACTCTTCTTTCTTAGAATTCCATCACTTTGAAACATTTCAATACTTTTCCAAAAGGTTTCCCACAATTTATTTCCTCCACTATACTAAGAGAGAGTTTTGCTACATATACACATAATATATTCACTACTTGGGCAATGTAGGACAATTTCTAAAGGTAAAATTACAACTTGCTCGATTGTTAGGGCTCCAAATGACTGTTAGCTGAACCAATTCAAACTAGGATGCAAGCAATATGTTTTTATGGCTTAAAGGGCCCTGATAATTCCTTAATTAAATAATATCACATAGAATAGAATCTCTATTCTAATTTTAAGCTTAGATAATCCTTTAATTGAATAGACAGTTACTTGAATTGGTGCCTTCAATATATTTGATCATATCAACACACACACCCATACATACATACATACATACATACATACATACATACATACATGCATGCACATACAAACATACATACATACATACATACATGCATGCATACATGCATACATATACACAGATGTATATATAGACACACAAACACACACGTGTATATGTATATATTAGTGTGTGTGTGTGTGTGTGTGTGATGATATGATCAAATATTTTGAAGGAACCGATTCAAGTAACTGTCTATTGGTGGTGAATTTGATAAAATTTCAAAATTTTCCTCTAAGGTGTCAGCAATTATGATCCAAGCTCCCATACATTTCGTGGTGATCCAAACATGTTTTAAAATATTGACCCATTGATTTAAAGGTGATATACTAAGTATCTTATTAATATTCAAAATAATTTGGCTATGTGAGTAGGAAATATAAACATTTGTGATTATTTTGGTGAATCTTGGATGGGCATACGGTATCCAAATAACCAAATGAGACTTTTGAAATCTTGAAGAATATCCAAATTATGAATATTCATCACTAAAATTTTCTTGTGTCATCGAATCACTTTACCTCTAACCTTACGGATCCTCCCACACTCCCACAAAGTAAGAGTGGACCTACCATTTTTAAGAAGGAATATATGAGTGATTAATAAGGTAAGAGAGAACATTGTGTGTCAATTAACCCAAAAATTGATAGACCTATGAACAAGGTGGGAATATAACATCCTATAAATAATATTAGAAATGAATATGCTTTTGTCCAAAATACTTAGGATAACAATAGGAACATATTCCTAATAGAATACAACCATGTCCCAAGGTATGAAGTAATCCTACTTGATTAATCATGGATCTACAATCAACTCCCCAACCCCTAGTACTTTTATATGTGAAAAATGCATCAAGTAATCTACCCATTCATACAGACCATTTTCATGTACATATTTATCAAGAAATCCTCTTTTCCCATAAATAATTGACAGCATGACATCTCTATCTCCAAAATCAAGTAACTCAAGAAAACTAGAAATAAGACAAATAATAGTAACCTTCTTGAATGCGTCATACCACTAGTTCACATTATTATCATTATAACGACCATAATCCTAGTGTGTTTACTCACAAAACAACATAATAAAACCCATGAATATGATTCAAGAAATCACATCCTTCTTGGATGGCCTATACCATCCAAGAATATTGTTATTGTGGAAATCCTAAGCCTAATTTTCCAACACAACAAAGAGCTATAAATTCTTGTAATAGGTTTAATAAGTTGTTTTTAAGTTTTACACATTTCCAAATTTGATAATAATTCAAATATTTAATTTTCAAACAAGTTCTTATTTCATTCATTTTCCTCTTCATGGTTTAATACAAGTTAAAAATATATAATATCCATTTTCATGTCAAGAGGTTTTCATCATCATTGATTGGTAACTTTTGACCCCATAACGAAATTCCTATATCATAAATGTTATTCCTTCATTTATGGTTTTTTCATATTATAATATACAAAATAAATGTATTTGTGTTTTCCAAAATAATCACAATTTCAAATTTTGCAAATTTTATTTGATGTCATATCCATTAAACCTATATTATGGGTATAAATCCATAGTCTATATTTAACATCTCATTTTCATCATAAAAGCCTCTTGGAGTAATATTTATATATTTTGTAAATTATATTTGCTTGAAAATTTTATGAACATAAAACATATGTTATATTATCTATAATCCTTTGTTTTACTCTATTTACTATATGGTCTACTCATGAATTATTAATAATCCCATACATATAATTAAGTTTATCAAACCCTATTGATAAGTTTTAATTACTATGAATTAGCAAGTATAAAGGTGGTTTTATAAAGTGATTTCGGTTTAACAAAAGGTATATTGGGAGAGGAAGTTGACCTCGACTACCCGTTCCCCTAATAATTTCCCCTTAGCCATTTGGTTGGGCTTGTTATTATAGCAATTGTGTAACTAAATTTAGTTTTAATTAGGCAAAATCATAGTGTGGTTTTAAGAAAATTAAAAATAAAAGGATTATGTCATTTTTGTGTGGGTAGAGCCTATTAACTATGGATTATTTATTTATAGATAATATACATGAACATGAAAACATGAAAGTATTAAATATATAAACTATAATGAAGAAAAACCTAGTTTTTGGAAGCTATAACATCTCTTTTGACTTTATTCTCCTTGATCATTTTCTTTTCCTTGATAGATGTATTCTTTCCTCCTCTACATCCTTGTGTGGGTATAACCTAGTTTTTGGAAGCTATAATCTCCTTCAATTTAATATGTTTCTTGTGTGTACCTAAATTCTTTTTTATTTCTACATCTCGTGCATTATATTGTACACTCTTTGAATCCTTGTGAGTCTATTCATGGAGTTTCCCTATATTTTTATATATCCCTTTCTTATCTATTCTTAGCCTTATTTATACTTAGATAATTTATAAATCTCCTTTATAATATTTGAGTGTTTTTTTAGCTCAAAATCGTACCCATTCAAGTGTTTGCATAAATTTTTAATGTTTTTTTGTTTTCAATTATCCATGTTATAAGTTTTTTACTTGTTTAAATTTATCCTTCAAATTTTCTGTTAATGTACTATAATTTTAACTTGGGTGGTTCAAACGTCCCTAAGACCCACACCTTAACTCATACAAGTCAACCAAATTTTCCAATTTTAATTGAAATTCGAGTCAAGGTTTTAGCACTTAGTTTAACACAAGTTTGAATCCATGCATAATGAACTTAAAATGTGGAAGGTTTATTTTCCTTGGATTCAATATTCCTACATGTATTGAGAATGGGTAGTCTTTATCATTTATATTTTTGTTTTTTCTTGTGTGGTTATCACGATATAGGTTTTTAAGCCATGAGAAAGTTAATCCCTCAACGAGCTATATATGATGCACGTAAGTGAGAAGGTAATGCATGTTGGTTGTTTAAATCTAGATCATCAAGTTGATGAATGAAATTTGGTTAAGTTTTTATTAATAGAATGTAATGTAATATATGGGAAGTGATGTTTAAGAAATTTTAGCTCGGTTTCTAAACAATGTAATGTGGTTGGGTTCACCGATGAGCTCAAACATGTTTAACTACTTTAAAAATTAATACAAATATAATCCCACATTTACCATATGAATGAAAAATATGGTAAATATAAGAAAAAACACTTTGATAATTAAGTACGAAGTTGTGGCTTATATGCCACGCCACCCTAAGCCTTTCTCTAACTATTACGCACATGAAACATAGGGATTCCTTAATGTAGCGTAAGTCTCGTATGAAGTTAGGGAAGATAAATAAGATGTTAGGAGGTATAAAGTGACATGCGGGAAAACATATCATATATACATAAGGCCACTTATGACCAACAAGAAAATTTCCCCACATAATAAAACACCCTTTTTCTAAAACCCAAGTAACATATTTTTACTTGTTAGTGAACTTATTATATCATTCTACAAACTAATAACAAAATACCTAAGATGATTTAATTACAATAGAAAGTGTTCCATTCTCACAAAGTGATAATGAACTACTCAACAAGTGCGTAGAATAGCATTGAGCTCCTTGCTTAAGCAACAACACCTAATCTCTTTTCATCATCTAAATGAAACTAAATGAACCAACTACCTCACACAAGGTGACACCAATAAGAAAAATAATCTAACAAATGGAAAATTAAATGACTATACTTTATGGTTTACACTATTTTCTACATCTTTATTCCTCTCCTCAATGATACCCTTTCTCAATCTATACAACTTTTATACACATGTAAACAATAGTACACATGAGTGCATTCTCCACTTCAAATAATCATATAAAATAAAATGAAATATAAGAAGCATAATTAAATAGTAATCGATAACTAAAATATAGATCCTTGATATCATCTATTGTTAATCAATTAACTTATAATAACTATTTACCGTATTATCTTTAAATTTGAATTTCACTAAAAATTGGGGGTACCAATGAAATTTGTCAAAACAAGGTGTTTTGAGAGAAGATAAGTTTTTAACAAGTTAATTAAAATGACTAGGTATTATTTTGCTTCCCAAAAACCCATTTTTTCAACCAAAGATATTAAGTTCAACACTTGGTTAGACTTTTGACCTTGTCCGATATGGCCAAAGACTAACTCCAATGAGTCAAACTTTTGACCTTAAACTGAAAGGGTTGGAATCCCAACTCCACTAAGATGAAATTTTTACCTTGTTTGATAATGCAAAAATACCAAATCTACCAATTCATAATTTTGACTTTGTCTCGATGAGGCCAAAATCCCGAATCCACTTGAGTCAAACTTTTAACCTTGTCTGGAAATACCAAAATCCTAACTCTATCAAGTTGGAATTTTGACTTTATCCAAAGATAATGACAAAATCCTAACTCCACTAAATTTTACTTTTGACAAGGAAAAAATCCCAAATATTCTTCTCAAGACATTTAATGCCCTACTAATTATAATTTTTGAGTGTGCCAATATTTGTGGGACGAGATCAATATAAATGTAGTTTTACCCATTCATTTTTTTTCAAAGTTTATCAAATTCATGCCTTGTTTTGTTTCTCACTCTCCACTCGCAAATTTGGAAACACTTGGTGCATCTTGTTTGAGTTTTGTGCAAATATTTTCAGTGCCTTCATGCTCGACACCTCACATTGCATTCAATTATCTATGTGGCTTGCATGGATATCTTAAAATATGGAAAGGTTGTTCTTGGATTTGTGGGAAAAAGTCCCTTGTATTGGTGAACATTTTTATCTCAATAACCTAAAACCCTAAAAATTACACGACAAAGGAAAATCCAAAAATATTAAGTGTCCTATCTAGTTTACAAAATAAAATAGGAGTTTTATCTTGTTCTCAACACCTATAAAAGCATTATCAAGATAAGGCATAGTTTCCCATTTTTTCCACATATAAAAAAGTCTGCGAAGGATTTATTGGAGCTTTTAGGCAATCAAAATTTTCCAAAAGTCTAACTAAGGACCAATCAAACATTTCCAAAAGTATAACCAAGGGAAATCAAACTTTTTGGCTAATTGGACATTTCTAAAAGTCTAACCAAAGGCCGATTAGACTTTTTAATTCATTTTCGCTCCAAAATCATGACCAAATATCAATCATACTTCCAAACCTTTTTTCACTAGAAAAATATTGATTCCTTCTCAAGTTTGGTTTCAAGTGTTTTTCTCTAGGTTCTTCGTTGTCACGAAGGATCATGAGGTAAGAAGGACATGAAGTACCAATTTAATGGGGTCACTCCTTCATCAAATTTGGATTCTAATGTAGAAAAAATTTAGACATCAACCTTGATCATGTTGACCTACAAGAGTTGTGGACGCCAATTAAAGTTGACTAAAAGACATATCGGGTGTAAGGGATATAAGATAGTGGTGTTGTATTAGAAAATACAATTCACATATCAACTCAAATACCAAATTTGGTACTTGAACTATCAAAAATTATGATAGGATCACATGGTCATGAATAATGTAGATGATAAATACCTCTTAAGGGGTAGATGGCATTGAATACATATTAAAGATCCCATATTTTGAAGCCTACATCAACATCACCCTCCACTCCACCTAAAATTTTGGGAATGATAATTTTTTCATGTATAAAGATAGTGAATAAGAATTAATTAGAGAAGGCTAAATACTCCACCTCAAGATGAGAAAAGATTCTCCAGAGAAGGCTGGTTCCTATTCCTCTGTTCAGATGCACACAAAAATGCAGAGGGTTTGCTAAAACCTAATCTAACTTGCCAAGGAGACAGGGTAAGAAAATGCATAGAATAAAACCTAAACTACAAAGGTGATGCACCGAGGAATGTTAGACACTCATTTTGCAAATTTAACACAGACCACATAGATGCAATACAAACACCATGCACAGGTAACCAAACTGCAATAAGAGATCAAAATGACAACGCAATGAATACATGAGAGGGTCGAGAGTCAATCACAACACATATATTATTGCTCAAGAGTCGATACAGTACATTGCAGTGGCCAAGAGGCAAAAAGACTGGCATTACAACCCATATGGGAGGTTTGAAAGCTCCACAATTTCTCTTGCAAGCGAGGGAAGAAGGGAGGATGCAAAACAAGAATGTCCGACCCTTAAAGGAGCTCTTCTTTACAATATATATCAAGAAATGAGAGAGGGAAGAGAGAGGAAATCCAGAATCTACCCCAACCACTTCTTGGTAGCATTTAAAATCATCTCATTATGACAGAAGTGGCGGATCCTAGCAAAACGGCGGGCTGTCTAACAGGAGCGGCGAGTTGTCTGCTGCATTAAAGTTGGTTGTTGAAGCATTACTTCTGTCTATCACCACGCGTCAGAGACGTTTTCTTAATTTTCTCCCTCCAAACTACACCAAAATGCAGATTTGATCCTAAATCATGTAGAGAATTTCAACAGCTTTCCGCTGATATAAAGAACGTGCAAATCCGAGCTCGATCGAAAGATACGAAGGTCTCAAGATTTAGGCACAAAACAGTGAAAACGGATTTTTAAATTTCTTTTCCCGCGCTCCGCCATCCGGACGACACGTGGCGTGCTCTGCGATTCACCGAGCAATTTTCTCTCCACCTTTTCACGGGCTTTTCTTGTGGGCCCCTTAAACTTGGACACGTGGCACTATTTCATTGGTTCGATCGCTGCTCAAAACTCGCCCCTTTGACTTTTTGACCTTTTTCCTCGGCGACACGTGTCATGCCGTGATTTGTCCACGGCCTCGCCGATTTTCACGTCCACCGCATCCTTTTTGTCCCGGATGTCCTAAAGTGCTTCATGGGACAGAATCCTCCGATCCACCCGAAATGGGCTTCCTCGCCCTTTTCTCGCCGTGACACGTGGCGTGATCTCGATTGGCTTTCGCTCCTTCTGCCATCCGCCCGCGCCCCTTTGTCCCACTTGTCCTTGTGCCGGGTTTCTTCTTTCGCCGATCCGGCCGCCGGTTCACGCCCTTCGCGCCCATTTGTCCCAAATGTCCCAAAGGCTTCTGGGACAAATTCTTCCGGTTTCGCCCCTATTCGGCCCTGCTCACGCGCCCTCCGCGCACTCTTGTCCCGCTTGCTCCCAAAAAGGACTTGACAAATTTTCTTTCTTTCTGGCCGATTCGGCATTTCACGTCCATTTGTCCTGTATGTCCCTTTTCTCGCTTTGGGCCCCGGAGGCTTTTCGCCGATCCACGCCTTCCGCGTATAATTGTTCCAACTGTCCCAAAGGTGGCCTTGAGCAGGACTTAGCCAATTTTACGATTTTCCCCTGAATCAATCTACTTGCTTGGAACTAAAAACTCTGATGCATGTTATCAAATTAACTCTGGGGGGTGAAATTTGGATAACAATTTGGTGACTTTTCGGGGTCACCTGCCTGCTAGGTAGAAGATCAGTGGCCTTTTAGCGATCCATTGGGCATGGAGTCATAAGCAATAACCTGAAATGAGCCTGATGCTGCAACTCCCTCTACGAGAGCACGCTGAACTGTAAAAACTCAATCTAGGAGCGACAAAACCTACGCCAAAGCACTTAGGGAAACTGAAACCTAACTACAACAAGACAATGTGCATACGCACTTAGAGGAATTGAAATCTAGGCTAATATTTACAAGGGTGAACCTTTTATTTTCAGTAGCAATGTTTGAGATAGATTCCATTTACTGGAATCTGCAGTTCTTCACCATCCAATGAGGCCAATTGGAAAGCATTGCTGCTCTTGCACTTCATGACCATGTATGGGCCACTCCAAATGGCATCAAATTTTGAATGCCTTCCCGGTTTTTCCCTGTCCACATCCCATTTCAACACTAGATCTCCAACTTGAAAAGATCTATCTTTGGCCTTCCTATCAAAGGTCTTCTTGATCAAAGCTTGATCCTTTTCCATTGCTTGGGATGCCTGATTTCTGATCTCCTGCAGCTCCATCAACTCTGCATACCTCACCTCCATGGGCTCAAATTCAAGTAACTCCAGCTGCTTCATGAGTTCCAATGTTGGCAACTCAAGTGACATGGGCAAGATTGCCTCTCTTCCATAGACAAGCCTGAATGGAGAGTTACCTGTGGATCTTTTGGGAGTGATCCTATCAGCCCATAAGGCTGATTTCAGCTTGGTATGCCAAGACCTCTGATTCTCATCAAGAGTTCTCCTAATGATCCTCAACAAGTTCTTGTTTGTAGACTCGGCCTGGCCATTACCCTGAGGGTAATAGTTCGATGAAGTGCTTAGGTAAATACCATTCTTGACAGCCCACTCAATACCTTAGATCCAATGAATGCCAATGCATTATCGTAGATTATTGTAAGGTGTACACCAAATCTGGTTGTTATTCCCTCATAAAAGTCTAAGATGCTAGACTCATTTGCCTCTTTGAGTGCTACTGCTTCTGTCCATTTGGTGAAGTAGTCTGTGGCTGTCAAAATCCATTTATGCCCTTGGCTTGAATTGGGATTAATGACTCCAATGAAGTCCAAACCCCATTGCATGAATGGCTGGTCAACTGAGATTGGATGCAATGGAAGGGCAGCAAACTTCTCTTTTCCTGTGAAGAATGCACAATTCTTACACCTCTTGATCCATGCGTAGCAATCGCTGAAGATTTTAGGCCAATAATAACCAGCCTTCATAATTTTTAGAGCTGTCACTCTTGGCACAAAATGGCCACCAGCTGGTCCACCATGAAACTCTTCCAATACCCTTTGAATCTGACCTGTGCTAATGCATCTCAGCAGCACTCCATTTACATCTTTCTTGAACAAAACTCCATCAACAATGGCATACGGGACAGCCTGTAATCTGAAGTGTCTCCTTTGGGTCTTGTTCATCTCTGGGGGGCACTGGCCTGTACCTAGGAAGTGCATAATACCTTGGGTCCAGCAAGGAATGGGGGAAGCATTGTCTTCTTCATGATTGCCGCTTGGCTCATGGCTGTCCTGGACTGTCAAAACAGCCTCTTCTTCGTTGCATACTTCCTTTTTTTGCTTCCCTAAAACCAGCTGCTCACACAGCCCTTTCCTCTTACCAGCTTGGTGATCTTGATCTCAATGTCATACTCCATGACACGGTGATCCAACCTGCCCTTTTCTCATTCAAATCCTTGTTGAGGAGGAAGTCCTTAACTCCAAAGATGTGAGACCAAAGCAACTGACCTTGTTGTTTGAGACTAAATGCTTGAATTTCTTCAAGCTTCGATTACCGCAAGTACATGCTTTTCAATAAAAGAGTACCTCACCTCGCAGCTCATCTAGGCTCGCTAAAAAGGCAATCGGCTGCTCATCATTATCTTTGTTCTCTTGCTGTACTGCATGGCAATGTAAAATAGTGTCATCACCTCCAAATGCATAGAGGATGAAATCCTTGAGAAGTCTCGGGTTGATGAGAGTTGGTGCTTGAGAGATAGCTTCTTTGATTGCTTCAAAACTCTCCTTGCCTTCTCGCTGTCCACTTAAAAGCCATGCTCTTCTTTAACATTTTGGTGATGGGCTTGACAAGGGCTGCAAAATCTGGGATAAACTCATGGACAAAATTGATCCTTCCCAAGAAACTTTGAAGAGCCTTCTTGTGACTTGGCAATGGCAAAGGTTTTATGGCTTCAACCCTCTCTCGATCAATTGCAACCCCTTTTCGAGACAACATGGCCAAGGAGCTTTCCTTCATGTGCAAGAAAGATGCACTTCTTGGGGTTCAAAGATACTCCAACTTTCTACACCTCTCAAACACTTGCCTCGAGGTGAAAGAGATGGTCTCACGCATTCTTTGAGAAGACAAAGTGATATCATCTAGATATATCAAAGACTATCTTGTTGATCAAGCCTTTGAATGCCATGTCCATTGCCCTTTGAAAGGTAGCACCAAAGCATTGACAGCCCAAATGGCATCTTCTCAGAAGCATATGTGCCCCATTTAGTTGTGAAGGCTGTCTTGAATTGGTCTTCTTCTTTCACCATCACCTCGATTATACCCCGAGTAGCCATCTAGAGAGAGAATCTCTCTCGAACCGGATACTACTTGCAATATTTGTTCCATCAAGGAAGCGGGTAATGATCTTTGAGAGATGCTCTATCGAGGTCTCTAAGTCCACACACAACCCGATTTCTCCGCTTTTCTTCCCGACTGAACCAAGTTAGCAACCCACTTGAGTGCTTGATCGGGAATATAATGCTTGCCTCTATTAGCTTATTTAGCTCTTTCTTCATTAGAGGCTCAATGTGAGGGTTAACAGTCTCTCTTCTTCTGATGGGCTTAGATCCTGATCCAATTCTATGGTATGTTGTGCCAAATTCGGATTGAATCCTCTCAAGTCTTCATAGCTCCAAGCGAAGACATCTGGAAATTCTTGACAAAGCTGTATGAAATCTGATTTCTCCTGCTCAGTGGCCACTTTACCAATTTGAAGTGTTTTGCCTTCCCCAACCGGAATTGGCTCTGAATCTTCCCTCTTGACCTGTATGTTAGCCTTTTCTTTACGGAACTGGTCGTTAGGGTTGAAGATAGACTCCAACGTTACTAAACCCTTGGGAAGCTTGTTTGTCCGCAGCTGCACTACTTGATCCCCATACTGCTGCTCTAGTCTGTCCTGATTCCTAGCTGAGAATTCAGCCTCTTCTTGTAAAAAATTGACGATCTGTTGATCGTTTTCAAACACCGCCACCGGTGTTATTATCTCTGAATCACTGGCTCACAATCACATGGATATGTGGCTGTGTTTTTTCCCTTTTGATGTTGTCAACCACATCAAACGTTGCTCCAACTGCTGCGAGCCTATCCGCGGCTTCATTTTTCTTCCTGGGTATGGACACAATGTCAAAGCTTCAAATCCTCAATGAGGTCCCATACCCTATTCTCAGTAGCTCCTCAAAGAAGTCGCTCTTCAGTAGCATGTTGTCCTCTAACTTGGTTGACGATTAGCTCGCTATCCCCGAACACCGCAAGTTATTTATCCCTTTTCCTAGCCCAATGAAGTCCATGAATCAAGGCCTCATATTCACCGTGTTGTTTGAACAAGAAAACTGAAACGAAAAGTCAATAATATTTGATGCCTTGAGGTGAAACAAGCATGGCTCCACCTCCCGCCTTTGCCTACTCCTTGATCCATCAAAAACAGCTGCCATACCTCATTGTCATCATTATGGCTTGGCTTGGTGATGCTAGGAACAGGTTGATTTTCTTCGTGTATACAATAGACTCCCAGCTCAGATTCTTCTACTTCTTGATAGGGATCAAAAGCATGTATCTTGTTTGCCCATTCATCAAGAGTTAGGTCCGGGATACTTCCAACCTTGGTGTCAGCCTCATCAGTACTAGGGTGATCTTCTTGATCAAATGCTGAGCAATTGGCATTAATCTGACTTGGAGTGTAAGGCTCAATATGGAAGTTTGCAATAGGTTCAGACCTAATTGTAGCCTTAGTTCCATACCTTGTTCTAAACAACATGTGAGACCAATCAGCAGACAAATACCCCCCAATCTTGGCTGTGAAGTCCCTTGACAAGCAAAGGGCAAAGAGTGGTGGAAGGTCTATGATTGATATATCTTGTAAGACAACAACATTTGGACATGCATGCAAGGTAAGACTCAAGTTTTTAATCACTCCAACTGTTGCTATTGCTGTCCCATCCAATTGCACTACCCCTTTAGATATTACTTCATATTGGAGACCCAGCTGATCAGCTATTTGCTTGGGCATCACTGAGCTACTTGCCCCGGAATCAATCATGCAATTGTGTACTAGTTTATCCCCAATGATTAATGAAACATAGAAAGGAGGGGGCTTCAACATTTTACCTTGTTGCCCTCCATGGCTTCCTTCAGGCTGGGAAGCATTTGTAAGCACTTTGTCTTGCATCTGAACCTGCTGATTCGAAGTTGTCCAATCCTTCATGGCAGCTTGCAGCAGATCTCTTTGTCCTGGGATGGATAGGGATTCCCACATTGATATATTGACGTTAGTCTTCTTCATCTGTTCAATGATACTGAACGGGATGAAGTATCCTTTGTTGTCCCTTGGTTTGTACATTCACCCTTGCACGTGGCAGCAAAATAAAATGCATTTGAGTTGGCCTAGGGGCTGTTCTTGGCTGCCCTTGTGCATTTGAAACTGGACTTTGCTTGCCAATCATTTGTGGAGCCGTGGAAGGTTGTGGATTGGCTAGGGCTAATGGCTGTTCTTCACCCAAATTTCTCCTCTTTGACCTTGTGTTGGCTGCAACACCTTGAGAGACAACCTGATTCATGCCACAGAAATCTTCTGCTTGCCACTTCACCAACGTGGTGTCATTTGGGGCTGATTGCTGTTGGAATGTTTCTCTGTTGATCGCTTTCTTGACTCGCCTCGCCTCCACACCAAAAGAGTTGTCACCATCAAGTGCTTGATTGAGAGCACCATCAAAACACATGGATTGGTTATGAGGCTCGCTGCATGGAAAGCACCAATCATATTCCCCGAGCAATGTTGTTCTCGTGTTGGCACTAATGCCTTAGAGGCAGATATATAGCATTTGGATTATAGGGCTGGAATGGTCTATTAGAGGGAGGCCTTGTTTGATTCACATTTGCAACTGGATTAGGTGGTCTTTGTGGTTGGTATGGCTGCCTATTAGGCTGAGCTTGAGGTTGATAGAAGGTCTGAAACCTTGGCTTTGTTGCCTCTTAATAGTAACCAGCTCATTTCCCAAATTTTGCAAATCTGCTTCATGACCTCTCGGAGTTCATTTGAAGCACTTGAGGATGAAGTGAAGCTTTCACTTGAACTTTGATTTCTAGGGGTGGGAACAGAGCCAAAGTGGGTGCTTGACTAGTGCTTGGATTTTCTAAGTTTGGATACAAGGGCATGGGAGGCCTAGGAGCCAGTTTACCAGCTTGAATAAGACAGTTTTCAGCTCTAATGGCAATGCTATAAGCCATAGGGATTGTTGTGCCTCCCATGGACTGAATTAACATAGAAATATCAGAATTCAAAGCTTTAAGGTAATATAGAAAAGCACCTTCTGCTGTTGGCCTGACTGCCACTGGAATCCTATCCCAAGACCTTTGAAATCTGAAGTTGAAGTCGGTCAGCTACTCATTGGGGCTCTCTTGATAGTTGTCAGCTGCTCCAAAAGAGACAAGTTGTCTCCCTTCTCTCCAAATTGCTCATGAAGTGCAATACACAAATGATTCCAGCTTTGTGATAGAACCAGCTCCAAGGCTCCTAAACCATCAGTAATGCTTTACCCTTGAAGGAAGATGCCAAGAATTTGACAAACCACTTGCATTTCATTGATTTCATGGATTGCACAAAGGTTAGCAATATCTTTAACATGATCACCTGGAGTAGTCTGATTTTCTCCAATGAAGTAGGGAATGTTCTTCAAGGCTGCAATAGGAACTGGATGTTGTGCATTGAGAGCAAGTGGGCTGCTGCCTGTGAAGTTGACGTAGGGATTGTTCTGAGCCATTCTAATCGGTCTTAAAACCCTTGTATACTGAATGAAAGGCCTCACTGTGGAGGAGTTGAGAGAGTTCTGCTTTGGTGGAGATGGAGACCTTTGAATCCTTCTTCCTCTTTTTCTTCTTCTTGAGATAACTACAGTATTCAAACAACACTTCTTCTTCTCCAACTCTTGACCTTGTGGTGATTCTTCTCATGAGTTTTCAGTGCCTCGCACCGCTGAAACCAGCTTGATTCTTCCCTCGGAGTCGCCAGATATGCAAATAATAGCTCTTATAAGCAAGAAAACTCGCAGCAGATGCATATCAACTTTGCTGCTGCAATAAAAATGAGACCTCTAGTCCCCACCGGCGTGCCAAAACTGTTGTTGCAGACTCACAACACCCCTGGATGCAAATCAGGCTTCTAGGTTGATGTTCAGGCATCCAATGTGATTGCACAACATGGAATCCTTTCTCCAAGCGTGGGACTTGTAAAGATGAGAAAAGATTCTCCAGAGAAGGCTGGTTCCTATTCCTCTGTTCAGATGCACACAAAAAATGCAGAGGGTTTGCTAAAACCTAATCTAACTTGCCAAGGAGACAGGGTAAGAAAATGCATAGAATAAAACCTAAACTACAAAGGTGATGCACCGAGGAATGTTAGACACTCGTTTTGCAAATTTAACACAGACCACATAGATGCAATACAAACACCATGCACAGGTAACCAAACTGCAATAAGAGATCAAAATGACAGCAATGAATACATGAGAGGGTCGAGAGTCAATCACAACACATATATTATTGCTCAAGAGTCGATACAATACATTGCAGTGGCCAAGAGGCAAAAAGACTGGCATTACAACCCATATGGGAGGTTTGAAAGCTCCACAATTTCTCTTGCAAGCGAGGGAAGAAGGGAGGATGCAAAACAAGAATGTCCGACCCCTTAAAGGAGCTCTTCTTTACAATATATATCAAGAAATGAGAGAGGGAAGAGAGAGGAAATCCAGAATCTGCCCCAACCACTTCTTGGTAGCATTTAAAATCATCTCATTATGACAGAAGCGGCGGATCCTAGCAAAACGGCGGGCTGGGTCTCTAACAGAGCGGAGTCGTCTCGCCGCATTAAAGTTGGTTTGAAGCATTACTTCGCCTATCACCACGCGCCGAGAGACGTTTTTAATTTTCTCCTCCAAACTACACCAAAATGTGAGATTGATCCCAGAATCATGTAGAGAATTTCAACAGCTTTCCGTTGATATAAAGAACGTGCAAATCCGAGCTCTGGATCGAAAGATACGAAGGTCTGAAGATTTAGGGCACAAAACAGGTGAAAACGGATTTTTAAATTTCTTTTCCCGCGCTCTGCCATCTGGACGACACGTGGCAGTGCCTCGTTCGCACGAGCAATTTTCTCTCTCACCTTTTTGCGGGCTTTTCTTGTGGGCCCCTTAAACTTGGACACGTGGCACTATTTCATTGGTTCGGATCGCTGCTCAAAACTCGCCCCTTTGACTTTTGACCTTTTTCCTGGCGACACGTGTCATGCCGTGATTTGTCCACGGCCCTACCGATTTTCACGTCCCACCACGCCTTTTGTCCCGATGTCCCAAAGCTTCCATGGGACAGAATCCTCCGATCCACCCGAAATGGGCTTCCTCGTCCCTTTTCTCCGGTGACACGTGGCGTGATCTCGATTGGCTTTCGCCTCTTCTGCTATCCGCGCCCCGCGCGCCCTTTGTCCCACTTGTCCTTGTGCTGAAGTTTCTTGCTTCGGCCGATCCGCCGGTTCGCATCCTTTCACGCCCATTTGTCCCAAATGTCCCAAAGGCTGCCTGGGACAAATTCTTCCTGGTTCCCCCGATTCCGGCTTCGCCAAGCTCCCCAAATGTCAAAAATTCTCTTCCGTCTTGTCCCGCTTGCTCCCAGTCCCCGCTGACTTGGACAAATTTTCTTTCTTTCGGCCGATTCTGCATTTCGCGTCCATTTGTCCCAGATGTCCCTTTTCTGCTTGGGCCACCCGAGGCTTTTCGCCGATCCGATCCGCCTTCCGCGTATAATTGTTCCAACTGTCCCAAAGGTGGCCTTTGAGCAGACTTAGCCAATTTTACGATTTTCCCCGAATCAATCTACTTGCTTGAACTAAAAACTCGATGCATGTTATCAAATTAACCCAACATCCCAAGATGTTTAACAGATGATGGGAATATCATGTACATGGTATTTAAGTATAAAAAAATAATTTTTCATCCATTACCAAGGGTTTTTGGTTTAACCTCAAGTTCACTTATTTTGAGGGAAGGACCACAAGGGTGATTTTGAGAACTCTAAAGTGGATTCATTCCTAAGGATTCAGTGTGTGTAACAATTGAAGCTAGTGGTATTAAATGGATTAGTGGGTGAATCTTCCACATTAATCACAGAGAAATTTGGAGAAGAAATGGGAAGGTTATAAAGGGACCCACCACCACACCAAAAATCAAGTTTATACATAAAGGAACATGTGGTGGGGAAAAAATTGCTTCGAACTCTCAAAAGGTTCAACAGAGATAATATTATTAGATCCACCATCTCTATCACTTATAAAAACATATCACAACCTTTATTTGCTAGCAATACCTTCATATTTGTCATCCTTGCAACTCAATCTCAATCTCTTCCATCTTCTCCAAAGCATATTATTTATCATTTTTCCTTCACCTCAAATTTTTACTCCTTCTTCTTATCCCTTGAGTTTAAATATTGCATCTACTCCTCCTCTATCTACAAAATCATTTTTTCACCTTCCCCACTTGTGCCAATCTCCACTCCTATCACTCCTCTTTTATCATTCTCTATCTAGTGACCATGCCCATACCCATGATATCCCCAACTACCGCATCCTCTAACTTGGTTCACATCCCCAATTCATCCTCAATACTTGATCCATAATAGTAGACTTCATTGTCCCAAGGAATCCCTACAACCCCAAATTGTTAGGGAGGTTAACCTAAACTAAAAGGAAGGTGGTGGGGAAACTAGAGGAAATTTATTTCATTGGCATGGATCGCAAACCAACCCTTCATAAGTAGAAAACAAACCCAAGGTGGTTGTAAGGGTTTTGATTGATGAAAAGGGTAAAAGTTTTATTGAGATAGTCATTCCTCCAATAGAAAAAGATAAATAGGATACCCATACATAATATTACCAAGTATCCAAGGTTATCCTCAAGAAAGTTATGAGGTAAGTAACAAAGAAGGAATTCTAAACTTAAATCAGTGGTATTTTTGAAAATTTGGATAAGGATTAAGCCACCAAGGAACACATCAAGGATATAGTGGATTAAATCAAAATTATTATTTAGAAAATATTCAAACCTCTCATCTTTTATATCTTTAGAACCCTATATTTAAATAACTAAGTCAATCACACTAAATGATGTTGAGGAATTAGGGTGTATGGATAGAACTAACAAGGAATGGGTTGATAATTTGATCAAATAACTTCAATAAGAACTAACATAGGAGATACATATTTCATAAGGAGATTTCTACTGAGGTAGAAATCTCAAGGAAAATCGTGGTTATATATAAATTTTATGTAAATTCTCAAACAACACATTCCTAAAATTTAATATTTCTTGATATTTGATTTACATACCCTCATTAAAGAAAAACTCATCAGAAAAGAGAAACGTGGGAACCAAATTGAGCTTCCAGAGCTAAAAAATTTAGGATCTAAATTCTTGAGGAATGTGTGAAGAGGTTGAAGGAATCAAATAACAAGGGTATCAATGTCATACATGACCTATAGGAAATGATTGAAAATATCTCTTGTACCTTCAATGATGACCAAATAAACATGTTATTGATGAAATTGTTAGGTAGTTCAAGAAGTTGGTATTGAAGTATTAAACCATCGTAAGATCTTCCAATTATGATTCTATCAAGAGATACATCAAGTACAAAAATTACCTCAATAAGCTAACCAATAAGATGAATATCGTATGTAAACTCATGAGGCAAATGATCAATATTGAATAAAAGTTCCACCTTCATGATTTTTATAAAAGTAGTCCGAATAAGGAGAGAATCAAGAGGTTTTTGAGAAATTTTATTCTTATCATTAATGCATACAATTATTTAATGAGAAAGAAGTCAACATGGAGGATGATCCATAATATAATAGTTTAATAGAGAAATTTATATTTGTAATTAGTTGTAATCAAGGAGAATGTGTTTATTATATGTCATTTATTTCACTTTTGTAAAAATATGCATACTATGCTTACGAGATACAAATCCATTTGGTAAATTCATAATTTTCAAGATGTGAATCCATTTTCAAAATTGCATTTTTGACTTATTCAAATATTCTTAGACATAATGACTTGTTCAAAACATGTTTCCCAAGATGATTTATATTTTTCTACTAGTAATCTTGTATCACATTCTAAGGTTCTATTATTAGTAATAGAGACCTTTTTCCCATGCATGTAGCTAGAAATAGGAATATATATATATATATATATATATATATATATATATATATATATATATATATATATATATACATGTGTTGTATTAAGGATCTTTTGGCTATATGTAAATTCTTAAAATTAAATATGTTAAAACTTTATATTCCACTTCTTTATTGAATAAGATAATAAAGAGAAGAATTGAATCAAACTTTTGTTGGTATTTCCTCCCTTCTTACTTAAATTGTATATTACTTTTTATTATGTTCACAAAGTAACATATTCATGTGATTTAGTATTTTCCTTGGTTAAAAGATCATTATTGTCAACTTTTACTCGTGTAACTAAAGTAAGGATTTGACATCTACATTTTCCTATTTCAAATAATGAGAATTTCTTCTTATTCCTTTCCACACTTACTTTTAGTATCATCCCATACTTATTTATTATTTCCACATTACATTCCTTTATGAGAAAACCAATATTGGGATGAAATCCCAACCCCAAAATAGATAAGTTTATTTTATGCATTGTATATTAACAATAAAGTGC
Organism: Taxus wallichiana var. yunnanensis; assembly: GCA_018340775.1. NCBI lineage: Eukaryota > Viridiplantae > Streptophyta > Pinopsida > Cupressales > Taxaceae > Taxus > Taxus wallichiana. Next base: position 275,457,582 of record CM031236.1, on the reverse strand, counting down.
ACCTACCCATTACAATAGAGGAGAGACTCTGTCTAATTCACGTATTTCTAAAAATAAAACATTTTTCCTCTCTATAGAATATTTTACCAACACACTCCTAAAACATATCATAATGATAACTAAATTAAATAAAATTAGTATATATTTTTGTATCAATGTGGTAATAGTCACCTAGTCATCCGATAGTCACTAGAATAATAAATGCATGAACACGAGATGTTGCAATCTATACCTTTTAAAGGAAATGTCTCAATTAATAAGGAGGATGATAATGCATGAGGAGTAGTGAGTGGATAAAAATATAAATGGTGGAGGAGCCACACATGTAGTTTTCCCTAAATTAACAATAACATTTTCACCACAAGTGATTAGAAATACATCCCAAATGAACATGAATGGATGAGGAGTATGTTTTCATATGATTCGGTGTAAAGTAAAAACTAGAGAATACAAGGAAATATTAGAATGTATGTCATGTTGATCATGTATAAAAATTGAATTTTCAAGTTCTCTAATGATCTGGAGGATATATATAGGTCATTTTCTATGTAAATTATATAAAATTACTTTCATATCAAATATCTTGACAAGATATTTCCAATGCACTTTGAATGGGTCCAAACAAACTCTGTATGCAAGATTTATGGCCTGTAGATTATTTACATCGACAAGAAAAAATGGAGCATGGTGCAAAATGTTGACTAGGCTTGCCAAATGGACAAATGGGGCATTGACACGTGGTAAAGAGCATATCAACAAAAAATTGGGTTTTTTTGTGATTAAGAAAATAGAGAAATAAATAAATGCTAAATCTAGATATGTAACAACACAGATATAGATATGCAATAAAGTACAGATTCAACCCAAGCAAGTAAACTAATAAATTCTAAAACCTAAGTGCAAGAGAGAGGGTAAGATGCTTAGTTGATTCACAATAATCCTGAAACTGTGTCAAGCTAGAAAATTATTGAAATAGGGAGGCAGAATATCGTAATCAACGTGCCGAAAATTGTGCAAGTCCTGGAAATGTTGGGACTAGGGCATCTGGATAGGGTTAGGGGCACACTGGGTGCCGCAGAGGTCCTTTGGGTGCCCATGAATGCTCGAGAACTTCAGAAAGTGATTTTTACATTATCACTTTAATTTTGATTAATTTCACTCTTTTTGTTAGTATGTCATTGTACGATCACTAAGCTCACCTAAAACCTAGAGTAAGAAAGATCACCCGCAAAACACCAAAACACATCAAATCTTAAAAAGAAAAATATTTAAATGGGGAGTTAGACTAACCCCTGATGGTCACCCAACTAAGTGAACTTATGATTTGGGTTCTACACTACATTTCAAAATCCATGTAGTTCTTTATGTGTGTATAAAATCATGCCCTATGTGGATCTTGTGTGAGACGCACTTGAATAGTTAGAAATAGCTAGATGTAGAAAATGTAGATAGATGTGTACATGGAAACATGAAATTCCCCTCCTATGAAGTGTATGAGAATGGACTCCCTTTTCCCTTGAATGGATGTTATATGGATGCTTTAATGCTCTATAATGCCTTTGGATGCAACCTTAGGTGATGATAATAGATGCTTAGTGCTTGGTCCTTTATTATTGTCACATAGCTTTGTATTTATATGATTCCTTTTCTTGAATTTCATAATTAACCACTAAAATGGACCACAAAGAAAATAAGATACCCAACAACTAGAAAGGACCCAAAATATGTGAGTAAGATATAAAGAGGTCGAGGGCACCCAGAGGGGATGGGGCGCACAGGCGTTAGCATTTTGGTTGGGTGTTGGTGTCCAGACTCAAAAAAATTGAAGTGTTGAAGGTAAAACTAGGAAAGAATGTGTGAGACCAAGAAGGAAAGTAGAAAGAAAGAAAAGAGCCCTAAAGAAAGTGGTCAATTAGTACTTTTCTTTCTTAGGAATCATATGAATAGTAGTATGTGATCAAGGACTAGAAATATACCCAAAGTGTGTGATTTAGTGTCTACATTTTCCCCACTTTATGTTTTTGAGTGAATGCTTGATAACATAAATTAGATAAGAGATGTGTACCTGATAACCATGTAGATTGATGGCAAAAAAAGTGTGTTGAGAGACAAGAAAAAGTGTGGAGTGATAAAATATGAAGCATGAAGCTAGAGAAGAGGAAGTGAAAATGATGATGATGCCCTAGGGTGAAAGTGTATGTGTGATGTGTCACATTATACATGTTGTTGATGTCATTTGATGTTTGATGATGTGACTGTGACTACTACTTCCCATAAGGATGGGCTTGCAAAAGAGAAGATCAAATGAGTATTCAAATACGTGTATATGAAAAATTTGATCAAAACATGTAAAAAGTGTGTAAGAAAGTATGTAAAAATGTGAAAAGGAACATGTGCACTTGATCCATGATGAGTGAAAGAGATAGAAAGGATCCTAAAGATGTTGTAGAAGAATGATTTTTTTGGGATATCTCACGTCAGTTACGCCAAGTGTGAGTTTTTGGGATATCTCATGCTAGCTACGCTAATTACAAGAAGTGTAGGGAGAAAGGTCTAGTGTTATTCTCCAACCTTTGATTGTTTCCCAAAGTATAAACACCACCAGATGGTGTGTGAAAATATGATCCATTTTATCTAGTTTTATCCAAGGCAAAAAAAAAATAAGGTGTAATGCATGCATGCCTAGAGTGCCGAAGGATTGTACTGTCCTATAAAATGCATATGTAAAGTTCTATGAAATGTGCCAAACTAAGAAAAAATATGTAACTCCCCCTAGTCACAGGTTCCTAGAAAGGTCAGGGGCTCCAAGTGCTACTATCTATGTCTTGGGTGTTGGTGTTTATGTTGTGGTAAAGACCCAAGTTAGGTTCTGGTCATTGCGAGAAAAAGATTGTGTGTACCAAAGATTGAATTATGCTTGAACTATGACTATAAACTGCTATATGTGGTTATTGATTCACCCAATGATGCCCCCTCATTTGGGGTGCATGTGACATCACTAGGAGAATGTGTTCCAAAGGAGGACCCGACGTTACGCTAAAATTGAAGCCTGCTACTGGGGAGGGGAGTGTGCTTGGTAAAAACCAAGGCACATGCAAACAAAGTGGCTAGAAAACAAGTGTTAGTGCAAACAAGATAAATACACATGTAGAAGACAATATGTAAGCTAACAAGAAAGAGGAAAATGTAAGCTAGAAAGCAAAAAACAATGTAGACCATGAAAAGTGGGTTACAAACATGGTACATCACTCACAATGTCACAAGAAAATCAAGGCCAAAGTGGCCAAAAGCATACAATGTGCACATAATACAAAGGGCATAGCCCATAAACAATGGCATGCAAAGGCAATCAATGATAAGCAAAATAGTGACATACAACCATGGTAGCAAAGAGTTCCTGCAAGAAACAAATGTTGCACATGAAACACCCGTTAGTATGTTAGAAAGATAGAAAGTATGTCAAAACATGTATGATCCGATATGATGTAGTGTGATAATATGAATAGGAAGTAGTATAAATTGAAACAATAGGACCTCGTGTGTATGAAAGTGGATGCCCCAGAGCCTAGTGCATGAATGGTAAGAGGTATGTGCAAAACATCCATGTTGTGTGTAATGATCTATGTGTAAAGTATGTGATCACAACTAGAAGGAAAGTGAACGTGCATGTGTATATAGAAAATATAATGACATACAATATATCTAACTAACATAGTAAGCAAGATGTATCATGCAAGTATAAGTAAGCAAGAACAATGTGCAACCAAGATATGTAATATGTTGTGAGTGTAAATGGAATGGAATGCAAAGTGAGTGTGATAGGAGAAACATGCCCCTTGAGAGAATGTAAATGAGTATGCATGAGATGAGGTTCATTTATAAATCCCCCTCAGATAATCAAGAATGAACCATAGAACAAGAGTGTCCTCATTTGGAAATGGTTTGAATTGTATGCATTAGAAAGATATGATCGATAAAGCATAGAGCAAGAGTGGTGAGAGTGATTTAGTGTGAGTGAGTGTGGTGAGGTTCATTTTAGATTTAGACCCTCAACAATCGAGTATGAACCATGGAACTAGAGTGTGTCATAGGGTAGTGTGTTATGATGAATGTGTGGAGAGATGTGTGAGAAATATGTCGAGTGTGAAATGTTTCATGTGATGTGATGTGAGGTTCATGAATGTAGTAAGCCCTCAATATTCAAGTGTGAACCGTAGCACAAGAGTAGTGTCATCATTGGGTAAATGATGATATAAATGTATCAAGATGTGAAAATGTGTGTGAACGACTAGATGCAAAGTAAGAAGTGATATAGTAGAAGTATGAGACACCTGATGAATGCTAGAGGGGGGGAGAATAAGTATGATGCCCCCAAGTGTATGCCAATGAATATGCTATCCAATGAAAGTGAAAGAAAGGGTCCTCCACCCGATGCTTGTGGAGATAAAGGTGTGTGACCATGCTCTAAGAGTGGCGATGTATGAGATAAATCATGTGTCGGTGAATGAGACCTATGTGCATGAGACCTAGGAGGTGATGAACACATATGTGAAGGAGACCGCAAAGGTGATGTGCACCTATGTGAAGAAGAGCGTGGAGGTGATGGAGACTCATGTGAAGTAAATTATAGAGGCATGAACACCTATGTGAAGGAAGCAGATTATGGGGTGATGAACACCTATGTGAAGGAAAGCAAGGAGGTGATGTATATCTATATGAAGGAGCCATCTGAGTGGTGGACCTAGACTGATGTGATGGACTAGCGAAACGATGAATCCATGTAGGCCATAAGCAAATAGGAGACCTAGAATAGATTGTGTTTTTATTTGAGAGGTCTTAGGGACCTAGATGCTCTAGTGAGTGTAATGGAAACCTCAGAGGAGGCTATGGCCATGGTGTGGATGGTAGAACACCATTGATAATAATGACTTGCTTGTTGTGAATGAACTTGAGACACAAGTGATGCATGGAGATGATAGCCTAGTTGCATGGAGCTAGGGAAGACCTAAGAGCATGTCACACCCTTTAACCAAAGGTGCCACAAGAAAGGAACAAGCATGGTAAGAGGATCAATATGACTGGAATCTTGACATATCCATATGATTGAGGAACTGGATATGAAATTCATGAGAGTGGATAACGATAGTGATAAGAAGTGTAATATAACATGCACTTATGTGAAATGATGGATCAACCATAGTGTTATTGATAGAAATAGATCCAATAGAATAACTAATATGTAATGCGTCAGAAGAGAATGTAGCATGATAGTCATGATCAAAAATGCAATGATCGGTGGAGATGTCTCAACATGAGCAACTAGAAAATCAAGAGCCCCCGATGTAGGAGGAGGCACTGTGTATGATATGTATGATTGGATGAAGATTCAACCGATTTCTTTTCATTTTTGAAGAGGGATTTTTGAATATCTTAAGCTTGTGGTTTTCATTGATGAATTCATAGGATTTGGAAGCTCGATTGTATTATTATCGATAAGATCTTGAATAATATTTTGAATTTGAAACATCGATCTGTAGAATGTCTAATGCACTTAATGATAATCACATTTGAAATTTTCATTGTAATTGTTAACCTTTAGGATGAGATGGGTTTAGATTCATAAAAGGGAGGAAGCGTAATAAGATTTCTCTCAATGAGTTATGGCAATAAAAGATGTGGAGCAATATGAAGCTTAGTAAATATACACTTAGGCGGTTGTCATTGAATTTTTTTCGATTAGATATAACATTGAAAGTAGCCTTAGCTTCAGTAGGTTTTGTAGATGGCTTGAAAGTTTATTTTCTTTGAAAGTGCACCAAAGATGAAGCTTTCTCATGATACTTAAGCTTTCCTATAGATAAGAGTTTAGTTTCATGCAACTTAAGAGTATGACACAAATTATCGAATGATAAAGATGTCTCAAGATAAAACTCTCCTAGAGGGGGCGGTAATAGAATTTTGACAAATAAATCTTGAAGTTTAAATTCCGCAAGCACATAATACATATTAAGTAAGTTGTTCTTATATCACAATACATAATATGCTAGATGTTCATTAGATCCTTGTTTAAGTTGTTCAAGTTGAGCATATGATATCCTATAGCCAATATTGATTTATAAGTGAGAGAAAAAAGCATCAGCTAAATGCATAAAAGATGTTACCGAGTGGACAAGTAGATCATATAACCAATGCATTACATAATCTTGAATACTTATGAGGAAAACTGATTTATTAGTAAAGTGTGATCATCTCGTATAATCTAGGCATGTTACATGAAATTATTGGAGATGCTCTTGAGGGTTTCATGGCTCTTAAAAATGGGTAACTTAGGAGTGATAAAATTTAGAGGAAATTAATAGGCGAGATGGCGAGTTGAAAAGGAGTATGAAGAATTAAAGTGGAATTAAGAGATGAAGATGAGCGAGAAGGGGCCAATTGAAGTTGAGGAATTTGAGTGTTAAAATCCTAATATAAATAAGTTAGATTAGGTGTATTTGAGGAAGCACATGTTATCACCAAAAACAACACCCTCTGATTTGTCATGAATGGATGATGAAAAATTAGTTTTTTTACGTAACATGGGATTATCTCTAAGTGTGGTATCTTGTTGTTGAGAAAAACCTTTGGAAAAGGTTGGCTTCCTCTTCCTAATCCTAATGTTAATCTAATCCTCGGAAGGAAATGAAACTATCTAACCCTATTCTAAACTTCCAAGGGACCAGGAGAGAGAGAAATGCATGAAAAAGGGAAATCCTACACTAACAGAGGTGATAACACCAAGAAAAGGGTGTGGAAATATCTTGTTGAGGGAGAAGGGAGAAGGAAGAAGGAAAATGCAGTAGGGAGAGGCCAGACAAATGTGACACAGACCCAAGGCTTCATTCACCATCTGTTCTCCATGAAACACAACAATATGAACCTACAAATGAGAAATACATGCACAAGATACAACAATAAGAATGGAGAGGTAAGGAAATACAATAAAACATATGCTAGGGTTGAGAGAAACACCACAAAACAAATATTTTATTGCTTTAAAAGTTGCACATTCCATTAAATGTGAATAATAAAGGCATAAGAACACTTCTCAATCCCAAATGAAGGTTTGCAACTCATTGATATCGAGAAACCATTTTTACAGAGTTTCTCTACATCCCAAAATATCCCCCTTTCAAATGAGAGGTGTTTACAATATATAGAAGAATGAGAAAGAGAGTAGGATAGAATCCTAACATTTTTATTTTCTTCCTGTCAACAAGATGCAATAAATCACTAGAAAGAAGCATGGTGACTGTCAAATATATTCTTCGATGTTATTTTCCTTGTGGAAGAAGAAAAGATGACCAAATCTCTTTAAATTCTAGGCTTGCTAGGAAAACTAGAACTACACTTTTGGAGTTGGGGATGTTTTTTCATTTTTCTTCACTTATTCCATTAAAATTATTAAATTGATGATTCTAAATTGAAGGGCTCGAGGAGACCTTTCCAACGATATAAATTTTTCTAATTTGGATTAGGGAATCAAAAGATATGGGCATTTTGAATTTTTGCATGTTGGGTAGCATAGGAATGTGAGATATGGTGGCATTTGATTGGCTCGGGGATTACCTTTGTATTTTGTGTTACTTTCTTTTATCTTTTCAACGTGTTGATCCTTCATTTGGTTAGGTTTTGGGCCTTATGAATTCTTCATTTTCCATTGGAAAACATGAACCACTAAGAAAATTCCACACATGTCTCAATGTCACTCTTTAGTTATAAGAACTCAAAATGTGGAACACATATCGATGAGGAAGGTCCAAGCTCCTCACAAATGTTAGATTGTTCATTAACCTTGAATGAAAACAAATAAATGTGAGCCAATGAGAAGGTTCCACACTCCTTGCAATGTCATTCCTTTGATAGTCCCCTTACTGTTGTGAAACATGAGCCAATAGAAAATCTCCACACACCTTCACAACTCAAAAGATGTTCTTTTATACTAACTGAAAATTGTGAGACGTGAGGCAATGAGGGCTCTCCATGCTCCTTGCAATGTCATTGTGCTAGAATTTATTTTTATAGCATCATGTGAGAGTGTAAAATGTGAGCTATTAAAAGTTTCCACATGGGTCTCATGTCGGATTCCTCTCACCTTTGTGATTTCCTTTGATTGGTTGCACCTTCACGTCATAACTTCTATCTTGGGCGAACTTAAAATTTTGGATTCATAGAAGTGTTGCCACATATCTTTGTTGACCTCGCTGAATTTGTCTTCCTTGCCATAGGCCAAAAACTCAATTGATCTTGATTTTTTCACATACTTGAGGCCCGTGAAATATTAATGTTTTGGAGTTCACTAGAATGGTGACATGTGTCGCACCTCCTTGACCATTAATCTTATACCACGTGGCCCCGATGATACTGGCATTGAAATTGGTAGCTAAATGAATGTCACGTGGCTTTTTAAACATATCTTGGTAACTCTTTAGCTTAGTCTCCCGTGGGTTTTAAATTCCAATGGCCAACGATTTGGAGAGGTCGTTTGAACTTATTTTTCCCTTAAAAATTGCTAAGTCAATCTTTAACCTTGTTAAATCCAAAATAACCCTAGGGGTATTTTTGGATAACAATTTAGTGACCTCATAGGTTAATCTGTCTACTATATTAAACCAAAGAACCTTTATACATCTATTGGGCATAGCGTTGCAAAAATAAGAACACATGTTCCAGTGGAAACATGCAAGATTTGATTTTTAATAAAAGAAAACCTAATAAATGAGGAAAATAACTTCCCTTTTTACGGGTTCCCAGTAATTAGCTTAAATATAAAACTTCCTTTCAAGGTGGTTTTTCACCCTTCTTCCCAAATATGAATTAACACAAAAGACTCGGAATGTTTCGCCTCACGGGAATATCAATTAAATTGTTTCGTTGAATCGGGTAGGGAAAGGCTCGGTTTTCTCGGTTTTGATCGTAGGAACCGATGCGATACGATAACCGATGCCGTGAACGATCACAGTAGAAAGATCGGGTTGGCTGCGAGAACCCTTTTGTCTTGGAAGGACTACCGACCACAAGATTTTGATTAAACAATAAATGAGGAAACTGCCTTGGGCCGAAAACTAACCGATACCGGTGGGTTCTAGGATCTTCTTAGTAGCTATGGTGTTTTGTAAGGCTTCTTGGTTTATGGATGATATTAGGAAATGAGATGATGAGAAGTAAAAGAATAACAGCTAGATGCAATGGCACGTTGGGTAGTGGATTCAGAACGGATTTAGGAGGACTGAAATTCAAGAGCATAAGAAATGTTATAACAGAGGACATGCAAGATGTGACTTACTGGGTTTTGGTGAAGATGCAAGTTGATCTCCTCTCAGAAGCACTTCTCGGTATTTCCACTCATCTCGCTCGCTGGTTAAGTGAAGATCTGACTCGCTTTCGCTCCAATGCTCTCTCGTTGATCCGTAAATCTTCGACCGATCTCCAAAATGAAATTCCGATCCGTTGTTTTGGTTTGGGAGCCCATTTACAGGGAACCGATGGCGGTTACGTAACCGACGGCGGCGAGAGCAGAACCGCATCGGTAAGGGAAAAGTAGGCTATTTTTAGTAAAATAGCCCACCTTCCCCGCTTTCTCCCGAGAGATCCATGGGGCTTGGTCAAGTGGCTAGAAGGTCGGCTTTGGGTGCGAGTAAGGAGGCATTAGTTATGGATGTGAGTCTGACCAAGTCATGGGTCTTAATTAGGTTAGTTTAGGTTAGGGCTAGGTCATGATGAGGTGGCAAAGTGAGGTGGCGGGTAAGGTGATGTGGATTTATCAATTATAAGGTAATTAATAAATAATTGTGTAAGGTTTAGGTGATGAGGTTAGATTGCGAGATGAGATGCGGGTCACAAGGGGTCGTAAGACACAAATTTGGTGTCTACATTAGCCCCTTATTGTCGTGTAGCTTGTTTTGTAAAGTTACACGGACAATAATATGAAGTGGTTACTCCTGTTAAGGGTATAGGTAATCCCCCTCAAATCTATCACAGATTGAGTGAACGAGAAATCAGGGATAGGGTTGATAACGGGTAAATGGGGTAGAGGGGATGGTAAGATGGTGGGGTAGGTTCAAGGAAGCAGACGCATATTGAAATGCCATAGTACGACTAGGGTACATGATTTGACGAGCAAACCAGCAGTGCAGAGGCAAAGGTCGATAGTTTATCCAAACAAGGGTGATATAATCCTGGTATCCAAGGCATAGGAAGTAGCCCTGTGGTATATAATGTAAGGTACAGAACGCTTTAGGCATGTTCGGCAAGCACTCAAAAGGTTGGTTTGGTTGAGATAAACGGCACGGTCTAGGTCTGGGCAAAGTTGGTCGACAGATCAAGTCAAGGACCCTAATCATGCTAAAACACGAACAGGTGAGCTCGATTGAACAAAAAACTACCGGATGGGTGGATAAAAGTGTATGGTGTTGATTTTGGGTAAGGGATGGAAGTGGTGCGGCGTGGGTCGGGCCAAGTTGTTGGGTCATGCCTGGGTCGGGCATAGGGGTAAAGGGAGGCCTGGGGTCGGGCCAAATAGTGAGGGCCTGGGAGGCCTCGGGGTCGGCCAAAGGTAGGTCGAGGCCTCGGGTCGGGCCAAATTGGTAGGGCGAGGCCTCGGGTCGGGCCAAACCAAATGGGTAGGGGCGAGGCCTCGGGTCGGGCCAATGGTAGGCCGAGGCCTTAGGGCGGGCCAAATGGTGGCCTTAGGTCGGGCCGAAAGGTAGGCCGAGGCCTTGGGTCAGGCCCAAATAGGTAGGGCCGAGGCCTTGGGTCGGGCCGAATGGTAGGCGAGGCCTCGGGTCGGGCCGAATGGGTAGGTCGAGGCCTCGGGCCAAAGGTAGGTCCCTTGGGTCGGGCCGAAATGGGTAGGCGAGGCCTTAGGTCGGGCCGAAAGTAGGTAGGTCGAGGCCTGGGTCGGGCCGAATGGCCTCGGGTCGGGCCGAAATGGGGCGAGGCCTTGGGTCGGGCCGAAAGTGGGTAGGTGAGGCCTTGGTCGGGCCAAATCAGGGGGCCTCCCGAGGTTGAGGCCTTGGGTCGGCCAAAGGGCCTCGGCCGGCCAACAGGTAGAGGCCTTGGGTCGGGCCGAATAGGTAGGTTGAGGCCTCGGCCTTGGTCGGGCCGAATAGGTAGGCCTTGAGGCCTTAGGTCGGGCCAAATAGGTAGGCCGAGGCCTTAGGCCGGGCCGAATAGGTAGGCCGAGGGCCTCCGAATAGGTCAGGCAAGTGGACAAGTGAACAAATGGTGTGCAAAGAAAAAGGTGGATAGAGGCGATATTGGTGAAAAAGAGGCAAGGAGTAAATAAGGGCAAAGAATGGGGTGAAAGTTGGGTAGAGAACCGATGTCGATTCTACATGACCGATATCGGTTAAGGGACCGATACCGGCCTTAGGGCAAAATGAAACCGATATCGGTGAAAGGCGAAAACCTATAAAAAGAAAAACGGGCTTGTCATTGTCACTTTTGTTATTTGCAAACCAAATCGACTTGTCTGACGTGGAGAGTTGAGATTAGAGGCTTGATTGAGTGAGGTGGAGCTATTGTATGGCAAGGAGAGAGTCGATAGGGGCCCGATTAAGGAGGAGGCAAAGAATGATCGGCCGGGGACCCAGCAGATCGATCGAGCCATGGCACAGCAGAGGAGCCGGAGGGGCCGACCACCGACCGCCACCACCCATCCCACCACGACGACGTGTCGTCGTCGGGTAGATTCAAACTCTTTAATTTGGTGATTTGGTCAGTATTATGCTAAATTGGGGGTTTGGGTAGGAATTAACCTTTTTTAGGAAATAATGAGAAAATGGAAATGATTTGAAAAAGGGAGAGGGTAGATAGGCTAGATAGGCTAAGGTGGGTAGGTGGGTAAGTTTTTAGGGTATTTGGGTGGGTAGATGGGTAGAAATAGGTAAAAAATGGGTTTTGGGGGCCGCGCGGGGGTTCGGCTCCGGGAGAAGACAGTGACCGATGTCGGTCACTAAGCGACCGGCATCGGTCGCAAAATTTTAGGGAAAGGGAGTGTTGTTGGTGACCGGCGCCGGCCATGGCCATGTATCGGCCGCCGGTGGGTTGGGGTGGTGTTTTGGTCAGGGGTCAGGTGGGTTGGTGGGGGGTGGGTGGTTGGGTTTTTGGGTGGGGTTGGGGTGTGGGTTTGGGGGTCAGGGGTGGGTGGGGTCAGGGGTTTGGGGTTTGGGTGGGGGTGGGTTGGGTTTGGGTGGGGGGGGTTTGGGTGTGGGTTGGGTGGGGTGGGGTTTGGGTTTGGGGGTTGGGTGGGGTTGGGTTTGGGGTTGGGTGGTGGGGGTTGGGTTGGGTTGGGTGGGTTGGGGAGGTGGGAGAAGGGTTTGGTGTAGGGTTGGGTTTTGGGTTTTGGGTTGGAGGGTTGGGGAAGGGTTGTGGGTTTTGGGTGTTTTGGGTTTTGGGTCAGGTTTGGGTTGTGTTTGGGTTTTGTTTGGGTTTTGTTTTTTTTGGTTTGGGTTTTGTTTGGGTTTTGTTTTGGGTTTTGGGGGGATGGTGGGGTTTTAGGTGGGGGTGGTAGAGAGTCAGGGTATGGTCGGGGGGATAAAAAGGGTGTTTAGATGATAAAGTAGATGTTGTAATAAAGAGTAGGTCTAAGGATGTGGGTTGGTTTTGCAGGCACGTCAGCAGTTGACGATGCGGGATAGGATGCCCCCGCTGTTGGTGCGGATGAGGCCACACGTATCTGCGGCTCATTGGGCCATCATGCGCGAGGTGGGACTCGGTGGAGTCCAGAGGTACAGAGCGATAGAGAGAGATCACAGCCTGATGGTCGCCCTCATCGAGAGATGGGATCCGGCGACCAATGTGTTCCATCTCCCGACTGGGGAGATGACCGTCACATTGGAGGATGTGTATCGCATCCTTCGGTTACCTATCGAGGGAGAGGCAAGTCTTCCGTAGATTCAGAGATCGCCATGGACAAAGATACTGTGTTTTTGGGGATGCAACCGCGCACGACCTACCATAACACGAGTATCGGGTACGGTGACATGTACCGTGCGCATCGACACGAGACACGACCGGCCGTGTTGCCGATGATGGTCGGGATCACCCGCTTCGCCTCCCGACTCGTGAGGGAGGCCGCTCTCCCACGAGCATTGATGGGGGTGCTGCTTGAGATGGTGGAGGAGCACACCAGCACGCCCGGGCACCAAAGATATCCGGTGCAATTGTACAGGAGCTATGGGGCTATCGCCGAGGAGGCGATTCTGGTATTTGCTCTACATTTTGTCAGATTGTTGGGCATACGAGCACATCGTATGCATCAAAGCCAAGAGGGTTACCCCAAAGCAGCTGTGGCCACAGTCATATACCGATATGGCTTTCGAGGTGGTCAGGGTCGTGGGCCACCCACGAGCAAACTTGTCAGGTCGGGATGTGGCATACTATGACATTTGCTAGAGGGCCTTACAAAGCAGAGAGACATCAGTATGGAGACCCTACAGAGGTCACCACCCTGGCAGAGGAGCCCGCTTACAGTTGCGCCTAATCCAGTACACATTCTGGATAAAGCAGACGAGGCCAGAGAGTACGAGCGATACCCCCGAGAGGGTACGCAGCAGATGGGGTCGCGACAGACGAGCCACCTCCCTTCCCCGCAAGACAGAGGGATGATGTAGAGGCCCCACCGCCCGCACCACACCTTTGATCCGATTGGGTAGCGGAGAGGTCAGCAGGTGAGGGTGTAGATGATGCTGGGTGCACGGGAGCATACAGGGTGTGGTGGGCTGGGCAGAGAGCAGCCAGGATAGTACCGCCTGCACAGCCAGACTTGGCTGCAGTTATAGGAGAGAGAGATCACCAGGGGTCAAAGTGCAGCTTTACAGGGCAGCTAGCTAGCACAGTACACAGTACGTATAGGTGTCTTACAGGGGCAGCTAGCCCAGCTCAGCATTGTGCACAGCAAAGACCACCACCACCAAGACCACAACACACAAAAGTGCAGCAAAGAAAGAAGCAATGACAGACCACCGCACCACACCACAGGCCACACAAGCACCACCAAGAGAGCACACCAAGACAGCTCAGGGGGCATTGGTTGTAGGTGCCAGGGGACCAGCCCCAGCTCCGTCAGTGGCTCGAGAGCGCTATATGGAGGTTAGAGCAGAGGCCCGATATTATCAGGATATTCTTGATGGTACCGGAGTCGAGTATCAGGCTTATGCAACAAGATAGGCGTAGACCTCTCACAGCCAGAGATCTCAGGGAGGTGCAGCCACAGCTGGCGTGTCCGTGACGGGCAGGAGGCGAGAGGCACCACAGGGACCAGCGGGGAGAGGTGCCGAGGGCGGTGGGGAGAGCTGAGAGATCCCAGACATGGTTGTTGTATTTTAGAGATGGGCACCGGTCTGCGAACCGGGTGTATTGATAGAGGCCTGCGTGCCTATGTATTATTCATGTATTCATTCATTCATTTATTGTATACCGGCCTGCGAGCCGAGTAGGGGTTGTATAGTGGATACCGGTCTGCGAGCCGAGTATATAGCTATTTTTGATACGAGGGACCGGCCTGCGAGCCGAGTCGAGATTTTTTTTTGACAGTTATTGCGGCCTGCGTGCCGGCTTTGTTGTATGATGAGATCACAGAGGCCCCGATGTAGGGCACATTGTATTTTTGAAAACTTGTATATATATATATATATATATATATATATATATGTGTTTTGATCCACATGCAGTGTTCAAAATGTGTTTAAATATTTGGTTAATGGCTGGTAATATATAGAATGTGTGATGAGTTTAATTGACATGTTGATAGATGGATGATGTCGATGTTTTTGTTTTTTTTTACGTACGTATATATGAATGAATGTCATGTTATGTGATGAATTGGTGGTTTTGTGACATTGTGATATATGTAATCGATGAGTCGATCCAAATGATGTATAGATTGATAGTTTCTTGATATCCGTAGTTGATGGTTTGTGTATTTGTATAAAATAAATGATGTTAATGAAATTGTAATGCTATGTGTGGTGGATGAACAAATGTGGTAAATTGTGTTGTTTATGCAGGAAAAGAGGCGGGCGCGACAAAAATTTAGGTGAGAAATGAAGAAAAGAACGCTGTTGAGAAAAGATAGGTGTGTAACCGATATCGGTTAAGGAACCGATATCGGTAGTTGATAGACCGATATCGGTTAAGTAACCGATACCGGTTATTTAGGTATGAGCTTTTCTAAAAATAGAAAAGCTAGGGTGGCAACTTAAGTTTTAATTTTAGAGCCATGCAAGAGGTTAAATACGCGAACGCGACGCTTTTTGACGACTGAGACAGGTTTTTGCATGAGAGATTTGAGTGATAAGGAGAAAAGAGACAAGGAAAGTGAATGTGATCCGAGATTCAGAAGGCAGAAAGACAAAGTTGAAAAGGGTGGTGATCATGGCAGAACGAGGAGAAGCATCCAGCAGGCAGGGACAAGAGGGAAGACAAGGGCCACCTCAAGCACTGCAACCCAAGAGGTATCACTTGTTTGTGATTTAACTACTACGCATGTTTTGGGAAATGAGCTAGAGGAGAATAGGTAGATATATGAAAAGACAACATGATAGCAAGGGGGTATAGATGAGGTGAGTGTTATGGGGTAGGTAATTCGGGGTTTTGGGTATGTCTGTGTATATAGAAAGGAATAAACGATCAATTTATTGTCGTAGGTGGTTGTTTTTAGGCAAGGTGTATGTAATCGATAAAGACCGTAGATGAATAGGTTAGGAGAACCGGTATCGGCATCGAACCGATACCGTTATGTATAACCGATACCGCATCGGAGGAATTTCCGTATGTTTGAAAACTCGACGGATTGAAATGGTTGTTTGTTGTTTTGGTGTACGCAGCAGAGGCGGTGGTTGAGGATGAATGATAAGCCAAAGCCACCGTCACACGAATCCGAGCGGATGTAACACCAAATGAATGGACATTGATAAATCGCTTGGGGTTAAGTGGAATCTGCTATTATTCACGAATCGCACGTAACCATGGTATGTTACAGTGCAGCGTGATCGAGAGATGGAATCCCGAGACAAATACCTTTATCCGCCAACAGGAGATGACAAGAATATCGAAGATGTGTTCGTATTTTGAGACTCCCTATTACAGAGAACCAAGATATCGTGCACTACCTAGCGCGGCACTGGGGAGCGATAACCGCAGAGATTTGGTCCATACGCACGAGATTTGACACAAAGGAGGTTTATCATTTACGTATGGGGTAATGTATGCAAAGACACCCCGAGGAGACAAGGTTAGCAGTGATATTAATGATAGCGTAGGGTATTATGCATTACACGAGGGCGTAAGGGGAAGATTTCCAAAGGCATTGATGTGTGTTATCCGGGAGATGATAGAAAGGAACGTGACTTTTTGCATGGGCACCGCATATTTGGCGGAGCTATACAGGGGTTTATGGGCTTGAGGCGAAATCACAGATCGACACCGGATTGTTCATACTTATTACACTCGTTGGGCCTATGAGCACATTGTTTGTGTGCGCGACCAATAGGCCAATCCATCCAAATGGAGAGACCGAGTACGAGGGTCGGGATTCGACGATGGGTCCAGATGCAACAAGAGGCAAGATCCCAGGCCGTGACGGGTGATATTGTGTATTACAGGCAGGTATGGGAGAGGGTGACGGTTGCGGACATCTGTTGGAGGCCTTACGGTAACTATATGGTAACAGAGAGCATAGCTGAGGAGTTAAGGGGTGTAGAGCGAATGAGGTGGATCGCGGGCACAGGCCAGGTGAATATGAGAGGATTCCTATAGATCGCGTGCGGCGACAATTTGGATTTGTGCAGGATATACCCCTGGCTTATAGACCATATATGAGGATCGACGCAGAGGCAGTACTCTCACCTCCCCAGCCAACACCTCCAGAAGGTCCTGAAGAGGTAGCAGCCGATCGCAGGGTAATGGACGCAGGAACGACAGAGGCCTATAGATTATGGTGGGCAGCGGAGCTGCGAGGTATACGTGATTGTCCTGACATAGCTGTGATTACAGCAGAGAGGGATCGTCTCACAGCGCTTTAGTTCAAAGAGCTCCAAACGCAGGTGAATGAGACAAGAGGATTGTTAGCAGTTGCGGAGTCACGGGCGGAGAGACTAGAGGCTGGAGTCCTCCATGCGAGAGGGCGTATTCATATGTTACAGGAGAGATTGGCAGATCAGTGGGCGGTACCAATAGCCGTGGTACCTTTGAGGACAGAGAGGCCCGGCGAGAGGGGTCGACGATCACGATCATCACCTAGTTCGGGATGAGGCGTGAGGGTCTGAGTAAATGTTAGCAAGGTATAAGAATAAATAAGGATGCCGACCTGCATGTCGATGATAGAGAAGATGTATTTGTTTAACATCTAAATAAAACTGAATATGTATGTTGATTTGAGTTATGATAATAATAAGAATGTTTGTGTTTTGATTTTCGGTGTTTTGAAAAAGGATAAAGAGGAATGTGATTAAATAGAAATACACAGAAATATTTATTATACCACACATGATAGATTATGGTAGGGGATGGTCGAGCTAACCTTGGGAGACCCCATGTCTCCGAAGTGCTGCCTACATAGCCCATTGCACAAAGCAAGGAGGGGCCTCAGACCGATGTAGTTCTCCCTTAGGATCAGGGAGAGGCGAATTCAGGCAATTTGGTACGGTTTAGGCAATTGGTTGGTTGGTAAAAATATTAAGATTGGTAAAGGTAAGGTTGATGGTGTTGGTAATGAATTGGTGATGTTGTAAAAGGTATAAGGGAAGCGAAAGTTAGCCTACCCAAGTAGAAGGGAACCATGTCCTGATTAAGGTCAACACACAATCCTAGATGCGAGGCAAAGCAGAAAGAGTGCTCCGTAGGTGAAAAGAGCTAAACAAACCACACAACGTAGAACGAGCTTGGAGCCCTAGGTACCGTGCATAGACGAGAAGTCAATAGGTGAAAAGAGTTGTGTGATCACAATATATCGAGCGTACATTACGTCCCTTGAGTTGAAACAAATGGTGAGGTGAGGTGGATGGTATAGCTGAGGTGCAGAGAACTTATTACAAAGTGAGTGTTCTGACGAAAGAGAACCTACCCTAAATAGACAAGTCCATGACTCAAAAGTCCTTTTGAATGAGGCTTTTATTTTATTGAATGTAGACTGATCGATGCGGGAAGTCTACAAGGGATATTGATTGTATTATTCTTGAGGTCTTCACGGCCGATCGATGCGAGAGAAGCTTCGAGGGTCGACTGTATATAGCTGTCCTTCGAGGGAGCAAATATTTATAGTAGCAGATATGATTTTAGTGCATAGTGTCCTTCGAGGGAGCAATATATAGAGAATAGCAATAGTAATTTTGGCATATAGCTGTCCTTCGAGGGAGCAGTCTATATTTAATTTAGATGACTAGATGTTCTTTTTAGCGTGAAGCATCTAGTTTAGTAGGAAGTTTGACTCAAGAAAATCCCATAAGAATACGGCTTATTTTAATACGTTGAAGTCATGGACTAGACTAAAAAGGGGAAGGCATCGTTAAGGGGAGGTGAGAGGTGAGCTTGATTTTATTTCGAGATGTAGGAAACAAGTGCATGTGGTGGTATGGGAGCTCAAGGGACGAGCAGTAGGCGGATAAGAAGTGATATAACACTAATTTCAACAATAGAATGGTCGAAGATGCAAGGCATTATGGGCTCAGCTCAGTTTACCATTGCTTAAGCTAAACGATAAGTACCATCCATAGGTGTGAGTGATTATATAAGGCCCAATCCAATCGGGGAGCAAATTTTCCACGCTTTGCTCTTTTCTAGTTTGGTTACATGTTGATTCTCTTTGAGGACAAGATCACCAACCTTAAAGGTACGCTCATGAAGTCGCTTATCATAAGCACGTTTAATGCGTTTTTGATAGATTTGAAGGTGATCAAGAGCCGTAAGACGGCGTCACAAGAAGCTCCAATTGGGCTAACCGCTCTTGGCGGAAATCATCGCAGAGAATATCCCAAGAGATATTCTAAGGGAGGGTATTTGTATTTCGAGAGGCAAAACAGCCTCTCTGCACCGTATACCAAAGAAAAAGGTGTGGCATTAGTGGAGGTACGAATACTAGTGCGATAAGCCCAAAGGGCAAAGGGATGTGATCGTGCCAATTTCTTCCGGATTCATCGACAACTTTCATGAGGATTTTGGTTAGTGTTTTATTAGAGGACTCACCACCCATTGGCTTGTGGATAGTAGGGTGATGAGAAACTAAGTTTGATACCAAAGTTGTCACAAAGGTCTTGCAAACAACTTGTTTTTAAAGATTTACCATTATCTCGTTATTAGGCGATGAGGAATACCAAAACGACGATAATGTGATGGTTAATGAATTCGACAATTTTTTTTTTTTTTTGATTGAAATGAGTGGAATAGCCTCCACCCATTTTGTGTAATATTCGGTCATCGTGATTATCCAACGGTGACGCTTGTGAAGAGGTCGGGTGAATCTCACCAATAAGGTCTAAACCCCATCAGAGAAGGGCCAAAGATCTCGAGCGACTGAGCGGGTGGCTAGGAGTATGTTGAAGGTCAGGGCATGTTGTCGACACATAACACAACGCTTAACATATTCGTAGCAATGTTATTTGAGAGTAGGCCAATAATAACCAAGGCGAAGGATTCTGCTGGCCACGGCAAGGCCGCTAAAATGTCCACCACAAATACCGCCATGGACCTCGCTGATGGTATGAGTGGCCTCCGCGCCGCTAGACAAATGGAAGGAGGATGCCATCAAAGCCACGTTATAGAGGAGTCCCCCATGACAACATAACGCGAAACACTTTTAAGAAAAGCACGCTTTGCCGCTACTAGTAAGGTCAAGTGGGAGGACAGAGATTGTAAGGTAGTCGTGAAATTGGTGGTACTGTATCCCGCGAACTAGTAGACATACGTATTTATCGTATAAAAACTACCGGGGTTGAATAGATGGGACAAAAAGTTGTTGGACCACGACGAATAATTCAGAGTCAACAGCGCGCGGGAATTTGCGAGGCTAAGCAAGCCATAGTGTCCGCAAATTTGTTAGTGGAGCGTGGAATGGTTTGTATAGAATAGTGAGTAAATAAGGCTAGAAGTGAATCCACGTAGTGTTTGTATTTTTGAAGTTCCTCATTTTTGCATTGGTAGACGCCCATAACTTGATTGACTACCAATCGAGAGTCACCAAAAATGTTGATAGATTTGATGCCTAAGTGTAACGCAACTGAGACCTGCAACAAGGGCCTCGTATTCCGCTGTATTATTAGTGCAAGGGAAATCAAGCCGAATGAAAGAGGCATAGGTTCAGCGTCGAGAGGAATGAGAACAACGCCGGCTCCTCCGCCGCACTGGCATTTAGATCCATCGAAGAAGAGGGTCATTTGATACAACTCTTCCCGGAGTGAAAGAGTGGCGATGAGTTCGTCGGGGAAGGTAAAATTGGTAAATTGTTCCCTAGGTAAAGGGGCCTCCGCAAGTTGGTCTGCAAGAGTTTGTCCTTTGATTGACTTCTGTTGTACGAATTCAAGGTCAAGGTCAGCGAGGAGCATAAGCCATCGAGCGATACGTTGGTTTAGATGCGGTTTGGCATACATATAATGAATGGGGTCCGTGTTGGTGATGACAAAAGTTTTGTGATTCAGGAGGTAATGTCGAGTTTGGTGGCTACAAATGATAGGGCAAGGCACAATTTTTCTACATGTGTATACCTAGTCTCATAATCCACGAGGGTACGACTTATATAATAAACGGCCTGTTCTCGTCGTGCCGAATCCCGATGTGCGAGCATAAGACCTATAAAGATGGTCGGGCAAGGAAAGATAAAGGTAGAAAGGGCGGTCGTCCCGGGGTGGGATAAGCACGGTGGTCGCAAGAGATAGGATTTGAGAGCTTCAAGGCTTGGTGACACTCCTCACCCATCAAAGGCAATGTCCTTTTTAAGAAGGTGATGAAAAGGTCGACACCGATCCGAGAGTCGGGAGATGAAACGCCGGATAGATCGAGCTTACCTTGTAAACTACGCAATTGTTTGAGATTTTTGGGTGGGGGCATTTCTAGGATAGCTTTGACTTTAGATGGATCGACCTCAATGCCACGCAAAGAGACGATAAAGCCAAGAAGTTTTCCCAAAGAACACCAAAGACACATTTCTTTGGTCAAGGCGATGTAATATTGTAACAAAGCATCAAAAATAATGGTTAAAACATCGAGATGTTCACTACGATGTTTAGACTTGCCGAGAAGATCGTCGACATAATCTTCAAGGATAGTGTGCATAATGTCATGAAAATGTAGGTCATAGCCCGCCGATAGGTAGCACCAAAGATTCTTAAGGCCAAATGGCATGACACGATAATGTAAGGTTCCCAAGGAGTTATGAAGGCGCTTTTGTGTTGATCGGGGGGGCAACCAAAATTTGGTCAGATCCTCGAAAAGCCATCCATGAGAGAGAGCATCTCATGACCTGCAGCTAGATCAACAAGTTGGTCAATGCTAGGTAAGGGGAAGTCATCCTTAGGGCAAGCGAGGTTAAGATCCCAGAAATCTGTGCATATCCGAAGTCCCCCTATCGCTTTAGTGACAGTACGATGTTAGAAATCCATCGAGGATAGTCAATAGGCAAGATGAAGGAAACAGAAAGGAGTCGCTGAGCTCCTTTTGACCAAGAGAGCAATGCGTGGATGCATTTTTCTCAATTTCGCTTGACTGGTTTGGAATCGGGTTTAGGTGATGTTATGGACGGCAATGGTAGGATCAATTCCCGGCATGTCAACAAGACCATGCGAAAGCTTGGTCATGCGAGCACGGAGAAAGGTAGTAAAGGCGGCTTGTTCTCGATGTGTTAAGGGATTGTCCAATCTTCACAATGTGAGGATCCTCCTCCGTGTGGATGTTGATTTCTATGGTAGATTCTCAAAGATGGTTTGGGTTTCAGATGGTAAGGCTCGTGAATATAAGAATCATCCGCGCCAAGGTAAGTGAGGATGGAGTCATCATCCCGGCATTCAACAACATTAATCAAAGGCTAATCCTCTTCGATCATGTCCGGATACGTATGGGGAAGAGAAGATGGGTCCTCATTATCGCGCTGATAAGTGAGAGGACCTATGAAGATAGCATTTATGAAAAAAAAAGTTAGGAGGGATGGATTCAGTGGTCTATAGATTCTGGGGTGATGATGGCAAAGTGGGTGATGATGGTTTGGTAGGGGCGACGCCTTCTTCTTCCAGATACAAATGACAGAGGTGTCTCCCGTGTAGGTGTTTCGGGAAAACCGAGACCACCGCGATCATTATGTTTACGGGTAGTCACGGAATGAGTGTATGTCGGCCTTGTTCAGAAAGGCCAAAACCAAAGCCTTCCACGCACAAATGAGTCAAGAAGGTGAGGGATAAACGACGATTTGTCAAGTATTGAAAATCGATCGAAGGGAACCACACCAAGAGGAGGTTCAGGGGTAATGGAGGATGCGCCAACACCCCCATCGTTAGGTTAGTGCGGCAATGGGGTGGTCCGTAAGAGATTACCTCCCCACGCGACGGCCGTAGGTGGGATGTGCATGTAATTGTCCGTACTCCCGCGGGGGTAGGGAAAGAACTAACGTTATATAGGCGGTACTCCCCAAACAGAAGGCGCCGAAAAACATCTACTAAGGGGTCGGAGGTTGGAATGTTAGTCATGGGAAGGGAAGTGGTTTTTGCGATGGTGGTTTCATCACCAAGGCGTAGGCGCGGCGCGAGGTGGATGGTTGAGGTACATTTGAAGAGGATGGTCAGTTGAATGTATGGGTGTCTTGATTGGTATAAGCACATCGTTAGGGCGGTATAACATATCAGGTTTTAAAGGGGGAGGGTCAGCTTTACGGTGCAGGACTTCCCTCGTACTCAAATTTTATGCATCTATGTAATGTTGAGGGAACGCATCCCATGGCTCGATCCAAGGACGACCCAAAGAATATATTATATCGAACTCTCCTCCAAGACATAGAAGAGTTCGGGTAAAGTACGTGGTCCTACCCGAATGTTGAGGATCACGGTGCCTAAGGTAGAAGTAATAGCGCATTGAATGACCGCAACATGATGGGGTCGGCACACATGCAACTAGAAGGGATATTCATTTGTTGGAAGGCTTTTGAAGAGATGATGTTTAGGCTAGACCCCCGCCAATCATAACACGACGCACTCGAATGTCCCGATGTAAGTTTCGAGATGAAAAGAGCAGGGTCGATCTTCTCGTACTAAAGTCAACAATTTCATCTTCGAGAAACTAACTCAGCAGCAGCTTGTTGTACAGAGCAGACGTATGGTGGGGGCAAAGGGGTTGTTTGGTGAGAGAAGCAACGTGATCGGGTGTTAGAATGGAGGCGACAGTGTGGTTTCATTAGGTAAAACCTCTATCCTCAAGGATCTCAACGAGAGCTTGTCGATGAGATTCAAAGTCCAATGAGATCATACAAAGTCATTTTTACGCGATCGAAGCCGTTTAATCATATTTCGGTGGGCAATGCCATTAGAGACGGATAGGCGGGTCCGCGAATGACCACTTTAGGTGGTGGTGCAATCGGATGTTTGACGAGAAAGAGATGCCGCAGTGTGTTTTCTTTTGCTTTCCCATTGTTTTTCTCGCCTCTCTAGAGCAATGACACTAATAATCATATTAATCTCGTAGACCCGAGATGAGGAAGATGGTCGATAACTCATGGTCTTCAAGAGGTGGGGTCAGTAATAATGATAGATCTTGGTGAGGCGGGGACAGATGGTATAGAGAGGGAATGGAAACTAAAGGTCTCTCCCTTCGTAAGTTGTCTTTCTTAATCTTTCTATCCGGGAGAGGTGACTCGACGAAGGATGGTTTTTAGAGCTTGCATCCCTCCACATCATGTCCTCGTGTGCGTGATAAGCGCAGATTTTAGACTCATCGTAACCCATAGGTCGGGGTTTAGACGGGTCATAAGGTCTAAGTGGAGGTAGGAATGGTCGCATTCTCCACCAACATAGCAAGGATTTTGGCGTAAGATCCTTTGAGTGGGTCAAAATCGGAAGAGGATGAGGGTATTGGTCAGGCGGGTTTTGGTAATGTTTGGGCGTGGTTGGTTCACACGGGTGGTGGTTTAGCCGAGGGGTGTTGATACGTGGTTTTCACTAAACGTGATTTCTTCGGCGCAGGCTATGTTGATGATGAGGCCGCAGATGATGTGGTATCGTAAAACAACCACGGGAAATAGGAGTGACCGAAAACAAATCTTTTGATGATGGAATTTGTTTAGGGTCGATAGGTGGACAGATACGCGAGTGACGGTGTTGCTATACCCCGAATTTCTCGTATGGGTGCGGAAGGCGAGGTTGTTTTGAAGAAAACGCAGGAGGTATGATATATTGATGTAAGGTAGAGGGATGGGGTCCCAATATGGAAGGTAGGTATGACGATGATGGTTTTGATTGTGATAGGGGCACGGATTGAGTTTGTCTCCTAGGTGGCGGGATTTATTTTTGGATAGATCGAGTCGCTTAGGCGGGTGCGTTAGACTGGGCATTGGTGAGGTCCCAAGCGTAGGGGAAGATCCGGTTAAGTTGATAGAAGTGGACGGGGCATTTGGTAGAGGTGAGGGGGGTGAAGGTGAGAACAGGGGCATTTTAAGCTTCTGTAAACACTTCGGGTATATGGTGGAGACATCAGGATCAGTCATTTGCATTTGAGTAGAAAAAGGGGTACTCAAACGTTCCCATAGGGCCTGTCTATCTTCTGTGGAATGACAGTCCTCACGTGTGAATATGAACTTTTGTACGGAAGAACGACGGGTTGTGATTCCAGTCCACTGTGGGTGTGACACAGGAGGTAGATGAGGCACTGTATCAATAGATGTTAAGAGGTCAACCGGTCGTTGAAAAGATTTAGGCGATGAGGGACTAATAGGTAGGAGGGCGTGTTTGAGGGGATCTGTCATGTTTAAAGAATGTGGTGATGTCAGTGTAAGAGATTTCTCGTCTAAGGATGTCAAAAGGAGTGGCGAGCCTTCCTCTTGTGCAGCAAGAGCGGTAGAAGGGGACGTTTGGGAAATAGATAAATTAGATAACATCCGCCACACCTTGAGGGATGTGGTGTAAGAAGACTCATCGATGAGAAGAGAAGTCCTAGGCAGTTAACTCTTTTATGGGTAAAGGAATGATTTCACTTTGGCTTGATGGTGGTGAAGGAGGTTCAGACTCCTGTGTTGGTGGAGAGGCTTGATTCAAAAAAATTTCAATAGAGGCTTTTGGCTGAGAATCGAAGACTGCATGGATCTCATGAACACTCTCCTCGGCTAAGATATCTTGGTTTACGTTACTGTTGGACGAGTGATTCGGGAATGGCTTGTTGAAAATTTTCAGATTTCGGTTAGCAGGGGCGTTAGGATTATCGAGGGCTATATCCCCCGCATCAACCATTTCCTGCACTATGTTTTTCAACATCTTGCAGTTTTCATGACTATGTCCTTTTACGCGGTGAAAGTTACAAAAGTCATTTTCTTTGTACTGAAGGTATTGCGCGGGTGGAGTCAAACCCAGAGTGAGGTTTAACAGGGGCAAGGTGATAGCCCCACTTTGAGCAATTTCTCCAGGATGACGCCATAAGTTTCTCCCAAGGGAGTGTAATTGATGGGCTCTCGCTTTGACTTATAAGTGGTTTTCATGGGTATTGACGGTGTTTGAGATTTGACCATTACCGCGTGGACAGCTCCTTTTGATTTAGAAGAAGTGGACGCGTGAGGAGTGGTGGTGTTTGGTTTGTTGGTAGAATCTGAGTTCGAAATTGGGGTTTTTGTTACGCAACCGCAATTTCTCTCTTCTAAGGCTCGAATTTCTAATTTTCGAGCCATGGTAAAGGCCTCACCGAATGTACGGAAAGTTTGAATTTGAGGGTAGGGAGATGTGCTTAGCACAGCCCGCGTGAAAGTTCGATAAGTTCAGCTTGAGGCAAGGCATACGTAAGTTGGTTGATAAGGCCCGCCATCGTCCAACGAAATCTGCGATAGATTCGCCTCAAATTGTCGATGGCATAGAGGTCGGTGATAGATACTTTCTTGGCAATGTTAATGGAGAAATGATCCAAGAAAGATTGGGCTAGTTGGTTAAAAGAGAAGATCGAGTGTCAAGTTAAAGCACTCGTACCACTCCAAGGCGGGTCCCGATAAGGACATGGGAAGGTGCGGAGTAACAAGGCATCATCATGGGCAATCAAATAACAAGCATGTCTAAATGATCGCAAGTGTTGTTGAGGATCCTCTTTACTATTAAAACGAGTAAATTTTGGCAACTCCCATTGAGGAGGATATGAATGAAGGGGGACAGAAGGGTGAATGGGCTCCCGACAAACTTGCTCGTATGTCAAGGTGCTACGACTTCCTGAAACAGAAGCCTCCAGGTTTTGCATTTTGTCCATCATTTGTTTGATGAAATCTGTGGTTGGATGAGATGATGGTGCGGTTGTGGTAAACGGAGGCAAGTTGGACCAAGGGCTTCCGCTGGACAATGGTGGGGCTAAGTGTTGATAAGGTATGGAGGATGAGTATGTTGGAGCAACAGAATAGGGATGTCCCATATAAGGTGTTGAGGTTACTGGATACGTGTATGGGAATGAAAAGGTAGGCGGAGCTTGAGAAGGAAAGCTCGTGTGAATAGGTGGCAGAGAGCAAGTCATGAATGGAGTGGTCTGAAAGAGAGATGAGGTAGGGGCAGTTGGTGGTAACGATACGTGAGGTCCAAAATTAGCCAAGGAAAAGCCAATCTGAGTCGTATGAACCTCTGAAGCTGTCGGATTGGGAGAAGGGGCTAAAGATGCAGGAAGTAAGGCGGTGTTATCAGGAGGAGTGGGAGCTAAATGAGCAGCTATACTAATAGGCATGCCAACAAGGAGCTGACCATCAGGCATACGGTCAGGGGCATGAGACAAATAGTATTGTACAGCGCTGGGATTAGCATCCAGAAATTTGGCAAAGTCCTTGTCTCCTACAGGAATTTGGGGGATCTCACTGGTGTCCGTAGGGTTCCCTATAGAATGTGAAGGGGGTGATTCAGGCAAAGACACAGAGCAGGCATGTGAAACCATGGCGGCGGCTTGCTTCCGAGTGATGACAACCATGGACAAGAACACACAGGAAAGTTTCAATCTATCAAGAACAAAAACAACCTCAGAATGATGAATTTGGCAAGTTGCTGGTTTGTCAGGGGCTGATGAAGACAGTAACCGATATCGGTTTAATAACCGGTGTCGGTCAGAGAGCAGACGACGTCGGTCAGTTAACCGATGCCGGTGTCAAAAGTCTAGGATAAGAAGATATAAAAGGCTGCTAATTTGATTTTTAGCAACGTTGAGTATATTTGTCAACTTATTGATCACAGAAGACAAAGTATGACAGAGAAAACAGAATTTGAAAACAAGCAAGATGCACACGCAAATCCAGAGACTAACCCTAGGGTTAATTTTAGTTATCGTGGGCTTATGCCTTTAGACGTAAGATGATGTCAGAATCCTAAACAACAAGACCTAGGGGAAATGTCAAGTTTGTTTTGGCTTATAAGGTTACCTCAATCGGGCGGAGGAATACCGCGAAAAAGGGGGGATGTTTGAGCTGTTGTGTTAATTGTGAAGTGATTCGGTATGTGTTGTGCAGTGAAACTAGGGTTAATTTCCTGTCAATACCGTGGATATCACCCCCACGTGTACGACCTGTTACTTAATCTATGTTCACTAGAATTGAAGAACAACAAGCAGGAATGCAATGCATGTGTTTTAAACCCAAATCGAAAATTATGTTCGATGAAGCAAGAGAGATGACTTTCACTAATGCGAAACTAGGAAAGCAAGACAAATTCTTTACGAAATATATAACAAAAGCAGCAACAGCAAGTATGCTTCCTAAAATGAAAATAAGCAAGAGAAAGAAACCCAAAATGGGTCCCACCTAAGCGCAAAAATGTTTCACTCGGAATGTTTCACTCTGGGAATGACTCTTCTATCCTTTCATTCCTTTTAGAAACAGATAAGAGTTAGGTTAGGAGGAATACCTCGTGAATGTCGAGATGGTGTGCGCGTACCGAGAGAAAGATCAGCCGATGATCATGAGAACTCCTTTTGTCTTGGAAGGACTACCCGCAAATAAGAACACAAGACCACAAGATTTTGATTAAACAATAAATGAGGAAACTCGCCTTGGGCCTGTGAAATATAAAACTTCCTTTCAAGGTGGTCAGGCTCTCGCTAATATGAATTAACACAAAAGACTCGTAAAATATCAATTAAATTGTTTCGTTGAACTCGGGTAGGGAAAGGCTGGTTTTCTCGGTTTTGATCGAGGAACCGATGGCGGTTAGCATCGATAACCGATGCCGGTTACGATAACCGATGCCGGTTACGATAACCGATACCGGGGTTCTAGGATCTTCTTAGTAGCTATGGTGTTTTGTAAAGGCTGGTTTATGGATGATATTAGGAAATGAGATGATGAGGGGTAAAAGAATAACAAGCTAGATGCAATGGCACGTTGGGTAGTGGATTCAGAAACGGATTTAGGAGGACTGAAATTCAAGAGCATAAGAAATGTTATAACAGAGGACATGCAAGATGTGACTTACTCGGTTTTGACAAAGATGCAAGTTGATCTCCTCTCAGCAAGCACTTCCGGTTTTCCACTCGCCTCTCGCTTGGTTAAGTGAAGATCTGACTCTGCTTTCGCTCCCAATGCTCTCTCGATCCAAAATCATTCGACCGATCTCCAAAATGAAATTCCGATCCGTTGTTTTGGTTTGGGGAGCCCATTTACAGGGAACCGATGGCGGTTACGTAACCGACGGCGGTCGAGTAGGAACCGGCATCGGTAAGGAAAAAGTAGGCTATTTTTAGTAAAATAGCCCACCTTCCCTGCTTTTCTCCCGAGAGATCAGCCATGGGCTTGGTCAAGTGGCTAGAAGGTCGGCTTTAAAAGTGCGAGTAAGGAGGCATTAGTTATGGATGTGAGTCTAGACCAAGTCATGGGTCTTAATTAGGTTAGTTTAGGGTTAGGGCTAGGTCATGATGAGGTGGCAAAGTGAGGTGGCGGGTAAGGTGATGTGGATTTATCAATTATAAGGTAATTAATAAATAATTGTGTAAGGTTTAGGTGATGAGGTTAGAAAGGAAGGATCTACATTCACTTGAATTTATTTTTCCTTTTCAAGTCTATGGGAGACTTTAGCAAGAGCAAGAGGCTTTTTTTTTGGAAGAAAAATGGTGAAACTGCAAACATAGTGAGTTCAATGGGTTCTTCCTCACCAATGCAATCTTCCAAATCTGATAAGAAATCATCCTCTTCATTATCAAGCTCAGTGGGATAATCCCCTTGATCTAAGCTTCCTTTTTATCCTCTTATTTTAAAACTAATTCCTCCTCCTCTTCTAATTTTGCATGTCGGGATGAATCGGTAACCTCTGTGAATATGGTTTTAACATGCACAATAGACTTAGAACATAGAGATTGTTGATCATCTTCTTCTTCTTATTTCTGTTCTTTTGTAAAATAAACCTCCACCTTGTGTTCTTTATTTCAAACCTCTGTTGAAGTCTTAACTAGTTATGGAATCTAAATGGATTTAAATTTTAATCCCAATCCTTCAATTTTTTTATGATCTCTTCTCTCTTGGGTTCTTCAACTTACTTCCCTCATCGACCGATTTTTTGATCCGCTTATTCCCAAAATGAATTTTGGAATGTAAGAGGAGGCATGGGCTAGTTCTAAAATTATTTTTTTTAATGGTTGTAATGAAGAGGAAGGTACAAAATATTCTTGGGAAGGAATGGAAGGAGAAACCTTGGGAAGCTAGGCATTTTAACCTTCACCTTGGGCGGTTGATAATGAGATAGGCATTGGATACTTCTATGGTAAAATTTTAGGAACATCTCATTAATAGGGTTTTTTTATTAGATAGGAAAAAAATAGGGATCAGCTCCTAGGGGCCAGAACAAAAGAGAGGAACACAACAAGAAACAAAACAGAAAGAAAAACCCAGAAAGGGGTCCTAGAAAAATGAGTTAAATAGGCTTAACTCTTACAATGTAGGATCTGGACCCCAAAAGGACAAAAAAAGTACCAAGAAAAATAGGGCACCACAGTTCGCCCATAGTCTGCACAAAGTTTAGAGACCAACAAAGCCTCCACGACAAAAAAACCACCAGAGGCCCCATACCAGCAACAACTGACCAGAATCCAGAACCAACCACCACCTACTCCTCCTCCAAGCTGCTAATGCGAAGGTTGAATCTCCTCCTTTTCTTTTCCCCTTCATCTCCTCCACTCTGTCAAGTAGCACTTTGACCTGAGTCTCTAGCTCCTTCATTCTATGTTTAATCTGGACCTAATCCGTGACCATCTTCTTCAAATGTTGATGATGTTCAAGATGGACTCCCTTTTCCCCTTGTTCATGTCCTCCATAGCTTTGAGGACCCCCTCTAAATACACCATCTTCCTGCTCCATTATTCAAAAACAATGGGGTCACCCACACATGCACCGGCTTCCCCACCACCTCCCTCATTATTGTCTCTATCTTTTCCATCCCCCCTGGATACCTTTACCCTCTTTCATTTTAGTAAGACACTCCGCCAGAGTAATGTCATCTTCCTCGTCTTGCTCCTCTAGGGCCGTGACCAAAGGGTGATCTAGAACCAGCTTGCCATTCTCAAATAGAAGAAGAATTAGGCCCTCATGAAGGGGCAGCTCAACTTTCTTATTCTAGAAAGCCATCAGCGAATTCAAAAGAGAGGTAGCTAGGAAAAAGGATACTGACCATAAACTTGTGATGGAACATGTTGAGGAAGGTCATGTGATGGGTATAGATTTTTCTATACTTACCCTCCAGCGTAATATATTTCATAACTTGAAGGAAAACATCCTTCTAGACTCTAGGAATACATGAACGTGCAATACCATCAGTGAAGAAGAAACAAGTATCCTTGCCAATAAAAAATCACTCAATCTCGAGGTCTCTACGGGTTCTTTCCTTGTGTATTTTTAACCCATCCATTTTCATTTCAGTCACCCTGGCAATATTGGATTCCAAGACCTCAACCTCCACACCACAGATAGTAAAAACCCCCTCTTTCCAAGCTTGGCTGAAGTCCTTGGACAGAGCAGGGTTGTGACCATGTAATTTAGCAATAAAATTACTAAATCCACTAACTTTAAGCTTGTTCCATAGATCCTTGTTGCTCTCTTCCATGTTCTAACTAGCAGGTTCCACGTGAATCATGTCACCACCCATCTACACTTTTTCAAGGTTTCCTTCTAGCAAAAACTTTTCACAATCCACAAACTGTTCTCCTATTTGAGTTCAAACTGAACAATGATTTTTGTATAAGCTATCTTGGTACCTGAAATACTTTCCCCACTCGTGTCGGATCATAAATCTTAGCACCTTTTATCCTTAATAATTTCATCATTAATATTAGAGGGTAATCTCTCCCCTTTGCACCAAATTTTTACTCATTACTAAGGACTCCCACATTGGCCATCTTCTCCATGTATTTATTTCCCTACTTAAAAGTATGATTGATAGATATCTTGTCAAAAAACTTTAGCAATTCCTTGATATCTTGAATGATATTTTTAATGACCATTGATCTTACTTCTATTTAAAAGAGCATTTATAACAATTAAAAAATCACCTTCAATCTGAATTTCCATAAGGCCTTTTTCCTTAGCGACCAGAATACCCCAAAGGAGGGCTCTAGCTTCAGCCATGTTATTAGTCTACTTTCCCAAGGGACCAGCATAGATGAATAACCAATCACCCTCACTATTCCTTAAGATACCCCACCCCCAACTTGACCAGGGTTCCCTTTGAGGCCCCATCAAAATTGATCTTGATCATATTTCCCATAGGTCTAATCCAACTTACATTCTTACCAGGGCTTTTGTTCTTGACCTGACTATAGGTGAAATTATCTAGGACTTCTTGCTCCCACTTCGACAGGGGTTTTTGTTTTACCTTTAAATGGTTTGAGATTTTCATTAATGGTTGCAAGGATTTTCCTTTTAGCCACCCCAATCAAAGGTTTTTGATCTCTAAAAACACTATCATTCCTTAGTTTCCATAGACCCCATAAGAGATGAGGCAGAGAAATATCATTAATAGGGTTATTTAACCTTACATTCATTAGATTTGAGAACATGTAATGATGTAATAAAACCAACCATTTGAGTGAAGGACTCGCTCATTACCTCAATCCTTTGTTTTGGGCTAAACAGACTAGGTATACAACCTCCCCATGGACAAGGATGCCTAGAACAAGGTTTTTAAACATGCAAGATTCGTAGTTGCTCCTTGAAAACCTCTAAAATATGCTCCATTCTTTAAATTTCACCTTCAAAATATTCTTCAGGTGTAGGATGACCTCTAAAGTATGCATACTCATAATAACATACATGCTCCATCTTATTTTCATCATAAATGTGATTTGCAAGTGTGTAGAAATAGTGTGAAGATGGATATCGGAAGGATGGAGGAGGATTCAAATGGTGTTGTTGTTGAAATTTTGGAATCCTTTGAGGAAATGAAGTCATGATAGCACAACTTCATGGGAAGGATAAATGAAATGATATAAAGATAGAAAATGGTCTCGCTAGTTGAGAAAATGGGTTGTTTGATTAGTGGAGTTGCTATATGTGCTTGACAATGCCACCAAAGGTTGAATATCACTAATAACACATCACACTTGGTAATACAAAGTTGTAAATATTTTCAGATTGTCCCACTCGGGCATGTCGAATCAAGTTATCTCCAGTAAAACAACACCCTCTAATTTGTCATGAATGGATGATGAGCAATCGCTTTTTGGGTAACTTGGGATTGTCTCTAAGTGTGGGACCTTGTTGTTGAGAATAATCTCCAGAGAAGGCCGCTTCCTCTTCCTAATCCTAATATTAATCTAATCCTAAGGAAGAAAATAAAACTATTTGACCCTATTTTAAACTTCTAAGGGGTCGGTGATTAATATAAATATGTAAAAAGAGCCTAATCAATGCAATATTGTAATAAATGAATAATAAATTGAATACATAAATAGACTCAAACAAACTAAGTAATGAAACGTAAAAACCTAAATGAAAAGAAGGAATAAGATGACTTAGTTGATTCACGAAGCTCTAGAGAATGTAAAGAGTTGGAAAATAGGAAAATGTGGAGCACTGACTGTTGCACTAGAGCTCATAAAAATGTAGAATGGGAGGAACATGCTGGACTGGGGCACCTGGAGAGGGATAGGGACACCCAGGGGTGCCCTAGACCTATTTCTGGGTGCCTGGGTCTATAGAAATGCTAAGAAAACCTCCTCTGAGGTGTTGCAGCGTGTTCACCTTTAGTCATCTTTTGTCGCACCAAGATCGCCGAGGTTGCTAGAAACCTGCAATGAAATATGAACCTACAAAACCTCAAATAGACATCAAATACTAAAAGATAAAGATGCAGAATGAGGGTTCGACTATCCTTAGGTGTAACAATGGTGAAATTACAATCAACGTTACACTACATCTCGATAAAATGTAGTTTTGTGAGAGTGTGTAATTGTTCCCTACATTTTCTTCTATCGATCGCACTTGGATAACAAGCAAGTAGCTAGATATAGAATTTAGTAAATGTGTGCACGGAAATGGAATAGAGTGAACTTACCTCCTATGAAGTGTATGTATAATAACCAACCCTTGTGTCCCTTGTGATTGTGTTAGAGGGATGAAATAAATCTCTTAGATGTTTGATGGATGCAACCTTAGGTGGTGATAGCTAATGTTTAGTGTTTGGTCCTTTATTATGATCACATAACTTTATATTTATATGATTCCCTTTTTTGAATTTCATAATCAACCCCAAAAAGGTTGACTACCAAAAATATAAGATGCTCAAATGGATAGAAAGGACCCAAAAAGTGTGAGTAAAGTACAAAGAGGACAGTGGTGCCTAGAAGGGATGAGGGTGCCTGACGTTGGCATCCTGGATGGGTGTTGGTGTCTAGGATGAAAAAAGTTGGAATATAATAAGGTAGAATGAGCAAGTAACGGTTCAAGATGGAAAAGATCAACATAAGACCAAGAAAGGTGGTCAAAGACATGGGTTGATTAGTACTTTTCTTACTTAGGAATCATATGAATAGTAGTATATAATCATAACTAGATAATTACCCAAAGTGTGTTATTTTGTGTCTACATTTTCCCCCACTTTATGTTGGTGAGTGGAAATCTTAGTAACATAAACTAGATAGATAAATGTACCTAATAACCACAAAGATCGATGATGTAAGTGTGTTGAGGAACTAGAAAAAACATGGAGTGATAAAAATGTGAAGTGTGTATGCTAAGGAGGAGAAAGTGCAAAAAGGTGATAATGATAATGAACCTAGGGTGGAAACATGTGTAGATGTCATGATGTACCAATTTTTGATGTCGATGTTTATTTTTTGTGATGAGGTTGATGATATTGACTATTGCTTCCCATACAAACATACCTACAAAAGATTAAAATGAACAAGTAGTCAAATACCCATGTATATATGTAAAAATTATGTAAAGAAGTGTGTAAAAATGCTATAAATGTGAAAAAAGAACATGTGCACTTGATTCGTGATGATAAAATAATATAGAAAGGATCCTGCAAATTTTGATGAAGGATGATTGTTTTGGGAAATCTCACATCATGACAGAAGAAGTATAGGGAGGAAATTCTAGTGTCATCCTCCAACCTTTAACCACTTCCCAAAGTTATAGAGCACTTTGAAATGTTGGTTTTTTGGGTGATCCTATGCCACAACATAAGTAGTGTAGAGAGGAAATTTTGGTGTCATCCTCTAACCTTTAACTACTCCTGGAATGAAAACACCACTATAGATGGTGTGTACTTGTCCTCAATGTAAATTTCCCAATGCTAAAGGACTCTCTACCCTATCAAAAGCCTCTGTGACATGCTGAAAAACTATGTTAAACTAAAAATGATGAATATATTCCCCTGGTAGGTGGCATCCAGGAAGGACATCATTGTGCTAAGGACCCAATTCGATTTTGAGCCTTGTTCGAAACCGAAAACCGTGTTGATCTCAAAAAGCGTTGAAGATCTTCCCCGGTCAATAGCATCCAGGAGGGACATCATTGTGTTAAGAACCCAAGTCTAATTTCTGAGCCTTTTCTGAAACTAAAAATAGTGCTATATTGAAAAATGATGAATATGTACCCCTAGTCACCGGCCTCCGGAAGGACATCACTATGTTAAGGACCCAAGTATAATTTTGAGCCATGTCTAAATTGAAAATTTTGTTGTATTGGTAATGTTTTTTGCTTTGTATGACATTGTATGGGGTGATTGATTTACCCATATGATGCCCCCTCATTTTGGGTGAATAAAACATCGAAAAGGAGTATACGACCCAAAAGAGGATCAACCATTGTGCTAAAATTATGCACCGCAAGGGGAAATTGATTATCTAAAATTAACTATTGTGTGTGGGATAGTTAATCTAAGCGATGAACAACTATAATAAAGTAAATAAGTATGTAAATGACCTAAGCAACTATGCAAAAGGAAATTCTAACCCTAATGTGCAAGAGGGAAAAGGAAAGAACTTAGCTGAATAGAAGATGCTCATAGGATAGTGTCGCAGAGGTGACTGGAAAATATGGAAGTAGGAATGACTGTGTAGAATCCTGAAAAGGATGGAACTGGAGTATCTAGCTAGATTGGAGCACTTGAAGAGGGACTAGGGTGCCTGTAGGTGGTCCGGTCTATAAAATGGGTGCCCCTGGTCTATGTAAAATCTCTCGAAAATGATCTTCACTGGTTTGACAGATGTTCTAAAACCCTCATTGTCTATCGCATGAAATTTTGTATCATGTGTCAGATGTCGCCAATAATCCAATATGAAGGAAAGACCTCCAAGACCCCAAAACAAGCATCAAAACCCTAAAAAATAAAAATGCATATGAAGGGGTTGAACTGACCTCGATTACCACAATGGTGGACTCACTAACTGAGCATTGCACTACATCTCAAACCTGATGTATTTCTATGTGCAAGTGTGTCAACATGCCATAGGTTAATCTTGTGTCACCACACTTTGTGAAGTGTCAATTAATAAATATGTGTAGAAAATTTAATATAATTTTTTCATGAAATAGAATAGAATCCCTCCCCGTATAAAGTGTGATACAGATGTCATATCCTTGTACTTTGTGATGGATCTATGTGGATGCAAGTGATCTCCAATATAATAGATGGATGCAAATCTAGATGGATGATAGTAGTGAATGATGTTAGGTACCTCATTATGGTCTCATAAATTTATATTTATAGGGTTATCTTGATCTAATTTCGTAATCAACCTTAAAATGGTCGACTAGCAAAAAGCTAAAGATCTCAAACAGCTAGAAAGAGCCCAAAAAGTGGTAGGAAAGTGTGAAAAGGACCAGGGTGCACCTAGTGGGAGCAAGGTGCCCATGAGAACCCCAAGATACTAATTTGAGCACCCCATCAAGGATAAAATAATGTTAGATGATAGAAGGCTGCATGGCATGTGGATGTAAAAGGCCGGTAATGATGAAAAAAATAAAACAAGATGACAAAAAGATGGGGGTTAATTAGTAATTTCTTCACTCAAGACCCTTCTAAATAGTAGTTTGAGACCAAGATTAAATAATGTCTAAAGTGCATGATTTTTTGTCTATATTTACCCACACTTTATGTTGGTGAGAGAAAATTATGTAAGGCTCTTCTTATCTTTGACCTTAATTATGTGTAAGTCACCACTTCCTTAAGCATACATGGCTTTCCCTTTAATTGCACCCTTACTCTGAGGATCTTCTTAGGTTCTCCACTTACTTTGATCATAAACTTGATAAGTAGCATAGTCACAAAGGAAATATTATATGCACTACTTTATATATACTTGTTCAAGCAATTTGAGAAGATGAACATGAATCCATACCTTAACATGATTTGATCTACCTACCCTGTTTTTTCACTTTGTCGACTTATGTTGAGATCCTCTTATGTATTTGAACAATACACCTTGTTATACCTTATCCCCTGATCCACTCCACTCTAAAAATCTTATCCTCTCAATGTTCTCAACTAAAAACTCGAGGTACTTTTGAGTTCAACTCCGAGATCATTACACCTCTCAACCTACCCTATACTTTACACTTGTCCTCACCATGCATTTTTTCTATTGTACCTCTTCTTAATTCATTAGATCCTCAGACACTTCATCTCCATACTCCACTTTGCATGTGCATGCTTCAATTTGATAGCCTGTAGGGGCTCTCTATATATTTCTCCCCAAACCTCTGCTCCTAAACATCCCAAATAGCACATAGGCTTAGCAATACCATCCTTGTCAATACCAATTTATTCACTACTCTTATCTCAACTAGCCTTATAGCCTAGAAATAGTCAATAATCCCAATATTGTTCTTAGGCATTAATTCACCCTCAACATTCATAAAATGATTAACCTGACTTACTATGAGGTGACTAGACCCCAAACTCTATCCTATCCTTGCATTTGTTGTTTATTCTATCAAACTAGCTTTGTTGCCTAATAGTCTTCCCTATATGAAAATGTCAATAAATCTTAAGTATCTTTGAGATAACCTCACCTTCTCATGATTGGTTCAAATACCCTTTATGGATCCCTAATATGAGTCCAAGTTTCATTATCCACTCCTTTGTATGAAATTGTACTTCTCCAACTATCTTAGGGCTTATTTAGGCCTAATTAGGTATTTTCCAATCCTATCAGTATAACAGTGAGGTTCCTGGGTCTAATATCACCTGAAACTTGATATGAACACCTCTGAAATGCCTTCCAAATGATACTTGTTGAATTTTGAGCCTTGAATCCTCTAACAACACTTGCATTCACTCAACTCCTCCTTCCCATTGTTCTCAGCATACAGCTAGTACTGCAAAAAAGATGAAAATCATTCCCATGTGCAAGTAAAATTCTAAAATGGGCACACTCCTAGGATTCTTAGGTACAATCCTTTTATAAAAACTCACTTGATTTGGTTGACAGATTAAAAATAACATAATGCCTTAGTTAGGGCCCAAGAGCCTATATTTAAAGCTACAAGTGACAATAATTAACTTCAATGGCTATAAAATTTTGGAAATGCTCCATGGAATTCTGTCCACCTTTTTCACCCTTCACAGATCCATAAATGCTTGTTATGGTTGACTATCAAGTTTCTACCTCGCTGCCTGGAACAGGTCTATATACAACGTATTTAAAAATAGTGATAAATATGCATTAAAGCCTACAAACTCTACAAAACTCAATCACCATCTTCTTATTCATTATTTTAAAATTTCATTACATCACATCCATCTCTCTTTTCTCATGAAAATCTCTCTCTGTTGAGTATTTTTACATATTAGCATCAAGCAACAACCATTCCTAAGATGGTGCAACTACTACCATTTTTGACTCAACAAGAGTACATACTTAGAACATGACTAAAACTCACCTAAACCAACCTATGAGTATGGATAAGAACAAACCTTCCCTCTTTTTATGGCTTACATGGCCTTATTTACACAATTTGACCCTTATATGCTCTAATAGGATTTATTTAGGCTACCTACAACTTTTTCCTGATTTGAATATTCGAACTACATCCTTTAGAGGGAAAATGATAACATATGACCCTAGACTCTAACCTATATGAAAACCTAGTGATGCACTTGCATCGAGAAAATCTCGGTAACATAAAGTAGATATAGATGTGTGCCGATTTCCATGAATATTGTAGTAGAAAACCTATCGAAGAATTAGACAAAGTGAGGAATGAAAAAAATATGGAGGACTGTGGAAACTAAAGATGAAAAATGCACAAATAAAAGCCAATGAGAGTGAACCTAGGGTATAATGCGTGTGTAGTTTCGATGTGTGTGATGTGTTTGCATGGTTAGTATGGTGTGTGTTATCGTGTAGTGTTTTTGTCATTATTGTTGCCCCCATTTGTCTACTTGTTTGTTACACGGCTAAACCTATAAGGATAAAATGATCAAGTAGTCAAAAATGCATATATGTATGTGTAAAAATGTAATGTAGAAGATGCATGTATATGAATGTAAGAAAATGATGTGAATGTAATATACATAAATGAAAATTTGTAAATGGAACATGTACACCTGATCCATGCCGAGAAAGAGAGTGTAGAAGGATATCATATATTTCGGGTTTTTTGGCAATATGACGCCATAGGCCGAAGAAGTATAAGGAGGAAATGTTATGTGTCCTCTAACCTTTAACTACTTCCTTGAACTGTGTGTGAAGAGATCTTTGTAATATCCTAGTTTTTGGGTGATCCAACGCTAGCGGTAGAAGTAGTATTGGGAGGAATTCATTGTATCATCCAATCATTAACTACTCCCCCGAATGCTAAGGTCTTCATGTCCTATAAAATCCATTGTGTATGGAGTTTGTAAACTAGTCTAAACTCACTCGGTGTATGTAAACCCACAATTCCAAGGGTGGAATGTGCACTGAATCTGAACTAGTGTAAATGCGTTGTGTTAGTATGTAAAACCCCAAATGATACCCCCTTTTTAGGGGTGCATGTGACATCACTGATAGGAGAATACGGCCCCAAAAGAGGATCAACCACATAAATTGTACCTGGAATTGCTTTGTAGAAACAAAGTAACACAAAAAAGTGAAGGGTAGCCAAAGACAAGTGTGAACAAACATGCATATAGAAAACAATGTATAGTCTATGCAAACAGCGATTGTGTAAGTTACCAAGCAATGTAGTCAACATGCAAGAAGACAAAGTAAGTCACACACACAGCAGGCTATAAACATGGGAAATCACTCACGAGGTCACAAGAAATGCGAGGTAATCATGGACAGAACAAAAATAAGTGTGCACACCAAACATAGGGCAAGGCCCGCATGACAATAGCAAATAATAGCAGAAAAATGTAACAAACAAGTATGGAAGCCAATATCCCTGCATAACAAATGCTACACATGAAGCACCCGTTAGCATGTTAGAAAGATAACTAGTATGTAAAAGTGTGTATAACCAAGTAATGTAAAGTGCTAAGTACAAAATGAAATAATAACACCGGAAGAGACGAATATGGATTCCCCCAAAGGTGACGTTGGTGTA
The DNA here is from genome assembly GCA_018340775.1 of Taxus wallichiana var. yunnanensis. NCBI lineage: Eukaryota > Viridiplantae > Streptophyta > Pinopsida > Cupressales > Taxaceae > Taxus > Taxus wallichiana. The sequence goes on along the minus strand of CM031236.1, from coordinate 275,417,390 downwards.
GGAATGGTAGAAGGTGAGCATCCATGTTGCATGTAAGATACTTGTATCTGCGATCACAACTAGAAAAATATGTGAATGTGCATGTGTGGATGATATAGATAAATGACATACAAGTAATCTAACTAGCATGTGTAATAAAGTGACCATGAATAAGTGAAATTAAGCAAGAGTAAAAGCAACCATAGTATGCACTATGTTTTTGATGGATGGAATGGAATGATAGAGTCATGTGCCTCATGAGTTAATCTAATTGTATGCAATGAGGTTCATTTTTTTACCCCTCAACAATTAAGAATGAACTAAAAATGAGAGTGAGTCATCAAGAAATGGTCAAGTAGTGTGTGTTTCATCTAGCATGTTGTGATGAATGTGTATATGCATAGTGATGATGATATGCAACATATAGAAGATTTTTTAATGTGGACTGTTGTTGTGGTGGATTTTTTAATGTGTCATGACTACTAATAGGAAGGTTAATTGCTTTGAAAAAAATGATTGGTTGGAGCTTAAACTTGAGAGGAGGCCAAGTTGCACTAACTTTTAAGGGAGGTTGCTTAGGTTGACTTGGTAATGCAATAGACTATTTATTAGGAAGAGATAGTGAACTAATTTTAAGAGGTTGACTTGGTAATATTGTAGGTGGTTGCTTAGGCAACTCTTGACTATCCTGAAGAAGGAACATAAGAAACGGTATGGTGATGCTCATTAGATGGAGAAGGAGCAGACTTAGGAGCCCATTGAGATGTAACATGATGTTGGGAAGTGAATGAGATAAACCCTTGATGCTCAAGATGTTTGAATCTACATTGTAAAGCGAGAAATCATTTTCATTATGTCCATAGATTAAATGATAATTTCAATATGGATGACCTTGATACTTTGTTAGCCGATAAGGAGGATAGTAATGAGTAGGAGACAAAGTGATCAATTGACGACTAAGGAGCGTAGTAAGAATGTCATGTTGTTTAGTATTATGCTCAAATATGAGAGGCTCAAGTAATGGCATGTCTTGAGGTTCACCTATATGACATGTAGTGGACATAGATTGCATCTAATATGTAGGACCACAAACATGCAATTGAGAAACATCCTTAAGTTGTTGAATTTCATATTTGAGAGATATAATCATGGATTCCATGGCCTTAAATTTATCTTGAAATAAAGCATGTAGATCTTGGATTGAGTTCAAGAGGGGTTGATTAGATGGAGGATCACTGGGGTCATCAGATAAATGATCAGATATAGGACTAATTTTGTGTGGCAGTATATTGTCATCCAGATACATGGTGTCTAGTTGTTTTTGCAAAATATCCTAGAAATTGGGATATCTCTTAAGTAAATAAGATAAAGAAACTTGAGAAATTTTGGGAGCCATGATAGATGAAAAATGAGGATCCTAAGTGTGAAAGTGGTCGGGTTCACCAAAATGATTAACTAAAATTAACTATTGTTGGGATAGTTAATCTAAGTCATGTGAACAACTATACTAAAGTAAATAAATGTAGTAAAGAAGTATGTAAATGACCTAAAAACTATGTAAAAGGAAATTATAACCCTAATGTGCAAGAGGTAAAATGAAAGAACTCATTTGAATAGAATATTCTCACGAGACATTGTCACATTGTGAATGGAAAATCTGGAAGCAGGAACGACTATGCGAGAATCCTTGAAATGATGGAGCTAGAGTATCTATCTAGACTAGAGTGCCTAGAGAGGGAATGGAGAACCTACGGGTACTTTTTTCTATAAAATGGGTGCCCTAGTCTGTGTAAACACTCTAAAAATGATCTTCACTAGTTTCGCAGATGGTCTGAAACCCTCGTTGTCTATTGCATCAAATTTGTTTTCCTATGTTAGATGTCACCAATAATCCAAGATGAAGGAAAGACCTGCAAGAACTCAAACAAGAATCAAAACCCTAAAAAAGAAAAATTCATATGAAGGCTTCGGATTGACCTCACTTCCATAATGGTGGACTTACTAACCGAGCATTATAATACATCTCGAGACTTGATGTTGCTCTATGTGCAAGTGTGTTTGAATATTCCTTTGTTTGATCTTGTGTTGGTTACACTTTATGAAGTAGTGAGCAATAACTATGTGTAGAAAATTTAATAGAATGTGTGCATGAAATAGAATAGAATCCCTCCCCTATAAAGTGTGATGCAGATGTCTTAGCCTTGTGCTTTGTGATGGAGCTATGTGGATGCAAGTTTTCTCAATATAATAAATGGATGCAACTCTAGATGGGTGATAGTAGTGAATGATGCTAGGTCCCTCATTATGGTCTCATAACTTTATATTTATAGGGTTCTCTTGATCTAATTTTGTAATTAACCCCGAAATGGACAACCACCAAAAAGATAAAGATCTCAAATGGCTAGAAAGAGCCCAAAAAGTGGTGGAAAAGTGTATAAAGTACCATGACACCCCCAGGTGGGACCAAGGCACCCATGGGCACCCCAATACTAATCTAGGTGCCCCGATTGAGGCTAAAATAATGCATGATGATAGAAGTTGACTGGGCATGTGGATGTAAAATGTTGGTAATGATGAAATAAAATAAAATAAGATGGCTAAAAGATGAGGGTTAATTAATGTTTTCTTCACTCAAGATCCTTCTAAATAGTAGTATGAGATTGGGATTAAATAATGTCTAAAGTGCATGATTTTGTGTCTACAGGTATGTTCTTGGTAGAAACCAAGGTACACGAAAACAAAGTGTCTAGGAGACAATTGTTAGCACAAGTAAAGAAATACATGCATGTATAAGATGAAATGTAAGCTAAGTAGACAATGTGTAATCTAAGATGCAAGTAAACATGCAATAAAACAATGTAGACCTTGAAAATCAGGTTACAAACATGGGACATCACTCATAATTTCGCAAGACAATTAAGGACATAGTGGCCACAAGGAAACAAGTGTGCACACAAGACAAAGGGTGAATCCTGCAAACAAGATCATACAAAGAGCAAGAAATGACACGCAATGTAAGAAACAACCATGGAAGTAAATAGGACTCCATAAAAAAGTTTCACATGAAACGCCCATTAGCATGTTAGAAAGATAAAAATTATTTCAAAACATGTATAATATGATAAAGTAGTGTGTTATGAAACAAAATGAAACAATAACACCTATAGTGTATGAAAGTGGATGCCCTGAGGAGCCTCTCTGGGACCGTGTAATGGTATTGTTCCAAGCATTTATGTGGCATGTAATAAATTTGTATAATCTATAATCAAAACTAAAAAGGAAAGTGAATATGGATGTGTATATGATAAAGATAATGGCATACAAGATATATATCTAGTATGTGTAATAAAGTGAACATGTAAGCAAAAGTAAGAAAGATTAAATGAAAGCAAGATATGCAATATGTTTTGGATGAGGCGAGAATGGAATATAGTTTGAATGATAGGATCAGCATGCCCCCAAAGTGGATGTGTATGTATGCAATGTGTTTCATTTAATTATGCACCCTCGTATTCAATAATGGACCGTAAATGAGAGTGCATCATCGAAATGGTTTGAATTGTGTGTACTAAAAAGATGTGATCATGAAAGTGCAAGGTATAGATTGTGTGAGTGATTGTGTGATTGGTTGAATGTGTGAGTGTGATGATGTCCATTTGAGATGTATACCCTCAACAGTCGAGTATGCACCATGGAACTAGAGTACATCATAGGGTAATGAGAACAACACGTAGAAGAATATGTCGAAGATGTAGTGTGAATGCATAGAGTGAATAATATGCAAAGTGTGTAGTAGATGTTGTGAGAGAAGATGTCATGTGTAAAATGTGTAGTGTGTAATGTGTATAGTATGTGATAGATTTTGCAAGAAAGAGTCATGAATAACACACAATATGTGAAGAGTGTAATGTATGTAACGTAGTGTGTAGTGTGTAGTACAATGTGTAGTGCATTGTGTGAGGTTTATGTGTATATGATTCCCTCAATGGTCAAGTGTATACCAAAGCACAAGAGTGCGTCATCGGGAATGGAGATACAAATCTATCAAGAGGTTTATAATAATTCTTATAGAATATTAGTCACTAAGCACGAAGTGTCAAGTGCATGAGATGATATCGACATTTGATATCAATACAAAAGGGGGGAAGCTATGATGCCCCCCAATTATGTAAGCGATGGAGATCTAGTCAAAATAAATTAAGTCGATCAATGTAAGGAGTAGTTTCCTTAACAAAAGTTATGGGATGTTGCGGTGGTGATGTCAGAGGAGACTTGAGCGGTGGAATTCAAAAGAGGTTAACTATATTTTAGTTATCCCGCATAGCAAGTGGTTTCTTATTTGACAACACCGAAGAAGACTTGAGTGGAGGCTAGATTGAAATGAGCTTAAGAGGAGGTTTATTAGATTGACTTGGTAATATTGTAGATGAATTAGTAGGAGGTGAAGGAGATCAAACCTTGAGATGTGATTTCTTAGTTTGACTTGGTAATGTCACAGATAACTTGAGAGGAGGTGGAGTGAGACTAATTTTGAGATCCGATTCTTAGTTTGAGTGGATTGAATGGGCGATGCTTGACTAATCGGAGAAGGAACATTATAATTGATGACTTGATACTAAGTGGACATAAACGAATCAGATTTACGAACCCATTGGGATGTAACAAGTCTAGATGAGCATGTAGCGAGAATGTTATGCAGTGAATGAGATAAAGCCTTGACACTCAAGATGTTTGATTCTTCATCGTAAAGAATAAAAATAATTTTCATTATATCAATTGATTCGATGATAATTACAATATGGATGACCTTGATATTTTTTAATTTAGTAAGGAGGATAACCTTGTGTAGATAGCAAAGTGATCAATTGATGACTAAGGAGCTGAATAAGAATGCAATATTTCTCAACATTGTGATCAAACATGAGAGTATCTGGTAATGGTAAGACTTGAAGCTCACTAATATGAGCACATGTAAAAGACATAAGATGAGGATGAGATGTAGAAGAAGAACATACATGATTCTCGAGAAGTGCCGATAAGATGTTGGATTTAATATTTGATAAATGCAATCATGGATTCCATATCCTGAAATTTGTCTTGAAATAAATAATGTAGAGATTGAATTAATTCCAACATGGATTAATTAGATGGAGGATCATGAAGCCCAGAGTCATCAGATAGCCATGTTTCACTGAATTGTTGTGGATATGAAATATATAAAGGTAAAAGGGCCAAGGAGGAATGCCTATTATTACTTTATTCAAAGGTTGAGTGTGCACGTTTCTGATTTCTAATCCAAGTTGATTGTGTGAGCTTCCTTTTGGTTAGGAGGAACTACCTATAATATAAAGCAAGACCACAAGATACAGTTAATAGAAAAATTAAGTGGACTGCCCAATGTGAGCTAGATCAAGGAAGCGTGATACTTCCTCAACGGTTATCAATCCAATGATATATAACTCAATATGAAATAATTGAACATTCAAATAAAAGAATCTAATGCTAGTGTTCTAATTTAGGTGTCTCAGACTAATATCCATGTCAATCCAATTAAATGCTTCATAAATAAACTGGTGAAGGTCCTAGGTCAGGTTATAGGCTTGGAAGGTAGTCTAAGGGTCAAAGACAGGGTCTGGATAATATTTTGTGAAGTTTGAGTTGGTTTTGGGTGATTGGTAAGCTTGTTGGTCTAAGGCGGTTTTACCAAGCCACGTAGACCGATGCCGGTCAAGGTGAGTGATGTCATTTTACGTATGATTGATCACGGTTTGGGATGACCGATATCGGTTACATCGTGGGAAATGGAAGAATGTCAAAAATGGTTTTCGAGTTCTCTGGAAGTGTGTACAAAAGATTTGGGAAGATCTGTTGTAAGGTTGTAGGTGGGGTATCGATTTTGATAAGGTTTTGTGAGGTTTTGGGGAGGTTTTGAGGAGGTTTGAGGATTTCCTGGTTAAGTGAATAAGATAACACAAAGACCAACGTTGATTAGGTGACCTATATCGGTGAAGAGGGAAACCGACAACGGTTAAGATAATTGGGTTTAGTATGGGAAATTTTGTGGTAATTAAATAAAAGGTAGATTTGGAATTCTTTGTGATTGCATAGAGGATGAAGGGAGGATGGTTGCACTCATAATAATGTTAGGAAGACTCAAGAATGCATAGAGGTCAAGTACGAGAGCTAGAAGGTTGTGAATGGTTGAATGGGTAGATTGGTGAGAAGGTGGGAATGGAGGAATGCAGGAAAGAATAAGATCCAATAACAAAAGATAATGAACTTACACTTTAAGCAAGTACAAAATGATGAAAATAAAATACACTTACTTATATTTCCAGGTCTGGTAGGTGCAGGAAGGCATTGGTTGATCCGTGAATAAATTTTTTTGGTCGGTGCCATGGCAATACTCTTAAAGTTCTCCCATGTGAATATTCTAATGCCTTTGGATGAGTATCATGTGTTTTCTTGGGCCTGTGGTTAAGTGTATTCCATCGTCTAGATGTTGAGAAGTCTCTAGTTCTTACTTGAATGCAATAGATCTCTCAGAACTCAAAAATTACCAACCTGGGAAAAAGGTTGCAAAATTGTATATAAGGTAACTGATGACCGTTAGGGTGACCAGCGTCGGTTGAAGGATAACCGATGTCGCTAAAGGAAGGAAATCCTAGGTTTTCCAAAAATAGGAAAATCTTTTCTATTTTTGGCATGCTCTTATTAGTAGTGAGGGTTAGCACTTAGATAAGAGGGAGTGTTGTTGGAGAAGGAATAGGACTTTAATTTTAGGGTTTGAAAGAGTCCTAGTTGGTTAAGATAAGTAGAGACTCGAGTCTTAGTTAATTAATAGACTAAGAATAAGTCCATGGTGAGGTGTCTAGGTGATGTGGCTAGGTGAGGTGTAAATTAACTTAATTAAAGTAATTAAATTAATTAATAATGTGAGGATAAACATTAATTCAATTGTAAATAATTAAATTAATATGAATGTGGAGTAAGGGGTCATGGTTAGGTGAACACGTTACGTTAATTAATTAAAGGGGACCAAGGGGAGTATGACCCAAATTTGGTGTCTACATTTTCCCCTTTTTTTGGGTAGCTTTAATTGGTAAACAATGATAACAAAAATAAGAATTTGTTTCCCTAACTATAGGTGACAATGAGGTTGACCCAAGTGGGGTGGAGGCGATTCCTCTCAAACTAGGAACTAATGATGTGTTAAATAGAGTAGGGGAGTGGTTTTATAAATGGGTAAGTGATGAAAATGAGGGTAGGTTGGTTATAGGTAAGGGTATGGTCATGTTGGGTAATGGGTAATGATCATATTGGGCAATGGGTAATGGCAATCGAACACACGCACATGTATAGATTGTGATACAGCCCACGTGGAAGAGATTTCAAACTCTACATCGTCCAAGGTTGATAGGTTATCCAAATGAGGTTGAAAGTATTCAAGTATCTAGGGTATAGGATATGGTCCATAAATATAACCTATGTTAGGTGCAGAAACATTTAGGTATCATCTGCTACACCAAAGGTTTGGTTAGGATAAACAACATGGAAATAGGCAAGGTAAAGTCATTAGGCTAAACAACATGGGTAATAACATCACAAGGTATAGCAAATACACAAATTAATATTGACACTAAGGTGATTTAGGTCATGGTATATAGGTTAGGCAACAAGAAATGTTGAGGTATAGGTAAAGAACAAGTCCCTAAACATAGTTAAGGAAATGTACAGGTAGTGTAGGCTTGTGGGTAGGGTGTAATAGGTGTTGGTAAAGGTAAAATCTATTTGGTCAGTAATGTTTTTAGGACAAAATGGGCATTATGTGGGTCAGATTGTTATTATGTGTGTTTGATGTTGGTTATAGGGTAACCGACATTGGTTCATTAGGGCACGACATGACCAACATCGGTCATGTTGATTTTTGGGTAAACATTAAAATCCATGTTTTTACTGACTCATTTTATCCTTTTGTCATTTGTGAAAATGACAAAGAGGTAGTTCTTCTCTATAAAGTGGCATCACGAGGTGTCGAGTTGAGTTGGTAGGCTATGAGTATGTGAGTGGTTGGCAATAGGTGGGTCCATGAGATCGATTGGAGTGGGTGGATTCGCTCGATATTTATGGTGGATTTCAACATCATGGAGGCAGGAGAGAGTGTAGGAGGTCTCTTGACATAGAGACTAGAGATGTCATCACATAGACGGTAATGAGTAGAGGTAAGGGGTATTCCTTTACTTGTGGTTTGATTAAATTTTGGTTTAAATTAAAGAAGTGTGGGGGAATTTTTATTTTGAAATGCGGGTGAAAAATGGGTGAAATCAGGATGGGGAAAGGGAAAGTGAGGATAAATAGGGTGGTAATTAAATGTAAGGTGAATTTGGGTGGGGTGGGTTAAGTTGTAGGTAGGTTTTAGGTGTTTTTGTGAAATGGGACATGAAGGGATGAGTTTTCATTTTTGGGTGCCACGACAGAGACTAATGATGGTCAAGGGTTGGAAGACGTCGGTTGGCTTTGGTCAAGATCATTCAAGGTCTAGGTGACCGATGCTGGTTATAAGGGACTGATGGCGATCAAGGAAACCAACAATGGTTAAGGCTAAGAGTAAATAGATGAGAGAATGGCTATGTAGGAAAGGAAAATAGGTGAGGAAGGGGTAGGTGAAGATGTATGTAGAGGGAAGAGGGTAAAATGTGATTTTGGTGATGTGGGATAGGTAAGTAGGTGAAATGAATTAAGATAATGGCTAAGGATATTATGCGACAGTAGGTTTGTAGGAGAGTATTTTGTAGTGGGTAACAAATTATTTGGGGTGGTCAAGTCTTGACATAGATGTATTAGATGATGCAGGTGATAGATCAGCTAAGGATGTAGGACAGAGTACCACCCCCTACCGGTACATGATGCAACCTAATGTGACTACATAAGAGTGGGAGCACATGACCAAGGTTGAACTAAGTGCAATCCAAAATTATAGGCATATAGCATGGGATCATTGTTTGATGGTCACTCTCATTGATAGATGGGATTCTGTGACCAATTCCTTTCACTTACCGATGGGCAAGATGACCATCACCTTAGAGGACATATATAGGATTCTACGGATTCCTATTTTTGGGGAGCCAAGACGATAGTGGCTGTGTTTGGTGAGGCAATGAGTGAGTCAGTGGTATCACAACACGAGTCTCACTTATAGAGATATGTATGTAACCTATCTGCGCAGGAGACTAGGCTATGTATGTTGATGATGGTGGTAGTTGGATGTTTTTCATTGCCGATTTTGAGGGTGGTAGGTTTTCATGAGCACTAATGGGTGTGCTATAGGATACGATTGAGGAACGGATATGCTTTTATTGGGCACCGACTTTCCTAGTTCATCCATATAGGGATCTACGGGCCTATGGGATATTGAGGTCGTTTGGTATGTGTTGTACATTTTTATTACATTGTTGGGAATACAAGCACATCATGTGTGTGCACCTAGTCGGTTTTCCATGACAGGATTAGTTTGGGGGTAGATTGTTCAGTAGTCGATTTCGAGACGATGGGTATCAATCACTGGACAGCCGAGGGTGGTGAGGGAAACATATGATGTGTCATACTAGAGGAATCAATTGTAGGGCCTTTCTATAGTTAATATTGTGTGGAGACCATATGTGGACTATCCATCCTATAGAGGTATGGCTGAGGAGTTAGAGGATATTCAACTACTTAGATGGATACGGTGGCATGTTGGGGAGCATGAGATGATTCCCATGGATAGGGTTAGATGATAGTTTGGGCTACAATAGGATGTACCCCCACCTTTTCCACAATACCATAGAGATGACGTGGAGAGACCCATGTCTCCACCATTCCCTAGTGTTCCTACAGGATAAGAGGAGTAGACACGAGATAGATGGATTGATGATGTGGGAGTCACTAATGGATACAAGTAGTGGTGGGCGGCCCATGGCTATGGGTAGTACCATTGAGGCTAGGACAACCATATTTAGCCATCATTATAGTAGTGCGAGAGGATACTTGACAGGTCAAGTCCCTCCTTTCAAGCACATTACGGTGTTTACAGGGGCATCTCATAGGGTCAGAGGCATAGGTAGCCACTTTACAAGCTTAGGTGATGGCCCTACAGGCCCAAGTAGTACAGGGATAGGTGCCTACATAGGGTGGGGATGGGGATGGAGGACATGTAGTTTCCTTACAACCGCATGTGACAGTTTACGGGGGCCATCTAGCCACTACGAAGCATAAGCTATGGCCTTACATGCCCATGTTGTAGCACAAGTAAAAGTACCCCCAAATGCCTAGGGAAAGAGTCCCATATTACAGCTCACCTACTCCATGAAAGATTCATGTGGCACAAGCATGAGGACAGCATTAGGATAGGTCTCGAGGCCATTATTAGTAGGGTAAAGTTCACGAGTTACAGTGAGAACCATGGCACCACCGCAAACTGTTTCAATTGCGAAGTTCAGGGATTCCCTGAGTGAGGCACGCTACTATTAGGATCATCTGATGACTACCGGTATATATTTCCCTTCATATTCTAAGTACATAGCCCAACAGGAAGCTAGTGAGCATACTAGATCTAGGACTCACATTTAAGGGAGTATAGGGGGTCGTCGAGCCCATGGACATAGCCAAGGAGCGGTTATGAGTTCATGGAGGCCAGGCCCAGGTGAGGGACATGAGGAGACCAAATCGAGACCCATAGAGGGTGTAGAGATGTTGACAGGGTGGGTGACAGTAGGACGAGGAGATAGGTAAGACTAGTCAAGAGGATATCAGGTGGGGTAATGATTAGTCACTTGATATGATCATTGTTTTGATTTTTAATAGCTATATGTCGGCTGTGTGCCGAAGATGTGAGATTGTATATGAGATTTTTTGAGATACTTGTATTTATTTTTATCTGTGTATATATGTATTAATACACAAACTCTCCCATTTATACAGTTGATGATATTTATTGGATGGATGATGTACTTGTTTTAATTTCCATTTTTATTGTGTATTGATGGAAACTAGGTGAATTAGGCATGATTGAGTCAAGGTCATGTAGGCATGATGGAGTCAAGGTGAGTTAGGTAGTCGAGGTCATGTAGGCATGATGGATTCAGGTATAGGCATGGTGGAGTCTAGGTGAGTTAGGCATGATTGAGTTGAGGTCATGTAGGCATGATGGAGTTTATGTGAGTTAGGCATGATGGATTCAGGTATAGGCATGGTGGAGTCGAGTGCAGATCATGGTGGATTCTAGGTGAGTTAGGCATGATTTGGTCATGTGTTTGGGTTTAATTTAATTTCCAAGTTATTGGTAGTATGGAAAATAAATGATGATGTATATGTATGTTGTGATGAAATGGTAGGTATGTATGTTTGTATGTTTGTTTAATTGTTTAATTTCCAAGTGTTGTGTAAAATGGAAACTAACTAAGGTAGCATGTGAATAGAAAAAGAGGGGGAATTGGTTAGGGTAAAGAGTGGCCGAGCTAACCTCTAAGGGCCCCATTCCCTCGAGCTCTGCCTACATAGCCTCGGAAAAAGGGGCCTCAAGATGATATAGTTCTCCCATAAGCTACGGAAGAATATGATGAGGTAGAGGGATGGATTGGTAGGTTTTAGGCATGATTGAGTCTAGGTCATAGGCATGGTTGAGTTTAGGTCATTTAGGCATGGTGGAGTCTAGGTCATTTAGGCATGGTTGAGTTTAGGTGAAAGATGAATTCCCAAAATATAGGTATCGATGGTATGGTCCTGTATAGGAGGATCAATAAGTAGGAAAAAGGTGAATGGTAAGAGGAGACAAAAGTGCTAACTAATTGATAAGAAACATACGAGTTTATCATACCAAATATTGGCTTATGAATGGAAGACTCTAAAAGGTGTTGCATGATTGAATGTTCTATGGGTGAAGAAGGTCACATGATCACAAAATTTCACACTTATGGCACATCCCTTTAGCAGGTAGAAGATTAGAAAGGAAAGGAGATGAGTTGAAAGAAGGTTGGTATAACATAACCTGGTGTGCGATAGCATGCTTTTGGCAAGATACCCGAGATCAAAATAGATAATTTCATGACGAAAAAGTTATATTTTTCTTTTTGCTTTTGTTTTTATAGACTAATCGATGCGGGAAGTCTATGTGGGATGAGTAGAGTATCTCCTTGAGGTCTTCATGAAGTGATCAATGCGAGAAGCTTCAGAATATTTTTATTTTATTTTTGAAAGAATAGTCTTCTTTTTGGTGATAGAATCGTATGCAGTATGGCTAGATTCGTATAGTTGTCCTTCAGGATCGGTCTATTTATGGTAGCAAAATAAGTCAATTTCAATTTTGAGGGACTCATATTTTTGTGAGAATTTTGGCTCAAGGAGTTTGCATTTAAAAATCCCATATATTTATTTTGAAGTGTTTTTTGGAATTTTAGGTCTTAGACAAGACTATAGAGAAGGAAAGGTTCATGTTATGAAGACGAAACCATAGAACACAAGGTTTATCTATGAAATATGGGTTTTAAGTGATGAACAATCATGGGATTCCATCTTGGAAAAGATGAAAAGTATCCATGAGAATCATGCCATGAGTAGAGTTTTGATACTCATATTTAAGATAAGGTTGAAAAGTGACAGTAATCATGTGATTCTTGTTGAGTCATTGATCATTACAATAGGTAAATAGAAGGTGAATGGTGCTCAAGGGACAAGTGATAAATAGACATAAGATGATTTAGGACTTGATTTAACAATAGAATGGTCGAAGATGAAAGGCATTGAGGGTCTCGTGTTCGGGTTTACCTTCAAGTGAAAATAAACGATAAGCACCTGATACATAGCAATGAGTAATGATATAGGGTCCAAGCCAATTAGGAGAAAATGTGCCTCGTTTACTTTTCTCATCTTTTGTTACATGTTGATTTTCCTTTAGGATGAGGTCACTAACTTGGAAGGTTCATTCATGGAAACATTTATCGTAGGCACATTTGATATATTTTTGGTATATTTGGAGGTGATCGAGAGCATTGAGACGACATTCATCTAATAACTCAAGTTGTGCCAAATGGTCTTGGAAAAAATCATCATCGTTGAGCATGTCTTTGAGTGAGATATGAAGAGATGGAATTTGGACTTCGAGAGGCAGAACAACCTTTGTACCATAGACTAAAGAGAAATGTGTGGCAGCAGTTGAGGTACGAATACTAGTGCGATAAGCCCATAAGGCAAAAGGAATGTGCGTATGTCAATCCTTTCTAGTATCGTCAACTACTTTCATAAGAATTTTGTTTAAGGTTTTGTTGGTTGATTCAACTTGGCCATTGGTTTGAGGGTAGTAAGGTGAAGAAAAGTTGAGTTGAATGCCAAAGGCATCATAGAGTTTTCGTAAGGTTTTGTTTTTGAATTTTTTTCCGTTATCAGTGATGAGGCGGTGAGGAACACCAAAGTGACAAATGATGTGATGGTTGATGAATTCACATATTTTCTCATCTTTTGTAGAAATGAGAGGCATGTCTTCCACCCATTTAGTGTAGTATTTAGTAGCGGTAATAATCCATTGATGACGTTGGGAAGAATGAGGATTGATCTCTCCGACAAGATCTAAACCCAAGAGAAAGGCTAAAGATCTCGTGTGACCTGTAAGGCATAACTAGGGGTGTGATGTAGGTTAGCATGTTGATGAAACTTCACACAATGCTTGAAATAATCACAAAAATCATGGTTTAGGGTTGGCTAGTAATATCCTTGAGGAGAATGTGTTTAGCGACAGCTAAACAACTAAAGTGACCCCCACAAATTCCGTCATGAATTTCCTTGATGGTATAGGGAATTTCAGAACTTATAAGGCATCGTAAGAGGATACCATAAAAACCATGTTTATAAATAATACCACCCATGATGACATAGTGAGAGACACTTGTGATAAAATCTCATTGTCCATCGCGAGTAAAATTTGGAGGAAAAATGGAAAGGGAAAGGTAGTCAACAAACCTGTTTATACCAAAGTTCACATATGTTAGTTTCAATAGTTCGACAAGGTTGACGTCTCAAAATATATAATAAGGTTATTGAAAAATTTGTACGGTGACAAATATTTTTGATTCGGAGGGTGAAGCAGGGATTTGAGAAGAAATACGAGTAATGGTATCTGTAAATTTATTAATGGAATGTGGGGTTGTTTGAAGTTCATAACAGTAAAAGGTAGTCAAAAGTATGTCACCAAGATGCTTATACTTTTGAAGTATCTCATTATGACAATGATATATACCATTAAATTAGTTTACAACCAGTTGGGAATCACCAAAGATATTAATTGATTTAACGTCTAAGGCGATGGCGGTTTGAAGGCCTAATACGAGTGCTTCATATTTGGCAATATTGTTAGTACAATCAAAATCTAGTTTGAAAGATAATGGCATAGGCTCACCATCAAGAGGAATGAGGATAACACTAGCACCACCCCCATGCTGACATTTGGAACCATCAAAGAATAAGGTCATCTGGTAAGCGGTATCATCCAAAGAGAGGGTAGCAATGGATTCATCCGGGAAATTGAAGTTAGAGGATTTATTTCTAGAAAGAGGTGCATTTGTGAGTTTGTCAACGATTGTTTTTCCTTTCACATATGTTTTATGGATGAATTCAAGTTCTAGGTATGCAATAAGCATGATCCAATGTGTAACAAGTTGATGTTGATAGGGATTAGTATACATGTAATGTAAGGGGTCAGTATTGGTGACAACAAAGGTTTTTGGTTGAGTAGGTAATGGCGAAGTTTAGTGAAAAAAAAACTAAGTCTAAGAAAAAAATTGATGTTACTTGTATCTAGTTTCGTAGTCTAAAATTGTATGGCTTATATAATAAACTGCTTGCTCCATGTGTTGCTCGTCACAATGAGCGAGCATTGCACCTAGTGAATGATCAATAAAAAAAATGTAAAGGTAAAATGGTTGGTCATCCTTAGGGGGAATGAGCATAGGTGGTTGGAGGAGGTATTGTTTTAACAAGTTAAAGGATTTTTGGCATTCATCATCCCATTTGAAGGAGACATCCTTTTTAGTAGATGATGAAATGGGTGGTAGTGATTGAAATCTACAAAATAAAGTGATGAATAGATTACAACTTGCCTTACAAGCTAAAAAGTTGACACAGATAGTAGGTGGAGGCATTTCGAGAATAACATTGATTTTATCGAGTCAACTTCTATGTCATGCAAAGAAACGATAAAACAAAGGAGCTTTCCGAAAGAACAAGAAAGACACACTTATTGGGTTGAAGCAAAACACAATATTTTATGAGACAATCAAAGATGACCTTGAGGACTGTAAGGTGTTTTGCCCGATGTTTGGATTTGGCAAGAAGATCATCAATGTAATCTTCTAATATGAGATCCATAATGTCATGAAAGATATAAGTCATAGCCCACTGATATGTAGCACTAGTGTTTTTAAGGCCAAGGGGCATGACACGATTGCATAAGGTCCCCCAAGGAGTGATGAATGCGGTTTTTTGTTGATCTTACGGGGAGAGTATTATTTGGTTATAACCTAAGAAACCATCCATGAGTGATAACATCTCATGGCTGGTGGTGAGATCAATTATTTGGTCAATGCTATGTAGAGGAAAGTATTCTTTAGGAAAGCTAAGTTAAGGTCATGGAAATCCATGCAAATGTAAAGTCCCCCTATCACTTTTGTGACAAGAATAATGTTAGAGATCCATTGGGGATAATCAATGGGTAGGATGAAGCAAACTAAAAGAAGACATTGGATTTTTTCTTTGAAAAGAAGGGTAATGCAAGGATGCATTTTCCATAGCTTTTGTTTCACAGGTTTGGCTTCAAGAATGGTGACAATATTGTGGACCACAATGTTTGGGTAAATAATGGGCATATCGGCATAGAACCAAGAAAAAGAGTTACTATGATCCCAAAGAAATAAATTAAAAACCTCTTATTCACCAAAGCATCTAAATATTTTCCTATATTTAGAATGTGCGGGTCGTCTTGAGTGTTAATATTGATTTCGATGGTCGATTCATTTAACATGGTTTGTGTCTAAAAAGGTAACGATTGGTGAATATATGAATCTTTTGCACCAAGGTAGGTGATAAAAGACTCATTGTCCTGACATTGAATGACATTAATAGAAGGTTTATCATAATTGATCATGTCGGATACAGAAGGGAAGAGAAGAGGGAGCCTCTCCATCTCATTGATAGGTTAGAGGTCCTAGGGAAATGGTGTTCACGAAAAAAAAATTAGGAGGAATGGATTCTAGATCTATAAACTTTATAGGTGAAGGTGGTGAAGTTGGTAAACAAGGTGAAGAATGTTTATTATCCTCAATGAGTTCAACTCGAGCCTTCTTGGGAGATGGTTCGGAAAATCCAATACCACCGTAGTATTTGTGCTTACGAGTAGTGCATAGGATGACAATATGACAACCTTGTTCATAGAGACAAAAGTTGAAGCCCTTCCAAGCACAAACATGGAGGAAGGTGTGAGCGAAGGCGAATTTGTGAGATATTGAATTTTAGAGAAAAATGGTTGAGTTTGGGAAGGTGGCTCGGGTGAATAGGTAGAAGCATCAAGTCCCCCATACGGTAAGTTGGTGTGAAGGTAGGGAGGACCATAAGAGAAAACCTCTCTTATGCGGTGATCATAGCGGAGGTGTTGGTGAAGTTTTCCATACTCTTGAGGAGTAAGGAATGTGTTGATGTTGTACAAGTGGTACTCCCCCAGAGTGAGACGTTGAAAAACACCTTCTAAGGGATCGGTAGTTGATATGTGGGTAGTCAAAATGGATGAATCAGTGCACATCGGGAAGAAGAAGCATTGGTTGGTTGAGAAGTAGATGGGTTAGGCTGCAAAGGCTATGGCGGTAGTGGGAATAGAGGAGTTAGGTGTGGGAGAGGTAGTGGCAACATTGGTGGATGGGGTCATGGGTGAAGGAGAGGTGGCAGCGGTGGTAGATGCCTTAACTGGTATAAGGACATCATTAGGTTGATACAACATGTTACAGGTTTTAAATGGTGAAGGGTCAGCTAGAATGGTATAGTTATGTCCTTCATGTTCAAATTTTACACAACGATGTAAGGTTGAAGGAACACAACCCATGACGTGGATCCAAGGTCACCAAGCAATAGGTTATATTGGAATTCCCCTCTAAGATGTAGAATAATTTTGGAATGGTACGGGGCCCATGTGAATGTGGAGAATGATGGTGCCAAGGGTGGAAGTTATGGCATCATTGAATGAACATAACATAACTAGGTTATTATACATGCAATTGGCAGGGATGTGCATTTGGTTGTATGCATGAGAGGAGATAATGTTGATGTTAGCACCACCATTGATCATAACACGTCGAACACATATATTATCAATGTAAATGGAGATGAATAGGGTGGGATAAAGATCATTTGATTGGAGAGGTACAATCTCGTCATTAGAGAAACTGATAGCCGTTACTTGATGAATGGTAGCAGGTGCAGAGGAAGGGTATGAAGTGGTGAGAGAAGCCCCATGGTGAGGATTGATCATGGATGCCACAAGACTTGGGTCATTAGGTAAAACCTAAATAGATTGTAGAACCTCCATGAGGGCCTGTCGATGAGACTCAGAGGTTTAGACAAGGTCGTATAATGACATTTTGAGAGGATATTGGTGTAATTGTTTAATCATTGACGATGGATGACCCCATCGAAATAGGGTATGTGGGTCCATGGATGGCAATTTTGATGTAGGTGTTGATGCTATATTGGGCACAGGATTAGCATATGGGCTGGTTGTTTTCTCCTTCCCTTCATCTTTACGGTATGAGTGACAATGTTAACCATATTTATATGGGGCAAGGAAACAACCGAATCATGATAGGTGTAGTGATGGGACGGGAAAAATTATGGTGATCGCATAAACTAGTGTTGTGCAGCAAAGAAGGTAGTGCATTGACATTTTGGTGGAGGTTTTGCTAGCTCTCTTATGTGGACCATATTGATCTCAAATGTTAGAGGAGGGTAAAAGGGTTGTGGAGGTGGAGGTGAAGGTTGTTGAATAGGTAAGGGGCAAGGATGTGTGGTGATGGGTGAAAGTGGAACATGGTCCTCATCTAAAAGATCATCATCATCAAAGTTTTCTTTAGGAGGACATAGTTGGAGAAGAATGGTCTTTAGAGCCTTATAGTTTTCTACATCATGCCCTAACACACAATGGTAGGCACAAATTTTTGTATCATCAAACCCTATTGGTTTAGGTTTGAGTGGGTTGTAAGGTCTAAGTGGTGGCAATGTGATGACAGAGGTCTCTAAAATATTTTCTAAGATGTTAGCATAAGACCCTGCCAATGGATCACAATGCGAAGTTAAGTGTGGGTCGAGATGGAGGTGTGAATGATTTTGGTGGGAGAGGCGCCATAGGTGATGGAATTGGAGGTGGAATAGGTTTGATCACTGGTTTGGTAGGTAGTATTGTTTTAGCTTTGGATTGCACCTTCTTAGGTAAAGGTGTAGCAAATGAGCTAGCGGTTGAAGGTGTTGTAGGTTTGACTACCTCTTTGGAGGGTAGTGGGCTCTTGGATTTTGGTTACACCTTCCTAGGTAAAGGTGAAGAAGGAGTGTGTGATGTAGAAGGAAGGCGAGATAGCGGAAGAGGACGGGTTAGCCAAGGTGATAACAAAGGCGCAATAAAGGTTCTTTGGAAGAGGCAAGCTAGAAGGTATTAGCTGAAGAGAAGGAAATATCATGGGTAGTGATGAGGCTACTAGAAGTGGCATGGGTACAGAGGTAAAAAGGATGCAGGTGATGGTGAAGTCATACACTGTGTAGGTAAGTTGGGTGTAATAGGGGCTTGTGAGGATGAGGTGGGTTGTAGTGTTTTTGTTTACCTTGGGTAGGAGGTTATTTGGCCAAGGTTGATGGGTGGGGTCCTAGGATAGATGGAAGTGGTGAAGGTGACAGAGGGGTAGTGGGTGAAACTAGTGTATGTGGCCTAGGAGGTTGGGTCTTCCTCTTAGGTGGGGGAATAGTCTTTTTGTTGGCCTATGAGGATGTGGCTAAATCCAATTTGACAGGGGGATGGACTAGGCTTGA
The DNA here is from genome assembly GCA_018340775.1 of Taxus wallichiana var. yunnanensis. Classification (NCBI taxonomy): domain Eukaryota; kingdom Viridiplantae; phylum Streptophyta; class Pinopsida; order Cupressales; family Taxaceae; genus Taxus; species Taxus wallichiana. The sequence continues at coordinate 275,398,325 of CM031236.1, read as the reverse complement.
TGTTGGCATGACTCCCAAGGTATGGGTAGCTTTGGATACAGGAAAGGTGTAAGTGGTTTAGGCATAGGTGGTTATGGAGGTAATGGTATAGGTGTAGATGTGGGTGAAGGTGATGTGGAAGATGTCATCATGATTACCTTAGGTATAATAGATTTTGTCACTCCAAATAATTCTGGTAAATGGTAGAAGTATCAGTGGGTGACATCTACATTTGAGTTGAAATAGACATTCAAGGCACCCCAAAGCATGGAATGATCAATGTAGTCTAAGCGATCTACCAAATGTGAGAATGGTGTGGCAATAGAAGGAAAAAATGTTGATTTTGTGGTGACTCCTATAAATAAATCTAGTGCCTGTGAAATAGGTAAGTGATTAGCTTCTGACTCTATGGGTAAAAGAGACGAGATAAAATCAAGTTGATCCTTGAAATCAGGTGGAGAGTTATCTTCGACTAAAAGGGACATTGTCAATGGGTCATCCACATGTTGGGGAGAAAGAAAGGTGGATGATGTAGGTTCTTCTTTCAATGAAGAGAAAGGTAAGAATGACTCTCCTATGGGTAAGAGAATTAATATTGCGGGTTGTTCATCAAATTGAGAGGTGCATGGGGAAACTACATTAGTAGATATGGTGGACTCCTTCGTGGGTGCAGAGGAAGATGAGGGATACTCCTATGTGGGTAAAGGAGTAGATGGCACATGTTCCTTCCCGATGAAGGAGCTCGTGCAAGGATTTATTCAATAGATGAAGTAGGAGGAAACTATGTGGAAGGAGCTAGTAAGATGTCAAAAATAGGATAAACCTCATGGATATTACCGTCATTGGCCGAGGAATCACCGGTTTGGTTGGATGAGGGGGTGTGATTTAGGAATGACTTCTTGAAGATATGAAGGTTCTAGTTAGCCGGTGCATTCAAATTGTCCAAGACGAGATCTCCTTTATCTAACATTTCTTGGAAAAAAATTTTGAAATTAATATCTTATTCACACCGTGACCTCGAACGCGATGGAAATTAGAGTAATCATTTTCATTGTACCATGCGAGTACATGGCGAAAACAATCAAAACTAGTATGTGGTTTGATGGGTGGAAGGGTAATGGCTCCACTTTTAAGAGTTTTTCTAAAATGGTAGAGTAAGGCTCTCTTATGGGGGCATACTTGTGTTGCTCTCTTCTAAAATGAAAGTTTTGGATAGGGGAAAGGTTAGACAAAGGTTTTTCTTGGTTGGATGGATGAGATGGGCCAGATTTTAAAACAACCACATTGGTAGACCCCTTGGTTTTAGAATAGGTATTTTGGGGTTTGGAAGAAGAAGAAGTATCATTTTATTTGAACGCAACGTTTTTGTTATGTAGTTGTAGCTTCTTTTCTTCAAGGGCATGGATTTCCAGCTTCCGGCCATTACAAATGCCTCATCAAAGGTGCGGAAGGTTTGGACCTGGAGAGTTGGTTATATATGTTTAACACAAGCCCTGATAAACAATTATATCAACTTTGTCTAAGGTAATTGGAATGTAAGTTGGTTAATCACCTATGCCATTGAGCGACAAAATCTGCGATAGATTCATCTTCATACTAGCGTGTGGCATATAAGTCAGTCATGGTGACTTTCTTAAGAATATTGATGGAAAAGTGGTAAAGAAAATACTTGAGGAACCCGGTTAAATGAGATAATAGAATGTCTAGGTAAATAACTATACCAATCCAAAGTGGGTCCCATCAATGACATTGGAAATGTCTAAAGGAGTAACGCATCATCATGAGCTATCGGGTAGACGCATGTTTAAATACCACAAGTGTTGTTGTGGATGTTTTTTGCTATTGAACTAGTTGAATTTTGGCATTTCCCAATGCATAGGATACAGTGAATAGGAATGGATGGGTGAATGGGCTCATTGCAAATATCATCATATGTTAGAGAGTTACGTAAACTTGAGACAGATGCTTCCAATGTCTACATCTTTTCCATCATCATTTTGATTAGGTCATTGGTGGGTTGTGATGACAAAGCACCCCCGAGGTATGAGGGGGTAAATAAGATTGGTATGATGTAGATGGCATCCCAGTGTGTGGCGGTGCTGCATACGAAAATTGTGATGGAGGGATATGAGAGGGAATGGAGGTGGAGGGGAAGTAACCAAAGTCAACAAAGAGAGGAAATAGGTGGTTGTTGGTAATATATATACATAGGTGGGGTGGATGTAAAGACCCTAGTGGAAATTGGTGGAAGAGACTGGGGGATAGAGAGGATGAGGTTTTGGAAGGGAGTGTGGGCTGTCGACACCAAAGGTGGTTGGGATGCGATAGGTATATAGGTAGTGGAAGACATGGGCATGCCTATACTGAGGGTGGTGGATGTAGGCACGGTGGATGCCATAGGGGCGATGGACGTCGTGGGTGCGATAGATGTTGTAGGTACAATAAATATCAATGAGGTGGGGTCAAGATGAGAAATAATAGGTGGTAAGGTGGAGGCAGCCAGGGAAATGTTGGTAGTGGCGAGAGGTAGAAGTGGGTGCAAGTATAGGTGGGATGGATATGGGCATGCCGTAGATAAGTTACCTAGATGAGTCATGAGTGGATGAATGGGATAAGTAATATTGTAAAGCGGTGGGGTTTTGATCAAGGAGTTTTGTGAACTCCTCATCACCGATGTTGATGGTGATAGGTTGACTGGGATCCATGGGTGATAGAATGGAAGGTGACGATGGGCTAGGCAGAGTGGATGAAGGCTAGCATGGAATATGAGGGTGTTGGCTTGGCTATGAGTCAAAACCATGTGGGTTAGCATAGACCTAGTAATCTAATATTTGTAGATAAAAGATAAGAACGAAGGAATGGAGAAAATAGTTCTGGAGGTGGAAATTTTTCGTTGTTTTAACTAAAAAATTAAAACACAGGAATCGATTGGTTTGTAACCGATGAGCGGTGATAGAAGGTAATCGATGATGGCTAGTTAGGATGACTGATATCGGTTCTTGTGAAAATCAAAAGCTTTGCAAATGTGGTAATAATTGATGAAAATGAAGAAAAATTTGGATTTGACAGTGATTTCAAAGACCCAGAGGTATGATGATGTATCTGAGAAACCCCAGAAAGAAAAGAAATGTGATGAGTGCTATTTTTGGTAAAATTTCCAAAAAAATAGGAAACCGCCAATGGTCAAGTCAACCAATGACTGTCAGATGAGTAAACCGATGATGGTCATTGGACCATGTCGGTCACTATGAAATTTGAAAAGATGGAGAAAGGTGACTTTAGTGACTTAAATCAGATAAAATATCAACCCATAAACCTAAGTACGGAAATTATGAACCCTAACACACTCAGAAAAAGTTGGAATACACCAACTATGATTATGGAGTGTGAAAGGAAGAAAAGAATGGAGAATACGACCTCATAAATCAAAACACAAATCAAACAAAAACTAGCAAACACGAAATCCTATTGATGAATTTTATGTTCCAACTTATGCTATTTAGGACTGACTTGTAAATAGAACAGTACTTTTTGGTTTGAAAAATGGTACCCTATGAAAATACAAGAACTAAGGATGATTTTAGGTAAATTTTTGGTGGGGCGATCCTTTCTATGAGATAATGACTGGATAGAGAAACCATCTTGGTGCCCACTGTCAATCCTCTGATTGTGTGATTGTTGACAACTTCTTTTGGGTAGGATATTGTTTAAGAAGATGTGTAAATCTTTTAAGTGGTTTGGTATAGAGAATGTGCAAAGTGGAATAAGATTGAATTAGTCAACCATCAGCTAGACATGACTTCCAACATATAGGCTGCCTTCAAATTTAATGTGAGCTACAATGCGACATACCAAAATGAAATGCAAATGTTTTAAGCCCAAATCCGTAATTAAGTTCGATGTAGCAAATAGAGAATAGGAAGAGGAATGCTCTTTCACTCAATTAAATACAAAGAGAAAGGAAGATGTGTTCTTTTTAGAGCACCAAAAACACAATTTCTTTTAGACAATAGAAAGAAGGAGAAGATTCCAGAGAAGAAAATTTAATGTGAATACTCTCAAAGGGAAATAAACACACAATTTTTACCCGATGGGTTCCACCGTGCATGCCAAAATGTTTCACCGAATTGTTGTAGATATAAAATAGATAAAGGTAAAAAGGGCCAAGGAGGAATACTTAATATTACATTGGTCGAAGGTTGAGTCGCGCGTTTTGATTTCCAATCCAGATGATTGTGTGAGCTTCCTTTTGATTAAGAGGAACTACCTGTAATATAAAGAAAAACCACAAGATACAGTTAATAGCAAAAGTTAGTGGACTTCCCATGAGCTAGATCCAAGAAGTGTGATACTTCCTCGATGGTTGTCAATCCACTGATATATAAGTCAATATAAAATAACCGAACATGCAAATAAAATAATATAATGCTAGTGTTCTAATTTAGGTGTCTCAGACTACTATATGTGTCAATCCAATTAAATGGTTGATAACTAAACTGGTGAAGGTCTCGGAGTCGGGTTCATAAGTCGGGTAGGTGTTCTAAGGGTCACGATGGGGTCCGGATAAGATTGGGTGAAGTTTGAGTTGGTTTTGAGTGATTAGTAAGCTTGCATTGGTGTAAGGAAGTTTTACTTGGCATAGGGACTGACGCCACTCGGGTTGTTAAGAAATTAATATTAATGTTCATATTATAGTTTGGGTGGTTAGTAATATTGCTATAAAAATATTATGTACTTAGATCATATTATTATTGTTGTAAACATTAGTCTATTAACGGGTTATTTGGCAGTATGAATTCCGAGTTTGTAGAATGTTAGTTTTAAATTCCAATGGCTATATAATAGCCTATGTAATGTTTTCTAAATGGATTCTGAAAATATTTCTTTTATATTGTGTCCAATCGTCTCTCTTCTGCATAGACTCTAACCAAATTTAAGATTTGGTATCAGAGTGAATTTGTTATCATGAGATTCATTTGGAAATTAATTTAGTCGCATTTATTTTCTGTATAGCTGTGTAGTGATAATGTTCATCGTTGCATCGTGGATCAGACGTGGTATGAAGGGAGTTCCTCTGTCATGAGAAATTAAAATAAATTCAAATCAAATGGCGTTTAGGTTGTTTTTCTTTGGCGATTTGAGTTGTTTTCAGGATTTTTATTTTGTTGACGTAGAATGGTGATTTCGTGGTTCGATTGAAGAATTGTATACATAAGGAGTAATAGAATAATTTGGAGGGTGAGAAGGTGATCCAATTCCCTTTCAGTAGAAGATGACACCGGCACAACGTTTGAAGCTCATAGTTGACGTCATTTGTTTGGACGTCCCTCACCATTAATATTCCTATCTACAGCTTTATTTTTTTCTCGTTACCCAATTGATGAGAGTGTGCATCATTTAGTGAGGATTTTGTTATTAAATCAAAGGCATTAATATCCCTGGTGCATTTTGGATATACTTCCGTGTTCAAAGTTGACTTGATATTCTTCTACAAAAAAATTATATAAATCTGCTCCTTTCTTCACCTGGTATTTCGTGGAGTCTCTTAGCCATTTGCAAAAGCAACATTGTATTGGTGGATTCATCTCAAAGGAGGTTGGAGGTTCTGTTTAGAGAAGTACAACTCAATGGTGACATGTCTAATTTTCCTTGCTGTTGAGATCCCTCTACGTATAGACCTGGAACTCCTATCTACATGCACTGCCGACTCTATTTTCAAGATGGCAGATTAATTCATTCTACCTTCTATTTGGTGGCTCGTGGCTCTGCATATTCTTCTTGATCTTGATTCCCATCCCACATCTTACCCTCCTATAGGTTGTCTTTGGGCTACTTTTTTACACAAAACGACACAACTGACAGCTTACTATTTACGGATTTCAACAAAAATCATTGCATCGAGGACAATTCAAGAACTCGTAGATTTACAAATTATAAAGGTGTTCTTATTTCAATGTCTTTGTTACCATTAGTTTTGTCCTCCTTTAAATTCATATATTGAGTCGATCATTCAAATGCAATTATTTCTCTACAGTTAGTGACTCATGTCTATTTTATTAGAAATCATTTGTCCGTGAAAAGTCAATAGTTTGTATTTGTTGTAATTATATAAAAGTAATCATTAATTACTTTTATTATTTATATTAGAATTAATGGATTTGTAATTGTCCATTACAAATCAAGTTTATAGTCATTAGTGTCTATTTGTTTGTAAAAAGGTGCATTTTCAGTTTTAGCCGACACCTATTTTTTTAAATTGTGAAGAGTCATAATGGATAAGTTGAGTCACATTGAAAAATTTGAAGGTAAATATTTTCATACCTGGCAAGTATAAACCCATTTTTTCCTAATCAACAAATATTTGTGGGATATTGTTGATGGAAAAGAGAAGAAACCGACAAATGCAGATGAAGTAGCAAAATGGGCAAGCAGAGATCAAAAGGCTACAACGATTATCGGATTGGGTCTATCAAATGCTTATTTGCATCATATAGACTTAAAAAGTCCTCTCACACAATTTGGGAGACATTGAACAAATTGTTTGGATCACAAGTTGGAAGTGCAACAATATCTTTAAAGCAAATATTGTTCAGCCTCAAGATGGAAGAAGGCGACAACATGGTGGAACATATTAGTAAGTTTCGTTCTATTTGTAATCAACTAGAAATAAATATAGATGTGCCTGATGATGATGCTAAAGCAGTATTACTCAATAGCATGCCTCCATGCTATTCTAACATGGTCTTTACATTGAGTAAAATAAATCCAAGTTTAGAAGAACTTATTTCTTCTTTGCTAGATGAAGAAAAGAGAATCATGTTTGCGGAACTAGAGGAAAAATCCCTATATGGTAAGAAACAAGATAAAAGAATATCTAAATATTCTTTCAGACCTGGATCATCTTATAAAGATTCAAAGAAGTGGCTCACCTGTTATTACTACGAGACAATTTGGTCACTTGTCCTCAAATTACAAGAAAAGAGCACAAGACTTACTTGATGGGAAACTGCAAGATAATGTTATGGCTGTTGATGAAGAAGGAGAAAATGAAGAGGAAGGAAATATTGCTTATATAGAAAATCAAAGTGATGATGAAGAGGAAGGAAATACTTATTATACGAGAAAATGCTTGATAACTAAACTAGTGAAGGTCTCGGGTTAGGTTGCACAGTGGGGTAGGTGGTTTGAGGGTCACAAACGTGGTCCGGATAAGATTAGAGGAAGTTTGAGTTTGTTTTGAGTGATTAGTAAGCTTGTTAGTCTTAGGTAGTTTTACTTGGAATAGGGACTGATACCAGTCGGGGTGACTGATGTCGGTTCAAGTATGATCGATGACGGTTTAGGATGACCAATATCGGTTGTTGTGGGAAATGGTAGAATGTCAAAAATGGCATCTAGGTTCTTTGGAAGTCTGCATAAAAGAGTTGGGAAGATCTGTTGTGAGGTTGTAGGTGGGGTATCATGTTTGGATGAGGTTTTTGAGGTTTTGTGGAGTTTTTTAGGAGGTTTGAGGATTTTCTTGTTAAGTGAATAAGATAACATAGAGACCGACGTTGGTCCGGCGAGCGATCCCAATGAATAGGGAAAACTAACAATGGTTAAGATAATCGTCGTCGATATGGGAAATATTGTGGTAATTAAATAAAAGGTAGATTTGGACTTCTATGATTGCATGAGGATGAAGGGAGGATAGTTGTATTCATAGTAATGTCAGGAAGACTCGGGAATGCATAGAGGTCAAGTACGGAGAGCTATAAGGTCGTGAGTGGTTGGATAGGTAGATTGGTAAGAAGGTGGGAATGGGGGAATGTAGGGAAGAATAAGATCCAATAACAAAATATAATGGACTTACACTTTAAGCAAGTACAGAATGATGAAAATCAAATACACTTACTTGTATTTGCAAGTCTGGTAGGTGAAGGAAGGTAGTGGTTGATCCATGAAGAACTTTGTGGTCGAAAGTGTCATGGAAATACTTGTGAAATGCTCTTGTGAATATAATAATTCCTTTAGACAAATATCAGGTGCTTTCTTAGGCCTATGGTTAAGTGTATTATGTCATCTGGATGTTGAAAAAGTCTCTGGTTAGTGCTTGAATGCAATATATCTCTCATAAATCAAAAATTACCAACTTGTGTAAAAGGTTACAAAACTGTATATAAGGTAACCGATGATGGTTAGTGATCGACATTGGTTAAAGATAACCGATGTCGGTTAAGGCGAGAAATACTAGGTTTGCCAAAAATAGGAATATATTTTCTACTTTTGGCGTTCTCTGATCATTCGGGTATCAAGTGAGGGTTAGCACTTAGTTAAACGGTAGTGTTGTTAGAGAAGGAATAGGACTTTAATTTTAGGGTTTGAAAGAGTTCTAGTCGGTTAAGATAAGTAGATACTCAATCTTAGTCAATTAATAGACTAATAATAAGTCTATGGTGAGGTGTCTAGGTGATGTGGCTAGGTGACGTGTAAATTAACTTAATTAGAGTAATTAAATTAATTAATAATGTAAGGATAAAAGTTAATTTGATTTTAAGTAATTAAACTAATATGAATGTGGATTAAGGGGTCATGGTTAGGTGAACACATTAAGTTAATTAATTAAAGGGGACCAAGGGGAGTGTGACCCAAATTTGGTGTCTACAAGTTGATCTAAAATAACACTCACTTGATGAGGTGGTGTATCGTTAGGGAGATACATGGTGTCTAGGGATTTTTTAGAACAACTTGGCAATTAAGATGTATTTGAATTAAATCATACAAAGAAATTTTAGGAATTTTAGGAGCCATGATAGATAGGATGATATGCCAAAGAAGGATTTGAAAACTCGATCACAAGTGGGGTTCACCAAAATGATTAAGCTAAATATGTAAATAAGATCCTAATCTGAATGCAAGATTGCAGTAAATGAATAATAAATTAAGTACAACAATACACTCAAACAAAATAAGTAATGAAATGTAAAACCCTAAGTGCAAAGAACAAATAAGATGAATTAGTTGATTGAGAGATTTATGGAGAATGCACAAAGATAGAAAACAAGAAAATGTGAAGTACTAACCGTCACACCGAGCTCAGAAAAATGTAGAACTAGAGGAACAAGCAGGAATAGGGTGCTTGGAGAGGGATAGGGGCTCTTGTGGGAGCCCTAGACCTTTTTTTGGGTGCCTAGGTCTCTGGAAATGCTTATAAACCTCATATGAGGTGTCGTAAGGTGTTTGCCTTTAGTCACCTTTGGTTTCTCTGAGGTCACATCAAGATCGTCGAGGTCATTAGAAACCCGTGAATGAAATATGAACCTACAAAACCCTCAAATAGACATCAAATCCTAAAAAGAAAGATCCAAAATGAGGGGTCAAATTGTCCTCACTTCCTGACAATGGTGAAATTACGACTAAGTGATGCACTACATCTCATACCCAATGTAGTTTTGTGTGTGTGTGGAATTGTGCCCTAGGTTGCTCTTGTGCTAGTTGCCCTTTGATATCAAGCAAGTAATTAGATGTATATTGTAGTAAATGTGTGCATAAAATAGAATGAACTTCCCTCCTATGAAGTGTATGTAGAATAATCATTTGTTGTGTCCCTTGTGATGATTCTAGATGGATGTAATGAAGCTCTTAGATGCTTGATAGATACAACCTTAGATGGTGACATTAATGCTTAGTGTTTGGTCCTTTATTATGATCACATAACTTTATATTTATATGATTCCCTTCCTTTAATTTTTTAATTAACCCCGAAAAGGTCGACTACCAAATAGATAAGATGATCGAATGGCTAGAAAGGAACCAAAAAGTCTGAGTAAAGTAAAAAGAGGACAGGGGTACCTAGAGTGGAAAAGGGCACTGACGTTGATGTCTTGGTGGTGTTGGTTTCCAAGATGAAAAAGATGAAGTATAATAAGGCAAGACTAAGCAAGTAAAGGTGCAAGACTAAAAGGAGCAACAAAATACAAAGAAAGGTGGCCAAAGACATGGGTTAATTAGTAGTTTTCTTACATAGGAATCATATGAATACTAGTATGTAATCAGGACTAGATAATTACACAAAGTTCATGATTTTGTATTTACATTAGGAGAGAGAGAAATACATGAAAAGGGAAATCCTTCACTAATTGAGGTGATAACACCAAGAAATGGTGTGGAAATATCCTTTTGAGGAAGAAGGGAGAAGGAATTTGTAGTAGGGAGAGGCCGACAATGTGACATAGACCCATGGCTTCATTCGCCGTCTATTTTCCATGAAACACAACAATCTTAAGCTGAAAATGATAAATACATGCACAAGATGCAACAACAAGAATGGAGAGGCAAGGAAATACAATAAAACATATGCTAGGGTTGAGAGAAACACCACAAAACATATATTTTATTTCTTTCAAAGTATGCACAATCCATTACATGTGAAGAATAAAGGCACAAGAACACTTATCAATCCCAAATGAAGGTTTCACTGACTCATTGATATCGAGAAACCATTTTGATAGAGTTTCTCTACATCCCAAAATATCCCCCCTCTCAAATGAGAGGTGTTTACAATATATAGAAGAATGAGAAAGAGAGAAGGATAGAATCCCAAAAATTTCTTTTCACCCATCAACAAGATGCATTAAATGATGAACATAAGCACGGTGACCTATCGGATCCATTATTCGATGTTCTTTGCCTTATGGAAGAGGAAAAGAGGACCAAATATCATTAAATTCTTATTGTTGGGAAAACTAGAACTACACTTTTAGAGTTGGGGATGTGTTTTCCTTTTTCCTTCACCTATTCCCATCAAAGTCTTATTTTGATGATGCCAAATTGAAAGACTCGAGGAGACCTTTCCGATGATATAATTTTTTTCCTATTTAGAGCAAGGACTCGAAAGATATGGCCATTTGAATTTTTGCATGTCGGGAGCATAGGAATGTGACATGTGGTGACCTTTCATTGGATCGGGGATTGCCTCTACCTTTTTGCTACTTGATTTTGTCTTTGATACGTGTTGATTCTTCGTTTGTTCGTGGTTCGGGCCTTATGATTTCTCCATTGTCCATTACGAAGAAAAAACCAATGAGAAAGCTCCACGCATGTCTCAATGTCATTCTTTAGTTAAAATACCATTTCGAATGTGAAGCACGAGACCAATGAGGAAGCTCCGCACTCCTTAAAATGTCAAATTGTTCATTAACCTTGATTGAAAACCGTGAAACGTGAGCCAATGAGAAGTCTCCACGCTCTTTGCAATTTTAGTCCTTTGATAACCCCCTTCGACCGTGTGAAACATGAGCCAATAGAAAAGCTCCATGTACCTTCGCAACTCATATTGTTCTTTTATATTGACTGAAACCACAAGATGTGAGCCAATCAGAAATTTCCACGCTCCTCACAATGTCATTGTTCCGGACTTTACATTTCTAGCATCATGTCAAAGTGAGAAAGGTGATCCAATAAGAAGGCTCCATGTGTGTCTCAAGTCAGATCCCTCTCGCCTTTGTGTTTTCCTTTGATTGGTTGCGCCTTCGCATCACAACTTCTATATTGGGTGGAAGTAAAAATTTTGGCTTCATAGAAGTGTTGCCACATAACCTCGTTAACCTTGTCGACTTTGTCGACCAACCACGGACTTGAAATGCTATTGATCTTGATTTATTCCATGGACTTGAGGTTCGTGCAATGTGAATGGCTTGGAGTTCGTTGGAATGGTGACATGTGTCCCATCGCCTCGACCATTGATCTTCAGTCACATGGCCTCGTTGATGGTTGGCATTGAAATTGATGGCCAAATGAACGTCACACGATTTTGAAACATAGCCTACTAAGTCTTTATCTTAGTCTCTTGCTGGTTTTTAAATGCCAGTGACTCGTACTTTATGGGAGATGTGGAATTTTACGGTCGTTTGAGTGTATTTTTTCCCTTAAAAATGGCTAAGTCCATCTTTAACATTGTTAAAGCCAAAATAACCTTGGGGGTTTTTTTGGATAACAACACCAGGTTGTGCATGAAGCATTAGGTTGAATGATGAGAGTGGTAGTAGTGGGAATGGAAGCAAGAATATGAAGGGGTTGAGTGGAGGCCATAACGACCGGAAGAACCGACAAGGTGTGCCAAGCAAAGATCATGAGATTTTTAGTATTAATCAAAGCATGAAGAATATGCAGAAGATGAGTAGGATTATCACACAAATCTTGATGAAAATTTGTGATCTTTTCTAATTGTTCTTGATCAACATTTGTGTCTTCATCATATGAGTTTTCACTATCATATGCTTCAATGTTTTCAAGAGGAACTTGTTGAGAGTTAGCAAATGGATTATCAATTTCATCCATTGATCTAGAAACCCTACGAGAAGATGGAGGAAGCTCGAGATGCTCAAAAGACCCAAAACGACCACTACGGTTGATGGGAATAAGCAAAAACCCTAAAAAGAAGGTTATAATCAAGCGACAGTTCACCAAATGATTAAGCAAATATTGAAATAAATAAATGCTAAATCTATATATGTAACATCACAAATATAGATATGAAATAAAGTGCACATTTGACCCAAGTAAGTAAGGTAATAAATTTGGAACCCTAATTGCAAGAGAGAGGGTAAGATGCTTAATTAATTTGCAATAATCTTGAAGCTCTATCGAGCTGGAAAAGTGATGAAACAGGGAGGAATATGGTCACAACCAAGCCCAAAAAATTGTGCGAGCGCTTTGGAAATGTTGGGACTAGGGTGCTTAGATAGGGTCAAGGGTGCACTCGGGCATTGCAGGACCTTCTCTGGCACCTATGAATGATCGAAATTTAGAAAGTGATTTTTACAGTGTCACTTTAATGTTGTTGAACTTCACTCTTTGTCACTAGTATGTCATTGTATGATCATCGAGCTAGCATGAAACCTGCAATAAGAAAGAGCACCTGTAAAACCCCAAAACACATCAAATCCTAAAAAGAAAAAGATGCAAATGGGGAGTTGGACTGACCCCAACGGTCACCTGACTGAGTGAACTTATGATCCTAGGAACTGCACTACATTTAAGAATCCATATAGTTCTATCTCTCTCTCTCTCTCTCTCTCTCTCTCTCTCTCTCTCTCTGTACAATCATGCCCTAGGTGGCGCTTGTGCAATACGCACTCAAATAACGAGAAATAGCTAGATGTAGAAAATATAGATGGATGTGTGCATGGAAAAATGAACTTCCCCTCCTATAAAGTGTATGCGAGAAGACCGTAGTCCCTTTTCCTTTGAATGGATTCTATATGGATGTTTTAATGCTCTTGTAATGCTTTTGGATGCAATTTTAGGTGATGATAATAGATGCTTAGTGCTTGCTCCTTTATTATTGCCACATAACTTTGTATTTATATGATTCCTTTTTTTGAATTTCATAATTAATCACTGAAATGATGACCACTAAGAAAATAATATTCCCAACAACTAGAAAAGACCCAAAATATACGAGCAAGATACAAAGAGATCGGGGTGCCCAGAGGGACAGGGGGCACTGGGCATTGGTGTCTAGAATCAAAAAAATTGAAGTGTCGAAGGTCGATCGGGAAATAAGGTGTGTGAGACCAAGAAGGCAAGTAGAAAGAAAGCAAAGAGGCCAAAGATAGTGGTCAATTATTATTTTTTATCCTTAGGAATCATATGAATAGTAACATGTGATCGGGACTAGAAATATACCCAAAGTGCGTGATTTAGTGTGTATAGTTTGTCTCCTTCAGAATTGAATGGATGAATTTGAGGTCCAGCTTTTTATTAGGAGGGGGACTCAGCTACCTTGTCACATTTTCACATCACCAAGCTCATATGGACTAAGTCTTACATTGCCAACTCAGCAAGATCATGACCAAGTTCTAAGCATGGATCAAGATCAACGTCCTAAGGTGAGTTTTTCAACACCGAGTTGAGGACACGACTCAATGTATTTTCCACCTCAAAAAAACCATGTCACCACATGGAGTTCCTAAGTGCATTAAAATTCCCGAGCCAAGTCAAAGCACCAAAACAAGATCAAATTCAATGCATGGCTAAGCAAACCAACCATCAACAACCACTAAGCATGGACCATGCCATGCATAAACCCCCTCTCTAAGTATATTGAAATCCTTATGATATGTGTTACATGGGATATGTGGGATATTAATCCCAATGCAAATTATTTAAGCCTTTATAAAAGGCAATACACAAGGAATGGGATTTTACTGCATTACCCCACACTAATCATTGTTCCCTCTAACTAATAAACCACTCATACCTTTGTTATGTTTAACCAAAGGATATGGTGGATATCCTTCAAATTTGGGCCTAAAACCATTATAAAAGGTTGCATAGCGTAATCTTTGGAGGTGAGCTTGGTGAGAAGATTTGGAATCTTTTGGCTTAGAAGCCTGCAAGTTAATCTTGGAAAAAATAGGCCCTTTTTGTAAAAATAAAAAGGAAAGTATGAGCCATTTTAAAGCCCTTTCTTTGTAAAGGAGAATTTTGGCCAAATGTGGCCCCATATTGGGAGAATGTAGCCCCATAATGGGAGGATAAAGCTCCACAATGGGAGAATGGAGCCTCTTACGGGAGAGAGAGAGAAAATGTATTACCTTCTTAAAGGAGAGATATTGTATTAGTCCATTCTTATTATAGAAAAACGATAACCCATTATTACGAAGCGTAATAGAACATCTATAATGGAGATAGTCCCTTTCAAAGATAAGAGTGATTATTCTAGGAAGTTCATTGGAGACGAAACCATCACTTTCTTTGAGGGAAGAGAAAAGTTATGTTTATGCAAATCATAAATGCGTTATTAATGTAAATATTGTATGAAAAACATATGTGTGTCATTAATAAAGAAGTTCAAGTATTTTCTAGACTCGAGAGACATAACCCAATAGGGGTGAACTCATTATCATCTTGGTTTACATTATTTTCTATTTTCATTGTTTTAAATTCAATTTTAATGTCGTTTTAATTAATAAGACAATTTTAACATGTAAATGCGAAAATTGAGAAATCGTATAGATATTCAAAAATGGAGAAACTAATGCGCTTTATTTAAATTTCCCATTTTCGAATCACTCAACCTTAAGTGAAGGTGTAGATAAACTCATGTGTATCTCATTATACTCATGAAAAGTTGAGAAAACATAAACAAGATCTTTGTAAACTAGTAATCCCATGGAATATTTATTACCTTCTTTAAAACCAATGTTGTGGCGAGAATTCCACTTAATGGGATGGATAGGGAAGCAATATCCTAGGAATTTCCTCTAATAACTATGCCATAAAATCCCATAGAATGGAGCATCTGAGAACCAAATGTATTTTATGCTTCTCAAAGAAGCCAAGGACATAAGTAGATGAAGTAAAAAAGAGATACACATAATGTGCAACTACAATAGGAACATGCTACAAAATAAAAAGTGTAGTAATAAGATTAGTAGGTACAAAATAAAAAGTTGTAATAGGAACATTTAGAGCGGGAGAAGACTTAGATACTGACAAATCAAGGTTAATATGTGCATGAACAATAGCTATAGGTGTCTTAGGAGCATGGTTCTATAAGTCCACTTTATGAGGTCGATGTTGAAAACTAGCAAGTTTTCATTACATGGAGTGTATGAGGTCATCCTACCATGAATGAGAGTGTGAAGAAGAGATTTTTAACTTTTTAGTTTTTTTCTCTTCCACAAATTTGATCATGTCCTCTTGAAGTACAAAAATTTAGAGAAAAACATATCATTTTTAGACCGCAAAATAAGGATGTTAGGGAAAGAAGCCATAGTAGAAACAAAAATAAAGGAAAGTATTCTAGAAGCCATAGTAGAAACAATAGCTATAGGTGTACTAGGAGCATGGTTCTATAAGTCCACTTTATGAGGTCGATGTTGAAAAATAGCAAGTTTTCATTACATGGAGTGTATGAGGTCATATTGCCATGAATGAGAGTGCGAAAAGATATTTTTAACTTTTTAGTTTTATTTCTCTTCCACAAATTTGATCATGTCCTCTGAAGTACAAAAACTTTAGAGAAAAGCATATCATTTTTAGACTGCAAAATAAGGATGTTAGGGAAAGAAGCCACAGTAGAAACAAAAATAAAGGAAAGTATTCTAACAATACTTCACCCTTTGGTCTTTCAAACACAAAATTATTATCCACCAAGTAGAGATGGAAGCACACAAGTACAAAATATTGGACTTGGAATCGAATTCTAGGGGTGGAAGCCCCCAATTGGGTTGAGGGTAGTTCCTCTAATGTGGTCTAGTGGAAACACCCTAGGTGTTCTCCCTATCACGATATATGGAAAGGTAAAGGATGAACCTATGACACTAAATACAATTTGATAGGAAATGACCTTGAAATAGCTCAAAAATATTGTTTTAAAACAAAACAAAACAAAACAAAACATTTTAGAAAATGTTTTCCCTCATTTATAAAATATTTCTCTCAAATAATAAACCCCCTTATAAAAATTCATTCCCTTTGTAAAAGAAACTTCCCCCATAAAACAATTATAACATTTCCCTTTACTGAGAGGGCTCTTTTACAACTATAGTCTCCCTTTTAAATATTTACCCTTTTATGAAAAATACCCTATGTATAAATTAATTATTTACCCCCTTTATAAAAATACCCTATATTAATATTCTTATTAAAAAATTCAAACAAAGAAAGATTTGAGGGTTTTCGGGGCTCAATCATGAGTCCACCCATCTCATCAATGCTCTTACCAAAATCTTAGAAATCTAAATATGGCATCGGTTACCAACACATGTATAATGCTCATACATATTTACAATCATAAAATAACCGTAATATAATTTTTGAACATTTGAAAAGAAAGAGAAGAAATATATGAATTGTATTATCTTACGGATTTCATAACGAGAAATACTTGTTAATGATGAATATTTTGACTTGGAGGAATGCAAACATAACTGCATTAAAAAACTAATTACATCAAAAGTGACCTTAATCCTAATTTATAGTAAATGGTGCAATAATTAAAATGAAATTCATTAAAAATTTATTTTTGAATAACATATATACAAATAATATCAAAGTTAACAAACTAACTTATATTTTTAAACCATTCATGCAAACAATGTTAGCTTAAATATACATATAACACTTGATACTCTAAAATTTGGACTAAGAGAAATGAAAGATACATCACAGCATTAATATAGAGAAAAATTAAATTAACATTGCGCCACATACAAACGTGACGATTATAGAGAAAATATCGTTACATTATAATATATATTAATTTAGTGTCTTCTTACAAATTCCTTTTATAATTTTTATGTGAACTCCTTATTACAAAGTTACACCTTTCTTTAAGATCTATACAAAGCTAGGATACTCTTTCTTTGAAGGGAATATTGAATATTGAATTTCTTTAAGATTTAAACTAAAGTATATTTAAAAATTCTTATAGTTGTTACCTTTGAATTCCCTTCACTACTCATCTTTCTAGTCTTGCGAAGGTTTCATGGCTTTGCAATGCTCTACCCGATTCAAGAAGATTTTAGCTTTGTGATGTTGGTTGTATTCATGTGATGCTCTCTAACTTTTAATGCTCTTGTGATGGTCTTCATAGTTTTACAAAGCTCTCTTTTTACCTGCTCTTATGTAATTCCTTTCACACCTAGAGCTTAAATTTAAAGGAAGAAAACACCAATGTTTTTGTGAGGAAATAATATTTAAATAAAGAAGAGACTTAGAAAACAATGTTTGTAAAACACCAAGTCAATGTGAACTAAACAATGAATGAGTAACGAGAATTTTTTTAAAGAGAACACCATGATATTGAATGGTAAGATAGAAAGGTCCATGAAATACAACGAAAACAACCATTTGTTAATTTTATCATCATTCCTAACAACAAAGTCACTAGTTTGAATCATTAGGAGGACAATCAAAACCCCTCTTCATTAAAGAGGCATAATCCCTACCAATATACTATGGGTTAAACCCTTTTTGTTAAAGAGGAATAATCTTTATCGATATATGGGATCATTGAAGACGATACCCTCAATTGCATCAATTTAAAAATAAATAAACAAGAGCCGGCGGTAGTTCTCGCCATCCAAGTTAAAAGCATGTACAAGATAAAACAAAATAGCAGTTGTTGACATATATAAGAGAAATCAGTTGCAAGTGCATTGTTTTGATCAAAGTATCATGATCGAAAAAAGTCGATATATGGAAAAACCTATAAAACAAAGCTACATATTGCTACATATGTGGAGAGGCATATGATGCCATTCCAAAATTGACAAAAAATAGTAGTGTTTATTAAATCTATGTGTATATTATAGATCGAGTTTCAGTCACTTTCAGCTAAATGTAGAGACCAGGTGTTCTATGAGTCAGCACTTTGCAAAACCTCTATGATAAAATAGTAGAGCTTTTTATTATTATTGCATGGGCAAGGACATTACATGCCTAGCAGGTCGACATTTAGTGAAACAGTTAACACGCTTTCTGTATCCTCTCACACTTTCCATACATGTCTACTATAGAACTTTGACAAAAATCCGCTTTCCATTATGCTTGGGTGGATGGCTATGTCCTACTCTACAGCTGCCAGTTCGACACAGGTTGCAAGTAACGTGGAAAAGGTTTTGGAGTCTAGCTTTACACGTGTCAATTGCATTTGCATGAAATTTTCCAAGTCCTTTTCAACAAACGCATTGTGTGCATATGATGTAATCATTACAGTCCACAAGTCAAATAAGGGGCCAGAATAAGGGGCATAATTCAATCTCGTATGGCAATAATAGGAAGCAATGAGGCAATTGTTACGATACCATTTGACCACAGGGTCTAAATATTCATAAAAATAATAACATCTAAGGATGATTTAGAATCCATACATCATCATAGACTTTCAACACAAACTTCCGAAAGCACACTTGGGAGCCATTTTCACCACCAGTTGCAACAGTTGTTGCAATGGAAGGAGAGTTGGCCATTTATAAGCAACTCACCGCTTTAGTGGTGGGAAAATAGTTTATTTACACTATGATAGGACCGAAGGGAGAACCCTAAAAAGGTTAAAGGGGCATAATTCAATCAATAGGGTATTGCAAGTGAACGCATAAAAAAACCCTAGCAGAGCCGAAGTCCTCAACTATGTAAACTTGACCTCAAAATATGAGATCTAATATCTAGATGTTTTGAATGTAAAAACTATTAAGATAAATTGATAAAATAAAGAAGATTGAGGAGGATGGATGAGGCACTCTATACACCCTCTCCTTTACAAACCCTAACCTTAGGGTCTGCCTCGTAGGAGCTTCGTTCCAAGGGTGTTGCTGGCCATAGAAGAAGTGCCAGGGTACCTATGTGTCTTTGGCATATCAAATGGCGTTGTTGGTGGCTTTTTGTCTTCCATTTCTTTTGTTAGTGCGGTTTCATTAGTTGTTTTAAGGAAATTTAGGTTCTCTAGTGGTGGCTGATTTTTTGTTCCTTACGCGCAAGATTTTTTGGTCATTTTGTGGTGCTCATGGGTGACAATTGGATGGTCATGGCAATTGCCCTAGCCTCTGGTTGAGTAGAGGCTCTGTGGTCGAGGGCCTTCCAAATTCCACTCATGTGCGTGGTGGATGACTTATGTGGGTGGTTATGTTGTTAGTGTGCCCCTTGTCCCTAATCTATTACAATGTTGTGGTGTTTTTCCCACCATAGATTTGGTCTCAGTCGGTGGCCTTAGTGGCTTCCCCTTGGTGCTCTGTCGGTGGCCGTAGAGATTATGTTATTTTGTATTGGTCACAGTCTGTATTTTCCTTACCTTTTGTTGCTAGGGTTTGGTTTGTTAGGTTCTTTCTGCCCGGGTGTGTTATATTGCTTTCGGTGGGTTTGTTTTTGTTTTCTAGGGTCTCATCCTCACAAGTAAATTATTTTTTGTGGGATGTGTTTTTTTGGTATCGAAAGGGTTGACGTCCAATGGTGAGGGTGACCACTTGTTAACCCATCTATCAAGATACAAATTCCTCTACATACCTAACATGGAGAGTCAAAATGGATAAGGTCGAGATCGTTCCTCGAGTGACTTCGACGGATTGGATGCCCTATAGTTGTCATTACTTAGCCAAAGGAAGGATTCAATATAGATATAAGCTTACTCAACAATTGTTTATCAATTATATATAATCTCCATTCTATCATAGAAAGCGAGAGATACTAGATATCTATGTTGAATCATTGTTTTCCTCTTTAGAAACTATTAAGATTTGTGGCTATAATTTTTGTGATAGTTTTTACTACCTATTTTCTTAAACAATATAAATATTCTTTTAATTTAAAACATACGAATATATATATATATATTATAACAACTTTATATGCTTTATATATTCATAAACAATATATATAGTTGAAAGTATATATCTTTTAATAGTCTTTTTAATTTAAAGCATGCAAAAATATTCTAATATATAGTTGACATTTTAATTTAAAGCATATAAAGTTGTTATTATATATATATAATAACAACTTTATATGCTTTATATATGAATTGACTGATTGACAGGCATTAATAAATGCCAAGCCACTTGGCTATTTCTTATTTTTTGGTTTAATAAAAAAGAAAACTCTATCTCAATAAGGGTAAAAATTAGTCAAATCATCCTTTCTCACCAATCAAAATAACAAAAAATGTAATTTACCAAAAAATATATTCATGTAATTGTGTCAATTCAAAGTTTACACATTAGAAATCTTGGCATAGCAGAAAAATTCTTGTATATTATTGGCTCACAGCAACATGGATAATTAAATGACCTGAAAGGTATAGTATTCGTGCCTTGGCAGGAACTAATAAACCACCTTAACAAAAGGGAAGGCCCTAAATTTGTAAAATTTGAAGGTGCTACCTAGTGACAAGAATTAATTAGTGAGAAAATGATGTTGGTACGGTATACAAATTTGGTAGAACAATTGTGGGCGATATGTAACCCGAAATGGTAGGTCAAGGGGTAAAAAGTGGTGAGGGGACATCCGTGAAGTTAATAACTGGACAGTGGAGAGTGGGCTCGCCATATATTATATTATAATCTTTGGTCAAATTTTGAACGTCACTACCCTAACCGAAGGAAATGGCGGCTTTTACAGTTGGAACTTGGCATTATCAACCCTTCCTTTTTGGAAGGCAACATGTCACTCTTGTGCCGCCTTTGCGACAGCGACAGCGACAGGGCACGTAAAGTAATGCCATATTCTTTTCTAAGTAATTTTTCAAATGTGCGCGGAGAATATTTGGGAATTATCCCACGCTTATTCACGTGGACGATCAACCATCCATACTTTCTGCTAATATTCATTCTTCGCATCTTAGGCCCGACAAAACTTTAATTGGAGTTATTCATATTTGTCTCTCTCCTTAACATAATTAAAACTTCACTTCTAAGAATACTCTCTAGTGGAGACTTCGTTTTAGTTCGAGAGCCTCCACGAGTAACACCATATCTCTACAAATATCACCAAATGCTCATACAAGGTATCTCTATTAGAATAGTACTCTCACTCTCTCTATTTGTTTTATTATTGGTAAATAGTTTTAAAGGGGACCATACCCCAAATAAAAAAGAGGGCTCAAAATCCAGATAAAACAAAAAAAAACCATGATTTTTTGACAAGTGGGGCCACACCCCAGAGAAAAAGGCCTAGCATCTAGATAAGAAAGATAAAAACAAAGGAAGAGGAAAACCAGCCATCACAAAGCACAAAGAAAACATCACTACAACAATAGAGAAACTATACATCCACATACAACCAAAAAAAACAAAACACCTAGCAGAAACCTGAAAAATCTTCATTTGAGAACTTTTTTGAAGACCTTTTGGATCTCCTCCATAGCTTTAAACAAGTTGAGGGAAGTGTGCTAAGAGGGGTCCTTGTTAATGGTAGAAATTTCAAGTTTCTTTTCTTTCCCTCCCTTCCAAATCCTTGAAGGAATTACAATGAATTTACATACCTATTTTTCATGAATTTCGGTGAAGTCTAGGAGGGCTTTTTGCATGGTTAAGTGGTCGAGTTGCTTGTTGACAATATTCTCCATTGCCTCTTCCATATCTTTATGCTTCTTAGTAATTGCTTCAATTTTTTCCTAAGTATAGGATTCTTTATCATTAACCTACTTTTCCTTAGTCCTCTCTTCGAGTAAGTGAGCTACGTCCTTAGTCCTTTTCCTCACTCTCTCTATTTTAGTCTCTCTTTTATTATTTATCTTATTTTGGATGTGCCACGAAATTCCCCTTTCTTCTTTGCATTGTATCTTTTGTAGTACCATAGGCCATTATTGGCATTTTGTGGACATTAATATAGATATATAAACTTCATGATTAGTCACTCATTCATATAATGATAACAACCATCTCATTTATCACTTTTTATTAATGTAATCATCTTTCCTAACTTTATTAGGAATTAATATTACATAGATGAATCTATAAGATTAGTAGACATTATTATGGTGGGAAGAAACTGTAGATGTATAAATTGGTTCTCATTAAGAAATTAAATTAATTTGTATAAATATTATAATTTTTAGGAGTGTAAACATATTAGAAAGAATTACAATATTTTACAAAGAATATTAGATTACGAGGGTGGGCCCCAAAATTCTTATATTCATTTATTAAATTCCACATTAGGAACTAATTCGTTATTATTTATACTTCATATTCTTTTGAGCACATGGGAAATTTGAAGGAGGTGCATGCAAGAATCATGGATGAGACCCACATGAAGAAATAACGCAAGAAGCTAAACATAGACAATAGGTTTTAGTGAGAAAAATATAGAGTAGAAAAAAAAGATGCATGAGAAAGAAATTTGGTCCACCAAAATGGAAAGGCTAAAGATAGAAAAGGAATTGATGTGGACACTTTCATGAAAAGAATAAAAGTAGGTGGTGCACAAGGAAAAATAGTTGGATTGAAAATAGTGATCCTAAAGATATAACAAAAAGCATGCAAAGGAAAGGAAACATCTAGGAGAAGAAGAAGTTCCATACAATTCAAAGAGTGAGGAGATGAAAACAAGTGGCATAAACGTTTCCGTACGTAATTGTTAGGTATTTTTTGAACTCCAAGGCTAATAATGGTTTATATTTAACTAGTGAAGGGAAAGTCTCCACTAGTATAAATACCCATTATGGATCATTATAAGAAGAGATACAAAGAGTTATGTTGTTATGCTATTTAGAGAAGAAAGCATGAGTTGAGAACAAAGATATTATTATTGTATGGTGGTTATGTTTAACCGATCAATATGGAATAGTATATCATGGATTCATTTCGCACATGAACTTGTGTGTATCTTTTGACTTACTTTTCTATAAGTGCAATTCTTCCTAAATTTATTACTTTGTTAAACACCTCACTATCAAAATGATAAAATTGGTGGGATCTTGGAATCTCTCACTCCTCGGGCGAACACACTAAGGATTCTTTCCTTAGTGTGATAAGCTAACATAAGGAGATAGTTATATTGACATACATTAAGGTGGTAAAAGTTCCATGCGCATGTATGGTTAAACTAGAATCATAAAAATTGGTTCCATTTGTGGGGCCCATCACTATTAATATATTAAGGCGAGACACAAGAATGATGTTCCTACTTATGTAAGAGAATATTGAGCTCTAACAAGATAAGATAAAATAATATTTCAAACAAAATCATCCTAGTCATAGGAGTTGCTCCCTCAATTTCTACCAAAGGAATTAGGTGAAGAAAAACTTATATCATGATCTCTACAAAAATTTATTTAGTGAACTTCCTAGGAACCTCTATGCTTGGTTAGCACCTATTGTTTAGGAAAAAAATTGAATGTAAGAAGGAAGTACCCTTGAACTCTAGATCATAGTAGGATACTTGCAATATACAATGTAACTTGGATACATGTTGTAGAGTATTGGTGGATAGGTAAGCTTCATAAATACATCCTCAAATATGCAATTTCATCCTTCCTCAGCTAACAAATCATCATTCAACTTATTCCATGAGTTGTTTAGATCACACTTAAGGTAATTTCCACTAGAAATTAAGAAGCTCAAGGTAAATTTGGGCATTGAGAACTTCCCAATTGATGGATAATTTTCCTAACCTTGTGAGTTGTGAAAAAAGGAATGGAAAGGATGGTGATAAATTGAATGCACCATGGATTCTTCATATGAGTGGATGTTGAAAGGCCATAGAAAAATAAAAAATTTCTTCAAAGGGAAGAATCAACCTCACAAACTCGTCGTAGGAGACCAAGGACATTGGATCGAGTAGGAGGGAGAAATAAGTGAAGAGGAATACCTAGAGCATGATGAGATGCATATTGGGATAATGAATGAAGAGGATGAGGATGAGGAGTATGAATTAGATGAAATCCTTATCTTGAGAATCCTTTCCTGAAATTCCACACTTGCTCATGTGACTAGGTCTTAGAAAATAGATGACCAAATACCCATTGAAAATGATAGCGATGAGGAGGTGAAAAAGTAAAAGGAAAGGAGGTATTAGATAGTAGCTTTCCATTTGCATTACAAATAATTACATAAAAACTTAAAAGAATTTAGTCTAACCCTAGCACTTAAAAGCACAAAGATTTGGAATGATGAGCAAGTGCATAAACAACTCAAGTAAGCCGGAGGTGTGCAATCATGTGCACTAATAAGTACCACACTATGAAGCACTACACCATTAAAAAAGTTATCAGTATTGTTGGTGCTCAATCCAGTTCCTTGGATTGAGCTAGTCTTTTTCATGGACTCCCCATAAATTTAACTAATTCTATGTGTTTCATGTTGTTCCTTGTGCTTTTAAGACCAGTATGAGTCAAGAAGGATCCTCGATTTTTAATAGATTTCATTCCTTAGGAAAATAAAAGAGAAGATTCAGTAGAAATGCTAGGGAATGGTTAAATAGATTGATTAATCAAAGTATGAAAGCTTTGGGATCACTAGTGATCGAGATACGACTACATCTTGCAAAGAAGAGCTTGCATGATCAACACTAAATGATCCATTTGCTCCTAAAAGCCGAAGTTATGAAGGTCTAAAAGCATGTAACCCAACCATGAAGTATAAAGCTAAAAGATTGGTTTAAAAACTTGGTTAAAATGGACTTAGTCATTTTTAAGGGGTTTGAGATGTTCAAATGACCATTAATTTCCACTTCTCAAAAGCTACTATTCGTTGGAATTCAAAAACCCATGGGAGACTTAGTTTAAAATCATTAGTGGGTTACTTTTAAAAGGCTGACAGATGTGTATTTGGATTTCAATTTCAGCACCAAAATCAGTGGGGCCACGTGGTAGAAGATCAATGATCAAAGACAGGGCCACATGGTGGGATTCTAACTTTCTTTAAGTGGATGGGATTTTCCGAACCTCAAGTCCATGGAATAAACCATGTTTCAAAGCATTTTGGGTCCGAGGAAAAATACAAAGTCAACAAGGTCAAAAGGGGACAAGTGGCATATTTCTTATGAAGCAAAAAAATTCTAAGTTCCTCAAATTTAAAAGTTGTGATGCGAAGGAAAACTTTGAAAAATTTGATGTTCGGCTACATGGAGCCTTTTCATTGGCATGACTTTCGCGGTCTAACAAATGTGATAGGCTAGGGTAGGTTTGACAATTGCAAAGTGCGTGGAGATTTATCATTATCTCACATATCATAATTGTCGATGTGATTATCAAAGAGTCCGACAATCCATGGAGTGTGGAGTTTTTCTATTGGCTCATGTTTCATGGTTGTCGATTGAGGCTAAGAAAAGGAAAAATGTGAAGTAAGTGTGGAGCTCTCCTATTGGCTCACACTTCACGCTTTTCAAGATCTTAAAAGGGTCTAACATTGTGAAAGGTGTGGGACTTCCTTATTGGTCAATGTTTCGTAGTGGGTAGAGGAAGATAAAAGAAATACTGACATTACAAAGTGCGTGGAGCTTTCTCTTGGCTCACACTTTGTAATTGTAAGATGATACTATCAAAGAGTCCAAAACTTGAGGGGAATGGAAAATTGCTATTGGTTCACATTTCTAAAGTAGAAGACAAGAGCTTAAGGACAACCTAACACGACGATGAAACATGGCATGATCTTATTGGTGTGTATTTCTTAGTACGAAAAACCTTCATAAAGCCAAAGGAAAAGTAAAGGACATAAAAGAAAGGAAGAAAAGGCTTGATACCCGATCCAACTAAATATCGACACATGGAAGAAGGAAAATAAATGTACACATCGACAGAGGCAATCACCGAGCTAATCAAAGGTTTCCACATGTCAAGCTCTTATTCATCTTGACACGTAAATTTTTTTGAGGGCCATATATTTTAATTCCCTTCTCCAAATCTCACAAAATTTATAGCGATGGAAAGGTCTCCTTGAGCCCTTAATTTTGACATCATCAAAATAAGATTTTGATGGTATTTAGTGGGAATAAAATTTCAATTCATTAATGCACATATTAAAATAGCTCTACCACTCGAATCTGATCCGATTTAGCTTATTTCCTTCTTCTATAAGAAAGGAGATGTTGGGGGATGAGTTTAACGGGGTTCCCATGATGTTTTTCAAAGTTTAATTCATGATTAAAAGTGGTTGAAGTTTTAAAATCCACGTTACATGGAAGACATAAATATTCATTAATGACAAGATTAAATCTTATCTCTTACCTCTCTTTCTCTTTCTCATTCTACTATATAATGTAACATCTACCATTTTGTGCGAGGCATATTTGGGGATAGTTGTAGAATGTTTTATTAAATTTTAGGTTCCAGTTTCTATTTTATAAAAAAACATCCGTATGTATCGAGTTCGTAAGGAAAAATTAAGGTGGTTAGGTTATACTGACCATTAACAGGTTTTGAAGGCATTTTCTTATGTACCCTTTCCAAAACTTACATGAATAATATTCTAACTATTTTGATTAAGCTATATTTTCCCATTTCTCTTGTTTTGAACGAATGAATGAGGTAATATAGTTCTCTTACTATCTTTTATTAGCTTTACTATTTAAGTGCGCAATGGTCTTCTTTCTTATCTGTTGTATTCTTCCTCTCTGTGAGCATTGTAGAATAGATTATATTTTGCAGTGGTTCAACTCAGTTGTAAAATCCTAAAGGAATCAATACTTTTGAATAGATTTTATATTTCCTTAAGGGTATTTTGGGTGTACAAGATAAATATAGCAAGTGCTTTATCACATCTCTAACTCCATGATTTGTGGTTAGGATTGTGAATACTGTAGATGGCATTTGTGCAAATTGAGTATCAATGAATGCAAATGTTATTTCACAGACTATGTTAAATTGATTGTTATTTTCAAGAATTGTAGTCAAGGATGGATTATTTCCATGGGAACACTATTATACCAAGGTCATAAAAGAAAACTACCCTCCCCTCCAGATCTCAATTAAAAACAACCAATTATCTTTATACCTGCTAAGCTTATCATACCTGCAAACCATACATATGTTAATTCTGTAAAGTTGAGCTTTAAATTTTTTCGTTACCAATAAAACTTTGCCAAAAATCCCACCAAGTCAGTGATCCAATATCATTAAAATAAGCCTTGGTATAAAATTTTATGTAAATGCAATATCTGAAGTTGTTCATTATCTTCCTTTTTGATCTGTGTTTGACTGTTATCAAGTGCTTATAATAAATCGAGTGACAACTCTTTTGAGAGAAGTATTGTATTTGTGGTTGCACTTGCTTCAAATTAAATTGCACCAACCATAGAGGAAACCAAGCCATGAAATACTTTTTCTATTGAAATCATTCAACTAGGTCCTCTCGACCTTGTTCCGACAAAGCCAAAAGTAGTAAGGTAAAGCCATCCCCTTTGTGAAGGTGCCTCCTGATCACCTCCTTGATTTGAGTCATTGAGTTGAGTGTTAAAAAAATCCTTGGCTATCAACGACAAAAACTTTTCATTGTTCATAACTCTCTCAAATCCAACTAGCTTAGGTTATTTCCTCATCTCCTAGGGGTACTATTTTGGGAGCTAACACCTGAGTGGAATACTGGGCTTACTGAGGATAAGGCAGTCTTAATTCAATTATGTGACCATTTCTCTAGATATTGATACAAGTTGATAAGTATTTTGGTTTCTAAAGTGTGAATTCTCATCAACAACACCTGAAGGGAATGACATTGTTGTTGGGGATAAGATAGTCTCAATTCACTTATGTGACCATTTACCGAGTTATTGATACAATTTGATAAGTTTTTTAGATTTCAAAGTGTGAATTCCTATCAACAACACCCAACTAGCACCATTTTCTTAGAACTAAGGATTATTCTAATGCTCTATTATCCCGTTAACAACACTCGAGTGACACCATTTATGGGGACTATCTACATAGATTATACATGTTTAAAGGTTACATCTATTTATAGAATTTGTTATTCTAGTGGAGAATCCATACAAGTAAAGTGATGTACAGATGGTTTCATCCTATTACGACTATTTATTTTCTTTATACTTTGCAAAATTATAAGGACTACAATATTCCTTTAAATCTAATCCCATAAAAGAAGTTGTTTCCCGAGTTTGAGTATGTTTGGAAAAAGAAGCAGTCACATGGAATAAATTTACATCTAGTAGTTGATCAAAGTTTAAAGAGTAGTTGCATTCAAGTCAATAAGCTTGATATTCCACTAGTTGAAGACTACTCGACACATTTGAAAAATATGAAGAATTTGGTAAGTCTAATCCTAATCTTTCATTTACTAAAGAGAACCAGGGATTTGGTTTAGAGTATACTCTGTTGTGGAAGCCTTCATCGATTTCTCAAAATCCATCAAATCAACATACTCATGTTCAAAGACTAGATACATCATCCTCCAACTATAACTCCTATGTAAAATAACATGGCTACCCCCTCCTAGAGAACCTTTAAAGGTTAATACTTATACACCTACTGCGAATTTAATGAAAGGAAAGGTTATCCAAATTATTTCCCAATGAGATAAAAATGAGGTTTCCTAAGTTTAAAGGAAATAATGCTATTAGTGGTGATCATCATTCAAAGTTATTTCAAAATATGATGGATGATTATGAGGTTAATTTTGAGGATGCATATGTAAAATTGTTTGTACATACTCTAGAAGAAGATGCTTGTAAATGGTTTAAAGCATTGCATGATGGATCAATCGATTAAGGATAGGAGACGAAAAATGCATTTAGGGTTTCATATGGTGATAGGAAAATCTAAGGTTTATATTGTCTAAGTTTGATAACATTAAAAAGAATCCTAATGAGTGTGTCAAAGACTTCAATACCAGATTCAATAAAACCTTGAAAATATTTCCCAATAGCATTTCTAAATCATTATCTCACATATCTTAATTGTTAGATGTGATTATCAAAGAGTCCGAAAACCCGTGGAGTGTGGAGTTTTTCTATTGGCTAATGTTTCATGGTTCTTAGTTGAGGCTAAGGAAAAGGAAAAATGTGAAGTAAGCGTGGAGCTCTTCTATTAGCTCACACTTCACAATTTTCACCAAGATCTTAAAAGGGTCTAACATTGTGAAAGGTGTGGGACTTCCTATTGGTCAATGTTTTGTAGTGGGAAGAGGAAGATAAAATAAATATTGACATTACAAAGTGCGTGGAGCTTTCTCTTAGCTCACACTTTGTAATTGTAAGATGATACTATCAAAGAGTCTCGAAAACTTGAGGGGAATGGAAATTTGCTATTGGTTCACGTTTCTAAAGTAGAAGACAAGAGCTTAAGGACAACCAAATACATGATGATGAAGCATGACATGATCTTATTGGTATGTATTTCTTAGTATGACAAACCTTCATAAAGCCAAAGTAAAAGTAAAGGACATAAAAGAAAGGAAGAAAAGGCTTGATACCCGATCCAACTAAATATCGACACATGGAAGAAGGAAAATAAATGTACACGCGTCAAATCCGAGGCAATCACCAATCTAATCAAAGGTTTCCACATGTCAAGATCTTATTCATCCTGACACGTAAATTTTTTGAGGGCCATATATTTTAATTCCCTTCTCCAAATCTCACAAAATTTATAGTGATGGAAAGGTCTCCTTGAGCCCTTAATTGTGACATCATAAAAATAAGATTTTGATGGTATTTAGTGGGAGAAAAGTGGGAATAAAATTTCAATCCATTAATGTGCATATTAAAATAGCTCAACCACTTAGAATCTGATCTGATTTAGCTTATTTCCTTCTTCTACAAGCAAGGAAAAGTTG
The DNA here is from genome assembly GCA_018340775.1 of Taxus wallichiana var. yunnanensis. Lineage (NCBI taxonomy): Eukaryota > Viridiplantae > Streptophyta > Pinopsida > Cupressales > Taxaceae > Taxus > Taxus wallichiana. The sequence goes on along the minus strand of CM031236.1, from coordinate 275,368,137 downwards.
GGGGATGAGTTTAACAGGGTTCCCATGATGTTTTAAAAAGTTTTATTCATGATTGAAAGTGGTTGAAGTTTTAAAATCCATGTTACATGGAAGACATATATATCATTAATGACAAGATTAAATCTTATCTCTTCCCTCTCTTTCTCTCTCTCATTCTACTATATAATGTAAAAGTCTTCCATTTTGTGCGAGGAGGCAGTTTTGGGGATAGTTGTAGAATTTTTTATTAAATTTTTAGGTTCCAGCTTTCTATTTTATAAAAAAATCTGTATGTATCGATTTCTATAAGGAAAAATTAAGGTGGTTAGGTTAGACAACCATTAACAAGGTTTTGAAGGCATTTGTTTATGTACCCTTTCCAAAACTTACATGAATAATATTCTAACTATTTTGATTAAGCTATAATTTCTTGTTTCTCTTGTTTTGAATGAATGAATTAGATAATATAGTTCTATTTCTATCTTTCATTAGCTTTACTTTTTAAAGTGCGCAATGGTCTTTCTTATCTTTGTATTCTTCTTGATACTATGAGCATTGTAGAATATATTATATTTTGCAGTGGTTCAACTCAGTTGTAAAATCCTAAAGGAATCAATACTTTTGAATAGATTTTCTAATCCCTTAAGGGTATTTTGGGTGTACAAGATAAATATAGCAAGTGCTTTATCATAGCTCTAACTCCATGATTTTTGGTTAGGATTATGAATACTATAGATGGAATTTGTGCAAATTGAGTATCAATGAATGCAAATTCTATTTCACAGATCATGTTAAATTGATTGTTCTTTTCAAGAATCACAGTCAAGGATGGATTATTTCCATGGGAACACACTATTATACCAAGGTCATAAAAGAAAACTACCTCCACCCCCCGGATCTCAATTAAAAACAACCAATTATCTTTATACTGCTAAGCATATCATACTTGCAAACCATACATATGCTTATTCTGCAAAGCTGAGATTTAAATTTTTCGTTACCAATAAATCTTTTCCAAAATCCCACCAAGTCTGTGATCCAATATCATTAAAATAAGCCTTGGTATAAAATTTTATGTAAATTCAATATCTGAAGTTGTTCATTATCTTCCTTTTTGATCAATGTTTGACTGTCAAGTGCTTACAATAAATTGAGTGATAACTCTTTTGAGAGAAGTATTGTATTTTTGGTTGCACTTGCTTCAAATTAAATTGCACCAACCATAGAGGAAACCAAGCCATGAAATATTTTCCTCTATTCAAATCATTCAACTAGGTTCTCTCAGCTTGGTCCTGACAGAGCCAAAAGTAGTTGGTCAAGCCATGCCCTTATGAAGGTGCCTACCGATCACCTTGTTGATTTGAGTCATTGAGTTGAGTGTTAAAAACATCCTTGGCTATCAACAACAAAAACTTTTCATCGTTCATAACTCTCTCAAATCCAACTAGCTCAGGTTATTTTCTCATCTCCTAGGGTGCTATTTTGGGAGCCAACACTTGAGTGGTACTATTTCAAGGATAAGATAGTCTCAGCTTGATTATGTGACCATTTCTGAGTTATTGATACAAGTTTATAAGTATTTTGGTTTTTAAAGTGTGAATTCTCATCAACAACACTTGAGTGAAATTTTTGTTGGGGATAAGATAGTCTCAATTCACTTATGTGACCATTTACTTGAATTATTAATACAATTTGATAAGTTTTTTGGATTTCAAAGTGTGAATTCCTATCAACAACACCCAAGTGGCACCATTTTCTTAGAATTAAGGATTATTCTAATGCTATATTATGTTGTTAACAACACTTGAGTGACACCATTTATGGGGACTATCTACATAGATTATACATGTTTAAAGGTTACATCTATTTATAGAATTTGTTATTCTAGTGGAGAATCCGTAAAAGTAAAGTTGGGACAGACTGGTTTCATCCTATTACGACTATTTATTTTCTTTCTACTTTGCAAAATTAGAAGGATTACAATATTCCTTTAAATATAATCCCATATAGAAGTTGTTTCCCAAGTTCGAGTATGTTTGGAAAAAGAAATAGACATGGAATAATCGTAGTTGATCAAAGTTCAAAGAGTAGTTGCATTCAAGTTAATAAGCTTGATATTCCACTAGTTGAAGACTACTCGACACATTTGAAAAATATGAAGAATTTGGTAAGCCTAATCCTAATCTTTCATTTACTAAAGAGAACCAGTGATTTGGTTTAGAGTATACTCTGCTGGAAGCCTTCATCGATTTCTCAAAATCCATCGATCAATAGACTCATGTTCAACACTAGATACATCATCCTCCAACTATAACTCCTATGTAAAATAACATGGCTACCCCCTCTGAGAACCTTTCAAGGTCAATACTTATACACCTATTGATTTTAATGAAAGGAAAGGTTATCCAAATTATTTCCCCAATGAGATAAAAATGAGGTTTCCTAAGTTTAAAGGAAATAATGCTATTAGTGGTGATCATCATTCAAAGTTATTTCAAAATATGATGGATGATTATGAGGTTAATTTTGAGGATGCATATGTAAAATTGTTTGTACATACTCTAGAAGAAGATGCTTGTAAATGGTTTAAAGCATTGCATGATGGATCAATCGATTAAGGATAGGAGACGAAAAATGCATTTACGGTTTCATATGGTGATAGGAAAATCTAAGGTTTATATTGTCTAAGTTTGATAACATTAAAATGTAACGCCCTGATTTTTGTAAGTTATCATGGTAATTACTTTCTTGATGTTGTAACTGCTGAAATGAAGGCAAACATGTTAAGATATATATTTTGATCTTAAGGGAATGTGTTGCTAATCTGGATTCTTGCATACTGTAATTTATTTGCATGGGACAACAGTTATTGTTACTTGTGTGTTTGCTGATGTGACGAAAAATTGTCGTATGCTTGCTGAACTCTATTCGCTGATTGACAGCACACCTTGAATCAATTCCATTGATCCAAAGTATGCTGTGGCCTTCTTGTGATCACTTTGACGATTTACTCTTGAACCGAACTGAAGGTTGATATAAATGTGCAGCACCTGATTTTAGGTATGAACAGCTGGCACGTAGATGCCAACGATGAAGGTTTGATTCACGAACCATGCACTGTCGTAACGTGAGATCCCGTAAGGCGATAAATGCCTGGATGCGGGTGGCTCAGGCATGTTAATGTGGGACGAAATGCCCTGCACAGTGTTGAAATTTGATGACAGTCGGAAAGACTGGATTGGAGGTTGATTAGTGTTAGGTGTTAGAGGGAATTAGATCCTAATCTAATCCTAAGTTCTACCTTACATCCTAAACTACTATCCTAAGTGGATTTTTAAATTCTAAAATGATAAACATAGACCTAAGTTCTATTAACCTAAAGACTAGGCGGTGACCTAGGTTTGAACACTATTATGAATCCTAAACTAATCCTAACCTAGAAGGGGATGCACAGACCCATGGGAAAGGATAAGGATGAAGGGGAATTAAATGGAAATTAATGTGAGTCCTTGCGTGGACAGCGCCAAGTTTGGCGGGAACAGGAAAAAGGTGGAGGTATCTAGTTGGTCATGGAACTAAACTTGGTTTGCATGCAAAATTTGAATTTGGTGGTTCACCAACCCAAGTCGGCGGTGGCGTGAGGAAATAGAAAAAGGTAGAGCCTTTAATGCATTTAATTTTTTTGGTCTTCATGACTGATCCCTTGGAAAGAGTTTGGAGGAATTTTTGTTGGTCATTTGTGTTTGCTCGGGTTTTTGAGAAGTTGCTCTGCATTTGGTTTTTGATTGGTTCAGTCGAACCAGTTGTGTTTGGTTTCTGTCTCTGTTCTTTGGAAATTGAAGGCCGTTTGCTGAGCCTGAAGAGGAAGGGATTGTTTGGAAGCTCGTTGCTGTCGCCGTGGAAGGAAACACCTTCTGTAAATGTGGTTTTCTTCGAGTTTCGAGGAAGAATTTGTAGGCATGTTAAGCCCTTCTCTTTAAAACACTTGCTTTACTTAAGCGTCTCATTAAAACAACCCTGCTCTTGGGTTTTGGGTTTATTCGATTTTACTGTCATTGTTTGAAATGATATGGGTAGAATCGTTTTCTTGTTATTGTGATTCGAACTGTCCTTGCATTTTTAATTGAGTGGAAACACCTCCATGTTGTGCTGGTTTGTTTGACAGTAATGGGGAATTCGTCATGTGTGTTATGAAACTGTACATGTTGTATGAGTTTGTTTTCATTATTGAAACAATCGTTCTTTTGCTAATACGAACTAGAATGATGGAAAGTATTAGCTATGCGAGTTGTTGAAGTTGTTTCTTTACTGAAATCTTTAAAAAGGAAATAAGACCCTTTTCCTTCTGCTGTTTTGGGTTTAGAAGGTAATAGCATTTTGGATTTTAAAGGAACTGGAATTTGAGTTTTATTTGAGGATTACGAGCTCGGTTAGAAGGAAATGATAGTAATATAATTATTACTTGTGCTTCTCCTTTGTATAAATGGACGAATACGACTTGGGTATTCGTTGGAGTTGGAAAAAGAAATTGTTTTTCTTCTGAACTTATAAATGATTACATTCTTTTCTTGCTTTGTGATGGAAGGTTGATTTTGTTGTGTTTTATGGAAGCAATTTGATCTTCCAGTTCGGACTGTAGTCGTGAGAACGAGCTTGGCTTGTATTTCTGTGCAATAAATGATTATATTCTTTCCTTGCTGTGATGGAAAGTTGATTTTATAGTGTTCTATGGATGCGGTTGATCTTCTAACTCAAACTGTTTTTGTGAATACGACTTGGCTTGGGATTTCTGTGCAAGTAAATGGAAAAACATGGAAATTTGGTTTGCTGTTTGAGTCTGTCCTTAATGTACCAAGCTTATGTATCTAATACCCTTATGCGGGTTTGCCTTGATAGAGTTATTGATATATGAATATTACATTTTGAGTTGTACCTCATTAGGAAAAAGGAAAATGCTGTTTTGGATTTAATGATTGATCGAGGTAGAACTCAAACTGGGCATTCATTGCTTATGGTATATTGAATGGAAACTGTACAGGTTATGTGAGTTGCTTTTCAATGTTGAACGATTGTTCTGTTATCTTTATAAGTTGAGCTATCATGCTAAGATAAACACGATTTGGGTGTTTTTATTTCATTCTAAACAAAATGATTGTTTCTTAATGAAATTATAGGGAAACGAATTCTTCTTCTTATCTGTTTTTGATTTGATAGAAACAAGATGGTTGGGTTTAATGAACTTTATAAGTTCAACTTGATAGAGATGACAGTGGCATTTAGATGGTTTCCTGAGTGCTGTGTTTTTCTGTACAAACGGAATATTTAAATGTTTCTTGCGGTCTCCGATTTTGCACAGTCATTTTAAAGAAATGAAATCGACTTGAGTAATTCTTGTTGAGTTGAATAAAATGGTTGTTTTCTTATTAAATAGTGAAAGGAATGAATTCTTCTCCTTTTGCTGTTTGAATTCTGGAAATAGCAATTATAGAGCTTTACTGTGCAAAATGAATTGGACTTGCTGTAGGTAACAACAAGGTGCAAATGAATAGTTATGAACTGTATGCGTTCATGGATATAGAAGGTCATGTGAATATTGATTACGTGATTGTATAAGCAAGTTATTTGGTTAAAAATACAAGAAAGAAGTATGGAGTCTTCTAGTACAGTAAGTACATAGTATGCATCTTTATACTGCTTGTTTTATGATAATAAAATGTTTTACTAACCTGTTTATGGCATTCGTATGAGCCTGAATTAAATGAAGTATTGATAAGGACGATAAGTTCTTCCTTGTTTTCATTTAAAGCTGATTATGAATGAAATTATTCTTGCTGTTGGAAAGTGAATTCCGAATGGATTTTGTAAGTTTCACTCTAAACTGTTATCTTGATTTGTGTCTCGTTTGGATTCAATTTTAGGACAGTCATGAGGAAAGAAATAGGAATGTGAATGGAAAACTTGGAAAAATGATCTTTTCTTCTCTCATACAGTTGGAAATCTATAATTGTTTAGGAACGAATTTTGTATTGCTTGGGTATGAGTAACTATATTTATTGTTGTTTACTTTCTCGTATTTGATTTCTTGAATCAAATGAGATGCATGAACTGAAAGGAAAGTAATTGGTTTACATTTCAGTTAGTTTTACCCTTTGCATTTATTACTAATGAAAGGAATGGAAAGGATAACAGTTATGTTATAACAACAGTATGCTACTTGTATTCCTAAACTTTACAAATGTTGTAATCTGGAACTTTGAAGGAAATTGCTTCTTGTATGGTTATGTGGGAAATAGGACAGCAATTCTTTGGCTGATTGGGATGGTATTTAGATGGTTCAGTTGTTATGCTGTCCATTCTTTTGATGCTTAATTCTTGATTGATGTTCATACTGTCATTTCATAAAAGCAGGGTTCTTTTATTGAGACAGTTAATTAGAAGCACCTCATTTTAATGACAAGTGCTTAATATGCTCAGTTCAATGAACTGACCCGTGCAAGTAATTTTGTAGATGGAACTTGATTAAAACGAAGACATGGTTGTTTTCTGATGCTTCTTTTGATTGTCTGAAGATGAATTGTATTTGTTAGTTATTATTCCTCTACGAGGAATTGTGAAAAGAAGAAAGTACATTCTTCTATCTATGAGTTGTAATGATGTTTTATATAAACAAAGTCCAGTCAGTTGGATTGGCAGATGTATGGATTATGAAATGGATTGATGAATACAAATACAAGTGTGATATTTTAATAACTATATCAGTTTGATATTGTTGATTAAATTGGAAATATAATGTTATTTCTTGATTGGGAATTATTTAATTGTCCTTGGATGGATTTAAAAGGAACTGATATCTATTCTTACCTAAATGCAACTTTTAAGTTGAAATGTGCAATTAGTTCATACTTTGGGTTAAGATGAATTTTTAATTGACATTAAAGGGATTAGGAAGAATATGATTCCACAACTGATAGGTATTCAGGATTAGCTTGGAAGCTAAGGAATATCAATTAACTTAGGAGTAGCCGAACTTCATTTTCGAACTCCATTAATAGCCTCGTATGTTAAATTCAGAAAGAAAGGATATGGGATAAATATATCCAGGGCTAATGGACCTTAACTATGTAAGGTTAAGGAGAATAAATGAATACATTTATTGGGAATTAGACCTCATTTAAATGACGTCTAATAAGTTGGAATTCTGAATTTAGTTACAGTTGTGAAAAACTTGGTTAAGTTTAATAGGTTAAACTTATCACGTCCGTCGGTAACGGGCTGCTTAATCCAATGATTAAGAAGAGAACCAAGTAGAGAAAATGCAACCCTTCGGTATGAAGGAGAAGATGCATAGCAAGCTAGAAGATGGATTTAGTCTCTCTTAGCTATATACAACTATAACGGGAACGAGGATAAAGGATCAACATGGTTGCTGAAAGTTGATCTTAAATATTAAGATCATATCCAAATCACTTGAGTAGGATGTGTACTCTCGATGGGAGGATTCCATAGGACATTGACATACGCCAGCTACAACACGGTGTCTTCATGAAGATGGGGTCTTCATGACGACACAATGTTATAGCTGACATATTACAATGCCCTCCCGAATTAAATCATCAAGAATACATAGGCTGAATGTTAAGTTCTTAACTGGGGATAGGAGTATGATCACGTATACGGAGTGACTCCGAGAGGACTAAAGATAACTAGACACATGGAGTCATGGGGAACGACACCGTATGTCTGCGTATCTTTAGTCACCATGAGTGCCTTCCTATATTTGTTCATATTGCTAGTGGAAATTGGAAGTTTGAATCTGACCTTAAATTGAAAGGACTGGTAGGAACCAGGAAAGACCATTCTAGATAACAGGTGAAGTGAGGTGAAGGACGTATTCCATTGGTGTGTATCACATCCAGGAATATGATCATGCAAAGCATGTGAAAATCTTTGGCCAAAGTATCGCAAGTGCTGGTTGCGTTGTCCTAATCACTTAATTTAAGATGCGAGATGTCGATGAATATCGATAATGAGATATTCAGATAGGCTTCTTAAATGGATCACTTCGATAACCGGAAACGGTTAAGAAAACTTGTATATATAATATACTATGCATGAATGAACATGAAGGATCGGTAGTTGCCGAGTCATGAAATGAGAGATCGTTGAAACTCCGAGCCATGAAAATGGGAGATCGGCGAGTTCTTTGAGTCATTTACTTTAACATATAGAATCTTTATAAGATTGAATGGCACTTTGAATGTGTGTTCCATAGTGCAAATATGTGAACAAAGAACATTAGTTTTAAGAGGAAATTGTGTGTTCCAAACTGTATTGTTTGGGTAGAGAACAATTATTAAAACTTGAACGTGTGTTTGAATTATATAATTCATAACGAGAAACGTTATATAAAAAAATAAAATTTTTTTCCCTTGTTCTAGTATCTTAAAATGGGGATGTTACACTAATGAGTGTGTCAAAGACTTCAATACCCGATTCAATAAAACCTTGAAAATATTTTCCAATAGTATAAGACCCTGATGAATCTCATCTTATTAAGTATTCCTATTCATTTGATAAGAAAGAAACATACTACATAAGAGACAAAAATCCTAGAAATTTGAGACAGGATTTTACCCTGGCTATCCAGATTGAGAATAATATTAAAGTAGCTGAAAATTCCACCAAAGAGAGAGGGTGTGAAGTTGTTTAACCCAGAAAAGCCTCAGACTAATAAGATAGTTGACCTTGAAGAAGTTGTCAAAAATTTGGGTCAATTAAATAAATTTCTTATAAGTTAGCAAGAGCTAAAAAGGGATTGTCTTCCAATCCTCAAAATCAACATCAAATAACTCAGTAAAAAATAGATTTGGAAATCAAGCTAGAGGAGAGCACCGAGCTAAAGATAGAGGAAAGAGACATATGGGTTTAGGTAGTAATCAAAAAAATTATAGAGATAACAAAGTAGTTCCTGACCCTTTAGTGGGAAGAGTAGATGCTATTAAGGAAGAACATGCAATTGATTTGTGTGAAAAATTATTTCTACCTCATGTGCCTTGTGATCCACGTACCAATGATGACAGTGATGAAGCTGATTTTAGTGATGTATGCATGATGGAATGATAACCAGAATGTGTGCAAGATGTATCTTCTATTGATCTCTCTTATGCCTGAACAACAGTTGATTCTTGGACTTATGTTGAAAAGGTTAGGTCTCTCCCTATTGAAATAAATGTTGAGGCTGATTTGGCCGAACATTTTATATTTCCTAATCATGATTTTGAGTATTGAAAAGCCTTGATGATCAAGAAATATGATGGTGGTGTTCCTTCTAGTGAGGATAGAAAATTATTGATCAATGTTGCATTTCTCAGGAAAAGGAATACAATCTCATAAAATAGACAAGTTAAAGGATGTACTCTAACTAAACCAAAGAAAAGATGCATTTTCTTTCTAACATCCACAAAGAATATACTCGAAAAATGTGTTAAATAGAAATCCTATCATTTAACCCGAGCCAAAAATTTCTTCCCAAAATCCCAATAAAAATAACCTTCTACCACTAGAAACAATCAGTAACATTGCCTTCCAATACTCCTCTTCCCAAATATAATGTGTGTGATAGGGCCCATATTTTAAGTCAAATAAATATTATCGTCCCCATTATAGAATTGTTAAGAATCCCTTAGCATTGAGTATGTGGGCTTTAATGAAGATGAATTTGTTGCTTATAAAGATCCTATTGATGAAAAATCATCCCCCACAATTATTGAAGATGAGGTACATGGAACTAAAGAAGAAATGAAAACTCATTTTGAGCTATATTTGGTAACTTATTTAGTGGAAACATAATTGGATGTTGACCCCTTTTTCACATCCCTTATTGTAAATGGGTGGATCTTACACAATTGTATGTTTGATTCTAGAGCTTCATGTAACATCATGCCTCTTGCAGTCATGAATGAGTTAAACCTTAAGATAAATGCTTCTTTTGGTAGATGTTATGCTATGGATTCTAGAGAGGTGTCTGTGGTGAGATATGTTAAAGGATTGATTATGTAATTGGAAGCACATCCAGAAAGTACCTAACCATGCATGTTGTCATTATTGATTGCCCTGCCAAATGGGGATGTTGTTTTTAAGAAAGTGAGTATCTAGTGTGGGAGGAAGTGTCCAAATGGATATGTCTTATGCTTCCATACCATTGGAAGGGAAATTGGTCAATTTATATAGAGAAGATAAGATGCTACATCTCATTGAAGATCCTAACAATGCTTCCTATGAAGTACTTTTTGTTAATGTTAACATGGAAAATTTTATTGGAAATGCTGATTTTGAAGACTAGTGTCTAGATGCAAATGCTCAGTTTGAAGACCCTGAGGTCCTATGGACCATGACATTTGATGGAGCATGCTCAAGTAGTGGTAATGGTGTAAGAGTGGTGTTGAGTTCTCCAAACAAGTGAGTCTTTCAATTTTTCTTTTAAATTGAATTTTGAATGCACCAATAACGTGGTTGAGTATGAAGCACTATTGCTAGGATTAAGAATTTCTTAGAGGCATGGGATAAAAGACCTTATAGTTAAAGGGGAATCTGAATTATTAATCAAACAAGTGAGAAAATTGTATGAGGCAAAAAAATAAAAGGTTAAAATAGTATAAGAGTGCAATTTGGGATCTCATTGCATGATTTGATTCATTCAATATTTTATACATGAGAGAAGCCAAAATGTAGTAGATGATAGGTTGGTAGTCTTGGAATCATAGTGTGATAATCAAGATTCATCCCCTTCAGTAAATTTGAAGTGAAATTATTGGTTCGACCTTATATACATGATAATATTTGAAACTAAAAATTATTTGATAATTATTCGGACATCAAAAGATTTATGAATTAGCAAGGTGAGTTCAACGACTAGATCATTGATTTAGAACATATGATAGAGGTGTATGAGGGAAAGAAACACTTTTTAGTAAAGAGGTAATTCAATTAAAATTTAATGTAATCTTAATGGGGTTAGTTATTTTATAATCTGCCTTTGATAGTACTTGATAAAGTATTTTACAAATATGCTACTTTTCTAAGAGATGTTGTGGAGTGCAATCTGGGTTCATGTCAAGATCCTAGAAATTTTTGGTTAGGCAGTAGTTTGAATAAGGATGAAAGGGAGGCTTATAATAAGCTGCTAAGAAAGTATCAAGACTTCCTTGTATGGTCTTATTATGAGTTGAAGGCTTACAAGGAGGACTTGTTTCAACATGAGATACCTATTAGTGCAGGATCACAACACCCTAATGTCCCGGTGTGAAGTGGGGAATTCGGTGTGATTTCCCAACTTGGTACCATATCTCAAGTTGTGGGACTTGAAAAACTTGAGATGGACCTCCGAAGAAGCCGCTTCTTTCTTCCTAATCTACTCGCTACAAGCTACTCTAGTGTAGGCGAACCTATTCTATCCTAATCTAATATTCCAAGGGACAAAGAGAGAGAGAGAGAGGTGAAAGAGCTACACTAAGTGGTGATACACCAAAAAAGGAAGTGGTTGAATCATAGACATGACCACTTGAAGTGGAGAGAGGTGAGCAGAGGAGAGGGTGGACAAGATGCACCACAAACCAAAGATAGATTTCGCATAGACACCACTTTGAAACCCATTAAGCACATGTCCTCAGACCTATAATGAACATCGGGGTATGCATGAGAATACCCCAATGATGAGAGGTAATAAGAGACAACAAAATAAGCCAAGGATGGACAGATGTACCATGAAACAAGTTTTATTGCTCTAAAATTTTACACAAGACATCATTAGTGGGAAAGAGGCAAGAAAATTCCATTACAGAGCCATGGGAGTAGGATTAGACTCTGCGTTCTACCCTAAGGAAGAAAGAGAGAGGGGGCAGTGGAGAAACAACGACCAACCTTTTGAATATGCCCCTCTATTACAATATATAGGAAGAATAAGAGAGAGAGGAGGGAAAATTCAAATCCTACTTCAACCACCTAGAGATACGCATTGAATCCTACTTTGAAAGCTCAACCACTATCAATCAATGCCTTTCTCAAATCCACCCCAAATCTGTCATGTCTGGTTCCTTGGCAGATCAAATTGAATCAAATCTAGTAGTTGGAGAAATCGGGCTCTGTATTAATGGCCTGGAAGATGTTTTCCATTTTTCACCCACCAAAGCTTGTTAAGAATGATATTTTATGTTTCCATGGCATAAAGGGTGTTGAGATGTTTCTAAAAAGTCCTCTCCCACCCAAATTTGAGTCTCTAGTCAAAATATATGGCCATTTGAATATTTGGGTTGTGGGTGCACAATATTTTAAAGAGTTTGTCGTGCTCGAGTCTACGTGGCAGCCCTCGGGCACCTAGAGATTTGGCCCCTACCTTTCACTTTTGAAATCATGCCATACTGACACGTGGCGGCTTCCATGAGCTCCTTGGGCTTCTTTGTATTTTTCCCGAGTCTCTTAGCTTAGCGGGGCCAAAAATCCAACCTTGGACACGTGGTGGCCTGACGCTTGTTTAGAAACCTGCCCCAAATTTTAACTATGAAATAACGCCATCTTGAAATTTGGCACCCTCCGCTGAGTCGAAGATTTTTCAATGGCTAGTGTAACTTTTTGGGGCTTTGTATGCGTGGAAGCTTGGTGCTCGTTTGGGTCTGCCCCTTTGGATTTAATCTTTAGAGGTGCGACATTTGGACAGTTGGTAGTTTCCGTTGTCTCCTCCATACTTAGTCATTTTTTGGGCCCATTTTGAACCATTTACGAAGCCCGAAGACTTTGAATCTTTGCCATTTCTTTTCCTTTGAGCCTCTGGTTCTTTGACACTACTCAGCTTCCTACCCGACCCTGCTATTCCATTTCCGAGCTTTCCTGTAATTTGTTTGTTGGATTTGAAGCACGGGTTTGCTTGACAAAGCCATTTCTTGAATTTCTTCTTGCATGGGGTCATTTGATCTTTCGCAGGCCTTGTCACTCCATTGTAGAGTTCCTTTGTTTCCTGATTGTAGGATTTGAATGTGAATTCTTTAGCTTCTTCTTGTGCGGGGTCGTGGCTTATCAATTTTTTAGGGGGTAAAATATGGATAACAATACACTTAGCACCCAACACTAATCATTTTAGACAGTAGAGGCCTCTTAACCATATTTTTGCAACAAATATGCAAGAAGAATTATCCATTTCCAAATATGGACAATTTATCCATTTCCAAATATCAACAAATCCTCACTTAAAGATAATTATCCATTTCCAAACATGGACAATTTATTGCAAAAGGTAATATGATCGGAGATGTTATCTACATTGGATGGATTCTTTGGATATATCCAATTGGTGGTGAAGCAATCGAGCAATTCAAGACTGAATTCACTACCCCATGGGAACTTATATCTATGCTAAGATGCCATTTGGATTAATGAATGATGGAGAAAATTTTCAAAGGGCCATGGATGTGGCTTTCTATGGTCTTATCAATGGGTTTATGGTAATATATCAAGATGACATAATTGTTTTCTTGAAGAAAGGGGTGACCACTTGGGGAACCTTGAAAAAATGTTGTTAAGATGTAGAGAGTATGGGATTTCATTAAATCCTAAGAAGTTCCATTTTTGCGTGCAAAAGATGAAGTTGTTGGGACACATTGTGTTACAAGGAGTCATGATTGATCCAAAAAGGGTGGAAGTAATTAGTAAGGTTCCCATGCCTATGTCCAAGAATGGCATTCAGTCCTTTAGACAAATAAATTTTGTGAGACGGTTCATTTCTAATTTTGTAGAGCTAACTATCCCCATAAAAAATATGTTAAAAAAGGATCAGGTCATTAAGTGGGAAGAAGGGGATATCTAATCATTTAATGGAATACATTAGGCACTCAAAACTGCCCCTATATTGACTAGCCCTGATTATAGAAAGGAATTTCAGATGTTTTCATTTGCCTTTGAATTCACTATTGCCTCTATGTTGTTACAAAAGAATGAAGAAGGTCATGAAAATCCTATTGCCTTTTTTATCAAAGCATTGTAAGGATTTGAGCTGAAATATTATGTCATGGAAAAGAAAGTTTTTCTCTTGTCAAAGAAACCAAGATCTTCGAAGTTATATTCTTAGATCAAAGATTATAATCTATGTGCCTCACACAATGGTGAAGGACATCTTGTCTCATATGGAAGTATCTAGTAAAAGATGCAGATGGGTTAACAAGCTTCAAGAATATGACATGGACATAAAAACTACCAAGCTGGTGCAAGGTCTAGGCCTTGTAAGGTTGATGGTGGAGAGAAATCTGCAAGTAGTTGACATATACAATGTTGAAGAAGATGGGCCAAAACCTCATGAAAAGGTAAGAACTTTATCTTGGTATAAATATATTGTATATTACTTGATAAATATGAATTTTCCTATAAACTTAGATAAGAATCAAAGAAGGACACTCAAGCTAGTTTTTCAAAAGTATTTTTAATGATCATGGAATAAATTGGAAGAACCTAGAGGGAGTTTTACTAAGATGTGTCACTCGAAGAAGAAGCACCTAAGATAGTTGTAGAGTTTCATGGGGGAGTATGTGGAGGTAATTTTGCTGGGAGAGTCATTGCTCATAAATTTTGAGGGAAGGTTATTGGCAGCCTTCATTATTCAAATATATTTCCTTGTTGGTTAGAAGGTGTGATAGTTGTCATGTTTTTGGAAGATTGAAAGCCTCTGGGGCCCTATCCTGCAGACTATGTCTATAGAAGCCCCATCAAACAATGGGGACTAGATTTTATTGGTGAGATATTAGACTCTTCAAGTTATGGACATAAGTGGATATTGGTGTCCACTAACTACTTCAGTAAATGGGTTGAAGCCATTCCTACTAGGAAAGCAACTCATCAAGTAGTCATGGAATTTATTCTCAATAACATAATCTTTAGATTTGGGGTGCCTAGCCAAGATAGTTGCTGAAAATTCCATGAGCTTCGAGTTAAACCATTAGCAATATGGAATGCTTTTGGCTTGTGCATGAAATAATAATCCTCAAGGAAATGGCCAAGCTAAATCTAGTAATAATAACTTGCTTAAGATCCTCAGAAGAACATTGCAGAAAAACAAAAGGAAATGGGGTGAGAAACTGAAATTTGCACTATGGGATGATAGAGTTACCACCAAGAGGTCAACTAGAAAGAGTCCTTTTGAGATATTTTATGGACTTAAATCCCTTTTTCCTTGCACTTTCAAATTTAAACATATCATTTAATGCAAAAATTTGAAGATGGAGAAGAAGTAAGTCCATACTATAATATAATCAATTAGATTATGGAATTAGATGAAGAAAGAAGACAGTCTCATCAAATACATGTCAAGTTCAGAGAAAATTCAAAAAAATATATAACAAGAAGGTAATTCCAAGATTTTTCAATGTTGGAGACTTGGTCTTGTTATGGGACAAAAAACATGAAGACAAGGGAAAGCATGGAAAATTTGATGCCCTATGGATGGGACCATATTCTATTGACATTAGGATTGGAGAGCATACTTTCTTTCTCAAACACTTAGAGGGAGATTTATTAGATTTTCCTATTAATGGCAGACATCTCAAACATTTATTGGACTTAGTTGGAAGGTCGAGGTATGATTTTATACATTGTATAATATTGTTTCTTTGTTTTGTTTTATTTTATCCTATTTATGTTATAGTTTCCCTTTTGTGCTCTTGTCTACAAAGTGACCGTGATTCTTGTGTGGTCTGTTTGCCTCTAGCCTATTATGCATCTATTTTGGAAGCTCTGTGCATTTTTTTACTTGACTCCTTACCAAATGGACTAGGCATCTGGTCTTTGTTCTTGCGGCACACGTAGGGGTGCCCATCCTTGAGTAGGAGCCACCGTTGGTGCTTAGTTCCAGTTCCTTGGATTGAGCTAGTATTTTTCATGGAATCCCTATAAATTTAACTAATTCTATGTGTTTTATGTTGTTCCCGTGCTTCAAATAGTAGTCCGAGTAAAAAGGAGCCTTAATTTTTAATAGATTGCGTGCCTTAGGAAAATAAAAGAGAAGACTCAAAGAAAATATCGGGGGCTGGTTCGATAGATAAATTAATAAAATTATGAAAGCTTCGGGCTCACTGGTGATCAAGATACAACTACATATTGCAAAGAAGAGATCACAGTCAACACTAAATGATCTAGTTGATCCTAAAATCTAAAGTTTCAAGGTCTAAAAGCATGTAACACAACCACACATTATAAAGCTTAAAGAATGGTTGAAAAACTAGGTTAAAATGGACTTCACCATTTTTAAGGGGTATAAGACATTCAAGCGACCGTCAATTTCCACTTCTCAAAAGATCCTCATGTTGGCATTTAAAAACCCGTAGGAGAATAAGTTTAAAAGCATTCGTGGGTTGCTTTTAAAAGGCCGATAGAAGTGCATTTGGACATAAATTTCAATGCTAAAAATCAAATAGGGGCCATGTAGCGAAAGATCAATGATCAAAGGCGTGGCAACGTGTTGGGATTCCGACTCTCTTTAAGTAGATGGGCTCTTGCAAACCTCAAGTCTATAAAATCAACTATGTTTCAAATCATTTTAGGTCCGAGGAAAAAAAAATTCAATAAGGTCAAAAGGGGAAAGGTGGCCCATTTCTTATGAATCTAAAAAGTTTCTAAGTTCCCCAAAGTTAAAAGTTACGATGCAAAGGATGAATCGACAAATCATACAACCCGGCTACGTGGGAGTATTTTCATATGCTTTCCTTTCATATTCTGAAAAATGTGATGGAATAAGATAGGTATGAAAAGTTTGACATTGCGAAGTGTGTGTAGATTTCTCATTGGCTCACACTTCACAATTTTCAGATGATATTATCAAAGAGTCTGATAGCTTTGTGGAGCATGGAGATTTTCTATTGGCTCACATTTCATGATTGTCAATCAAGGTTAAGGAAAAGGATAAATGTGAAGTAAACATGGATATCTCATATTGGCTCACACTTCACAGTTGTCAATTAAGAGATTCAAATGGCTTGACATTGTGAAATGCGTGAGGATTCCCTATTGGTCAATGTTTCACAAAGGTGGGAAGAGGAAGATACAATAAAGACTGACAATGCGAAGTGCGTGGAGCTTTCTCATTGGCTCACACTTCGTAATTTTTAGATGAGACTATTAAAGAGTCCAATGACCCAAGGGGCATGAAATTTTTCTATTGGCTCACATTTATAAAGGAGAAGACAAGAGCTAAAGGACAATCTAACACCACGATGAAGTGTGACATGATATTATTGGTTTGTATTTATTAAAATGACAAACCTTCATAAATCCAAAGGAAAAGTAAATGAAAGAAAAGAAAGGAAACAAAGGCAAGATATCCGAGATAACCAAAGACCGAAACATGGAAGAAGGAAAATCAATGTACACATCAGCAGAGCTAATCACCGTGCTAATCAAATGTTGCCATGTGTCAAGCTCTTATTCATCCTAACACATAAAACTTCGAGGGCCATATATTTTGATTCCTTGCTCCAAATCTCACAAAATTTATATCGATGGAAAGGTCTCCTCGATCCTTTCATTTTGGCATCATAAAAATCATATTTTGATGGAATTTGGTGGCAGAAAAAGGGGAATAATAGTTTGGGCCATTAATGTATAGATTCAAATAGCTCAACCATTCAGAATCTAATCTAATTTAGCTTCTTTCCTTATTCTAAAAGCAAGGAAACACTTGGGGATGGGTTTAATAGGGTGCCGATAATGTTTTTAATATTTTAATGTATGATTGATGATGGTTGAATTTTTAAAATCCATGTTGTAGGGAAGACAAATATCTTCATTAATGACAATATCAAATCCAATCTCTTAGCTCTCTTTCCTCTTTATGTCTCTCTCTCTCTCTCTCATTTTCTATATATTATAACAGTCTTCCATTTTGTGAAAGGATGCGAGATTTGGGGCGATTGTAGACTTATTGATTAAAGTTTTAGGTTCCAGTTTCTAGTTTCTGTAAAACATCCAGTATGCATTGAGTTCGAAAAGGAAGAGCTAAGGTGGTTGCATTGTACAACCATTAGTAGGTTTTGAAGGAATTTGTTTATGTCCCCTTGCCAAAAATTACATGAATAAAATTATGACTATTTTGATTAAGCTATACTTTCCCATTTCTCTTGTTTTGAATGAATGAATGAGGAAATATAGTTTTGTTACTATCTTGCATTGGATTTACTTTTTTAAGTATGCAAGGGTATTTCTTAGTTGTTGTATTCTTCTTATTAGTGAGCATTTTAGAATAGGGTATATTTTGTAGTGTTTTAGCTTATTTGTAAAATCCTAAAGGCAAAATCAATTTTGGATAGATTTATTAATCCCTTAAGGGTATTTTGCATGTACACGATAAATTAACAAGTGATTTATCACAACTCTAACTCAATGATTTCTGGCTAGGATTGTGAAGACTATAGATGAAATTTACACAAATTGAGTATCAATGAATGTAAATGTTATTTCACAGATTATGTTAAATTGATTATTATTTTCAAGCATTGCAGTCAAGGATGGATTCTTTCCGTGGGAACACTATTATACCGAGGCAATAAAAGAAAACTACCCCCCTCCAAATCTTAATTAAAAACAACCAATTATATTCATACCTTCTAAGCATATCATAGCTGCAAACCATATATATACTTATTCTACAAATTTGAGCTTAAAATTTTTCCATTACCAATAAAAATTTTCAAAAAATACTACCAAGTCTGTGATCCAATATCATTAAAAACATCCTTGGTCTAAAATTTTATGCAAATGCAATACTCAAGTTGTTCATTATCTTCCTTTTTGATCTGTATTTGACTATCAAGTGCTTACAATAAATTGAGTGACAACTTTTTTGAGAGAAGTATTGTATCTATGGATGCACTTTCTACAAATTAAATTGCACAAATCATAGAGGAAAAAAAAACAATGAAAGCTTTTCCTTTATTTAAATCATCCACCTAGCTCCTCTCACCTTGGTCTAAAGAGCCGAGTAGCAGGTCAAGCCATTCCCTTTATGAAGGTGCCTCCCGATCACCTCATTGATTTGAGTCATTGATTCAAGTGTTGAACAAAACCCCAACTATCAACAAATTTTTTTCATTGTTCATAACTCTTGTTGACAATTATCTTTGCAAATGAACCATCAAAGTCATGGGAAATCTTAGAGATGTGGGACTCAGCCCCTAAGATAACCTCCAGATTTTATAGAAGTTGGCTCTTCTCTACTTTGTGTTGAGGTAAGGGTTAGAGAGAAAACATAATGAAAATCCTAACTAAGGCAATGCACCGAAACTTTATTGAAAAGCATAGAGATAGAAACCAAAATAACTAATAAACCAGTTAAGGAGCATTAAGCATGATTAACCCTTTTAGAGATATTTTGTACTATCAAAGGCTAGAAGGAACTGAAACGTAACCATTTGCAAGTAAACAAATTTATGTAAATATCTAAGGGCATATAACACGATAGAAACTTAAACATTCATCAAGAATTGAAAGAAAGCATGCAGAAGGAAATAAGGACATAGGGTATTGTGAACTCCTTAGTGCACAGAACAAGAACTCTTAATTTATAGAGAAAACAATACATAAGGCTGAGAATGGCACAGATTATAATATTTCTTTACAATAGAGCCTTGCTAAGGTTGGTGAACACAAAACAACTAAACCTAAAGATCTCTTAGAGCTCTTCTAACTTTTTCCTCCTTCATTACTAGCACCATTAACCTTTTTTTATAGATCCCATGGCTCATGCTCCAACACACCTGCTATCAAGATTTCCACCATCCACATTAAGTTATTTACCTACACGATCTTTGACCCATGGGGGGTGAATCTCATCTGCTTGCTTTGGGACTCAAGATTGCATTCAATCCACCAAACTGTGAGTCCTTTTACTTCTTTGATTGGACCTCAAGACAGGGGTAACTTCCTCGCGTGACATGTGGAGGCCACACACTACTTTAGGATTTCCTTTTACTTTCTCATTTTGAAGTTAAACCTAGGCGACACGTGGAGTTGGGCTCTTTCCCCTTTCCTTTTGACTTTTCGCCCGCTTGGGCATTTGTAGGGCTGCCATGCTCCCGCCACGTGGTCACTTCTCATTGTTTTGAGGATCTCATTCATTGTGCTAGCTCAATATGTATCGAAGAGACACATGGATACCTTCGCACTCAGTCTCATACTTAGTCAAATTTGAGCTCCAAAAAGAAACAAAGGAATGCAAACATAAAAGGGGGCTAGTGTGAAAAAAATATGAAAGAAACGAGATATCCCTGAAAGATGTAGAAATTATTCTACAGTTATGGTGACTCACCAAGGGACTCTGTGCCAGCCATGGAAGAATCCAAAATCCTTCATTTTCTCAAAATTTCAAAATGTGGCTCAAAACTCCACTCAAAGTTACTTCAAAGCAGTTTGGTACCCGACCCATTCCTCTTCTATGAGGTAAGTTCTTGGTTGTAGAGCCTAAAAGGCTCTATCCAACTCAATGGTCTACTTGTGAGAGAATGCTTGGAGATATTTCACCATTGCACGCAAATGGAAATCCAATTTTATAATTGGGTTAAGGATGGCCTCCACCTCAACAACACTGAAATCATCCTGTAAATACTGAAAGACAGTCTTATCCTACTCCTTTGCTGTGAGTAACTTCTAAATCTGATCCTCTGATAGGACGGTGGAGTCATCGGGGAAGGGAGAGGGGAATCCCAATTGCACCAATTCTTCGATGTGCTACTTTCTCTCTCTAATCTCGAGTTGGAGTTGAGTCAGGATTTCTGGCACTTCATGGCTACCTTGTTATAGCTCAAAATATTACTGATCTTGGCCACTACCATCCACATGTCTGTGATAGCCACCTTTTGCAAGGAGGATTTTGAAGAGTTATATAATTTATGAACCAATGCCTATTATTTAGGGATCTTGGTGGATATGGTGCCACTTATGGTGGTGGTTGAGTACTCTACGTTGGTACACAGACCTTGTGCATCAGATATAAATTTGAGTGCAAGAGATAGGTATTTTTCCGTAATGGTGATTCTCTTACACCATGATGTGTATAGCCCTTGAACCAATATGATTATTCCCCCTTTCTAGGGCTGCTAAGACATTTTTTGAGTCAAATCCTTGACCACATTTTCTGATGACTTGCACCTTGTTTGTAAGATCCCCCTCTCTACTTCTGAGGTACATAGCTTGGTTTTGAGCATGATAACCTCCACTTTCCTCAAATCAACCTCCTAAAGAAGTGAACTGGACATAGCCTTAGAGACTACCAAATTGACCTCTAATTTCTTGGCTTCTATCTAGGAAGCTTCCAGAGCTTCATTTGAAGTTGCCTCTTTTAATTCCTTGTGGAGTTGCTCCACTTCTTTGTTTTTTCCCTTGATTTTAGTATTGAGGTGAATGAAAATACTTTCTGTTTGTTTGAGGCTAGACTCCACGTTCCTCATCTTACTTTTTATGTTAAGATAATCCATGGTGACTGCAATGTTATTTCATTCATTAGTTTGATCTTGTCTTGAGGATGGAACTGAGTCAGATCTATCGTAACAACATTGATAATATAATCATTCGATGCATCTATTCAAAAAGTTTGGATTCACTTTGGGATAATTTGTGTAAGGGTCGGGAGCTCCACCGATGGTCATATAATGACCGTATTTGCTTTTCACTCCTACGACATCTCCTTCTTCATCTACTTCTCCTTTCTTCTACTTAGGCCACCTTAGTTGATTCAACTTGGTTCAAAAATTCGAGGAGGAATGGACAATCCCACCTACAAATGGGAATATAGAGGACATTTTGTATAGGATTGTAATGGGCTAAAAAGTCGAAGAGCCAAAGAAGGGGTCAACAAAAATTGGTGAGAGAATGAGGCAATGGTGGTGGGTGGTGGAGGAATAAGAGAGGAGTTGGGGGTAGAAGGGTCTAAGTGGGAGTGACCATAATAGAAACATCCCCAGTTGAGGAAACAAAAGGAGGAGGAGAAGGAAATAGAGGAACGGGAGGAGATGAAGGGGAAGATGAAGAAGGGACCTCGAATGACCTCATCTTCTTATTCGGTGAGCTCAGGGGCTAGCATATTTAATGAGAGTTATGGAGGGTGAGGCCAATGGTTGTGTAGAGATGGGGCCATGGGTTGAGCCCGAAACTAGTTGCTCTTCATTTTCCAAACCCTAAGGGTCCGCAATGTATAAATTGTGGACATGTTTCCCGATGGATTCTATTGAGAAGATAAGGGTGAGAGCATGATTGCATTTACGGTTTGAGGGGCCAAGGGTTCCTACATTATGCCATGTAAATTATTCCTTGGTAATGAAAACCTCTTCCCCACTTTCTATGTCGAACCGCACTCAAGTATCCCAAATTTCTTCCCACTTTTCATCAGTAGACACCTCCTTGAAATTGGGGTCATTTTCCCAATTTCCTACCTATATTTCTAATAGGCCTCAAGTTTTCCATACTCCAATCCTTACCCCCGCAGCTATCCTCAAACCCTTGACCATAGTTAAAGAGGGGTCATATTTGCAGAGCTGGATGAAAAGAATCCCATGCTAGGGTCACGATATCTTTTAATTCAAAAAAAATATCAGGAGTCTCCACTTTAAGAGACCTCCTGTCTTCAAAAAACCTTCTCGGTTCATACTTGCATGAACTCACGAGACTTTATTTTGGGACAATATGGAAGTTGTCTTACCATCTAGGTCATACCTCCATCTATCCTGAATCAAGGTGAAGCCATAGTGAGCCATATTCTATGTGAGTACATGCTTCGCCTTGTGTTTTATCATAGTAATACCTCCTCTATGCCAGGGAGTTCGATCAATGTTTTATTTTTATGGGAAGAGCCGTATTATTCATCCAGGATTGCCAACTACATACCTAACTCCAAGCCTACCACCCACATCGTGAGGATTCTGGAGCATGAAGGATTCATCCCAGAATCCATGCACCCATATCATTGAATGCTTTACCATGAAAAAGTAATCATAGGGATGTAGGGGGTCTTCGAGGATGGTTTTAACTGAATCAATCATTCTGTTATTGACTCCTTCCTAATCAAAATTGGGTAGGAGGGGCACAAAAAAATATTTTGCAAACTCATAGGTGTCCAAAGAATGAGACAACACATGAGTCCATGCGGACACTGGTATGATGTTATGAGGGTCAACCTCCAAGTCCTAAAGTGTCAGGGGCATATATTGGTTAAAGAATGACCTGTTCTAGTAAAGAATGAGATGAAACAAATAGGAGAAATACACAAATGTGGAGTTTATAAAGAAATAGATCGATTGATTATAGATAGCCTCCATCTATGACCTCAAGAGAAGTCAAACCAATATGCTTGGTCCTTCTTCACCGCTCTCATTCTGAAAGGACTCCCATTTTCCAGTCATGGACATTTCTGTCTTAGTCTTGACCAAAAATAAAGGCCAACATAGAGCAGGCATCTTGAGAATCCTGCAAGAATGCTTTCAATGGGATTAGAAATCCCGACATCTCAGAATCACTCGAATCATCTTTCTCATAATTATTTCCCAGAGAAAGTGGATTTGCACCGACATGATGAGAATACCACTTGGAGTTTGGCCATACTATAAAACTTGATGTTGGGTCATGTGGCAGGGCTAACACGTCTTTGATGGTTCATGCTATTATCTTCACCTACATGTCTTTGATGGTTCGTATCTATTATTTGCATGAGTTTTGGATATGGGTGAACAAGGGGCACCATGTACTGGGTGAGGGTAGTGGTCCAGATTCTAGAGCCAAAAGACTCAAAATCTCCCAAACTGAGATATCTGGTGCAAGCGGCCTCTCTCAGAGCCTTTGGATTTTTGGTTAGGATGGGGTCGTAGACACCATCCACATAGTCAATGACCAAGGAAGCATCCCTGCAGTGCATGATTTTTTCAGGGTAAATCAACCTTGAGTTGTGAGTGTGCGGGGGCGCATGGTATCCTACATATGATTTTGACTAGGGAACTAGCTAGAAGCTTCCATGGCTATTTAAGAAGATGAAGGAAGCTCAGGTTCTTTGATATGAGTGAACAAGGGAATTTAGGGTGAGAGACTCTTAATTTTTGAAATGAAATTCTGGCGACTCCACAACTTGCCTTAAATAGCCTCCTTATTTTTGTGAAGTAAAGGCTCCTGCACACATTGGGTCACATCCCTCAATGAAACTTTGGCTGAATGACCCTTGAATTTCACACTTCTCAAGAGATTTTTCATTAATTCTCCAATCCTTTTCAATAAGTATTCCCAAAAAGACGTTGGATCATTTACTTGAGGAAACATAGGAAGGCACACTTCCCAACAAAATTTCAAAAGGGGAAACAAGAGTCTTCATAGGAGACACATGTCCAAAGACACTTTATTGGAAGGGGAAACACCACAAAACAAGAAAAAGACAAAATAAGGGGACTATACATATGATACATATTTACAATATTCAAAAGACTTAATGGAAAGGTTTAAGATGGATCCTATTTACTAGAATCACTAAGGGATCACCTTCCATAGTTTCAAGCTCGAAGGCATTGTGTTGCTTACATGCAATAATCTTGAATGGTCCATCCCAAAGAGGGTCAAACTTCCCATGGTTTCCAGTCTTGGCGGCTCTTGCATCCCACTTCAAAACTAAAGAGCCAACCCAAAGATTGGGCTCTGAAGTTTTTCGATCAAACCAAGTCTTGACAGTTTGTTGATGGCTGATCATGGATTCATTAGCTGAATCTCATTTCTTTTGAAGCTCTATCAATTCCATGAGTCTCACCTTCATAGCTCCATGTTCTTCTATTTCAATTTGTTTTATCAATTGCAATGCTTGGGAGCTCTACCGTGATGGGTATTACTACACTTTTACCATAGACTAATTCATATGGTTAGGTATTTAGGATCTATTCAAGTGTCATCCGGTCAACCAATAAATCTATCTTGATATGCTCATATAATGATCTTTTATGCTCATCTCCCATTATGTTTATAAGTCTTATCATATTCTTCTTGGTAGACTTTGCTAAACCATTACCCTACGGGTAGTAGTTGGAAGATGTTTTTAGATAAATCTCATGCTTCATAGAAAATTTAGATACCTTAGCACCCATAAAATCCTTAGCATTATCTGATATGATCGTGTGAGGGGGTCCAAAGTGGTTGGTAATATCACGAGAGAAGTTTTAGAATCATATTCTCGGTAGCTTCCTTCAATGGGTCCGCTTTTTTCCATCGGGTGAAAATAATCGATGGCTGTGAGAATCCACTTATGACCCATGCTTGAGATTGGGTTGATCATTCCAATGAAATCAAGACCCCATTACATGAATGGTTCTTTAACAAGAATTAGGTTAAGAGGTAATGTAGCATTTCTCTGGAAGCCCAAGTAGAATTGGCAAATCTTGCACTTGCTCACCGTTGTATAACAATCTGCAAACAAACTAGGCTAGAAGTATCTCACCTGTAGGACCTTTATGGATGTAGTTTTCACCGAGAGGTGACCTCCTGAGCTACCATGATGTAACTCATGTAAGACCCTTTCGGCCTCCTCCTTTTCCAAGCATCTGAGTAGGATCCCATCAAATTTCCTTTTGAAAAGGATATTATCAATTATGAAAAACTTGGATCCCTCATTTATCGATAATACCTTCTCTTTTTAAGAGGAAGTGACTTGGATATTAACCTATCTACATAAAAATTATTCTATCTGATACCTATCTTTCACACTTCCTCCTGGATATGGAGCACCATCTCAGATTCATCATTGGTCGGTGTCATTAGATCTTGTGTGAGATATTGGCACAAACCCTTTCCCCTTACAAGTTTTTTTAGGCTTTATTTCAACATCATACTCTAAGATCTTGGTGATCTAGTTAGCCCTCTTATTAGTTATCTCACCTTCAGTGATGTATTCCTTGACACTGGAATGTGCCACCAAGACAGTGATCTTGCTATTGGTCACGAGGTGTCTGAATTTCTTCAACCCCTTGACAATGACATAAACATGTTTCTCCATGAAATTATACCTTGTTTCATAATCATGGAGGGTATTAAAAAAGAAGGCAACAAGGTGCTCTTCTCCTATGACTCTCTATTCGTGTTAGTATAGATGTTACACTATGTTTGCTTCCATATACATACATGATGAAATCTTTAGAGAAGTCTAGGTTGCATAACATCGAGAGTAGATGCAATTACTCTTTTGATTGACTCAAAGGATTGATGACCTTCGGTGGTCCATTTGAAATTTAAATATTTTTTAGCATCAATGTGATTGGGTGGATCATTCTAGCAAAGTCTGAAATGAACCTACTAACAAAGTTAATATTTCCTAAGAAAGATTGCACTACCTTCTTATTGATAGGTAGGTACAATTTCGAATGGTCCCAAATCTCTCTAGGTCAATTGAGATTCCATTTTTGAGATAAGGTGTCCTAGGAGTTTTCTTTGGGCTAATCCAATTTTTTTTTCTTTAGATTCAAAGAGATTCCAAATTCTTGAAAATTCTTAAATACAACTTCTAAAGCGCCAAAATGATCTTCTCCAGTTTGGTGAACATTGTGAGATCATCCAAATATATCAAGATTACCTTGTTAATTAATTCTCCAAATGTAACATCCATGGCTCTCTGAAAGGTTAACCCAACATTGGTGAGCTTGAATGAAATCTTTTCATATGCAAAAGGTTCCCCACTTTGTTTTGAAGGTGGTTTTATGTTGATCTTCTTCTGTGAGCCATATTTGATTATAACCTAGAAAAACCATCAAGTAGAGAAAATATTTCTGAACTTGCTACTATTTTTAGTATCTGCTCCATGGATGAAAAGGGGTAGTTGTCCTTAAGAGACACCTTATTCATATATCTGAAATCCACACAAATTATGATTTTACCATTCTTCTTCCTTATAGGCACTAAATCGACACACCCATGGAATGTTTGATTGGAAATATTAATCTAGCTTCTAAGAGCTTCCTGAGCTCTTCAACCATGAGAGACTCTATCTTTAGTTTCACGAACCTCTACTTCTGATGCATAGGTTTCATCCCTTCTTCTAGATCAATGGTATGTTGAATGATATCCTTATTGTAACCATGTAGGTCATCATAAGTCCAAGCCACTACCTTATCATACTTATGACATAAAGCCACAAGCCTTTCTCTTTCTCTTTGAGTAACTAATTTCCCTACCTTTAACTTTCTTCCATGGGCCACTTCTATCTCAACATAGTCTTCCTTGACTACCGTGAACTTCCTCTTATATGTATTTACATCATTGGAGTCAAAAAGGTTTTCAAGCATTATCACCTTTGGATAATGAAAATAAAGACTAACACCTAGTAGTCTTAATTAACAAAATTAAGCAAAATACAAACCACCATCAAGATAAGAATTAAACAAGGTTAGACACTAACATTTATCATATTAAAACTTTGAAACTTAACATGCTAGTTGTCTAAATCCTCTATTCTCTTAATTAACAACAAAATTAAATGGATGAACCTATGTAGACTCCATGGCAAATCAAAGTGGTTGTTCTTGATATTCCAAGAACCTAGGAATGGGGGCTTATCAAAGTTGGGCTACAAGACCCTTTTGACACCTCCCATATGACCTAAGCACTTTTGGCTAGAAAAGAGGCTTAACTCTCCAAGTGGTGAACTCTCAAGAAAACAAAGGAAAGCTTTTAGTCTATTTTGCTATATGCTTTGCTTTTGTCTTCTCAAGAAGTTTAGGTGTAGGTATAAAGGTAGAAGGAGGGCTCCTTATATAGCCCAATGGATAAAGGAAACACTTCATCCCTTTGCATGTGGGATAAAGGTAAAACAAGATTAGGAATGGATAAGGTTGCTTTATAAAAGGTAACCTTACTTTAGAAGGGTTTAATTTATACTTAGCAAGTCATGGGAGTTGGGGGGTGTTTTAATTAATCAAAGGTGATTAATTAATAGGTAGATGTAAGCTTATAGAAGCTAATTAGAGGAATATTAGTATGATTTAGGCTATTAGAAGGGGATTAAATCAATTAAATATTGATTTATTGGTTAAATGAAAGGGAAAGCTAATTAATTGATAATAATTAATTAGTCTAGATAGAAGGGGTGATTAATTAACGAAGGTCATTAATTAGGTGTTTGTTGGATAGGCGACTTAACTAATTAGCATATTGTAATTAATTAATGAAGATAAGAGAGAATATGAGTTCTTTTTGATGATATGTCACTAACTTGTGGGAAAGGGATAATTAATGCAATTTATGTATTTAAATTGCTCGGGCGTAATTATGGGTGTCTACATTTGCCCTCTTTGGGGTGGCGTAAGTGATGCCACTTCAAAGATAGATGGATGAAATTTTGAAGAGGTAGAAGAAAAATTAGTAGAAGAGAGATGCCCCTCGAGTGTCGATAGGGTGATGAAGGAAGATGATCGATGATCGAAAAAGGTGAGAAATAGATAGAAGAATGGCCCGGGGCAAAATGCCTAGGTGAAACAGATGATTAGGGGTGAGAGGAAAGTGATGTAGAAGAAAAATGGAGAAGTGGAGAGAAGAACTTAGCCTCTAGCCTTTATAGTGGAACAACTTTAGTGTCATCACATTGCCAAAAGATCTATGTCATTGGTCCTCATGAAAAATATAAGCATACGACAAAAGTAGAATGACATGAAAAGCCATACTACAAAAAGTTGTCCATTGCTGAAAATACCAACTCCATGTAACATACAAAATGCAATGCAATACGAGAAAGTAAAAGATGCTTAACTCCATGCAACATACAAAATGCAATGCAATACGAGAAAGCAAACAAGCTAACCTAATAGAGAAACATAATGTAATGTTTTTATTATCAAGCTTCATTATGACCTAGGTGAATTAACAACACAAGGGTTGATGATGGTGCCCCAAAGCAAGGATACATGTGAGGGGAATAAGGACACTTGGGTCCGATGAAAAAGCAATATGCACTATGAAACACTACCATACAACTCATTGTGCCCCAGTACAGAGACAAGTAAGCAGCAACCTAGCTTTTGTTGACGGAGGTAGATCAAGATGATCCGTAAGTCGCACACATGAATAAGTGAGAACCAAAGAGTGACATTTTGTAGGATGATTTTCAATTTTAATTTTTTTGAAACATATTTGAATGTTTTTGATGATTTTTCTAACATATTTGAATGTTTTTGTGATTTTTCTTTAACATATTTGAATGTTTTTGTGATTTTTCTAACATATTTGAATGTTTTAGATGATTTTGAAAGTTTTCTGAAACTATGTACAAGAAGATGAGGAAGCGTGGATGCCCCTAGCGATAGATGGGATGTATAAGGGCATAAGGCCACATGTGTGTGAGAAAGGTGAAGATGCAAAAATTCCCCAATGATTAGGTGGGAGTATTCAAAGGAAAACTCTTCATAGGTAGAAGCGGGACCCAAGGCCATTATGGATAGGTTCAACATGATGGTGAACGTAAACCAATGAAGTGCTAGGAAGAAGCAAGGATGCCCCCAGTGTAAGTTGGCCTAAAAGCACATGATAGAAAGGAAGGAGAAGATTGTTTTTGTGAAAGGGACAAAGGTGCCCAAAAACATGGAAAAAAGTAATCTTATACACATGGATGTTCTAACAAAGTAGAAGAATGATGTGAATGATATGAATGTAGCTTAGAAGCCTCATGATGAAGAAGTGATTAGCCAAAGGCACAAATCATGAGACGAGATATGGACTAGAGTAAGAGTCTGAACAAGGTCCAAAAAAGACACTTGGTAACATACTAATCTTGTTTACTCATAGAGATCCAGTGTGTGCATGGGAATTTATTACCTCTTAAAGGGAAGATTTAATAGACAACAAGTGAATACACCTAGCCAATGTGTAGGGATGATTGATTGTGAAAGGTGATTTTGTGAATGGATGGTGAAAGGATAGTTGTACATACATGCTCCATGCTACCATCTAGGTGTCCATAGCTCGATGGAGATGCATTTGATTCTAATCACAACATTTCTACTACTAGTCGGAGGCATCCATAGCCCCGATAGAGATTATTGGAAATACCCCAAGAGAGAGTAATATATCAATTTGCTTTTTTTGTAGCTTTTAGCTTTTAGATTTTTTGATTTTTTGATTGATTTTTTGTTTCTTTTGATTTTTGAAAACTTATTTCAGCTCTCTTGTTTGACAAGGGGTTAAGAACCACATATGACTTGATGGAAGGAGGTGGAAGTGATTATGATGATGACATTGGCTAGTGTCCACAAATATGTCCAAAAGTTCTTCACAACAATTTTATTAGATGTGATTGTGATAGGATCTCTAAGAGGTCAGTCATTCTTTAATTTACCAAGGTGATAAAAGACCAGGGTCAAATGGATACCATAGAGATAAATGTCACAAAATGCATGTGAAAATAGGCTAACCAAAAATATCACCAAAGGGATGAAAATGGTAGGAAGACTTACAAAAGAATAACAAGGAAGGGAAGAAAGAAACATCCATGTGTACACAATACCTGATTGTAATGTTTGATCTTTGTACCTTTGATTTTTGTTGTGTTTTCTTAATGTTTTTTGTATTTTTGAATTGTTTTTTATTTTTAGATTTTTGATATTTTTAAGAGGTTAGGACTAACAAAGTCACTATGTGTGGTAAGATCTAACAACAATGTTTGTGACTTCCTTGATAAGGGAGACTAGGCGTTTGTTTATCGAGAGTGATATTATCCCCGATCTCGATGATCGAGGTGAGTTCACACTCAATAAATGACTGTGATTTATTCTAAAACATGGATTTCATATGTGGGAGATTTAATTCCCCATCCAGAGGTTTACACACTTTACACCATACTTGATGGTTACATTGGTGTGCGTTCTTGAATCATGCTTGATTTAGAATTTTGAGATTGTTTGATTTGTTGGGAGCTATAGAGCTCTTTGCAGTTTTGATTTGAGATTGATTAAGAAACTATTTGGGTTTCTTATAAGCTAACGCGTGAATTTTATGATCATAGAAGGAGAAGAAAGTGAACGTGGACATTTAGAACTAATGCGAGAAATGACCATGGGCTTGCCACCATCTTTGGTAGAAGAATAATGTGATGGATGAAAAGGATACGGTCCAAGGATTGAAGAAGATGGGCTACTGGGGGGTGAGCCATAGATAGAAGATGAAGGGATACTAGGATGTGGCCCAAGAATAGAAGAAGATGGGCTATCGGAGGTGAGCCATAGATAGAAGATGAAGGGATATTAGGATGTGGCTCAAGAATAGAAGAAGAAGGGCTACTAGGACGTGACCCATAGATAGAAGATGAAGGGATACTAGGATGTGGCCCAAGAATAGAAGAAGAAGGGCTACTAGGACGTGACCCATAGATATAAGATAATGGCTACTAGGATGTGGCCCAAGAATAGAAGATGATGGACTACCCGGGGTGATCCATACCTAGAAGACAAGGGGCTAGTTGGGCATGCCCCAAGAATAGAAGATAGTGGACTACTCAAAAATGTCCCACAAATAGCAGAGGGAGGGCTACTAGAAGGTGACCCACACCTAGATGAAGATGAAGGGCTACTTGGTGTTGACCCCATAAGAGATTGTGATTGAGGAATTATGATAGACAAAGAGTTATTGGGTGATGAGAAGATAGGCCATGGATCAATGCAAGACCAAGGAGTTTCATCACATAATGAAGAATGGGAAGATGGAAGATTAAGAGGAGGATCAAGTTGCATGATTTGAGGCTCTTCCTCCATTTCTTGATAAAAGGAATCAACCTTTTCCTCACAATATGTAGACATATCAAAGTCTAAAGAGAATCCTTTTCATAATCTACTAAAGGAATATCTTCATATGCCCCTATAAATGCCCTGATTGTTTCTTCATTTTGAAAGAGATCAATTGGTATGAGTTGTTGATCGACCACCAGGGGTTGATTGGAAGAAAGAGGTTCACTCGGTGTGGAAGACTTAGAAGATGTTTGATGATGATTAATAGAAGAAGATGATGGGGGGATGAAGAAGATGTGTAGCTAGATGTCTCAGGAGTAGAAGAAGGTGGTGTGGACCTACCTATACGATGGTATATCATCTGTAAACTAGTAGGATTAAGTCCAAAGTCTATATATTGTGACGCATGGGTCGATTCAGATGTTTGAATCGAAGGAATTTGAGTCACATGAATCTTCAAAGAAGGAAGACTTATTGGGGGTGATTGATGAAGAAGGTCCTACGAAGAAGGGGAGGACCATGATTCAAGAATCACATTGGATGAATAATAACAAGGGTCCTGTAAAGAAAGAGAGGACCGCGATTCAAGAATTGTATTAGATGTTTGATTGGAGGGATTTGGAGTCGCACGTATCTTCAAAGGAAGAAGACGTCATTGAGGTGACTGATAAAAGGGGTCTGCGAAGAAAGGGAGGACTGCGATGTAGGAGTCATATTAAATGTATGATGAAGAGGTTCCTGCGAAGATAGGGAGGACCATGACATAGGAGTCATATTAGATGACTTAGGAGTCAAATTAGATGAATCCAAATAGTAGTTTGGATCCGAATCATCAGAAGAATCAAGAAATATTTGGATTGGAATCCTCAAAAGAAGAGGAAATGTTTGGATTAGAATCAGAAGAAAATATTTGGATTGGAATCCTCAAAAGAAGAGAAAATGTTTGGATTAGAATCAGAAGAAGAGTGGGGGGAACTCAATAATAATTTGGATCAGAAGTGTCCAAATCATACCACCGACTATGAGATGAAGGTGGGGAATGGTTACCCATATGGGCTCTCTAGCACGAAGAACCAAATGAGGTTTAGTTGTAATGGGAATCTTTTGATTTGAATTGCTAAACCTAGGTTCCGTATTTTTGTAAGTATGGGGAACCACACAATAGTTAGTCATTTTGGCATTGTTTTAAGCACAAATGTCTAGATCTAGATAGTGTGATGGAACTCCTTCAAAGGGAAGGAAATGACATGTCGATTTTGGTAGCATAAGGACAACTAGCTAGACATTTCGTAAGTATTGATATGTGTGTGTGATTTTCCTGAAGAAGGTCTAAGGAAAATAGACATCGTGATGACACAATATCATGAGATAAAAAGGATTATCCTAGAAAATAAGTTTTCTGAATGAATAATCACAAGGAACAATCATGCAAGTGTGAAACACAAATCCAATCAACAAGGAAATAAACCCTATGAAAATGCATGTGTGCAAAGTGATAGTTCATGCAAAATGATCAACACAATGTCAATATTTACGTCAAGCTCGAAATGAACAAGGCATAAATATTAACAAAGGGTAGATGTGAATCCCAATCAAAGGATACCATGACAAGTTCAACAACCAACAAGACCTAAATGTTAAAGGGTGAGGTTTACAAATGTAAGCCATGTAACCACACCAATTGGACACGTCTATCAAACTTACGGAGAAGTGAGATATTAGTGTCAAAGTGGTATCGAAATGACGCAAAAAAGTAAGTGACACCTTTCAAGATTTGGGACAATGTTTGAAATCAAACTAAGTCAAAGTATACTAAGGATGTGTTAAAACATGGGCAGCATAATGCCACAATGCGAGACACTTAGATCATGTTTATGAGAAACATGACATAAGTATCTTAATTATGTTGAGACAATGAAAACGAGGTAACATGTCAAAGGGAGATAAAATGATGAATCAATCCTAACTATGATGACGATCTTGACGTGGGTATCAAGATCACAAAGGCTACCAATGATATAAATACATCTCCGCACACTTTAGATGTTTAACTTACCCAACCACAAACATGGATGGGTGTAAACGGACAAAAAAGTGGCAGAAGCAATCGATTGGTAACACAAAGGTAGTCACCCTTATTTTGATCAACAAAGTGTCAAAAGAATGTGAAGGAAGTAGATCAAAATGGGGATGAAAAATGTGGCTTCACTTTGGCATAGTTTCACCTCACCTTAAGGCAAGTGAAAAACTAACCTAGAGTAACACGTCACACGTTTCATGATGAAAAGATGGCTCACAACTCAACGCCATTTTTAGAATGGTCAAAGTGGGCTCCTGGCCAAAGTATATTCTCCTAGGTGGTTCTCTCATCCTAGGTGTTACAAAGCTATCTTAAGCGAGCAGTGATTTACCCAAAAAGTCCCAAATATCTTGGGAGTATCTCGGCTTTACTTTACCCCCTTCAAGAATAGTAGGAAACTAGTGCATCTACGTGTACTATCACTAGGGTCACCATACGGACAACCGGTAATGCTATCTCACAAAGGAATCACTAGTCAAGTAGGTAGTGCGGAGCACTTCCCATTTTGTCCACAAGGTTCCCTCTTGCGTGGACTACTTTGGGGTTCTTGGAACCACCCCCATTATTGTAGCTTAAGGCAGTTATGCCAAAGGGGTTATGTTCCAGTTGAGCGGATAGGGATGTACCCTTTTAAAACCTACAATACAATGTTTTGAATATGGTGTTTTTTTTATCTTTTTAACTTAAATGTGGTTTTAAGTGGCACACCATTTGGCAACCTATAAGAACACATGTATTAGAGGGTTTTGTGTTTTTTTTTTTTGATGTCTCCTTTCTTTGACAAGTGATTTTGGTCCTACATACCAAGGTTAGTAATTTTCCAAAACGTCATATAAAGGAGATAAGATGTTGTTTTTGATTTCCCAGATCATCCTAAGATGCAAGGAAAGAGCATACGCAACAAGGTATCTCACTCAAATTTGTAATAAATGGAAAATTCCTAAGTACAATGTGAAAATAAGTTCCTTTTAACCAACTTTGAAATATATTTAAACCATTTTACAAGTATGAAGAAAGTGGTGAAACGTTTCTGATTCCCAAGATCACCTAGAAAGGCACGAGGGAAGAGCATACGCGACGTTTCAAACCTTCACAAATAAAGATGAAAATGTTTTTTATTAAGTTAGTATAAAGAAACCTAATGTAAAGGAAACCTGTAAACCACTTTTTAGAACCCTGCAAGAGTTAGAAAACCAAGAAAATCAAAAATTCTAGAAATCCAATTTTTGCACTTTTTAAATAGTTTTTAGTAATTTGCATTTTTGGAGGTCTCCGGGGCATTTTGGGAGTTTTGTGATAGAATTTGGTATACCAAAGGTATCTAAATTTTGGAAGTTCCCTCACAAATTAACTTCATTATCTTTCCGACCTATTCAAACTCCGAAAACAGTTAACGAGTCAAAAGTTATGATCAAAACAAGGAGCACTAAAAATTTGTAACCAAAACCGGATTAAACAGATATACATGTGCCCCCTTTTATGCATGCGATCCCCCAAAAATAAACTCATGTGCCACTAGAAAGGAATATGCACCACCAGAAAGGTGTGTGCGCCACCAGAAAGGTGTGTGCTCCACTAGAAAAGTGTGTGCGCCACCAAATATTAAAACAGTCTCATTTTTGACACAGTGCATGCGCACCAAAAAGTGCTTACGCTACCATAAAAGTGTGTGTGTCACCGAAGATTAAAATAGTCTTAGATTCTGATAGAGTGCTTGTGCCACCAAAAAATTTCCCGTGCTACCATCAAAGCATGTGCACCACCGAAAAAGTGTGTGCGCCACCGCGAATTAAAACAATATCGTATTCCAAATGAATGCTTGCGCCACTAGAAATGTGCTTACACCCCCGCTGAGGAATGCCTTGTGCACTTGGGTTAGGGTGTATGTGCTGGTCTGATAGGTTTTGCGTTGCAGTGAAGGTATAATACAAAATAGTTCTCTACACCCAGGTTTAGTGTGCTTGTGCGTGATTTGGGCATGTGCACTAGGGTTAGTGTATGTGTGCACTGGGGTCGATAAATAGAAATTACACTTGAAAGTGTGCTACACTACCCGAGAGGTGTGTGCACCACCATAAATGTACCTGTGCTCCTGTTAGTGTGCCTGCGCCACCACTACTGCAACCAAAACATGGCAAAAAAGACAAAAAAATCACAATACTTCAAATTTTTAGCAAGTTAGTTTTAAAATGGAAACAACCCATTAAAATGATGGCTATGAACAAGAACCTACACATATAATATTAGCAAAAATTCCAAGAAAATGGACATTAATTACTACATGTGCATATCAAAAGTTAGCCAAAACAATAGAATTTAAACTAAAATGCCAAGGGACTAGGTCCCACCGGGCATGCCAAATGTGTGCATGATTTGCTAAACTAAGCTAATGAAAATAAAGACTAACACCTAGTAGTCTTAATTAACAAAATTAAGCAAAATACAAAGCACCATCAAGATAAGAATTAAACAAGGTTAGACACTAACATTTATCATATTAAAACTTTGAAACTTAACATGCTAGTTGTCTAAATCCTCTATTCTCTTAATTAACAACAAAATTAAATGGATGAACCTATGTAGGCTCCATGGAAAATCAAAGTGGTTGTTCTTGATATTCCAAGAACCTAGGAATGGGGGCTTATCAAAGTTGGGCTACAAGACCCTTTTGACACCTCCCATATGACCTAAGCACTTTTGGCTAGAAAAGAGGCTTAACTCTCCAAGTGGTGAACTCTCAAGAAAACAAAGGAAAGCTTTTAGTCTATTTTGCTATATGCTTTGCTTTTGTCTTCTCAAGAAGTTTAGGTGTAGGTATAAAGGTAGAAGGAGGCTCCTTATATAGCCCAATGGATAAAGGAAACACTTCATCCCTTTGCATGTGGGATAAAGGTAAAACAAGATTAGGAATGGATAAGGTTGCTTTATAAAAGGTAACCTTACTTTATAAGGGTTTAATTTATACTTAGCAAGTCATGGGAGTTGGGGGGTTTTAATTAATCAAAGGTGATTAATTAATAGGTAGATGTAAGCTTATAGAAGCTAATTAGAGGAATATTAGTATGATTTAGGCTATTAGAAGGAGATTAAATCAATTAAATATTGATTTATTGGTTAAATGAAAAGGAAAGCTAATTAATTAATAATAATTAATTAGTCTAGATAGAAGGGTGATTAATTAACGAAAGGTCATTAATTAGGGTGTTTGTTGGATAGGTGACTTAACTAATTAGCATGTTGTAATTAATTAACGATAATAAGAGAGAATATGAGCACTTTTTGATGATATGTCACCAACTTGTGGGAAAGGGGATAATTAGTGCAATTTAAGTATTTAAATTGCTTGGGTGTAATTTTGGGTGTCTACACTTGGGTTCTTTCTGCAACAATATTTCTAACTTGAGTCACCACTTACTTAAAGTCTCCAAAGAATCTCATTTGTTGAATGTCTTCTTTGCATGCAAATGCTAGACCATGAACTAAAGCTTCATATTATGATTCATTGTTGGTGTAAGTGTAGTGGAAGTGGAATTCCCGAAGTATATTTATTTTGCTTGGTGAAGATAGGAATACTCTGGATCCTGAGCTATTTCTACTTCTAGCACCATTGAAGTGTAGAGTCCATATCTCGAGAATCTTATTTTCACTTTTTCTATCCTCCTTCACGATATTTGGGATCTTTGGGATTATCACCAAAGATCACATAAATACCTAATCTAGTAGAGTTAAAATTCCCGAAGGGGTCTCCAGGTGATAAGTCAACCAAATATTTTATGCTTTGATGATCACCTTCATCCATATATGAATCTTCTTCTCGGTGATCATAGCATGTGAGGCTTCAAAACCTGAGGATACTTGATCCGTTATATGTTCTTCAGTGAAGGGGTTCTGATAGCACCTTCATTTTGGATCCATACTTAGTCCATAGAATCAGATGA
The DNA here is from genome assembly GCA_018340775.1 of Taxus wallichiana var. yunnanensis. NCBI lineage: Eukaryota > Viridiplantae > Streptophyta > Pinopsida > Cupressales > Taxaceae > Taxus > Taxus wallichiana. The sequence continues at coordinate 275,330,395 of CM031236.1, read as the reverse complement.
GACCAATCAAGGGACATGTAGCCTCCAATTTTAGCTATGAAATCATGGGATAGACACATTCCAAAGACCGGTGGAACAACAATCACCACTATATCCTATGGAAAAATTATGTTTGGGTAGGAGTAGAGCTCTAATAGAAGGGATCTAATAACACTAATGGTGTGAACTAACCTCCCACCCAGTTGTATGAATCCTCTTCTCAGGGGTTCATATTTTATTCCAAAAGCATCCACTATTTCGTAGGCATAACTGTAGTGCTTGCATCAAAATAAAATCATGGAGTTATGTAACAATTTCTTACCAATTATAAGAGTCATGAAGAAGGGTTGAGGTCTCGGATTATTTACCTCCTCTTTCTAGTTTATTAATACTGACTCTATCTAAAGTTGAGTTTTTCTTTCCCCTTTCTGGTGTCGTAGTCGAACCGCTTATTAGATTTTAGTGCTTCTTGAAGCAATTATTTTTCTCCAGAATACCCAAGATATCCCATAAAGATACATTCACTGGTGCCCTTTTGAGTTGCTCAACTACATTCATTGGCCCAAGTGGTTGTGCTTTCTAGACATTTGTTGGTATTTCATTTTCTTAGCCATTGGATGTGTTGGTCGTCAAATAGGACTTTTAAGAAGAGCAATAGTCGGGGACAAGAAGTCCCTCCTCTTTAATGGGAGAGGTTCCCTTATTCAGAAACGAACTTATTTACAAATTTACAAAACATTATTTTCTGGTTAAACTTGGATATTACGAAAGTGTTTTCAATGAGGATGTTCAAGTACAAAAGGATAGAGGAATGAGAAGATGAGAACGAGCAGAAAGGCAACATGCAAAATTATAGAGAATCAGAGTAATTCATTATGTATGCGAAGTTACAGTGAATCGAAACAAGATCATTTGCATCGTATGAATAAGATGAAACTTAAAGACACAAAGTTCTGTAAATAACACCCTTCGGATTCATTAATCAAGGACACAAAGTTCCTTCTTGGTTATACAAGATCGCTGTGCTTGCAAAATTTGGAAAAGTATGCAACCAGTGAGACTAACAAATCATTAACAAATGATCTTCACAAACATTAAACGAAAGCTCAGAGATAACGGAGATTAGATAGACAAAGAATGGAAAGCCCTTTTGTATTGATTTCTTTGTAATCTATTTACACTTTCAGAAAATATGCCAAGTTCTTCCTCCTTTTAGAATGGCGAAGAAGCGGGAAAGGCAACATGCAGGGTATAGAGTAATTCTTTAAAAGAAGGCCATTATATAGCTTACAAATCAGTTACTCTTCGTAACCACTTCTTTAACCAAGAACAGTTAAGGACCGCCAATCACAATACCTTAACTTCTTACAAAGAAAACGGAAAAAGAAAGGGAAGAAGAGAAAAGAACAAGGAGAAGAAGACAATGGCGAAATCACTAAGAGGACCCATGACTTGAAATCCATTTGCTGAATTTCTTTAACGCCTCAGCTATGTCTCAGAAGTCTCATCCTGAAGATGACAGTGTATGTCTTTGAAAGCAGAGATGACCAGTGTCTTGAAAACTTCGTCCTTCTGCCAGCTGTTCTTCAGTTCTCCCAAGCCTCCTCCAAGACTCTGATCTTCCCAGGATTTTGATAGATTATCCTTGACGTCATCGAAAACCTTATTCGCCAGCAAGATGTTCGAGCAAAAGATAGCAAGGAAGCAGTGTGAGAAATGCAAAAAGGGGGTCTGCCCGTTATATAGCCATTGAGGAGAGAGAAAGGTGATCAATGCGCATTAAATTCATATCTATTAGTTTGAAAAACAACATATTCGGGTAGAGCGGAAAAAATAAGTATGAATGGCATTTGGTTCGCTTGGGACATGTGAGATGCGAATGTGCGAAACACGCAGCTCGGCCGACTCGGGTGAAACAGGGAGAAGACGCACAAATGCATTTTGGGACATCTGGGACGAAAACGCGCGAAGGACGCGGTTCGGGTGAATCGGCCGAAAATGGAACAACTCGCACGAAAAGTTTGGGACACTTGGGACGAAAACGCGTGAAACACGCGACTCGGGCGTTTCGGCCGAAAAGGTGACAATGAGTCCGGAAAAGTTTGGGACATTTGGAACGCAAGTACGTGAAGTACGCGGTTCGGGCGTTTCGGCCGAAAATGGAACAACTTGCAGAATTAACTTTGGGACATTTGGAACATGAAAGAGCGAAGTACGCGGTTCGGGTGTTTCGGCCGAAAATGGAACAACTTGCATAATTGACTTTGGGACATTTGGGACGAAAAGTTCCGACAGGCCCGAAAATGGAACAACTTCGGGGATTTCGGCCGATCGGGGAACAGAACACACTTCGGAACTTGGGACACGTGGGACAAAAATGTCCGACAGGCCCGAAATACATACAAAATGACCCAAAACGTAGATTTTCTCAATTTCACGACTTTGGTACATTAGAGAAAACACTTAAACTCAAAATTTTGAAATTTTTACTTTCATCAGAGCAGGGAATTTTGAGTGGACAACAGCTGGCTCCTTCTGGGGATGACTTGGCATAAATTCAAGGAATGAGACAAGGCAAGAACTTAGACAAACTCGGGAAGCAGACCAGTACCTTATCCATTGGGCAACGGAGTCAAAAACAGACCAATACAGAGGGCAACACACCAAAACAAAAAGGAAAGAAAAGCAAAAACGCTGTACAGAATATACAAGGGACTCCCTAATCACCTAGGACTTGAACAACTTGAGATACTACCCACTATAAGGAAGTGGGAGAGAAGAACCATCCATGTAATCAAGATAAAAGGAATTCTCACCAGCAAAGTGTCTGATCTTGAAAGGTCCGAGCCACAGGGAATCAAACTTTCCATGGCTGCCACGAGGTTCATGTCTTTTGTCCCATAACAGCACGGTGTCTCCAACTTGGAAATCTCTGAACCTAGCTTTCTTGTCAAACAGGACCTTTACCTTCATTGGTGAATAGATATCCTATCAGCAACCATCAATCTGTCCTCATTCAGTTTGTGCAGGTACATAATTCTCTTGTCCAAAGCATCTCTCGAAACTAGTATCTTGATGGCCTTCATTAGGTGCAAGGCTGGCAGTTCCACTGTCACTGGCAATTGAGCTTCTACTCCATATACCACTTGAAAAGGAGACATTCCAATAGCTCTCTTTGGTGTAATCCTGTCTGCCCAAAGAGCATCATAGAGCTTCTTGTGCCAGTTTCGTTGAGACTCATTGACCAACTTCCTTATGATAGTCACCAGATTTTTGTTAGTGGATTCTGCTTGCCCATTTCCCTGGGGGTAATAATCTGAAGAATGAGCCAGGGAGATGCCATACCCGTATGCAGAAATCCATTATCTCAGTTGAAGAGAAATTCAAAGCATTATCTGTTACAATCTTATTAGGTACACCATACCTTACCAAGATGTTCTCTTTAATGAAGCTGCACACCACTTCAGAAGTAGTACTCTTGACTGGAATAGCTTCCACCCATTTGGTGAAATAGTCAGTGGCAGTTAGCACATGAGTGTGACCAGCACTAGAAGTAGGATTAAGTGTACCAATGAAGTCCAAACCCCACTGTTGAAATGGTTCCTCAATCACAACTGGCTTGAGAGGCAAAGAAGCCAATTTAGGTCTTCCCACAAAAGTCTGACAAGCCTCACATTTATCAACCCACTTGGATGCATCTCTGAACAAGGAAGGCCAGTAGTATCCTCCATGGAGTATCTTATGAGCTGTAACCGTTGATGAATAGTGCCCTCCACATGCCTGATCATGAAAAGCTGAGAGCAACTTTCTCTGTTGTTCCTTGTCCACACACTTCAAAAATCTCCCATCTAACCCACGCTTGAACAAAGCATTTTCCCACAATACATATTGCACTGACCTCAATTTAACAGTCCTCTTTTCTTTGGCAGTTAAATGAGAGGGGCATTCCCCATAGGTGAGAAAATGGGTGATGTCAGCATACCATTCATCAACTGAGCTAAGGAACAGAATGGTAGGAATGTCAGCTTTCTCCTCCAGCAACTCATGTTTAGCTCCTTCAGCAATGAGCTCACAAAGGCCTTTTCCACGAACCAGCTTGGTCGGTTTGATGTCAATGTCATACTCTTGGACCTTAGCAACCCAGTTCCCTCTCTTGGATCCAAATTCTTGTTGTGTGAGAATTGACTTAACAGTTGTATCTGGAACCAGCACCATGGAGTGAGAGTTGAGGATATAAAAACGAAACTGCTTAACAGCTTTGACCACTGCAAAAGCATGCTTCTCCATCATGGTGTATTTCAACTCATGATCTTTCAGAATATAGCTCATGAACGCAATTGGGAGTTCATGCTCATTAGAGTCTTCTTGAGTTAAGACAGCAGCCAAGGTATTATCTGTAGCATAGCAATAGATGATGAAATCTTTGCTGAAATCAGGACAGGCTAAAACAGGAGTTTTAGCAATAGCTCTCTTGATACCTTCAAAGGATTCCTTTCCTTCAGAAGACCAACCAAATGTTTGCTTCCCTTTCATCATCTGAGAAATATTCAAAGTTAACTCTACAAAATCAGGGATGAATCTTCTCAAGAAATTTATCTTACCAAAGAAGGAGTGCACGCCCTTTTTACTGGTTGGGAGAGGAATTTGTTGGATAGCTTGTACTCATTCAGGATCAATCTTAATACCATCCTTGGAGACAATGTGCCCTAATAGTTTTCCCTCTGTAACACAAAAGATGATTTTTAGGATTCAAAGAAATTCCATGCTCTCTGCATCTTAGCAGAACTGTCTCTAGGTGATCAAAATGATCCGCTCTTGTCTTGGAAAATACTGTCAGGTCATCAAGATATATGACAATACACTTCCCTTTCAAACTTCCAAAAGCCAGATCCATAGCTCTCAAAAGTGGCACCAACATTAATAAGCCCAAAAGGCATTCTCTTGTAGGCAAAGGTACCCCAAGGAGTAGTGAAAGCTGTTTTGTGTTGATCTACAGTATCAACCTCTACCTGATTATATCCAGAGAATCCATCAAGCATGGATAACATTTCAGATCCTGTTACTGCTTGCAATACTTGATCCATCATAGGAAAAGGATAATTATCTTTCAGAGAAGCCTGATTCAGATTCTGAAATCAACACAGATGCGGATCTCACCATTTTTCTTCCTAACAGGCACAATATTTGCAATCCATGTTGAATGGTGAATGGGAAAAATGATTTTAGCCTTCAACAACTTCGTATTTCTGAAAGATGGTGTCTCCCTGCTATCTTTGGGATTATATTGCCTCTGTTTACAAAGGCTTAATTCCAGGCTTAAGAGGAATAGAGTGTTGCATATCTTTTGGTTTGAAAGCTTTCAAATCTTCATAAGAGTAAGCGAGAACATCCTTATACCTCTTTAAAAGAACAATTGCTTTCTTCCTCTCATCTGCTGTGCAACATTTTCCAATGTTCACGAGCTTAGGGTCAGTAGAACTCCCAATATCAATCTTATCATACTCAGCTGATTGTTGAGGTCTAGTAGAAGCTCTAGATTTCACATACCTGTCATGTTTATCAAATAGTTCCTCCAAACTCACCAACCCTTTAGGAATCTTGTTTCCTTTGAGATTGATGCATCCATCTTGATTTGTTTCTTCCCCTTGGCGACTGCTTGGTCAAAGGGCACACTCTCACGAGGTAGGTTACCACTTCCCTCAAAATATAGTTGTTCGAAATTACCCTTGAGTTCCAGGAAGGAAAGCAAATGTTGATCATCATTGAAACTTTCCAGTTATTGGTATTATCAGGTACACTAGGCCGATGGACCATTTCAATAGTGAACTTATCCTGAGAGAAGTCAGGATGAGGAATCAGTAGTGACCCTGAGACAGCTAGTGAATCAGCCCTGCTGTTCTTCTCCCTAGGTATTGCCTCAATGGAGAAAGCATCAAGGAATTCAATGGAATCCCAAACCTGATTCCGTAATGTTTCAGCCTCCCATTTTTACTTGAAAAAGGCTTCTGACCTGCTTTACAATCAATTCTGCATCACCACGAGCCAGAAGATTCTTTACACCTTGTTCTTTGGCCACTTGCAATCCGAGAATGAGAGCCTCGTATTCTGCTGTGTTATTAGTATTCTCGAACTGCAACTTAAATGAAAAGGGGTGTAGGCTTCCTTCAGGTGACACCAGCAGGACACCGGCTCCGGAACCAGCTGAGGAACAACTTCCATCAAACTCTAAAATCCAAACCCCATTAGGATCTTTAGGAGACACTTTGGGGGGTCGGATTTCATCAGGGGACATAATCATGTAGTTACCATGCCCCATATCCTCGTAGAGTATTTGTGCTCTAGGATCATCCGTTTTCTGCACAATATACTTAGACTGCTTCTCAGGAAGCAACTTCTTCATTTGTCCATTGACAGGCACGAGTGCATGTGACTAGTCCATTTGGATTTCCCCACCCACGTCCTTACAGAAGTTCCTACTTAGCAACATCCCATATGAAGGAGGAATATCTGCCACTAAGATGGTAGCCAACACTTTCTTCTCGGGAAAAGCAGCAAAAGCTACTTGTGCATCTTTAATTCTCCCGACCAGGGGCACTTCTTTACTCTCCATGGAGTAACAAGATCCATAAGTGCGTGTGAGGGTCAGGCCTAAAGCATGAGCTACTTTAGCAGGCATCACATTATCTGAGGCTCCGGAATCTATGACACAATTACTGAGCCTATGACCAGCTATAAGAAGTGTTACATAAAAAGGCTTGATTTTGTCATTAGGCGAGGTGACAGCGGCTACCAGACTAGGCTGTGGTGCAGAAGGAGGAGTGGGCAAAAGGCCTTTAGAGGTGGTCTTAGAGTGGGAATTGACAAAGTGGATCATTTTGGCAAAAGCTTTGGGATGGGTTTGATAGTACTCAGCTTCTGAGATTTGGACCTTGGTCTTTTTCAGGTGATCAACAATATCAAAGGATCCAGAAGTGGACGGGCCATCATCATTCGGTACTCTAGGCTTATCAACTTTAGGAGAAAAAGAAGAAGCAACTTTGGTAGCAGGATTGATAGGACTCACCTTTGGTGTAGACGAAGTAGGGATAGGAGATCCTCTTTTTGCAATCACGGGAATAGTTGTCGACTGCTCCTTAGATTTCTTGATAGGCTGTGTCACTTTCTCCCTCTGATTTGTCTGTTCTCGAGTCATGACAGCTGAATGATTCACTATTCATGTCTGCTACCACTTCATCATAATCATCTCCATCATCAATGCCCTCAGTGGTGAAGAAATTAACTCGAGATCCCTCAAGTTCATCTGCTTCATCATCAACTTCTCTCGCAAACTCTTCGCAAGCTTCGTTATCTTCATCGTCATCTGGTTCTTCCACCTCGCAGGTCGCATTGACAGGGACTTTAACAGGAGGTCCTTCAAGTGCTAATCTTGTTTGAGAAGCAGGAAAATGATTTCTGGGCTGAAAATTTCTCCTTGGAACGTCTGCATAAGGAGCGTGCTGAGCCAATTGTTTCTTTATAGCAATAAGATCATTTGCAAGTTTCTGAACTAATGGATCAGTATTAGGTCCAGGGGTGGAAGAGGAAGAAGCAGCAGACTTAGATTTGGGAGGGTCTCTTCTCAACTTCCCTGACATGATCAAGTCATCCTCGATACTAACAGCGAGAGTTTGATCCTCGACCAATGTTGCGAGATTAGCCCTTCTTAGTGCATAACTAACTTTGGGTGATTGAGCATTTAGGAAGAAACATTTTTGAATTTGATCAACAGGTCGGGTAGGCTGCGGAATTTTATTGATCAATTTGTTGAACCGGGCCACAAATTCTCTCATGGGCTCTTGTGAATCTTTCTTTATCTGAGAGATTTGGGCTAGCAAGGCATGTACATCTTCTGCCGGCTTGAAACGGTTTTCGAACTGAGTTCTCATTGTGTCCCAGTCGGTGATAGCGCCAGCCGGAAGGTGGTAGAACCAATCAGCAGCATTATCTTGTAACGTCTCAATGAACAGCCTTACGGAGACGTCTTCATGTTCGACTCCCAGAACTCCACATGCAACAATGAAGGCTGCGATGTGTTCATCAGGATGCACTTTTCCATCACCTTTGAACTTAGGGAAGTTCTTCCGGTTACCTCTGGGTAACTCATGCAAAGGCTGAGTGAGGGCTAGGGGCCCGACACGATGACCCCATGGTAATAGTGCCGCCATTCTTGGAAAAATGGCTTGGAGAGGGATTGCAACACCAGTAAGAATCAAAGCTTGAAGATTAGGGCTAGCTGGCTCTGAAGAAAAACCACCCGTGGGAATTCTGTCTTGAATAGGTGGAGTGCTTGTCGAACGAGTCCTTCTATTTGTTGAAGGGAAAGGAAAACCCTGCTGCTCCAAAAGCTGAAACTGAGAATCTTCAACACCAAGGGCCCTCCTCCCTCGAGTAAAACGCGGAGTCACCAGATCAAAGGATGATCAAAAAATTACAGAACTGGAATGTGATTTTCCCCAGTGGAGTCGCCAAAAACTGTTGTTGGTCGTCAAATAGGACTTTTAAGAAGAGCAACAGTCAGGGGACAAGAAGTCCCTCCTCTTTAATGGGAGAGGTTCCCTTATTCAGAAACGAACTTATTTACAAATGTACAAAACATTATTTTCTAGTTAAACTTGGATATTACGAAAGTGTTTTCAATGAGGATGTTCAAGTACAAAAGGATAGAGGAATGAGAAGACGAGAATGAGCAGAAAGGCAACATGCAGAATTATAGAGAATCAGAGTAATTCATTATGTATGCGAAGTTACAGTGAATCGAAACAAGATCATTTGCATCGTATGAATAAGATGAAACTTAAAGACACAAAGTTCTGTAAATAACACCCTTCGGATTCATTAATCAAGGACACAAAGTTCCTTCTTGGTTATACAAGATCGTTGTGCTTGCAAAATTTGGAAAAGTATGCAACCAGTGAGACTAACAAATCATTAACAAATGATCTTCACAAACATTAAACGAAAGCTCAGAGATAACGGAGATTAGATAGACAAAGAATGGAAAGCCCTTTTGTATTGATTTCTTTGTAATCTATTTACACTTTCAGAAAATATGCCAAGTTCTTCCTCCTTTTAGAATGGCGTAAAGAAGGCCATTATATAGCTTACAAATCAGTTACTCTTCGTAACCGCTTCTTTAACCAAGAACAGTTAAGGACCGCCAATCGCAATACCTTAACTTCTTACAAAGAAAACGGAAAAAGAAAGGGAAGAAGAGAAAAGAACAAGGAGAAGAAGACAGGTGGCCAGTCACTGAGAGGGACCCACTGACTTCAGAATCCGCTGCCTGAATTTCTTTAACGCCTCAGCTATGTCTCAGAAGTCTCATCCTGAAGATGACAGTGTATGTCTTTGAAAGCAGAGATGACCAGTGTCTTGAAAACTTCATCCTTCTGCCAGCTGTTCTTCAGTTCTCCCAAGCCTCCTCCAAGACTCTGATCTTCCCAGGATTTTGATAGATTATCCTTGACGTCATCGAAAACCTTATTCGCCAGCAAGATGTTTGAGCAAAAGATAGCAAGGAAGCAGTGTGAGAAATGCAAAAAGGGGGTCTGCCCATTATATAGCCGTTGAGGAGAGAGAAAGGTGATCAATGCGCATTAAATTCATATCTATTAGTTTGAAAAACAACATATTCGGGTAGAGCGGGAAAAACTAAGTATGAATGGCATTTGGTTCGCTTGGGACATGTGAGACGCGAATGCGCGAAACACGCGGCTCGGCCGACTCGGGTGAAACAGGGAGAAGACGCACAAATGCATTTTGGGACATCTGGGATGAAAACGCGCGAAGGACGCGGTTCGGCGAATCGGCCGAAAATGGAACAACTCGCACGAAAAGTTTGGGACACTTGGGATGAAAACGTGCGAAACACGCGACTCGGGCGTTTCAGCCGATAGGGTGACAATGAGTCCAGAAAAGTTTGGGACATTTGGAATGCAAGTATGGGAAGTACGTGGTTCAGGCGTTTCGGCCGAAAATGGAACAACTTGTAGAATTAACTTTGGGACATTTGGAACATGAAAGAGCGAAGTACGCGGTTCGGGTGTTTCGGCCGAAAATGGAACAACTTGCATAATTGACTTTGGGACATTTGGGACGAAAAGTTCCGACAGGCCCGAAAATGGAACAACTTCGGGGATTTCAGCCGATCGGGGAACAGAGCGCACTACGGAACTTGGGACACGCGGGACAAAAATGTCCGACAGGCCCGAAATACATACAAAATGACCCAAAATGTGGATTTTTCTCAATTTCATGACTTGGTACATTAGAGAAAACACTTAAACTCAAAATTTTGAAATTTTTACTTTCATCAGAGGTGGGAATTTTGAGTGGACAACGGGATGGAAAGCACTCGATTTTGAGCGGCCGTCAGAGTCTCTTGTCTAGATGTGGATAGATGGTTAGTGACTGTTGGAGGATTTTTATTTCCTTCATTCCTTGTTGTAGGAGCAAGGACCATGGATTTTATCATTCACTTCTTAGAGAGAGTGTTGTAATTTTACTATATCGGGTCGGAAGTGGATACTTCATTTGTGAACAAAAATCTTCTCCTTTAATCCAAAAGAGAAAAGTGCATGCTAAGGTGTAATCTACCTCTTGGTCTAGGGACATCCTTGCATTTGTGCGACTAAGGCTGCATTTTGAATTCTGGGACCGGTAGGATCCACCATTAGGGACCTCGTATCCTTCCATTTCTCTTTTCTCTACTACCTTTTGGCTAGAATTACTTGAGGGAAATATCATGGCATATGAGGGTTATTGCAAGGAAAACACCAAGCTTTGGGATACTTTGCCAAATTGTTCTATCCTGGAATCATTTCTCCCCTTTATTGGGTGGGAGCATTTGGAGTGGTGTTGGGGCCGGGATAATTTGGTTGAGGCAGTGTGTTTGCGATGGTCTCTAGAATTTTTGATATTATAGAGGATGAGTGGGCCTATTCCTTGATAGGCTGTGATAATTTTTTCTATGGTACGGACTTTGATTCCTCTTAAGGTTAACTATCTCATTAGAGATACTCCTAAAAATATTTTTTACTTCCTCCATCTCTACAGAAGATGATGATGATGTTGTTGTTGTAGGGGTGATGACTCCTCGATAAGATGGGTAGCTATATATGGATGTAGGAGCTTAGGCATAACTTGAGTCTTGTGCACTAGGGAAGGGTAGATATCTCGGTTATATTGGTAAAGGGATCCTCGTGGGGAGTTTCCCAACATCTATCAAATTATTCTCACCATGGACTGCAATCTCATATGCTTGAGGCAAATAATCTCCTCCTAATGATTGGATCATTATAGAAATATCCAAGTTTAGAGACTTAAGATAAAATACAATAGCCATACTTGCAAGGGTGGTCTAGGTAGAGTCAGTAACTCTTTGCCTGTCTTATGGAATTTGGTACTCAAAATTGTCATAAGATCTTGTAGACCTTTTGTGATATTAATAAGTTGTTGTAAGAGTGAAGATATATCTCCTGTTTTTGAATCTTCCAATGAAAACGTTTCCTAATTGATCCTAGAATCTGATGGAGTCAAGAGTTAAGGATTGGTACTAGTCGAGAGCTTTTCCTTTAAATGAGGAAGCTAGTAATCTTAAGGAAACATCTTTCTCGGTGATATAATGTACTATGCATATCCCCACAACATTTTAAAGGTGTTCCTCTAGGGTCTTAAAATCTTCTCCACCGAACTTAGGTTGTGCCTTCAATGTGTTTTTTGTGATAGGATTCCATATTTCCTGGATGCACTAACAGATGAGAAAACTTCCTTGATTCCAAGAGATGAACCTGTCTTAGGGGAAGAGGCGGTTGATGTGCCATTATGATAGGTCTAAGAACCTAAGTGGATTGCAATAAGGGTCTACCTAGTGGTGGTATCAACAACATCTTGTTTTGAGGAGACACATATTTTGAATCCATCTACTTCTTCTTCCTCGGCCTAGGGATAACAATATGTATTAAAATGCTCCTTCTTCCCTTGTTATTGACCTTATTTGGATTCTTCTCATGAACCAGAGATGGTTGATCCACCAAAATTGTTGAAACTAGTAGATATTCAAATGGGTTCTCCAGATGTGTAGTTACAGAGCCTCCAAAGGCTAGAAATTACTATGTCACACACCGAACCTAGAAATATTTGAAGTTTAAGCTTTCAATACTTGTCCCACTAGGTGTTCCAGGAATTTTTTTGATGATTATATTTGTAGATGAACCATCAAAGTTGTGGAAAATATTAGAGATGTGGGACTTAGCCCTTAAGATAACCTCTAGATTTAATAGAAGATGTCTATTCTCTACTTTTTGTTGAGGTGAGGGTTAGAGAGAAAACAAAATGAAAATCCTAACTAAGGTGATGCACTAAAACTTTACTAAAAGCACAGAGATAGAAACCTAAATAACTAATAAACCAGTCAAGGAGTATTAATCATGATTAAACATTTTAGAGATATTTCATATTATCAAAGGCTAGAAGGAATTGGAACATAACCATTTACAAGTAATTTTTTTTATGTAAATATCTAAGGGATTATAACATGATAGAAACTTAAACATTCATCAAAAACTAAAGGAAAGCATGCGAGAAAGAAATAAGGACATGGGGTATGGTGAAATCCTTAGTGGACAAAATAAGAACTCTTAATTAATAAAGAAAACAATACATAAGGTTGAGAATGGAACATATTACAAAATTTATTTACAATAGAGCCTTGCTAAAGTTGGTGAACACAAAAAAACTGAACCTAAAGATTTCTTGAGCTCTTCTAATTCTTTCCTCTTTCATTACTAGTACCAAAACATTCTTTTATAGATCCCACAGCTCATGCACCAATGCATCAAACATCAATATTTCCACCATCTGCATTAATTTCTTACCTGCATGATATTCGACCCATGGGGGTGAATCTCATCTACTTGCTTTGGGACTTGGGATTGCATTCAATGTGCTTAATCATGAGTCCTTTTGTTTCTTTGATTGGCCCTCAAGATAGTGGTATCTTCCTCACGTGACATGTGTAGGCCACACACTACTTTGGGGTTGCCTTTTTCTTTCTCCTTTTGAAGTTGTTCTTGGAGGACACGTGGAGCCTTGCAGGCTCTTTCCCCTTTCCCTTTGAATTTTCAATCCACTTGGCCTAGGATGTTGCGTTCCTACCACAAGGTCGCTTCTCACTATTTTGAAGATCTTGGTTCATCGTGCAATCTCCAATATGGACCAAAGGGACAGGTGGATACCCTCCATGCTTAGTCTTATACTTAGTCAAATTTGAGCTCCAAAAAGAAATAAAGGAATGCCAAAATACAAGGGGCCAGTGTGGCAATAATATGAAAGAAACGAGAGATCCCTGAAAGATGTAGAGATTATTCTATAACTCTCTCAAAGCCAACCAACTCAGGTTAGCTGCTCATCTCCCAATGGTGTTATTTTGGGAGCCAAAAGGTACCATGAAAATTACTAATAGTGAAGGAAGTGGCTCTTCAAGTACATCCCAAGCTTGCATCGAGCCACAACAATGGGTTATAACAACTACACAACATGTTCCAACAAAAACTTTTCTCTAAGATATCACTACATTTACCAAGATATCGGGGGTTAAAAACACCATATAGCACATGAACAAGTGTGAGCTAATATGACATGCAAAGGGGATCAATTACATTGATCATAATGCATGTCAATTCTCTACTAATATGTTGGATTAGGTGCATACTTGGTATAAAAATCATGACCCATAACATAAATTTGTTGATTATGAACAACTAAAGGATGCTTTATTAAAAGATTTCAATATATGAGAGTTTGAACAACATAACATATCAGTGTTAGGGAGATCAAAAAAGAAATTATTGAGAGTGTGCACACATATGATGCACATTTTAATGCTTTCATCTTGAAGTCGTCTTATGTGATCCATCCAACACAACACACAAAATATTTTTGAAATTTTTTTGTCTTTCCCCTTAGACACTCTCTTTCACACAAGACAATCAAAAACCCACATGAAGTTTCAGAAGTAACATTATATGTAGAATCATTTGGCAGTGTTGAAAATGATATAAGAAAATTCATGGAGGTGTATATTGCATTGATGACAACTCGATTAGAAAAGTTGAATGTGAAAAGTGTCGTGGAGATATGGAATGATATATGGTGCAGGGATTGTGAGGTAAAGGGGCATATAAAAATATCTTTCATCGATGCAATGTTAAGGCAATGTTTGTGGATTGTGAAATCTATATATCCATGCATGATTTTTCAAGGTTCCCACTAATTTAATAAAATTAAATATTAGTTTAGAGAATTGAGGTAAATAGATAATATCAAGTGTAGACATCTAAAATGTGACTACATAATTTCAATGGTAAAGTTGCATTAATTATCCTCTTCCCCATCATTTCATTATAATTAGTGATTTCCCACTAATTAGCTAACATTCCCCTCCACTTTTGTCAATTAACAACACTTTATTAATTAACTATCCTTCCCTTCATCCTTGATGCCAATTAACGACACTTCATTAGTTATAATCCTATTTTAATTAATTAATTAAATATTATTAGTTAATTAATCCTTTTAATCTTCTATTTAATCAATAAACCTTCTTATTGATTAAATCCCCCTTTCAAACCCTTCAAATTCTACTAATTTCCTTCTAAATCACCTCCAAATGGATTTTTAAGCTTATCTTGGTCTATTAATTAATCCTAGTTGATTAATTAAATCATCTCCAACTCACATGAGTTGCTAATTACTAATTAATCTCTTCTAATCATGTTTATCCCCTACTAATTCTACATTCCCTTTATCCCACATTTACTAGGTTGCATGTTTCTCCAAAACTGAAAGCTATATAAAGAACCTAGTACACCATGTCCTTGTAATACATTAGCATGTGATAAGATAATTTAAATCTTGAAAATATTATTCATAAAGAAACCATTTATATCTTCTACTTGGCAAATATTAGTAAGATAAGAACCATACATGGAAATCAAGCCATATTGGTGAGATCTCTTCCTCTTCCATGGAGAATTTACTTTGATTGCACGTAGGTATGTTTGGCTCACTAAAGGAGTAACTATAATCTAAACCCCATCAAAAAAATAAAAGGATGGTTTAAATTTCATGTTTTTAATATTAAATGTATTATAGTTAAGCTTTTCATTTATAACTACTTTATCATAATATTTGCAAGCTCCCTCTCCGCTCGTGCTACGCCCTTAACCTATTGCTTGTATTAGGATATGAGTAGCTGACTTGTGGCTTACCATATCATTTTATTATATCATTTATACTTTCTCATGCTTAGTAGGTTGGCCTTGGTGATGGCCATAACATATGAATAGTATATATAGGGGATTGTAGGTAGTAATTCATCATCATTGGAGCATTTGAGTATTATTGTATGGTTTGGAGGTTGCCCCCTTGAAGTGGCGAAGCTATTATAATTGCATATTGAGATCATTATTCTAGAATATTGTGTTATTTGGTGTTATATTTCTGCTCATGATCTGAATTATACAAGTAATTTCATTACAAGTGGTATCAAAGCTGCGATCTGGGCCAAAATTAGGGCAAAAACCCTAATTTTTTGTTTTCCGCCATATATTGAAAACCACAGGGGTTGGTGGGAGATATTTTTACCAAAGTTGTAAAACATTTCAAGTAAGGTTTCCTGAAAATTTAAGTCATTTTTGATTTATTTTGCAAAAGTTATTACAAATTTATGGTTTTTCAAAAATTACTCCTAGGGTGTAAATTGTGGAATTTTTTCAAATTAGTTACATTTTCGGAAAGAAAAACAAAATTTATTTGGGGTTTGTTTTTTTTTTTTAAAAATATTTTTCCAAATTCTTATCGAAATCCAAAACCCTTAAATTTGACCGTGATTCCTACATCCTACTATTTTGGGGCATCACGGGGGGGCCTTCCACAAGGGGAAAAAATAATCCAATCACTCTAGGTAAAACACTAGAAAAGGATGAGATAGTAGTTGAGGAGTTGGAGATAGAAGATATAACTAAAAATTCCTCAGGGTTAGGGTTTACTTCGACAGACCATAAAGTAAGCCAACTTGAGTTTTACCTGAGAGACCTCGAATCTAGGGTGGCCAGAAAAGAAGATGTGGATAGGATTGGACATAGATTGGAGGATTTCATGAAAAAATTTAGTACGCATATGATGGGTAATCATACTTATGTCAATCAAGGTGGATCCTTAGGTCAACATAATAGACACATGAGCCAGAGTGGATCTTCGAGTGTGCACAATCCAAATATGAGCACTCTGTAGGCCCATACTATGTTTCCAAAAGTGGAGATGCACAAGTTTTATGGAAAGGATCCACTCAATTGGATCAACCAAATGGAGAATTTCTTTGAACTACATCAGATTCCATCAGGACAAAAGGTGACCATGGCATCTTTGTATCTCAAACCTAACCAATTCATATGGTATCGATGGTTATGTGCTCAAAGGTAGAAGAGTGGTCTTAATGTTACATGGACAGTCTTCACTGAAGAGTTGCAATTACACTACAGATTCTAGTGTGTCAGATAATTACTTTAACCAATTAGTAAAGTTAAGGAAGATAGGATCATTAAGGATTACATTCATCACTTCCAAAACCTTTCTCTGTGGGTGGAAAATATTACTGAAGAGAATCAAATGACCTATTTCTTAGGGGTCTTAAGGATCACATTGAGCATGAGGTGCGTATGTTTAATCCTCATAAGGTTTTTGATTTGATGATTATGGAAAGAAGGGCAGAGGAGAAATTTTTTTCAAGTAGGAGACAACATTTCACTTTTACTAGAGATCACAACACCTTGGCCCCAACACTCCTTGAGCCAGTTAGATTGACACCTCAACAAATTGAAGAAAAAAGAGAAAAAGGGTTATGTTTTAACTATGACAATAAATTTGGACCCGGACATAAATGTGCTGAAAATAAGTTGTTCTACATTGATGGGCCTAGTGAAGATGAAGAGAATAATGAAGATGCAGAGTCAGAGGTCTTGGTTGAGCCAGAGGAGGAGTCAGGAGATCCTCAGCCAATGATCTCATGCCATGCAATTTCAGGTATTAGCACCCCAAAACCCTAAAGGTGGTTGAATTCCTAAAAACAGAGTGTCATAGTGTTGATTGATTCAGGAAGTACTCACAACTTTATCAATCATAAGTTAGCAGTGCACCTAAACTATTTCATTTATCTAGCTCCTGAATGTCAAGTAATGATTGTTGATGGAGGTACTGATTATTGTTCTAGAAAATGCCATAGCATTAAGCTTTCCATGGGAGATTACATACTAAATAGTCCCATGTATGCCATTTCTATGGGAGGAGTAGACATTGTGTTAGGGGTTCAATGGCTTACCACTTTGGGAACCATTGAGATGAACTTCCAAGACTTGTTCATGTGATTTCACTCTGAAGGAAGGAATTTTGAGCTAAGAGGCTTAAGAGAAAAGTCTCCACAAATAGTAAGTTCTCATTAGATGCAAAAAATGCTAAAAAAGGGTGCAAAGGGATTTGTAGCAAAACTCTTTTCATTGGAGGCTCATCATTCTAAGGACATTATACCATTAGATATGCAAGCAGTGTTGGATGCACACTCTGTTGTATTTGAAAATATACTAAAGGGATTACCTCTAAAGAGAGATCATGATCATGCTATTCAATTATTACCAGGAAGTCAACCGCCTAACATTAGACCTTATAGGTACCCATATGTGCAAAAGAGTGAAATTGAGAAGATTGTACAAGAGATGTTGGAAGCAGGAATCATCCGCCATAGTCAGAGTGCTTATTCTTCTCTAGTAGTGATGGTATGAAAGAAAGATGACATGTGGCACATGTGTCCTGATTATAGGGAACTTAATAAGTACACAATCAAAGATAAGTTTCCTATTCCTATTATTGATGATTTGCTTGATGAGTTGCATGGTGTTGTTTATTTTACAAAGCTTGATCTTTGTTTGGGATACCACCAAATCAGAATCAAGGATGAGGATGTTCATAAAACTACCTTTTGAACACATGAAGGCCATTATGAATTCCTGGTAATGCCTTTTGGACTCACAAATGCACCTTCTACATTTCAAAGTTTGATGAATTCTATTTTTAAGTCATTCATGCAGAAGTTTGTCTTAGTGTTTTTCAATGATATATTAATTTATAGCAAAACATAGGAGGAACATTTGCATCATGTAAATAATGTTTTGGAAACCCTTGAGCAACATCAACTTTATGCAAAGCCCTCTAAGTGTTCTTTTGGACTCAAGGAGGTTGAATATTTGGGTCACATTATCTCTCATAAAGGGGTTAAAGTGGATCCTAATAAGATCAAAGCCATGATGGAGTGGAAGGTTCCAAAAACCCTAAAGAATCTACAAGTATTTTTGGGCGTTACAGGTTATTACCGAAGATTTGTAAGGCATTATGGAAGCATAGCTGCACCTCTCACAACTTTATTAAAGAAGGATTCCTTCCATTGGAGTGAGGATACAACAAAAGAATTCGAGAAACTAAAGGAGGCCATGTGCACCACTCTAGTCTTGGCTACTCCAGATTTTTTCCAAAACATTCATTATTGAATGTGATACATCGGGGTGGGTATGGGGGTAGTTATCATGTAAGAAGGCCATCCTATTTCCTTTTTGAGCCATCAATTAAAAGGTAAGAATCTTTCCAAGCTGACTTATGAGAACAAAATACTAGCCATACTTCATGCAGTAAAGCAATGGAGACCATATCTCATAGGAAGAAAATTTAAAGTGAAGACAAATCATGATAGTTTGAAATACTTCTTGGAGAAGTGTTTATCATTTGAAGAACAACAAAAATGGGTCTCCAAGATGTTGGGATATGATTTTGAGATTATCTATAAGAAAGGGAATGAGAATGTAGTTCTTTGATGCTCTATCGTGGAAAGATGACTCAACTACAGCCTTGTTATGTGCCATATCCATATTACAGGAAGATTGGATAGATGAGGCAAGGTTTGAATGGATAAATGACCCAACCACACAAAACCTCATTTATCATCTCCAAAATGAGCCAAGCATGTATGAAAAATTTGTATTGAAAGGGATGCTTTATGGTATAAAGATAGATTATACCTACGTAAGAAATCCACTCTTAAAAATAGGATTCTATCTGAGCTTCACTCTTCTCCAGTAGGGGGGCACTATAGATTCTTGACAACTTATCATCAAGTCAAACAAGATTTCTTCTAGGAAGGGTTCAAAGGGGATGTCCAAAAATTTGTGGCGTAATGAATGGTTTGTCAAAGAAAATAAGTGTGAAACAGCTTCGATCCCAGTCTTCTATAACCTCTATCTATTCCTAGCCAGCGGTGGGAAGAGGTTTCCATGGACTTTATCACAGGATTTCCTAAATTTGAAGGAAAAAATGTCATCATGGTTGTGGTGGATAAACTCACCAAATATGCTCATTTTTGTGCCTTGCACACCCATTTTCTACAAGCACGGTAGCAAACAACCTTCATGGACACAGTTCATAAGCTTCATGGGACACCGAAGATTATAGTAAGTGATCAAGACCCTATATTTACTAGTAATTTTTGGACTGATTTATTCTCATGTTTGGGTACTCAGTTAGCTCGTAGCTCTTCTTATCATCCCTAGTCTGATGGGAAAACAAAAGTTGTAAATAAGTGTTTGGAGGGATATCTTCGTTGCTTTACATCAGATAAACAAGCAAGATGGGTCCAATGGTTACCACTTGCAGAATGGTGGTATAACACTTCCTTCCATACTTCATCTAAAATGTCTCCTTTTTTGGAACTCTATGGGTACCATCCACCATCCATCACATCATCATTGAGAGGAAAACTGTGGGTTAGAGCAATAAGAACACATTCAATATCAATAAGAGGTCCTCTCTAGTCTCAAGGAGAACTTGGTCATGGCACAAAACCACATGAAGCAACAAGCTGATCAACATCACACGGAAAGGCATTTTGAAGTCAGTGATTGGGTTTTTGCATGGTTACATCCATATAAGAAAATGTCTTTGAAACAACAACAAAAGGATAAAAACTTTCACCAAAGTATTATGGCCCCTATCAAGTATTACAGAAGATTGGTACTGTAGCATACAAATTAGAACTTCCACAATCCACTAGAATACATCCAGTTTTTCATGTTTCTTACATGAAGAAAGTAATTGGACAAAGAGTATCAGCTCAAACAAGTGTTACAGAGCTTGATGAGGAGGGGAGGGTCATCTTGGAACCTAAATTCATCCTTCAAACATGCACTAAAATATTGAGGACATGGGTTATTACTGAGTACCTGATCAAGTGGAAGAATATGGACGATGAAGATGCAACATGGGAAGATATGACATTCTTGCAGCAACACCCAAAGCTTCTCAACAAGTAGGGACAATGTTTCTTTGAAGGGGAAGGGCATGCTGCGCGCCTTAACCTATTGATTGTATTAGAATATGAGTAGCCGAATTGTGGCTTACCATATCATTTTATTATATCATTTATACCTTCTCATGCTTAGTAGGTCGGCCTTGGTGATGGCCATAACATATGAATGGTATATATAGGGGATTATAGGTAGTAATTCATCATCATTAGAGAATTTGAGTATTATTGTATGGTTTGGAGGTTGCTCCCTCGAAGTGGCGAAGCTATTCTAATTGCATATTGAGATCATTATTATGGAATATTGTGTTATTTGGTGTTATATTGCTGCTCATGATCTGAATTATACAAGTAATTTCATTACATTCTGAGGTATGTAGCTTGGTTTGGAGCATGGTAACCTTAACTTTTCTCAAATCAACCTCCCATTGAAGTGAACTGGCCTCAACCTTGGAAACTACCAACTCAGCCTCCAATTTCTTTGCTTCTATCTCGAAAGCTACAAGAGATTCATTTGAAGTCGCCTCTTTCAACTCCTCATGGAGTTTCTCCACTTCTTTCTTTTTGCCTTTGATTTTAGTATTGAGGTGAATGATAGTAATCTCTTCTTCTTTGAAGGTTTTGGTTTGTCTCACTAACTTGGTAAGGATTACACATAAACTCAAGAAACTTCACATTTCTCGAATTCCTCTTAAATTTCTATCTTACACAAGCATTGGACATATCAATCTCTTCTCTTCAAATGAAACCTTCATTCCCGACAACTCATGAACTGAAATAATGATTCAAAAGAGCATTAAAAACATCTAATTTTCTTGGTATCCTAATCCGCCAGACCTAGAAATACAACTAGACTTGTCATTCTCAATTTATAACACTTGTTAGAGCTCCAAATATTTCACAAGCTATAGAAAAAAGGAATATGTGTATTGGGTAACATTTCTTTGTAGACTTGAATTGTTCTTGTATATCATGAATTTCCCTTCTTCAAAATATCATTAGATGAAAGGCATCAAATTATGATGACTCTATTTGAATGTTCTCGCCTATGAAGTAGATGAACCCTTTTTAGTTGAATACTCTATGTCAATACTAATAAGAATGGGTAACACAAAGAACATTATAGTGAGTGAATGGGTAAGACTAAAAATTGATCCCTAAAACCTAACCCCTATCCCATAAAACCTAAACCCCGAGCCCTAAAACCTAAACCCTAAACCCTATGTTTCACCAGATTCTTAGCAAATTAATGAAATAGATAAGGGGTGATAGGCCAAGGAGGAATACCTGTTTTGATGTCAGTTGAAGGTTGTGTGTGCATTCTAATTTCTTGATCCAAGTTGACTGCAAGAAATCCCTTTTGTCTAGGAGGAACTACCTAAAATGAAAAGAAAGACCACAAAACATAGTTAATAGAAAAAGGTTAGTGGATTTACTAGCGCAAGCTACATCCAGAAGAACGGAACTTCCTCGATGGTTTTCAATCTACATATATATATATATATATATATATATATATATATATATATCAATATAAAACAAATGAACATGCGAGATAAACAAATCTAGTGGTAGTAGTCCAATTTAGGTATCTCAAATTACTTATAAACTTTAATCCACTTAAATGCTTCTATATTATATTGTCAAAGGTTAGTAGTCAAGTCATAGGGTCGAAGGTGGTCTGGAAGTCATGACAGGTCCGAATAAGGCTTGGTACAATTTGGTGTTGATTTGGGTGATTGGTGTGCTTGCTAGTCTAAGGTATTTTTAAGACATAGAGATTGATGCTGGTCGTGTGTGACCAACGACGTTTATCTATGATTGATACTAGTTAGGGATAATTAATCTTAGTTTTTGTGGGAATGATAAAGTATCAAAAACATGTGTCCAGGTTCTCTCTGTGTCTACACAGAGAGATGGGGAGGTCTATGGAGAGGTTTTAGGTAGGGTATCTAGCTTGGGTGAGACTTTTGTGAGGCCTTTGGTGTGTTAAGGTAAATTTTAAAAAAGTGTGGTTGGAGATACAATAACCGACGCTCGGTAGGGGAAATTTGGTGAAAGTTGATTAACATGTGGTTTTGGGATTCTTTGTGATTGCACAGAGAATAAAGGGGAAATTGGTTGGGTTCATGATAAGGTGATAAAAACTCAGAAATGTGTAAAATGTTAGGAATAAAGATCCAGAAGGTTATGGTGGATGGAAAGGGATATGGGCTATAAAATGGAGATGGCGAATACAAAGAATAACAAGCTCTAATAATAAGAGGATAAAGAACCTAATTAGTAAGTACAAAAATTATACATAATCAAATGCACTTACTTTTTCCTACAAGATTGGTAGGTGAAGGAATGTGATGGTAGATTTGAGAACCGGTGTTCGGTTCCCATGACAAGTGCTTCCTAGAGTGTCATCGTGAATGCCAATGCCTTTAGATCAGCCCTGGTACTTGCTTGGGCCTCTGGCTGGATGTATTATGTTATCTTGATGTTGAGAAAACTCTGGTTCATGCTTGAATTCAAATTTCTCTCTCAAAACTCAATGTAACCAACTTGGGTAAAAGGTTGCCAAATTATATATATGGTGACCAATGATAGTCAAGGTGACCGACGTTGGTTACTGATTAACCGACGCGCTTAAGGTGGGATATCCAAGGTTTACCAAAAATAACAGAATTTGGCTATTTTTGGCGAGCTCGCCTTTTCATCCGGGTCTAAAGTGGTGGCTAACAATTAGATAAGTGGACATGTTGTTAGAGAAAGAATATCAATTAAATTCTAGGGTTAGACTAAGTTTCAGGTGGTTAGGATAAGTGGAGACTGAGTCTTAGTTAATTAATAGGCTAAGAACAAGTCCATGGTGAGGTGTCTAGGTGAGGTGTAAATTAATTTAATTAAAGTAATTAAATTAATAAATTATGTGAGGATGGGTATTAATTCAATTGTAAGTAACTAAATTAATATGAATATGCAGTAAAGGGGTCATGGTTAGGTTAACACGTCAGATGACTACTCAAAAAGGGACACAAGGGAGTGTGGCCAAAATTTGGTGTCTACATTTTCCCCTTTTTTATGTAATTTGTATTGATTAGCGATGCTAAAAAAATAGGAAGTGATTGCCCCAAATATAAGTGAGAGTGGGATTACCCTAAGTAAGGATAAAGGTGAGGTTTCCCAAGTGTGGGTGAAGTTGATCCTGTCAAACCATGAACCGATGAGGTGTTATACGGATTCGGAGTGGTTTGATAAATGTGTAGTTGGTGAATGTTAAGGTAGGTGGGGAAGGGTATGAAGGCTTAGGTAAAGGGTAATGCATAAATCGGGTAATAGGTAATGGGACATGATCAAACCGGGTAATGAGTAATGAAAATCAAATTCACGCACATATATAGACTACAACATGGTACCGTTGAAGAGTTTCCAAACTCTACATCATCTAAGGTCAATAGGTTTATCCAAACAAGGTTGAAGTGATTAAGGTATCTAGGGTATAGGTCATGGTCCTGAAACACAACATAGGTTAGGTGTAGGAACATTTAAGTATGATCCGTACACCATGGGTTTGGTCGGGATAAACATCATAGAAATAGGAAAGGTATGGTTGTTATGATAAAACAACATAGGAAACATCATCGCAAGGTATAACGAGTACACAAGTTTGAATCGGTCATAACAAGTAGTTCAAGTCAAGGTAAATACATCATGGTATGGGTAAGGACGAGGTATATGTAAAATAACAATTCCTTAAACTTAATTAAGGAAATGTATGGGAATTTAAGGTGTGTAGATAGGGTGTAATGGGTGTTGGTACTTTATCAAAAGGTATTTGGTAAGAATTAATTTTGGTAAAAATGGGAGAAATGGGATTTTAATGGTAATGGTAGGTAGTTGATGCCGCTTAATGTTTGAATAACATCGGTTTATTAGGGCACGACATGACCGACGTCGGTCAGGATGATTTGGGTTTATAAGGTAGAAATTCCATAGTTTACTAATCGTTGGTGTCTTATAACATGGAGAAAATGATAGAGCTCCTTGAATTTTGATTTGTTCATGGCTAAGATGGAGGTTTCTAAGTGGTGAGAGGAGACAAGTAGATGGGTCCACGAGATCGTTTGGACACGTGTGATTGGTGGAGAGATTTGAGGTAGATTTTCGTCATGGCAGAGGTGGGAGAGGGTTTAGGTGGACCACCGGTGCAACGACCAGATGTGCCACCGAGGAGATGCCATCGATATGAGGGAGGTGGGACTATCCTTATTTGTGTTTCAATCCAATTATGTTTTAAAATGAAGAAATTTGAGTGGGAATGTTGATTTTGAAGTGGGGTGAAAAAAGAAATTTGAGCGGAAAAGGTCAATTATAGGTTAAGTAGGGTGAGAAATAACTATGGGGTAAAGGTGGTTGGGATTAAATAGGTTTGTAGGTTATTTTTGTACAATTTTAAGAAATAAGGGAAGGGGTTTTTGGTTTTGGTTATCACGGCAGAATAACGACGCGTCGGTCTAGGATTTTCTAACATTGGTCGGGTTTTTCGACATCGGTCAGACTAAGGTGACCAACACTCGGTTAATTGGAACCGATGTCACTCAAGGAAAACTAGTGATGGTCAAGGAGACCGGCACCAATTAGGGTGAAGGAGGGACAAGTTGAAGAAGGGATAGGTATGAAAGGAAAATGGGTAAAGAAGGGGCAAGTAAAGATTGGTTGTAGAGGGATAAGGGTAAAATATGATCTTTGGCGATATGGGATAGGTGAGTAGGTGAAATAATGTTAAGGTGATGAGTCATGATTGTAAAGGGTAGGAGGTTTGTATGTGAATTAGGTAAATGGGGTAATCATGATTGGTGTGATTAGGTATGGTGTTGGGGTTAATAAGTAATTGGAGGTAGTTAGGTCTTAACAATGTTGTGGTTTGTTGGATGCAGTTACGGACCAACTACGTATGCGAGACAAAGTACCACCTCTATTGGTAGAGATGTGGTCAAGTGTGACTGTGGAGGAGTGGGAGAATATGAATGATGTTAGATTGATTGGGATCTGACACTATAGGTGTGTAGATCAAGATCCTAGTTTGATGGTCACTTTCATTGATAAATGGGATTCAGTGACCAACACTTTTCATTTACCAACGGGTGAGATTACTGTCACCCTGGAGGATGTATACAGGATCCTACAACTACCAATTTTTGGTGAGTAAGTGTATTATTTTTCTTTAGAGGCCTCAGTGGAGTGACTGTGTTTGGGGAGGCGATGGGTGAGCTTAGGTACCATAGTGCAAACCTTAGGTACGGCGAGATGTATGCAACCCATCCTTAGGAGATGAGGTAGGGGTTTTTGATGATGGAGGTAGTATGTTGTTTTGCCTTACCAGATGTTGAGGGTGGGAGATTCCTGCAAGCATTGATGGGAGTGCTCCAGGATATGGTGGAGGAGTAGATCTATTTTTCATGGGCACCGAGATTCCTGGTGCAACTGTATAGGGAGTTATGGGCCTATGGGAGATTGTGGTGGTTTAGTTTGTGTTGCACCTTTCTTCTACATTGCTTTGGGCATACGAGAACATCGTATGTGTACATCTAGTTGGTTTTCCTTGACATGATTGGTTCGGGGGTGGCCGGGTCAGAGTTGGATATAGATGGTGGGTACCAGTTGGTGGGTAACACCAAGTGGTTAGGGCCACACATGATGTTTTGTATTATAGACATGTATTGAATGGGCTTTCAGGAGTTGGTATTGTTTGGAGGCCATATGTTGGCTATCCCTCATATAGAGATATGATAGAGGAGTTAGAGGAGTTACATCTACTGAGGTGGATTTAGGGGCATAATCTTGGCAAGCAAGAGATGATACCTGTGAAGGGTCGGGCACGGTTTGGGCTGCCGTGAACGTGCCTCCACCTTTCTCACAGTACAAGAGAGATGACATGGACAGACCTATGTCTCCACCAGACCGAGCATGCCAAAAGGGTAAAAGAAGAAGGCAATGGATAGGTGGATCAATGATGCTAGGGTCACTGATAGATATAGGTAATAGTGGGCAAGCACAACTACGTGCGGCACCACGGTGGCAACCGCAACAAAAATTAGCCACCATCATAGTGCATAGGGATACCTTACTGGGTCAGGTGGATGCCCTTGAGGCTCGGATTATAGTAATCTTAATGGGTCGAGGCACATGTTGCCATTTTACAGAAGCTCTGTGGTGACCTTACAGGTATCACAGGAATGGAACCCACATAGGGTGGAGTTGGAGATAGGGGACATGTAGTTGCATTAGAGGCACACGTAGCAGTTAGTAGGGCTGATTGACACCGCACAAGTTCAAGTTGTGGCCTTACAGGCCCATGTTGCAACACATGTACCTCCCGCACTCGGGATAGGGTTCGAGGCCGCAGTGTTAGCAAGTCGACTCACAGGAGTTGCTATGAGACCTATGACACCACCTCGCATAAGATCGATGGCAAGGTTCGGGATGCCTCAACGAGGAAAAATATTACCAGGATCATCTCGACAACTACCTCGGATAGATGTCCCTTCCTATGCTGAGTACAAGGCACAACAGACAATGAGTGAGAGGACTAGATCTTGCACTCATAGTTTTGAGAGTACAAGGGGTCAGTGATCCTAGGGGTAGGGTCAAGGTGAGGCTATGAGTTCACAGAGGCTAGTCCTAGGTGAGGGGCATGCAAAGACTAAGTCAAGACCCATGATAGGTGGAGAGATGTAGACAGGTCACCGAGTCGAGGTGAGGAGGAGGAGACATATGAGATATGCATGAATATCAGGTGGAGTGACGATTAGTCACCTGATATGATTGGTGTATCAATTTTTGGTATATACTAGCCTTGTGTGTTGATGATAGTGAGGATGTATATGAGGGTTTTGAGATTTTGATTTTATACCAGCTTGCATGCCAAAGATAGTGAGGATGTATATGAGGGTTTTGAGATACTGAGTATTTATTTGTAGTTATGCACATATGTATTGATACATAGATCTTTTCATTGATATAGATGGTGATGTGTATGTATTAATGATGTAATTGGTTTTAATTTCCATTATTATTGTGTATGTAATGGAAACTACGTGAATTAGGCATGTTTGAGTTGAGGTCATGTAGGCATGGTTGAGTTAGGTCGGTTAGGCATGGTAGAGTTTAGGTTTGTTAGGCATGGTTGAGTTTAGGTCAGTTAGGCATGGTTGAGTTTAGGTCAGTTAGGCATGGTTGAGTTAGGTATAGGCATGATTGAGTCTAGGTGAGTTAGGCATGGTGGAGTCAAGTCAATTAGGCATGGTGGAGTTAAGGTTTGTTGGTTTTGATTTAATTTCCAAGTTATTGGTAACATGGGAAATAAATGATGATGTATATGTATGTTATGGTGTAGATTTCCAAAATATTTGATATCATGGAAATGTGAAATGATGGATGTATGATATGATGTTGTAAGAAATAGGTAAGTATACATGTTTATATACTTGTATGTTTGTTTAATTTCCAAGTAATGTAGAAGATGGAAACTAACTAATGGTAGAATGTAAAAAAAAAAAAAGTGGGGAAAGGGTAAATAATGGTTGAGCTAACCTCCCGGGCCCCATACCCCAGTGTGCTACCTACATAGCCCCTGTGAAAAAGGGCCCCGAGTGCCAATGTAGTTCTCCTATAAAGTAGGGAATAACATGATGAAGTAGAGAAATGGGTTAACAAGTTTTAGGCATGGTTGAGTCTAGGTTATTTGGGTATGATTGATTTTAGGTCACTTAGGCATGATTGAGTCTAGGTCATGAAGGCGAGGTGAATTAAGGTCATTGAGGTGTGGTTAATTTGAGGTGTCGAGGACTTGGTCTTGTATAGGATAATCAATAAGTAATGAAGAAGGTGAGTGGTAAGAGGTGATAGAAGAGCCACTTATTTGAAAAAACCATAACACATCTACCATACCGAATATGGGCTTATGAACGTAAGACCCTAAAGGTGCTGCATGATTGAATATTCTAAGGGTGAAGAAAGTCACATGATCATGAAATGTCACATTTATGGCACATCCCTTGAGTGGGTGGGAAATTAGGGTGAAAAGGTGATAAGGTGAAAGCAAGTTGGTTTTAGCGTAACCTAGTGTGAGATAGTATGCCAACTTGGCAAGAGACCCAAGATCACAATAGGCAAGTCCATGACAAAAAAGTTAATCTTTTTCTTTTTGCTTTTGTTTTTGATAGACTAATCGATGTGGGAAGTCTATGTGGGATGAGTATATTATCTCCTTGAGGTCTTCATGAAGTTGATTGATGCGGGAAGCTTCAAAATATTTTTATTTTATTTTTTGCAAGAATAGTCTTCTTTTGATGATAGACTAAGTACAATACAATTGGCTTCGTATAACTGTCCTTGAGGGAGCAGTCCATTTATAATCAAGCGAGATAGAAAGTGTAGATGTCCTTTTTGAGGGAGTCATATTTTTGCTGTAAGTTTGAATCAAGGAGTGAAATCCCATTTTACTTTTGAAATTGTTTTTCTTTTAGAATTTTAAGTCATTAACAAGACTATAAAGGAAAATAGGCTCTTGTGTTTGAAGACAAAACTATAGCACACAGAGGTTAACTGTGATAGAGAGGTTTTAAGTGATGAAAACCATGGGATTACATCTTGGAAAAGAAAAAAATTATCCATGAGAATCATGCCATGAGTAGATCCGTGGTACTCATACTGAAGACGAGTTTGAGAGGTAACAGTAATCACATGATCCTAGTTTAGTCGTTGATCCTTAAAATAGGTAGAATGGAAGGTGAACGATGCTCAAGGGATGGGCATTGAATAGAAAAGAGGTGATATAGGAATTAATTCAATAGTAGAATGGTCGAAGATGCAAGGCATTGAGGGGTTTAGGTTCAGGTTTACCTTCGAGTGAAGACAAATGATAAGCACCTAATCCATAGGTATGAGTAACGATATAAGGTCCAAGCCAATTAGGAGCAAATTTTCCTCATTTACTTTTTTTCTTTTTTACATGTTGATTTTATTTCAAGATGAGGTCACCAACTTGGAAGGTTCGTTCATGGACACATTTTTCATAGGCATGTTTGATATGTTTTGGTAGATTTGAAGGTGATCAAGAGCATTAAGATGACGTTTGTCTAATAACTCGAGTTATGCCAAATGGTCTTGGTGAAAGTCATCATCATTGAGCATCTCTTTGAGTGAGATACGAACAGAAAAATATGGACTTCAAGAGGTAGGACAACCTCTTTACCATAGACCAGAGAGAAAGGCGTAGCCACAGTTGAGGTACGAATACTAGTATGGTAAGCCCATAAGGCAAAAGGAATGTGCGTGTGCCAATCCTTTCCAGTATCATCCACAACTTTCATAAGATTTTTTTAAGGTTTTGTTGGTGGATTCTTCTTGGCCACTTATTTGAGGGTAGTAGGGTGAAGAAAAACTAAGTTGAATTCCAAAGGCACAACAAAGCTTCCATAGCATTTTTTTGGGAACTATTTCCCATTATAAGTGATGAGATGATGGAGAACACCAAAGTGAAAAATGATATGACGATTGATGAATTCACCTATTTTCTCGGATTTTGAGTAATATTCAGTTATAACTCGAGAATCCGTCCATGAGTGATAACATTTCATGGTCGATGGTGAGATCAACTAGTTGGTCTATACTAGGTAGAGGAAATTCTTCTTTAGGGCAGGCTAAATTAAGGTTGCGCAAATCTGTGCATATGCAAGAATGATATTAGAGATCCATTGGGGATAATCAATGGGTAGGATGTGTAAACTGAGAGAAGGCACCTCGGATTTATTCCTTGATAAGAAGGGAAATGCGAGGATGTATTTTTCACAACTTCATTTTTACGGGGCAAGCTTCAGAATAGTTACGATATTGTGGAACAAAATCCTTGGGTCAATATCGGGCATATCAATGTAAAACCAAGCAAAAATTGTGATCTCAAATGAATGAGTTAAAAGCTTCCTGTTTGGAAACATCTAAAGATTGGCCTATCCTTAGAATGTGCAGGTTATATTGAGTGTTAATATTGATTTTGACGGTTGATTCAGTTACCATGGTTTGTGTCTTAGAAGGAAACGACTGGTGAATATAAGAATCCTCCGCACCAATATAGGTGAGAATAGAATCATTTTCCTAACATTGAATGATGTTAATCGAAGGTGTATCATGATCGATCATGTCAAGATACAGGAGGGGAAGGGAAGATGGAGCCTCTCCATCATGTTTATAAGTTATAGGTCCTAGGGAAATGGTGTTTACAAAAAAAAAGTTAGGAGGAATGTATTCTGGATCCATAGACTCCATGGGTGAAGGTGGGGAAGTTAGTAGATGGGGTGAAGAAGTTTTTTCATCCTCAATGAGTTCAACACGGGATTTCTTGAAAGATGGTTCGAAAATAAAATACCACCGCAGCACTATGTTTACATGTGGTACATGGGATGACAATATGGCCATCCTGTTCATAGAACCCAAAGCCAAAGCCTTTCCATGCACATCGGTGGAGGAAAGTGTGGGTGAAGCAGTGGTTGGTGAGGGATTGAAGGTCAAAAGAAAATGGTCGTGTTTGGGAAGGTGGCTTAGGTGAGTAGGTAGAAGTATCAAGTCCTTCATAGGTTAAGTTTGTACGAAGGTGAGGAGGACCATAAGGGAAAACCTTTCCTACACGGTGATCATAGCGAGGATGTTGGTGAAGGTTACCATACTCTTGAGGAGTAAGGAATGTGTCGATGTTGTACATGTGGTACTCCCCAGAGTGAGACGTTGAAAAACACCTTCTAAGGGATCGGTAGTTGGTATATGGGTAGCAGAATAAATGAATCACTAGGTGATTGGAAATAAGAAGAATTAATTGGTTGAAAAGTAGAAGGGTTAAAAGATGGGTCAGTGGTAGAGGCTATGGTGGAAGTGGGAATAGAGGAGAAAGGTGTGGAAAAGGAAGTAGCAACATCAGTGGATGCGTCGGTGGGTGAAGGTGAAGTGACACTTTGGTGGTAGATGACTTAATTGGTACAAGGACATCATTGGGTTGGTACAACATGTTAGAGTTTTGAATGGAAAAGGGTCAGTGGGGATGGTATAGTTATGTCCTTCATGTTAAAATTTTACATAACGATGTAAGGTTGAAGGAACATAACTCATGATGTGGATCCAAGGTTGGCCTAGCAATAGGTTGTACTTGGAAGGTCCCCTTTAAGACATAGAATAGTTCCAAAATGGTATGGGGGCCCGAAAATGTGGAGGATGATGGTGCCAAGAGTGGAAGTGATGATGTCATTGAATGAACACAACATAAATGGGTTATTATGCATGCAATTTTAAGGGATGCACATTTGATTATACGCGTGAGAGGAGATGATGTTGATGCTGGAACTACCATCAATGATAATGCATCGAATGTGGATATTACCGATATAAACAAAAATGAAAAGGGTGATATCAAGATCATATGATTGGAGAGGTATAATCTCATCGTTAGAGAAACTGAGGGTATCTACTTGGTGAGTAGTGGCAAGTATAGAGGAAAGGGATGAATTGGTGAGAGAAGCTACATGGTGAGGGGTGAGAATGGAGGCCACAGGTGTCAGGTCGTTAGGTAAAACCTCAATGGATCAAGAACTATCACGAGGTCCTGTCGATAGGATTTAGAATTTATAATGAGGTCATACAAGGAAATTTTTAGAGGGGATTGATGTAATTGTTTTATCATTATACGATGGGCAAAACCATCAAAAATAGGATATGTGGGTCCCAAAATGGTGATTTTGGTACAGGTGTAGATTGTATGTTGGGAACAGGATTAGTAGACGAGTAAGCTGCTTTCTCCTTTCCTTTGTCTTTCTAGACATGAGTGAAAACTTGAATCATGTTAATCTGAGGAAGAGAGGTAGATGGAGAAGGTGTGTCAAGAAAAGTATAATGACATGATGGACAAAAACCTAGTGTAGGGTAAGAACCTTATGAAATGAGTAGGGAGCAAAGTGGCATTTTGGTGGGGTTTTGGCTAGTTCTCCTATACGGACCATATTGATCTCAAATTTTGGAGGTGGATAAAAGGGTTGTGGAGGTGGTGGTGCAGTCACCTGAATAGGTAGTGGGTGAGGATGTGTAGTGATAGGTGGAGGTGGAACTGGGTCCTCGTCTAGAAGATCATTGTCATCAAAGTTTTTCAGGAGGAAAAAGTTGGAGAAGAATGATTTTTAGAGCCTTACAATTTTCTACATCATGTCCTGACACATGATGGTAGGCACAAATTTTAGTATCGTTAAACCCTTTTGGTTTGGGCTTGAGTGGGTTGTAAGGTCTAAGGGGGCAATATGATGATGAAGGTCTCTAAAAGGTTTTCTAGAATGTTGGAATAATACCCTACTAATGGATAGAAATTTGAGGTGAGTGTGGGTTTGGATTGAAGTGTAGGTGATTATGATGTGTGAGGTACTAGAGGAGGTGGAATTGGAGATGAGATAGGTTTTACTAGCGATCCGGTAGGTGGTACTATTTTAGTCTTGGGTTGTACCTTTCTAGGTAAAGGCATGGTAGATGAACTAGCAATGGAAGACATTGTAGGTTTAACTACCTCTTTGGAGGGTAGTGGGATTTTCAATTTTGGTTATACCTTCTTGGGTAAAGGTGAAGGAGGAGTACATGATGCATAAGGGAAAGTGAATGGCAGAAGAGGATGGGTTATCCATGGTGATAATGGAAGTGCGGTAGACATTGCTTTGGCGGAGGAAAGGTGGAATGTATAGGTTAAGAGAAGGAAGTATCGTAGGTAGTGATGAGGTTATTAAAGTTGGTGGGGGTATATGTGGTAAGAAAGATGTGGGTAACAATGAAGGTGTACGCTGCACTGATAGGTTGGCTATAATAAAGAATTGTGATGAAGAGATAGGTTGTGGCACTTTAGACAGGAGGTTTCTTGGCCAAGGTCAATGGGTGAGGCCGTAGGATAGATGGAAGGGGTGAAGGTGATAGAAGCGTAGTGGGTGAAACTCAGGGTATGCAGCCTAGAAGGTTGGGTCTTCCTTTTAGGTGGAGAAATGATTTTTGTGCAGGCTTGGGAAGATGTGGCTAAGTCCAATTTGATGGGTGGATGGACAAGGCTTGATGTTGTCATGACGCCAAGGGTAGTGATAGGTATAGATGCGGGGAAGGTATGGATACATGTAGGTTCTTAGGAATAAGAACAATTTTAGTTGTTGGTAAAGGTTTGGATGTAGGTGAGGGTGATGAAGAAGAGTCCATTTCAACAGGCATGGTCATGGTTGATTGGGTTCCTTGAAATACCTTTGGATAGATCATGGTGGTATCCACAGGTGACATTTGCATTTGGGTTGAAAAGGGTAGCCAAAGGTGTCCCCAAAGCATGGAATTATCAATGTAATCCAAGTGATCGACCATGTGTGAAAATGACACTTTTATAAGGAAAGATGATTTTGGATTAGTAGATATCCCTGTAAAATATGTATGTGAGATAGGGAACTGGTTGGCTTGGACTCTATGGGTAAGAGAGCCGAGAGTAGATCAACGGGATCCTAGAATGCTAATGGGGAATTTTCCCCAACAAGTAGTGGTGCATCTAAAGGATCCCCTATGGTAGGGAGATGACAGTTGGGATGAGATATTTCATTCTTTTAATGGAGAAGAAAGCAAGGATGACTCTCCCATGGGTAGGAGAGTTAATACCATTGGTTGTTCATTAGGTTGCGAGGTAAGTGGTGAACCGACATTGGCAGAAATTGTGGACTCCTCCGTGGGTGAAGGGGAGATGAAGGGGACTCCTCTATCGGTAAAGGATTCAAGAGAGTAGGCTCCTATGTGGGTATAAGAGCTTGTACTAAAATCTCCTTGATAGAGGGGATAGGAGGAAATTGTGGAAGGGATGGTATGGTGTCAAACACAACATGGACCTCATGCGGACATTACTGTCATTAGTTGAAGGTTTTCTAATTTGGTTTGATGATGGGGTATGGTTAGGGAACGAATTCTTGAAGATATGCAAATTTTGATTGGCGGGTGCATTCAGGTTGTCTAGGATGAGATCTCCATTATCTAACATTTCCTGGACAATGTTCTTGAAGGTTATATAATTACCATCACTATGGCCTTTTACGCGATGATAGTTACAATAGTCATGTTCCTTGTACCATGTCGGCATAGGACAAGCGGGGTCAAAACCAGTATGTGGTTTTATGGGTGGAAGAGAAATGGCTCCGACCTTAAGAATTTTTCTAATATTGAAGAATAAGGCTCCCCGATTGGAGTGTATTTTCGTTGCTCCCTTCTGAACTGAAAATTTTAAATGGGAGAAAGATTAGAGGAAGGTTTTGCTTGGTTAGATGGGTGAGATGGGCCAGCTTTGAGAACTACCACGTTGGCAGATCCTTTGGCTTTTGAATAATTTCTTTTGGGCTTTGAAGATGAAGAGGCATCATTTGATTTGTACATGGTATTTTTGTTACGTAATTAAATTTTCTTCTCTTCAATGGCACAAATTTATTGTTTTCTCACCATGGTAAATGCTTCATCAAATGTATGAAAGGTTTGTACTTGTAGAGGTGAGATGTTCCTGACACAATCTCTAGTTAATAACTCTATAAGATCGGTTTGAGGTAACTGGAATGTTAGCTGGTTGATGAGGCTCCACCAATGAGTGACAAAATCAGTGATAGACTCATTGTCATATTGTCAAGTTGAGTATAAGTTAGTCATAGTGACCTTCTTGACGATATTGATTGAAAAATGGTCCAAGAAGGCTTGAGCCACTTGATTAAATGAGTAAATGGAATGTCGAGGTAAACCACTATACCAGTCTAACGTGGGTCCCATTAAGGACATGGGGAATGTTTTTATGAGTAAAGCATCATCATGGGCAATTAGATAACACCCATGTTTAAAAGACCGCAAGTGTTGCCATGAGTCTTATTTACTATTGAACCGGTTAAATTTGGGAATTTCCTAATGCGCAGGGTATGGGCGAATGGGAATAGATGGATGGATGGGCTCATTGCAGATTTCATCATAGGTTAAGGAGTTGTGAGAGCCAAAAACTGATGCTTATAATGTTTTCATCTTTTCCATCATCATATTAATGAGGTTGTTGGTGGGTTGTGATGAATGGGCACCCCAGCAGATAAGGGGGTGACGATGAATGTATGATGTGGAAATCATCCTAGTATATGGTGGTGCTGAAGATGAGAACTACAAAGGGGGAATAGATGTAGGTAGAAGGTATCCCAAATAGGCAATAGATGAGATTGGGGGTTATTGGTGATAAGTTTAAGTAGGTGGTCTAGTCATAATGAATCTTGTGGTAATTGGGGTAGGGACTGCAGGATATAAAGAATGAGGTTTCGAATGGGGTATGAGTTGCGATACCATGGGTGGTTGTGATGAAACCGGTACATATATGAGGTAAAGAGTGCGATGGGGCTATGCTCAAGGTGGATGAAGAAGAAATAGTTGACACTGCAGGTGCGACATATGCCGTAGGTGCAACATTTATAAAATATGTGGGGTCTAATTGAGATACCACAGATGGTAAGGTGGATGAAGGTAATGCCGAGCTAGTGGTAGCTGATGCGGAAGTGGGTGTGAGGCCAAGAGGAATAGATACGGGCATGTTGTATATCAAATGTCTTGATGACTCCCAGGTAGATGAGTGGGCAAGATAGTGTTGTAGAGTAGCGAGGTTACGTTAAGGAGTCTTATGAACTTCTCGTTCTAGTACTAATGGTATTGGGTTGAGTTAGATCCATAGGTGACTAGATGTAAGACAATGTTTGGCTAGGTGGAACTAGTTGAAGGTTAGCATCAAACACAAGGGTGTTGGCTTGGCTATGAGTCAAAACCATGTGAATGAGCATAGATATCATAAAATGTTCTTTGTAAATGACATAAAACAATAATAGAAATGAAGGATAATAGATTCCTGGAGGTGAAATTGGTCGGTGTTTTAATTAAAAATTAAAACAAAGGAACCAACGGTGGTTAGGTTAATTAATTACGGTTACAGGTGACCGATGATGGTTAGGGTAATCGATACCAGTTACTATGGGAAATCAACATTTTTACAAATGAGGCAAAATAGATGAAAATGAAATAAAGAACTCAGATTTGATCGTGATTTTCAAATTCTTGGGGTATGATGATGTCCCGAGAACTTAAAAACAACGAAAGATGTGATAAATACTATTTTTGGTAGAATGAAAAAAAGAGTTGGAAAATGAAAACGTTAGGTAAACTAATGACCATTAGATATAAACTCGATGAAAGTCATTGGATCGACACTGTCACTTTGTAATTTGAAAAAGTGAAGAAAAATTGTTTTTTGTGAATTAAGTCAGATGGAATATCAACCCTGAAACTTGAGTATGATAGTAATGGGCCTTGAAACACTAAAAAATAATTGAAATACAACAAATATGATAGTGGAGTGTGAAAGGAAGAAGAAAATGAAGAACGTAACCTCACAACTCAAAGCAAAACTCAAGAAAAAGATAAGAAAAAAACATAATCCTATAAGTGAATTTTATGTTTTATCTTATTTATTTAAGATTGACTTGTGAATACAAATAGATTTTTAGCTTGGGAAGGTGTCCTATGAAGATTCAAGTTCTAAGGGTGGTTTCAGGTTATTTTTTGGCAGGGGCGGTCCTTTATATGAGATAATGACTGGAAAGAGAAACCAATTGGACACCCAATGTCAATCCTCTGATTGTGTGATCATTGACAACTTCTTCCAGGTAAGATGTTGTTCAAGAAGATGTGTGAATTTATATTTGTGTAGTTTGGCAAAGAGAGAGAGAAGAAAGTTCTCTACAATTCAATTATGTCAAGCATCAGCGGGCATGACTTCCAACAGTATAGGTTGCCCTCAATTTTAATGTGAGCTAAAAATGCAAGCATAGAAGTATGAAATGTAAGTATTTTAGAACCCAAATCGAAATGTGATATTCAATGTAAATAGAGAGTGAATAGGAAAGAGAATGACTTTCACTAATGTGAATGCAAGAAGAAAAAGAATGATTATTTTTAGTCCCGAAATACAAATGTCACTTAGACAAATAGAAGAAAGAGAAGATTCCCAGGAGAAAATTTAATGTTAACTTCCTTTTAAAAGAAACAAACATACAAAAATTCCCTAAGAATGAATGAATGCAAGGAACCTTGGATGGGTCCCATCAGCATGCCAAAATGTTTCACCAGATTCTTAGAAAATTAATGAAACATATAAGGGGTGATAGGCCAAGGAGGAATACCTATTTGTGATGTCGGTTGAAGGTTGTGTGCATGTTCTAATTTCCTGATCCAAGTTGACTACAAGAACTCCCTTTGTCTAGGAGGAACTACCTGAAATGCAAAATAAGACCACAAAACATAGTTAATAGAAAAAGGTTAGTGGATTTCCTAGCGCGAGCTAGATCTAGGAAGTACGACACTTCCTTGATGGTTGTCAATCCAATGATATATATATATATATATATATATATATATATATTTCAATATAAAACAAATGAACATGTAGATAAAAGAATCTAGTACTAGTAGTCCAATTTAGGTATCTCAGATTACTTATAAACTTTAATCCACTTAAATGCTTCGATATTATACTGTCAAAGGTCACAACTCAAGTCACAGTGGGAAGGTGGTCCGAAGTCACAGACAATGTTTGGGTAAGGCTTGGTACAATTTGGTGCTGATATAGGTGATTGGGGTGCTTACTATTCTAGGTTAGTTTTCCAAACATAGAGATCGATGTCGGTCATGGTGTGACCGACGGCAATTTAGCTATGACTGATACCGGTTAGGAATAACCGATCTTGGTTTTTGTGGGAATGATAAAGTATAAAAACATGTGTCTAGGTTCTCTCTGTGTCTGCACAGAGAGATGGGGAGGTCTGTGGAGAGGTTTTAGGTAGGGTATCTGGCTTGGGTGAGACTTTTTGAGGCCTTTGGTGTGTTAAGGTCAATTTAGAAAAAGTATGGTAGGAGATACAAAGAATCGACGTCAGTCTGGTGACCAATTCTAGTGAATGGGAAACCGACGACGGTTAAGGTAACCAATGTCGGTAGGGGAAATTTGGTGAAAGTTGATTAACAAGAGGTTTTGGGATTCTCTGTGATTGCACGCATAATAAAGGGGAAATTGGTTAGGTTCATGGCGATAAAAACTCATAAATGTGTAAAAGGTTAGGAATAAAGATCCGAGGAAGGTTATGGTGGTGGAAAGGGAAATGGGTTGGAAAATGGAGATGGAGGAATACAATGAATAACAAGTTATTATAATAAGAGGATAAAGAACCTAATGAGTAAGTACATAAATGATATAGAATCAAATGCACTTACTTGTTCCTGCAAGATTGGTAGGTGAAGGAAGGTGGTGGTTGATCTGTGAACTTGGTGGTCGGGCCATGCGATGCTTCTCGGAGTGTCACCATGAATGCCAATGCCTTTAGATCAGCCCTGATACTTTCTTGGGC
Organism: Taxus wallichiana var. yunnanensis; assembly: GCA_018340775.1. Taxonomy (NCBI): domain Eukaryota; kingdom Viridiplantae; phylum Streptophyta; class Pinopsida; order Cupressales; family Taxaceae; genus Taxus; species Taxus wallichiana. The sequence continues at coordinate 275,291,488 of CM031236.1, read as the reverse complement.
CTATGTAAGGATGTATTATGTTGTCTTTATGCTAAGAAAACTCTAGTTCGTGCTTGAATTCATATATCTCTCTCAAAACTCAAAGTAACCAACCTGGGTAAAAGGTTGCCAAATTATATATATGGTGACCGATGATGGTCAAGTTGATTGACGTTGGTTACGGATTAACCGACGTTTGTCAAGGTGGGATATCCTAGGTTTACCAAAAATAACAGATCTTGGCTATTTTTGTGAGCTCTACCTGTTGGTCCAGGTCTAAAGTGGTGGTTAACGCTTAGATAAGTGGGCATGTTGTTGGAGAAAGAATATGAATTTAATGTTAGGGTTAGAATAAGTCTCAGGTGGTTAGGATAAGTGGAGACTGAGTCTTAGTTAATTAATAGGATAAGAACAATTTCATGATGAGGTATCTAGGTGATGTGGTCAGTGATGTTGCTTAGGAGAGGTGTAAATTAATTTAATTAAAGAAATTAAATTAATAAATTATGTGAGAATGGGTATTAATTCAATTGAAAGCAACTAAATTAATATGAATATGTAGTAAAGGGGTCATGGTTACTTTAACATGTCAGGATGACTACTCGAAAAATGACACAAGGGAGTGTGACCCAAATTTGGTGTCTACACCCTAAACCCCTGAACCCCGAACCCTAAACCATGTTCCCTAAACCCTAAACCCTGAACCTTAAACCTTAAATCCTAATCCCTAAACCATAAACCATAAACCCTAAAACCTAAAAATCATACCTAAACCTTAAACCTTGAGCCCTATACCCTAAACCAAAATCCCTAAGCCTTAATCCCTAATCCCTAAGATTGAAAACCTAAACCCTAAACCAAAAACCCTAAACTAAAACCCTAAACCTTAAAAATTAAACCCTAAGCCATCAAACCTAAATGCTTTGAGCCTTGAAACCTTAGCCTTAAACCATGTGTCGTAAACCCTAACCCTTAACACCTCAACCTTAAAACCTAAATCAATAACCTAGTAAATATTTATTGTTTATTCCCGAATGAGAGTCACCTGCCTACAATCGGACTTGTTATTCTCAATTTAGGGTTTAGGGTTTAGTATTTAGGACTCATGGTTTACGGTTGAGGGTTTAGCACTTAGGGTTGAGGGTTTAAGGATTAAGGCTCAGACTTTAGGGTTTAATGTTTAGGGTTTCTGGTTTATGGTTTAGGGATTAGGTTAAAGACTAAATATTTGATGACCATGACTGAACCAGAACTAGAAACAAAAATAGGACCAAGAACATGACCTAGACCAAGACCTAAACTAGAAATTTGAGAGGATTTTTTAGGTTAAATTTTATTTTCCAAGATACATTACTCTAATGTTTGAGGAAATTTCTATAGATAAAATGAGATTCTCGATTCGAAACTCGATGATTCATGAATGTCCAATCCTACCACAGACCCAAACAGCCCTCGATCCTTGGATATAGGAGACACTCACATTACTTGACTTCCATTTGTAATGATAGAGATATTTGTAAATTCATGTTATGACCTCTAAATCTATATGCATTTCAAGTTGTTTGGAAATCACATCATACCCTTCACTAGGATTGATGACTACCCCTATCATTTTAAAGGTGCTTTTGAAAGCATCCATGGATTTATCATAGAAGGAATTATAAATGAATGGAAGGTCTTTAAGTTGTAGGATAGTTAACTCCCATTCATAACTAAAAAGAAATATTTATTAGGTAATTAATAACCCCTTTATGTTCTTAGCCATTCCCCTATTGCTATGCTTATTTTGCATAAGAAGACTGAATGATGGTTCTAGGCACGAGACTAGGAAATATGGTCCTACTATTTTCATGCCCTCCTAATCGAGTAGCTAGAATCCATATTAGTCTTGTTGATACTTAGTACTAATCACACATGAAATATAATTCTCCAACTTTCATTTTATTTTCTCATCTTCCACTTCATACTAAATAACCGATTTGACAGGGGAGTTTCCCTCTTCAACACATTGAATATGAATATGATCCTTGAGAGGGGAGCTACACTTGGAGAGGTATCATCTGATCCTACACCTAAGCCATAATCCGTAATCCCTAAACCCTAAATCCTAAACCATGAACCCCAAAACCTAAAACCTAAATCCTAAACCCTATTTTTACCACCTTAAACCCTAACCCTTAAACCCTAAACCCTAAACCCTAAGCCATAAACCCTAAACCCTAAAACCTATACCCTAAAACCTATACCCTAAGCCTTAAATCCTAAATCCTAAACCCTAAATCCTAAATCCTAAACCCTAAACCCTAAGCCTTAAACCCTTAACCCTAAATCTTGTGCCTTAAACCTTAAAACCTAAACCATAAAACTCAAACCCTAAGCCCTAAACCATAACCCCTAAGCCATAAACCCTAAAAACTAAACCCTAAACCCTAAATCTTAAACCTTGAGCCCTAAATTATAAATCGTAAACTGTAAATCCTCAACCATAAAGCATAAACCCTAAACCCTAAACTCTAAACCATGAGCCCTAAAACTTGAGCCTTGAGCCCTAAACCCTAAACCCTATTTTTAATACCATGAATCAGTAAACCCTAAACACCGAGCCCTAAACCCTAAACCTTAAACCATGAGCCCTAAACCATAAACCATAAACCCTGAGCCCTAAACCCTAAACCTTCATCCCTAAACAATATTTCTAAATTACCTCCAACACTTCCAAGATTATACCTCTAAATTATTAATATATTTCTTGAACTATCCTAGAAGGTGTTTGATTAGCTTAGAATGGTATTTTTAGGCCTCCAGAGGAAGTTATCTTCCATCAAGTCACATTGAACTCATCAATCATTGTATCCAATCATCCTTGAACATTGAATTTTTTTTAAAAACCTTGTTAGTAATTTCTTTTGATCCAAGTTGAGAGTGGTACTAAAGCAGGTTAGCCAGAGGAAGGACATACCATTGACCAAGAAGTGAAAGATGCATTCCCTAAGCTTGTAAAGTATGTACTCATCCATAGTATGATTTTACCATATTTGAAGATAAAATTAGGGATTCAACTACATGTTCATGGGAAAATTCACAATTCCATATATGCGATCGATTGTCGTTTACTTTGAGAATTGTGAGATTTGTAAATTCTAATTTTGACACATTTAATGCTCTTACAAATGTCAATAACCAATCTAAAAGGCCCCAAAACCTAAACAATGACTATATTATTTCACAAAACAGATATCGATTGTATAATTCAAACCCTAAAAGCTTTAAGGCTAAATATTGAATGCTGAAATCCTAAAAATACCTATGTACTAACTAGATTAGAATATGAAAAACTATCTTCTAAACCGTGACAAATGGAGCTATGAGACTAGTTCCATAAGGTGTAGAGTGACCCTAATATCTTATATTTACTAAAATAAATTTAAATTATAAGTTTTTCTTTTATTTTTATTTTTATTTTATTATTATTATTCTAAGTTTTTATTTTATTATTTCTTATTTATTTATTTTAGTAAATATTTCCCTCCCATAAGCACATACACCACATAACAAATAGGAACATGAGCACGTTATAACGTGCTCGCGTATAAATTTGTGATTGCATTTCATATTTTTGGGTTGAAATTTCCAATCTATAGGTTTGGATTTGCCTTGGATTCCCAAACCATAGGATTGGACTATATCCACGTGATTAAAACCATGTTTAACAGAAAAAATCAAAATTTCACATGTTCACCCCGAAAAATCATGCATTATAACATAATATTCAAAAATAAATTATACTACAATGTCGAGCTCAGTTTTACCTTGATGATGATATTATTCTTTTTAAATCCAATTTGTTTAAGGCTTTCATCCATATTTTCTTTTACCAAAGTGTCTTGTTAACCTATGCATACATTTTGTGCACAATTTATGATTTTTTCATCCATTTTTTAAAAATTGTTTTTTCTAAACTCCATTCTACATGTATTAAAAAAAAAAAAACAAAACAAAAAAATGAATCTTTTTTCAAAGTTATGGGGGTAAGTGTAGGAAGTTGATGGACAAATATAGGGTCATCCGTGGACATCATATTGCAAATAACAACATAATATCAACTTGTAGGGATTATTAGCAATACATACACTCAAAATTAGACAAAATTATATTAATGTGAATCGTAGCATCTGGAATCTAGTTTCTAAAATACTAATTTTTGTAAAAAATGGACAAGATTAGCTATATTAAACACTCAAAATTCAATGACTTGGTATATTTTTTTAAAAATGCCGATAAGATTATAGTCCGTTTGCCCACAATTTGGATGACCAAAATTGATATATATATTTTTCCTTTGGTGAGAAGTTATATACCACTATCTATCTTGGGATGGATTTTATTTTGTATTTTTTGAGTAATATTTTATTTTTTATGATTTTTTTCGTGAAAGTGGTATGAAAACACAAAGAAAACAGAGCACTTTCTGTTTGCCCACCATAACTTCATCAAAAATATTGAAATAAAATAATTTTTTTGTTGAACATGTATATAATTTCACCACAGGTTGGGATGGTATAAGTTTTATCACATTCGATAAGTGAAACAAATTTTGCGAGTCTTAAACGTAGACATAAACATTCACAGGAAAAAGTGTCTTAAAGACCTACTATTAGTAAAAAATTATAAAATGATATTTATCCTCTCCTATTCACTTTAAAATCAGTATTTATACAAAGCTAATAGTCTCCCCTATGCAATGGTACCATTTTTATGACATAGTTTTACTTTTCGGCATGGTTCAAGTCTGCATGAAGACTAAATTTGATGTTTTGTTGTTTTTAATGTAAAATTCAGGATTTGATGTCCACTTAATTGTCCCCCAACTTGGTGCACTTACCCGGGTGAACACACAAATATTTCATTTTCAGGATATGTGCACTTTGAAAATTAATAAAAATTATATATTCATCCAAAAATTATGAAAATTAGTGGGACCTCATACATGGTCTTAGCTAACTTTCTACTAAAGGGATTTGAAAAATAATTTATAGAACTCAAAAAAGGGGGCACACACACAATAGGTTCTTATATTTTTGACACAAAAATAGACATACTTTATGTGCGCACCACATTTGACCCTCTTAATCTCAACCATTTAAATTTTTTTAGTAGTTTAGAAACTATATTCTGAGATCTACAATACTTATTCTTATCACTTTGTCAAATTTTGAGCATAGGCATGCTGAATTATTTGATGAAGTTTAGGTTTTGCTGATTTCAGGAAAAAGGTGTCCCTTTTGACCCCCTTTTGGCCCCCATTTCCATGCACTTACCATTTCATGGAAAAACTAATCATTTGAGTTGTTATTTAAAAATCAATTTATAACACTTAAATTCTTTGATTACGCTTTTTTACATTTTATTAAGTTAGATCAAGTGTCATGTATGCTCTTTTCTTGCACTTTCAAGAGATATTGAGAGTTAAAAGTGACCTTGATCTTCATTCTAACATTATGTGTTACCTGGAAATACTCATCATTTAAGTAGTTCAAAATTCATCTTTCAAAATCACTTAAGGGTCATTGATTTAAGTTTTCCCATTTCTAATTTTTTGATCAAATGTCGCGTATGCTCTCCTCTTGAAATTTTGAGTGATCTTGAGAATAAAAATGACCTTAATCCACTTTTTAAACTTTGTGGTTTGTATAGAAAACTAGTAACCTTTTGAGTATAGGACATTGTTTTCTTCTCAAAGAATAAAATCAAGAAAAATACGATACGTTGTATACAAAGTTGTAAAATGTGTGCAAAAGCACATTTTAAATCAAAGATAAAAAACACACCATTCACTCACATTGTATTTATAGGTGCAATTGAGAAGGCTACATCCTAATTGATTTAAATATGGGAATTACTTTTGCATAAGCCATAAAACTCATTATGAGGAGTACCATAAGAACCCCAAAGTAGTCAACACATTGAGGGAACTGGTTGACGAAAAGGAAGTGCCCCATCACCTACTTGACTAGAAAAACCCACGAGGAGTGCTAAATGTTGTCCGTATGAGGCCTCTTTCATTAATTTGATTGTGGGGTAGTGGTCCTTTGTTTAGAATTTATTCTAAAAAATTGTACCTCTCTTAGACAAGTTATTGATGATTGTTGAGAACAAAATCCTAGGGAGCCATTTGACATTAGGGCCAAATTTACCATTATCTAAATCAAGATTTTCAAAGATCCATTACAAAGAAATACTTCCTCGGAGTCAAAACCTTGTTTTTGAATAAGGCGTGAATCCATTGAAGTTATGCCACATATCTTTCACCAAGAATCTTACAACATAAAAGTTTTCCTAGTTTCTAAGTTGTTATCGAACAAGGAGAAACTCTGTAAAAGTTACACCACGCATTTTCATCACCAATCATAAATTCCCTTGTTCTTTTTTGGAATTATTGGTTAAAGGAAAACAACTCAAATTTCTTCCAAAATTGTGTCGACCTATTTTGTACCCACTTAAATTTGTTTCTCTTTGTAAACTTGATTTAAGTGTTGAAAGAGTGTTGGTACACTTTTCATATTTTGGTGGTTTTCTTAAACCAATATTGAGACGTCTCACTTGTAGAATGATCTCACCTTGATATCACTTTACATTTTCACATTATATCAATCCATTTTTGATACTTACAACTTGTTTTTTAAGCTTGATTCAAGTCTCCAAATTTTATTATTATGCTACTCACATTGTATCATAATCAACTCATTGTTATACTTGAACCTTTTTCTATTCAAACTTGATTTATGTATTGAAGGTGCATTGTTACACTGCTCTCCTTGTGTCAATCCCTTTTTAATACTTACATATTGTTTTCATAAACTTGATATAAGTATTGAAATGTATTTTTACACTGCTCACATTTGTATCATCCATTTTCAGGACTTAAACCTTGTTTGTATTAAAATTGATTTAAGTGTATACTTTGTATTATTACGCTGTCAAAATCACTTCAACCCATTTTTAATACTTAAATATTGTTTGTTAAAAACTTGATTTAAATATTGAAGTTATGTTGTTATATTAACAAATAGCCTTTGAGACAATTTGAACAATAGGAAACAATTTCCTTTGCGTTTGATCCTTTTTCCAGGACTTCATAAATTTTCCTTGGTGATCTTCATCATACAATTAACACCTAGGAAAAGTGTCAAATTTTCATCAACCATTTTGACATTTACACTTGTAACTTGTTGTCCAAACCTTGTTGGATTTTCAAAACTATATCATCAAAATGTCTGTTTTCCTTAGATTCCCTTCGAAAAATCACACAAGCATCTCCATATTTGTAAAATGTCTATTTGGTCATCGTTACATTGTCTCTTTTGACATGAAACTTCCTTCCATTTGGAGGATTTCAATATATATATAGGTATAGGAATTTGGTCCCAAATTTGCCAACCATGACTAGCTATCACATGGTTCCTCACACTTACGACAATAATTAAACTAGGTTTTAGAATTCACATCAAAATATTCCCATCATGACTAAACCTTGATTGATTATTCACACTAGGAACCCATTCTGTTATCCCTTTCCCTACCTTTGTCTCATATTCAATGGTATGATTTTGATTCTCCTTATCATTTGTATCCATCTAATCCTCTTCATCAACCCTATTCTCTTGATTATTATAATCCATTTTATTCTTCTGATTCTTCTTAGTCTCCTGAGCCTCATCCAATAAAATTTCTTACAGGGAATAATCAGTCACCTAAATGACATGTTCCTCCTCTAAGGATTTTTATCACCACAAATTATCCCCATCATTCCTCTAATTTGACTCTTGAGTCATGGTCCTCCCTTTCTCCACATGACACCCTTTATTAGCTTGCTCAATGATTATTTCCTCCTTTGAATATCAGTGTAACTCAAAATTCCTCTAATAAATCATCCAAATCAACCCCTATGTCACAATCTACTAAATTTCTACACGATCCTCTTTGTATACTTACACTATGTTGTCTTCTAGGAAAACCTCTACTAACCTATTCCAAATCCAAATCTACATTGTCTCTTGGATCATCTTCTTATATCAATCAAAATACAATCCCTCTTTAGCCACTACATCATTTCAATCACTCCTTATTCTATCTTCACCAATTTTCTAAAAAATGATGTTTGCATCCACGTTAAACAATTCACAAGAAATGATGTGATAAGATATATTTTTAAAGCACTATCCAATACCTTTGTGGTAGAAATAAGGTCAAACCTTCCCCTCATCTACATCATCAAACATATTCTCAATATTTAACACTTGTTGTACCACTTTCTTCCATTCAACCTACTATGGTTGACCAAAAACGACCCATACCAATCAATTTCTTTTAGAATGAAGAGGCAATAGGAGAATTCATGGACTTGCACGATGAAATTTCTCTAGAGGATCATGAGTAACCAAAGAGGTGCACAAAAGCATATCCAGAGATCATACTAGTGGAATGGTTCTTGCAAATAAAATCCTACATGTGGGATACTACTAGCCTACTATGGAAACAAATTGTTTCTAGTATGTGAAGAAATGTGTCCTATGTTAGAAGCATGGTAACTTGATCCATGCACCATCTCAATCCACTACAACTTATCATAGCATCATGGCTATTTTCCAAATGGTGTATCGATCTTATAGGAAAACTCACTCCCACCTCATTTGATGGCCATAAACACATTATCACTACCATTGAGTACTTTACCAAATGGGTGGAGGTTGTTCCTCTCACTTATGTTACAGGTGCGCATATTTCCAAGTTCATCATGAACCATATCATTTTCCATTACGACATCCCTTCTACCATTGTATCTAACAATGATAAGTCATTCAAAAAAATTAAGTGAAGGATTATTTCCAATGCTTTCAAATTCACCAGAAGTTGTCTACAACTTGTTACGCCGAGGGTAATGGGCAAGTTGAGGCCACCAATAAAATGCTTGTATGGATTATGGATAAAATGGTTGGTAAAACCGACTACAATTAGCACCTCCAAATCCATCCTACCCTATCACCTATCATACTTCCATCCAGGACACCTAAAATTACAACTCCATATCCATTGGTATCTAGTATTAAATCCATTATACACATAGAGATCGAGCTCCCCTCTTTGAGAATCTTCTTTCAAGACTATCTAGATAAGGAAGATGACAAAGTTTCCAGGCTAGCAGAGCTTGAAATCCTTGATGAAAAACACCTTCACACCTTGGATCACCTTAAAGTGTATCATAATCAAATCCATGTAGGCTACAATAAATGTATCATCCCTCATGAATTTTAGGTAGGTGATCTTGTTCTAAAATAAAACTTGTTTAGTACTACCAAAGAACGTGAAAATAAAGGAAAATTTGAGCCTAACTGGTTAGGGCCATACATTGTGGTGGCTAAATTTGGTTCTAGGGCCTATAAGTTTGTATATCCTAATGGTGAGGACATTTGAGAATCTATGAATATTATGTATATTAAGAGTTTCTATTCCTAATCTTGGGAGCATTTTAAAAAAATAAAATAAAAAATAGTAAAGAGAAATAAATTCATCCAAATGTGAAAACCATGCAATTGTGGCACTTTGGACAAGTCCTTTAGTGAAAACCAGTTTCCGGTGCCATAGGAGGATTTGTTATTCACAAACATCTTACAATTGGGGGCATGATCGCTTCATCCTAAGCTAGTCCTTTGCATGTGTTTGAAATTATTTTGAGCCTATCCTTCATGGCCTTGATCCATCTAGTCCTACTCTTATATATACGTGTGGAATTGACCCTTTTAAATTCTCACGTCTCATTGGGGGGATCCTTACATATTCATTTTCCTATACATAGCTTTGGAAAAATTTCAAGAAAACCTAAATATTCAAAACATCCTATAAAATCCAAAAACATTGGTAAAATATTTAAAAATCTAAAATATTAGCAAAACATCAAAAATCCAAAAACATTAGTAAAAATTCAAAAATCCAAAATATTGGTAAAACTTCAAAAATGTAAAAAATTAGTAAAACATTAAAAAATTCATAGGACACAACATCCTCAAACATTCACATGACACAACATCCTAAAACATTGAAAACTATCCTACAAAACATCTTACTTTAGTGCTTGCTTGTTCTAGTGCTTGACATGTAGATCATATTGTGATCTTCCTTCATTAAAAAAGTTGGTTTACTTTCTATGCTTGTCTTCCTTGTATATATCATTTCTCAAGGATGTTTCATAGTGCACATTTATTTTTCATGGGACTTATATGTCCTTTGTCTATTCCCTTACATGTATCCTTGCTTGGGGCACCATTTTAACCCTTGTCATATAACTTGAACATTTGGGAACTAAAGCTAGATAACAAAAACATTGGTGCAACTTTCTTGAACGTTGTTTATTTGAGTATGTTTGTTTGTGCTTGTTTGTTTGTTTGTTGGTATTCTTTTTTACTTTCTCATAATGCATTGCTTTATGTATTTTTCTTTGATTCGGTCCTTTAGTAATGAAAAAAATCAGTATTATGGCTCTTCATGTCATTTTTATAGTTTTTGTTGTATGCTTATATGAAATAAATAGTTACTTCTGAGCTAAATGGTTCATTGTCTACGTTGTGATATTCCCATTATCTATGTATATTCTTGCTTCCATTCTAACTAATATTCTACCTATAATTTTCCAATTCTTCTCCCTCCCTTTCTTCTTCCACTTGTGGCATGGGATCCTCTCTTTCTCATTTCCAATAATGACCAACTAGGCCAAATTTATATCACTTTCATTTCTATAAACCTTTTCTTCCAAAAAATATTGGGCAGTAGGGATTATTTTTATCCCCACTGATTTTTATTTCTTCTATATGTTGAAACACATGACTTCTTTTCTAATTAATCTATTTACAGAGTGGCCTACCAACCTCAATTTGAATCCCAATCATTGAAGTGTCTTCTTCTTCTATTGTGATATTTTCTTTCTTCTTTTCGAGTGTCAATCGAAATATTCTATCACCCCATTGAAACTCAAGGGGGAATAATCCATCCTACTAATTTTTCTTCCTCCCTTACCAAATTTAATTTTCTGTAATTGTCTACTATATTTGAAATGGCATCACTTGTGCTACACCACATCAAAGAGGGGAAAATGTAGACACCTAAATCTAACTACATAATTTTAATATTAAAATTGCACTAATTATCATCTTTCTGTCATTTCATTATAATTAGTGATTTCTTGCTAAGTAGCTAACATTCCCCTTCATTTCAGTCAATTAACGACACTTCATTTGTTATAATACTCTTTTAATTAATTACTTAATTAAATATATTAGTTAATAAATCCTTTTGACCTTCTATTTAATCAATAAACCTTCTTAATTGATTAAACCCCCTTTCAAATCCTTCAAATTCTACTAATTTCCTTCTAAATCACATCCAAATGGATTTATAAGCTTATCTTGGTCTATTAATTAATATTAGTTGATTAATTCAATCATATCCAACTCCCATGAGTTGATAATTAATAATTAATCTCTTCTAATCATTCTTATCCCTTTCTAATTCTATATTCCCTTTATCCCACATTCACTAGGTTGCAAGCTTCTTTAAAACTAGAAAGCTATATAAAGAACCTAGTACACCATGTTTCAATTTACACCATTTCCTTGTAATAAATTAGCATATGATAAGAACATTTCAATCTTGAAAATATTATTGATCAAGAAACCATTTCTATCTTCTACTTGGCAAAGAGTAGTAAGAGAAGAACCATACATGACAATCAAACCATATTGGTGGGATCTCTTCCTCTTCCATGGAGAATTTATTTTGATCGCACATGGCTACATTATTCTCACTAAAGGATACAATTTACTATATCTACAATCTAAATCCAATAAAAAACATTAAAGGATGGTTTATATTTCATGTTTTTAATATTATATGCATTAGTTAATCTTTTCCTTTTAATGGCTTTATCATGATGTTTGTTAGATTAGATTTTTTATTGAGACTATTCGGTGTTAGTTTCTATTGATTAACTTATCTTCTTTACACATTCATACATCAAGAATACACAAGATCTAACACACAATAACAAGAAAGTGCACACAATGATAGGATGATAATGAATTAACTAAAAATTTCTATTTAGGATTATTCCATGTTGGTACAATGATGGAATAGGTTGGATCGTAGTATGTATAACCTTTATCTGGAAAACATGGATCTAAAAATATTCTAGATAATATCTCCTAGAAGAGGACAAGATCATCCAAGTGCTAGTGTCTATACTTTGGTACTAGTGTCCCGATAGTAAGTTTGGATCCAATATTTTCAAGGTCGATAAGCTCACCGTCGCTTCACTCTTTGTCTATCCGACTTTATTGTAAAGTTTCATTATCACACATATACTTGCAAAAAAACCCTAGCTACCAACATAAGGCTCAAGCAAATATTACATGGAACAAAATATGCATATCCTTGAGTCGTAATGACTTTAGTGGTCACTCCAATGTGATTTTCATTGAGCATTACATTACATTTAAAAATCAATGTAGTTCTAGTGTTTGCGTGAGTGATATAATCGTATCCTTGAAGCTATGTTGTATTTGTGAAATTTGCACTAAAATAGAGGGATGTAACTAATTTCCCCCAAGGTGAATATGTGAGATGGAATTCATAATTTTCCCTTCCTATGCAGTGAATGATGCAACCCAAATGTAGTCCTAAAATTTTACTCTCTTTCCCAAGTGGTAGATAGGAAGTAATAACCCAAATCGTCCCTTAGAATAGTAACTTATGTATATATATGACTCCTTTATTTTAATTTTGATACTAGTGATACCAAAATCTAAACCAAATTACAAAATAAGAATTAGAAAAGACCTAAAGTTAAGTACCAAGTGGAAAATTATAAAATAAGACAAGGTGGAAAAATAACCTAGAAGGGACATTAGTGCCCAAGTGCTGGTGTCCTTACTTAGGGGTAAAATCCTAGAGACAAGAGATATAAACATGACCAAAAATGGGAACATGGATCCTTGTGACTCATCCAAGAAGCATAAAAATCCTAAAAACTTAAGACAATGTCACAATCAAATCCAATCAAAATCAATACAAGGACTAGGAGAGGTGTAACAAGTGTCTAATCTTCTTACTTAGGAATCATGCATATAAAAAAATACTAGAGGCATAATATAATAGTAATAAGTGTATATTTTTGTGTCTACATTTTCCCTCTCTTTATGATATTTGGATGAAATTAAATAACATAAAGGATGTAATAAGAACATACATACATAGGGTTAATGTAGTTGTAGTCGAGGCACGCCGACGGTAAGAATCACAATGTGGTGAACCATGGATCATTGAGATAATGCATTATGATAATAATTTAAACAGAGAAAAAGGTTGGTTCATCCATGACACGTGGAAATCTATGATTCAAAACCTCCCTAAATTGGCTTTGTGATTTTCTTTCTTGGTAGTTATTCTCTCATTCTCTTATCTTTTCTCTTTATTTGTAATTTTATAAAAAATTGAAATTAACATTTATTAAAAAGACAATTTTAACCTCCTTAATATAGTTAGTTAAAACCTAAATAATTAAAAATTACTCCTTCTTTCCTATTTTTAACTTTTTGCATCTCGTCGGTTGTTCCATTCTTTGTTTAATTTACTTAGCCAAAATGGTAATAAAAAATATATGTTAAATAATTTTTTTATTCTTTGAAATATAAATATAATATCAACATTCTTATCTTTTATCATATTATATTCCTTGATGATGGGTCTAGTTTGTTGACCTGAAACATTGGATTGTTCTAAAATTATCACATAGTACTCCAAATAAATATCTCAATGAAAAATTGTGGAAATCTTAAAAATTCAACCATGGATCATTGTTTTGATCTATACAAGGGTAACATGTTGTCACAAAAATTTTAGTTGGATAAAAACATGCTATGGAGATATATAATATTTTCCAAAATTGGAAATGGTAGGAGGGATTGAGAGCGATCAATTTCGAAAACCAATGTGAATACTCTACAAATTTGAGAACCACGGCACTAGAGGAAGATTGTTTGGAGAGAGGTCAAATTTACTCTCCACCTTGACATATTATATAAAGAGGCTTCAATACTACAGGTGGATATGAACCTATTTTTACTTTCCTACTAGTCACGAGAGAACTCCCCATAAGGAGGATAAGGATAGGAAATGACGCCTCATTGCCCCCAGATTTATGATGTAAGGGTGTAAATCGGGTCAAATAGAAAAATGACTAACAAGGTGATTGTTATTGACTCCCAAGTTAGCTCATTTGGACGGAGAGTTCATATTGTTGAAATAGAATTAGAAATAACATATATTAACTACACAATAGTATTTGATTGAATCTAACTGATTTGAAATTATGTTATAAAATGAATTTCCCTTAGATTAGGTCATTTGAGGGTGAATTTTGAGAACCTGAGATATTTTTGTACTTGAAATAGATTAAAAATAATGATTTTTAGTGATAACTTCGTAAGATTTGAACATTGCTTCATGATTTATTGGAAATAGAGTGGTAGTTTACAATGTCATTGTGTGTGTTGTGTTGGAAGTTTTCTCATTTTTATATAGGATAGGTATTTCCCCCCCCTTTCGGTGAAGGGGTGAGAAGCTAGTCATTAAACAATGAGCCAAAAGATAATAGAGAGAGTCTTAGGAGATAAATTGGAGAAGTATAAAATAGTATAGGGAGTGATAAATGAAACCTAAGTAGAGCATATGATAAAACCTAAGTAGGTGTATGAGTGAATTTTGAATGTGGTAGACAAGGAAAATTTAGTTCTAATGTCACCGACGATTCTATAAACGAATGAACGAGGCTCCATATATGGGATGAAAAGTGTCAAGCAGTGTATTAGTTAGCATAGAGTGAATTATAGTAACTTTAGGAATTGTGGTGAAAATACAATTTATTGTAAATAGTAAGTAGTAAAAAATAAATCATAACTTCATTTGTAACTTGAGTGATTTTTGATAGGAGATATGGGTTTAAATCATGCTACATGTACGAGATGTGTTTTTGACTAGATTCGACGGGGTTGTGGAGGCAATATTGACATGGATGACATGTCATCTAGTAAGTACTATTTTTGGGAGTATGTTAGTGTTGGAAATTTTTCATGAGTCAAATGTGTTGTCATTGATGTCAAGCTGAATCAATTGATGAAAAGTTGCATTGATGGTAAAATGAGTCAATTGGTAAAGTGAGCATGTGAAGAAGGTGAAGTTTGATTGGTAGTGTCAGCTCACAAAGGATTCAAGATGCTAAAGGATAAGTTATAAAGGACTTAGTCGAGTATTTGTGCAAGCCACAAACATAGGAAGATAACCGCCAAAGATGAGACATAGCCACCAAATACTTGGAGTAGCCTCTAAAGTCTGCATAAAGTCATGGGATGCTAAAGAAAACGATGTAAGGTAAGTGGTTATAGCGCATAAAATGATAAAGTCACAAAGCTACATGGATTCAAAGGCCGAGATGTGAAAATAAGGGAGTTAGAAAAAAATCACCGATAAAGAGAAAATCCACAAAGAACCATGGAAGCCACGGAAGACTGCAAAAACCACAAGAAGAAGAGACAAATTTGTTGACATGTAACAAGGCCACGAAAGGAAAAAGACAAGGAGGATATCCACGAGACATTATGAATGTCGTGAGAAGTATAGAAGAGCTAAAGATAGCTAAAAAGTCACCAAGGGAAATTCCGCCAACTAAAGAAAAGATCCACGCTACAAAGGAGAAAGTTAGAGGAGCTAAGGAAAGCCGCAAAATGAGAGAATATGGACTGAAAAGGGTTAAAGAGAATGAAATTGATTTAAACATGAATGAGTAATATTTTGGTTTTCAAAAAAATTGATGATGATTCGATTGTATGGTAATTGTGGCCAAGTGCTTGACTTGAATTCCGCGAAGAATGAATAAATCCACTATTTCAGCTTCCAACATTTAATACTCATTATTGTGGCAATGCAGTTGAAATTTTCTATGTGATCCTGAGTTTCAAGGTGAAATGAAATTTATAGAGGGAAATAACTTGCTCATCTCTGTCACATTGCAAATTGTAAAAAAATGGGAAAATCTATTTTTGGAAAATGGATAGTAAAAATATTTTGGTGGTACATTTGAAAACTATGTAATCAAGCCAAACTTAGAAGGAACAAATTATGTTATTAGTTGTATTCATTTAATGAGAGAAATTTTCGTGATCAAGTAGGAAGATGCACGAAACATAACTCGACTTTATCTTCTTGTGTGTTTACTACGGTTGCTTGGTAGATTTTACATTGTTGCGTAGCTTACACACTATTTTCTACATGCATGCTTGTTTGTACTAACACTTGTCTTTGGCTAGCCTTCTTGTTTGTGTGTGCCTTGGTTTCTACCAATCAAGGTACATGTCTTGTGGTTTGTCCTCTTTTGGTGCCCCATTCTCCTATAAGTGATGTCACGTTCACCCCCAAAGAGGGGGGCATCATTTTGGATTTACATACTAACACTACGCATTTACACCGGTTTAGTTCAAGTGCACTTTTTGTCATTGGCATTCGGGTTACATACAACGAGTGGGTTCGAGACACTTTGAACCTTGTACACAAAGTGGATTTTACAAGACATGGTGTCCTTTGCATTTTAGGGAATCAGTTACAGGCTTAAAGGTTACAATGGGTGTGCCTTCCCACACTACTTCAGCCAATGGCATCGGATCACCTAAAAACCCAGGATATACAAAGATATTTTCACACACATTTAGGGAAGTAATTAGAGCTTGCAGGATATAGTGGAACTCTTCTCTACACTTCTTCGTCATATGGCTTTGGATGGCCCAAAAACCCCGGTAGTATAGGATATCCTTTCACTCTCTTTCTCAACATGGATCAGGTGCACATGTTCCATTTACACTTTTTCATTTGTGTATTTTACATTTACATACATATACATGTGTCTTTTACATTGTGTTTTTACACATACATACATATATATTTGACTACTTGATCATTTTCTCCTTGCAGGTCCATTCGTATGAGAAACAAGTAGTCAAATGGGGGAAACAACAATAATAACAACACTTCATGACAACACACACTATATTAACCATATAGGTACATCATACATCAATAGCTACACACACATTTCTGCTTTAGGTTCACTCTCATCACTTTTTTTTGTGCATTTTTCATCTTTAGTTTCCACACTCCTCCATCTTTTTATCATTCCATGCTTTGTCTATTCCATCAACGCATTTTCTACTACAATCTTCATGGACATCAGGTACACATCTCTATCTACTTTATGTTACCAAGATTTTTGCTTACCAACATATAGTGGGGAAAAATGTAGTCACAAAATCATGCACTTTAGACATTATTTATCCCCATTTCATATTACTATTTAGAAGATTCTTGATTCAAGAAAGTACTAATTAAGCCTCGTATTTTGGCCATCTTCTTTTATTTTATTTTGTCATTCCCGACCTTTGACATCTATATGCCCAGTTTGTTTTGGTCGCTTGGGAATTATTTTATCTCCAACTAGGGCACCCAAGCTAGTACTTGGGCACCCGCGGGTGCCCTGGTCCCACCATGGGTGACCCGATCCTTCTTGAACTTTCCTGCCACTTTTTGGGCTCTTTCTAGCCATTTCTCCTTCTTATCTTTTTGGTGGTCAGCCATTTCAGGGTTAATTATGAAATTAGATCAAGAGAATCCTATAAATATAAAGTTATGAGACCATAATGAGGGACTTAGCACTAGTCATTACTATCATCCATCTAGAATTGTATCCATCTATTGCATTGGAGATCACTTACATCCACATAGCTCCATCACCAAGGCACAAGACTAGGACATCTACATCACACATGTCATAGGGGTAGGATTCTATTATATTCCATGCACACATTCTATTACATTTTCTACATCTAGTTATTGCTCGCTACTTCACAAAGTGTGATTGGCATAAGAGCACTTAGGGAACATTATGCACACACTCACCAAAACTACATTTGGGTCTGAAATGTAGTGCAACACTTAGTTAGTAAGTTCACTGTTGTGGAAGCTGAGGTCAGTCTGACCCATTCATTTGTATTTTTATTTTTAGGGATTGATGTTTGTTTAGGGTTTTACAATTCTTTTTTTTCATATTGGATCATTGGTGAGATCCGTTATAGGGAAGAAAATATGATGTGACAAAAGTGAGGGTTTCAGACCACCTCCCATCCCTGTGAGATTTAGTTTTAAATATTTGGCACAGACCAGGGCACCCATAAGCATCCCAGTCCTTTCCAAGGCACTCCAGTCTATGGAATCAATCCAGATCCATCCTTTTTAGAGCTTATACATAGTTGTTGCTACTTCCAAACTTTCTAGTCACCCCTGCGACATAATCCAAAACATCTCATTATTCAGCTAAGTTTTTCCTCTTCTCTCTTGCACACTAGGGTGAGCATTTCCTCTTGCATAGTTGTTTAGCTCATTTACATACTTCCTTACTGCACTTATTTACTTTATTTACAGTTGTTGACAACTTAAATTAAATATAGATACACCCCCCATATTCCTTATTGTAGTTGATTAGTATTACACAAACCCCTTTACACCATTCTACATAACTTTCCACTAACACTTACCATTTTTTGGTGGGTCCCTTAATACCTTGCTACTTTTCTCCATACAATCCCTTGATTCCCAAACATTCATTTCTTATCCTATGTAATTCTTCTAGTCTTATGTTAGCACCTCACAACCTTCATGGCTCTCAAAATCTTGTGCAACTCCTTCCAAATTACATTCATATCTTCCACAATATTATACAAGCTATGGAAATACCTATATCCTACCTCAACATTACACATAACTCGGTAACTATCTCATGTGTCATCACACTCATGATTTACTTTTTCACATGCCAATTCTCTCTGTAGATTTATGCATGACAATTATACTTCGACATTCATTCGTTAGCACCTTCTTTCCAAGCGGCATGTGAGATGGCACATCTTGCACCAATCCATGCTAGAGCATCATCATGGCATGCCACATGCTGGATTCTAGCTACCTCACATGCGAGAAAATAGAATGATTGTAACCATCTCTCTAGTAATAGTCAATCATTTGTAACTACCATTGTTAGTTATATATGTATGGATGTATGTATGTCTCTCTCTCGTGTGTGTGTGTATGTATGTATGTATGTAGTGTTTATAGGGTAGACCTCCAAAGTTCCAATATTGCACTTTCTTGAGACACACTAATAGATTTTATTGGTTGTGCCCTAATATTTATTTTTTGTAATACTCTTTACAATAGTCTAGAAAATCAAAAGGATGTGTTCCTCTTCTCATACAAGAGCCTACTCTCTTAGTCTTGCTAACTATTTGTACACCTTTTTCTTCCTTATTCATCATTAATGAATAAAAGTAGCATTTCCTTAGCATAAGTCTTTCACTATGTCGAAATAAATATTTAGGTCAATTGTGAAAATAGTTCAAACTCGGAACTATTTTTATATTTTCCCAATCAAGAGAAGGAATCCATCTAGCTAAAGAAGAGTGGAAAAAGAATGAATACGATGTAATCTAGCTGAAAAAGAGATGCAGATGAAAAGAGAGAGAAAAGAGGAGAGTATATCAATGATGCATTGATTTATCAAATGAGAGAAGCAATAAGAGTGAAAAATTTATTGAGAAAGTACGATCGAATTAAATGATCAAAAGAGAGTGAAAATAAGAACATAGGAAAAGATAGGAAAGTGATCATAAAACATTGTATTAGAAATTGTTGTAACTAGATGATCAAAATGTATATAAATGAATTATAAGTTATAGCTTAGCTCATTCAGAGAGTTTTAGCTTCCTTGTAGGTGGGTTCCTACAAAAGAAATATCTTGTGATGTGTAATATTCACTAGAGTCCTTTGTTGTGTGTAATATCAGCAAAGGTGTAGGGGTTAGTGCTCCTTGTGGGGTTAGTGCCTCACTAAAAAAACATTGTAAGATGTATTATATTCTTATGAGTCCTTGCTTTGTGTAATATAAGAAATAGTTTTGGTGGATTTTCTCCCAAAAGGGTTTCCCATGGTAATTTATGTTTTCGTGTTATTGTGTATGACATATGTGTGATTGACTGCTCATAATTTAAAGCCACACATCATTAAAGGGTTTAAAACTGGCATTGGAAAAGTTTTAATCTGCACTGATTCACCACCCTTCTTAGTGCTTGTGATCTCTAACAATTGGTATCGAGTGACATCCTTCTTGTAGAGAAGCTTAACATCTTCAAGGAGATCCTCCTATCACAAACATGGTAGAAAATCAGGCACAAGGCAATTTGTCACTGTCAAGATCACCTCTCTTTACTGGTACACATTATGAATTTTGGAGAATAAGAATGAAGACATATTTTATGTCACTCAGTTTTGACATCTGGGAATACATTGAGAAAGGTTATACTACTCTAACCACACCAATCACTACTTTCGTGGATAAGGCAGAATATGAATGTAACTCAAGAGCTATAAATTCCATTCTATGCAACTTTGATGAAAAATAATTTGTCAAAGTAATACACTACAAAACAGAAAAAGAGATATAGATGAAGATATAGAGTATTTATGAAGGTGATGAAAAAGTTAAGCTAGAAAAATTGCAGACCTATAGAGCTCAGTTTGAGAATTTGAAGATGAAGGATGATGAGAGCATAGTTGCCTACATGAAAAGAACTGATGAATTCATAAATATGATCGAGGCTTAGGAGAACAAAATTGGAAGAAACCGTTAATGTCCAAAAGGTTCTGAGATCCCTGACCAACAAGTATGATGCAAATGTTTCATCCATAAAGGAATCCAAAGATATGAAGACTCTCACAATGGATGAATTACAAAGCACCTTGTCAAAGATAGGAATTGAGGACTATCGGATCCAAAGCCATCAAGAAATAAGTAGCATTTAATGTTAAGAAAGAAACTCATCAGTGCAAGAAGAAGAAGCAGAAGAAGAATTAGCTTCAGGAGATGAGTTGGATGATGAAAATATTGAATCCATGTTCATGAGAAGATTAAAAAGAGGCTTAGGTAAATATAAAGGAAAAATCCCATTTAAATGTTTTACTCATGGACAAGCAAGTGAATTTTATAGTAGGTGTCTGAACAAGAATAAAGATAATCAGTCTAAACATGAAGAGGATAGTCATAAATATAGAAAAAGAGAAACTGAATATAAGAAGAAAAGTGACAAAAATAAGTTCTTTAAGAACAAAATAAACTTCTATTCAAAGGAAGAATCAAGTGGATCAGAGTCAAGTAACTCTGAGAATGAAAATGATGAAGATCAGTCAGAGTGTTTGTTTATGGCTATGGATGCGGTTGAAGAATGCAATTCTAGAGGGAAGAACATAGTTGAGTATGAAGATTCAGATGAAGAAGAAGCTGAAGTGAATCTAGAAGAAGAGTGCAAGAAGAATAATCATAAAATAAGATGCACATTAAAGGACTATGAAGAAAAAACATGTGTCTTTGAGAGAAGACAAAGTTTGAAAGAAGAAGAAGAGGCTAATGAGCTCAAGGAGTTGGAAACATAGTTGGAAAATATTTCAAACTCCTACAAGTCAAAGGAGGATGAGTGCACAAAGCTGAACTTAGAACTGGAGAAACTAAAGGCTGAGATGGAACAAATGAGAAACAAGCTAAAGATGTATGAAAAAATTGAAAAGGGCTCAAGTGTTTTGACTGATATATTGAGTAGCCAACATGATGCAAATGAAAATAATGGAATCTACAAAGGATGAATTTAACAAAGCTGCATCAACATCTAACACCTCATCTACCACAAACAAGAAGGTTATCAATATCGTGAAAAAATAATAAATTATTCTCCTAAAATCACATATGTAATGAGGTACACACATTATTTTTATGGTTATTGTTATTCATGTAATCAGTTTGGACATAAATCGCCAAGTGTAGGAAATTCTCTAGAGGCTATAGAAGAAACTTTTTCCCATCTTACACTAGATCAAACTATAATGGTGTCCAACATAATTATCATAAGAAGAGTAATTCGGTTTTTAAAAAAACAAGAACCACCCAAGAAAAATAAGTGGGTATATGTGGCAAAGAAAGATGAGAACAAGAGAAAAGAGTCATGCTTAATAGTACAAACTGCATTCCATGTGCAAAATGAAGATAAAATATGGTATTTGGATAGTGGATTCTCAAGCCACATGACAAGTGAAAAAAATTAAATTCATTACTTTTTCTAATAATGCATTAGGTGTTGTGAGGTTTGGTGATAACAACTCAACAAACATAGTTGGGAAAGGAACATTGAGTCTAGATAATGGAAAGACTATAACTGAAAATTTTTTATATGTTGAAGGTCTTAAACACAATCTGTTGAGTGTGAGTCAAATGTGCAAAAGGGGATATAATGTGATATTCCATGACAAAGGATGTGACATTATAAACTATAAAACATGAAAGAAAGTTGCAAAGGCCAAGCAGACAAAGAACAACATGTATGTTCTTAATGAAATAAATAAAGAGAAGTGATTTACAAGTAAGATTGACTACAAATGGTTGTGGCACATGAGATTGGGGCATATGAGTTTTGAAAATTTGGTGAAACTAAGTGCTAAAGGTTGTGTGAGACATATGCCAAATATTGAGAAACCCATGGATACACTATGCAAGGCTTGTTTGCATGGAAAACAAATAAGGAGGTCGTTCAAATCAAAAGAGTATTCTACAACTAGGCCACTAGAGCTGATCCATACAGACCTCTGTGGACCCACCAGAACTGAAGGCATAAACAATGAGTCATATTTTATGATTTTAATATATGATTACACTAGGATGACATGGGTGGCATGTTTGAAACAAAATTCATAAGCGTCGACAGTTCAATAAATTCAAGGCACTGGTGGAAAATGAGAAGAAAAAAATGTTAAATGCCTAAGATCAGATGACAGAGGTGGATAATTCTAGTCAAATGAGTTTGATGAATTTTGTGAAGAACATGGAATTAAAAGACAATTCTCAGCTGCAAGGACACATCAACATAATGGGGTTGTTGAAAGGAAAAATAGAATGGTGCATGAGATGGCAAGAACAATGTTAAATGAATCCAAACTCTCAGATAGGTATTGGAGTGAAGTAGTTTACACCACGGTTTATCTTTTGAATAGAGCTCAACTAAGAATAAACAGTGACAAGACTCCCTATGAACTATGGAAGAAGAGACTAGCCAATGTGAAACACATAAGATGCTTTGGTAGAAAATTCTATATCAAGAGAGATGAAGCCAACATGGGAAAATTTGACTCGAGGTGTGATGAAGAAATATTCCTTGGTTACTTAGTGGTAACATGGTTTACAAGTGCTATAAAATTGAATACGAGAAAAATGTTGAAAGAAAAAATGTAAAGGTGGATGAGACACAATATTCCAAATCCAACACTCAGCATAATGGCAGCCATGAAGAGAAAGAAGATGATGAAGAGTTAGATAGTCCATGTGAAGAAGGAGATGAAGAAGAAGAAAGGCCAGATAGTAAGGCAACCTCCAGGAAAGTAGAAAAGGACCATCCTTCCAATCATATCATTGGAAACAAAGATGGTGGAATTCTCACAAGAAGAAGGCTAAGAGAACAACATAACCATGAAGACATAGCTCTCCTATCAATGATAGAACCTAAGAGCATTGTAGAAGCAAGAAAATATCAACATTGGGTAGATGCCATGAATGAAGAGATGGATGAGATTGAAAATAATGAGACATGGGAATTGGTACCCAGGACACTGCGAGAATAATAACGTATTTGAAACCAAGTGGTTTTTCACAAATAAATTGAATGAGAAAGGAGAAGTGACATGGAACAAGGAAAGGCTAGTTTGCAAAGGATACATGCAAATGGAAGGAATATATTTCGATGAGATGTTTACACCAGTGGCAAGAATGGAAGCAATAAGAATGTTTCTAGCTTATGTGGCATACAAAAAAATTAGAGTATTCTAGATGGATGTGAAGTTAACTTTCCTCAATTGGTTTTTGAACGAAGAGGTATCTATTCAACAACCTGATGGATTTTAATTGACTGAAGATAAGGATTATGTGTGCAGGTTGAAAAAGGATTTTTATGGATTAAAACAAGCTCCCAAAGCTTGGTACAACATATTGGATTCATACCTCATGGAGCAAGGATTCAGAAAAGGTGTTGTGGACAACAATCTCTACATCAAGGAAGAAGGATAACATCTGCTCATTGTCATAGTCTATGTAGATGACATCATATTTGGTGGAGACCATGACAAGATGACATATGAGTTTTCTGACATGATGAAAGAAGAGTTCGAGATGTCAATTCTTGGATATATTTCATTCTTTCTAGGATTATAGATCAATCAATCAAACAATGGCATATTCATATCCCAAATCAAGTACATCAAAGAGATGCTGAAAATATTAAGAATGGAAGTTGGATGTAAGTTGAGCAGAGATGATGACTCACCTAAGGTAGAAAAAACACTATACAAATCCATGATAGGAAGTATACTTTACTCCACAACATCAAGACCTAATATTATGTAGGTGGTAGGCCTTGTTGGAATATTTCAAGAAGATCCAAGGGAAACAAACCTCAAGGAAGTTAAAATAATTTTGAGATATCTCATATGAACACTTGAGTATGGAATGTGGTACCCTAAAAGTAATGAATTCAACATAAAATCATATACAAATGCAGATTGGGCAGGAAGTGTGGATGATAGAAAGAGCATAAGTGGAGGAGCATTATTTGTTGGAAATTTCTTGGTATCTTGGCTAAGTAAGAAACAATCATCAGTGGATCTCTCAACATGTGAAGCAGAGTATATAGCTTCTATGATGTGTTGCACTCAAGTACTATGGATGGAGTAGATATTGGAATATTACAGGGTAAAAAATGAAAATCTAATTCCTTTGTTGTGTGACAATACAAGTGTAATAAGTGTTTCTAAGAATACAATGTTCCACTCAAAGACCAAACATATACCTATAAGATATCATTTCTTGAGGGAAAAGTGAATGATAGGAAGATCAGTCTAGAATATGTAAGTACTAAAAAGAAATTATAGATATAATGACTAAGCCACTACCAAGAGCAACATTTGAACACCTAAGGAATGAATTGGGGGTCATTCTTGATCCGAACAAAAACTAGAATGTGTGCATAGAAGGAAGGGAGCATTCTCAGGTATTATCCACTCCTAAAAATAGTGCCAAAGTGAGGGGGAGCTAAGCTATTAGATCAAATTGATCATAGTATGCATCATCTTAAGGGAGAATTTCCATGGACGCACTAAGATAGGAATAAGAGAATCATAAGCCTAGGGGATATATTCTTAAGGTAAGAACATGTTGTATCTAGCTTACCAGAATATTCAGTTCTATGTGGTGCAGTTAGCCCTTTGTCATTGTTGTAAAAGGGGGAGAGAAGATGATGAAATTCAGAAAACAACCTGTTATACTCAAAGGGGGAGAAATGTTGTGATATAAAGGGGAGAGATGATGGAACCAACAAAGTAACATACAGAAAAGTAAAGTTAAAAACAAAAATCAGGTATGCAAGTATTTTCCGATCAAAAGGTTTTGAAGGTTAGAATCTTTCCATTAATGACAAAGGGGAGATTGTTGGACCTTTTCATGAGTCAAATGTGTTGTTATTGATGTTAAGCTAAATTAGTTGATGTCAAGTTACATTGATGGAAAAAGGAGTCAATTGGTAAAGTGAGCATGTGAATAAGATGAAGGTTGATTGGTAGTGTCAGCTCACAAAGGATTCAAGATGATAAAGGATAAGTTCTAAGGGACTTAGTCAATATTTTTGCAAGCCATGGACATGGGGAGATAGCCACCAAAGCCTAGACATAGCTGTTGAAGACTTGGAGTAGCCACCGAAGTCTGCACAAAGCCATGGAACACTAGAGAACACCATAGAAGGTAAGTGGTTTCCATGCATAAAAGGATAAAGTCACGAAGCTACATGGAGTCAAATGCCAAGTTGTGAAATAGATAAGTGAAGCTGTGAAAGTAAGGGAGTTAGAAATAAAACCGCTGATAAAGAGAAAAGCCGCGAAGAATTATGGAAGCCATGAAGACTGCAAAAGCCGCAAGAAGAAGAGATAGAGTTGTGGACATGGAACAAAGCTGTGGAAAGGAAAAAGAAAAAGAGGATAGTGTGAGACATTTTGAATTCTGTGAGAAGCATAGAAGAGTCATGTGGATAGCTAAAAATACACCAAGTAAGGGGAAATTGTCTAGTAAAGAAAAGAGTCGTGATACAAAGGAGAAAGTCAGAGGAGCTAAGGAAAGCCACAAAATGAGAGAATATGGACTAAAAAGGGTTGAAGGAAATGAAATTGATTTAAACATGAACAAGTAAGATTTTGGTTTTCCAAAATTGATGATGATTCGATTGTTAGGTAATTGTGGCCAAGTGCATGACTTGAACTCCATGAAGAATGAAGAAATCCACTATTTCAGCTACCAACATTTAATGCTCATTGACCTTGTGGCAATGCAGTTGAAATTTTCTATGTGATCCTGAGTTTCAAGGTGAAATGAAATTTGTAGAAGGAAATGGTTTGCTCCTCTCAGACACGTTGCAAATTATGTAAATATGGGAAAATATATTTTTGGAAAATAATAATAAATAGCTTCTGGTGGTACATTTGAAAATTGTGTAATCAAGCCAAACTTAGAAGGAACAAATTCTGGTATTAGCTATATTCATTTAATGAGCCAGATTTTTAGGTGACCAAGTAGGAAGGTGCATGACACGTAATTCAAAGTGAATATTTGGGCTGATTGTGAATATAGTTCAAACTTGGAACTATTTTTGTAGTTTCTCAAGTAAGAGAAGGAATCCATCAAGCTAAAGAAGAGCGGAACAAGAATGAATATGATGCAATCTAGTTGAACAAGAGCTACAGATGAAAAGAGAGAGGAAAGAGGAGAGTAGATCGATGATGCATTGATTTATCAGATGAGAGAAGCATCAAGAGTGGAAAATTGATTGAGCAAGCAAGATCAAATCAGATGAGCAGAAGAGAGTGAAAAGAAGAACACAAACAAAGCCAAGAAGTGATCATAATTCATTGTATTATCAATTGCTGTAACTAGATGATCAAAATATATATATAAATCAAGTCTAAGTTGTAGCTTAGAACATTTAGGGAGTTGTAGCTTCCTTGTAGGTGGGTGCCTGCAAAAAGAAATCTCTTGTGATGTGTAATATTCACTAGAGTCCTTTGTTGTGCATAATATCAACAGAGGTGTAGGGGTTGGTGCTCCTTGTGGGGTTGGTGCCTCACTAAAAAAATCTTGTAAGATGTGTTATATTCTTATGAGTCCTTGCTTTGTGTAATATAAGCAACGGTTTTGGTGGGTTTTCTCCCAAAGGGTTTCCCACGATTTTTTTTTGTGTTTTGTGTTATTGTGTATGACATATGTGTGATTGAATGATCGTAATTTAAATCCGCACATCATTAAAGGTTTAAAATTGGCTTTAAGAAGAATTTTTTTATCAAGCATTGATTCACCACCTTCTCGGTGCTTGTGATCTCTAAAAGCTAGGTAGTATTATAATTTTTTTGTAGTTTTTAGTGTTTTTACAATATTTGAGAATTTGGGTGTTTCTATCAAGGATGGAGCTAGTGGGGCCTATTTTATCTTTGGACAAGTACCATCTAGATCTGGGCATTCTTGTCTAGATACAAAACATGATTATCTAGGCTTTGGAAAGTTTGGTGTTGAAGCTTAATTTTTTTTTTTTTTTACGAGTTTGGATTTTAATGGATTGTTTCTTGGCTAAGAAATTAGTATATGGTTTGGTTACTTGTTTGTGTTGTTTTGTGGGATGTGCATTCACAAAAATTCATGATGGTAGAAACTTGATGACATTATTGACCTTATTTTGGGACAAGGATGAGTGGGATGTGTTGGATCCTGCCAGGATATGACATGTTACAAGATTGGGGGAGGTGCTCCATAATACACATTTGATTATTGTACTTTTCCGAGAGATGGTCTGTAGATACATGTAATTTTTGATTTGGAGATATGATAGTCACACTAGAGGACGTATATAGGATATTGTGATTTCCGGTGGTAGGGGAACAAGTCTAGGTGATACACATGGAAGATGAGAGAAGTTATGTGGTATTTTATAGGGTCCCATGTAAATGTAGAGTCATCCATTACCATGGATGACATAGTGGGATTAGCTTGTTTGTACATAAGACAAATGGAATAAGATTCACTTTGTGTACTTGACTTCTCGAGGTCGTCTTGAGACAATTAAAATGTGGAATATGTGATTATTTTGGATAGGTATTCAAAGTATAATTAGAGGCTATAAACTGGTAACATGAATTCCTAATAACCAAGTTGGTCAAAGGATAGTCAGAGGATATGAACGGGTAGCATGAATTCCTAGTGACTAGGTTTGTTGTTTTGATTTGAGTTTTGGGCTACACTAAATTCTAGTTTTAAATAAATAATGGAAATAAGTATAATTTAAATAAAATACAAGTGATTTTAATCTCTTAATTAACTAAATTCCTTCCTAATTAATTAAATAAAACAAATTTAACTATGCATTCTATATATTTGTATTTTAACAAGATTTTAAAAGAAATGAAATAAACATAAACTAGTGAATAACTATTGATTTTGTATTTTTTGGTTTATTTAAAAGAAATGAAATCTACATCTACGAGACATAGAGAAATGATTTAAATTGAATTTACAACTTCTTCTAATTAAAATAAAACCAACTAGTGAATGATCACCAGTAATAAAATGCACTAAAATAATCTATCAAAATTACATCACAAGACTAAAAAATCATACAAAGCTTTACAAATCAGACCTTCCTTCACCCAAATTTATCAATGGTGACACACTTAGTATAATAACTTCGGAAAATTGGAAATACTGCACATAGAACTTATAACTTTGTTCAATATTTATAGATCTGATCAGAGAATGATGTTTACAAAATGTATTTGCACACAGAACTGCAAGAAACATTACCAGGGTTTGGAAAAATTTAAATTCTTCAAAGATTCCCCGGCAGAAAGTGTCATGAGTGTGTTGACAGGCCAAATGGATATGAAATGGAAAAAATCAACAAATCATCCTCGGCAATGCAAATTAGTTCCTAGCAACATAAATCAGGTCCTCGGTAACGGTGCCACAAGTGTGTTGACGGGTCAAATGGATATGAACTCGGCAACAAATCATCCTTGGAAGTGGTGCCACAAGTGTTGGTATCCAAAATTGTTCTCCCTTTCAAACGAAAGAAACACAGATTGGAAGTGGAGCTTAAAGGGATATAGATCATAGTGTGTGTTGCTTTGTATCTGGGGATGAGATCTAACTGGCCCTTTGTTACTCATATTTTTGGAGAGATGGATAAAACCTTTAAGAGTATTTAACTCCCTCACTACTTTATGCCGTGCCTCTTCGAATAGGGTGAGAGGATCCTTAGTGTAACCTCTGTTTGATGAAGGAGATGGAGATATCCTTATTTTTCACAAATTCTATGAAGAGAACCTTGGGAAAATACGGTCAATACTCTATGATTTAACTCTTAAGAGTTGTCACTTATAAACGATAGCAGTGATACATTCAACACAAGGCTATGACTACCAAAGACATTAAGAAATCCTGATTGTTCTCGCATATTTTGCAAGTAGATTTTGTTCCTTTGTTGATACACAGAAAACAGGGGTGGTTCAAGGTGGATTCATGGGTTTTAAATGATTTTGGTGGGAGATGCAGCAGAATAAAGTTGATTATACCGATATTCGAAAGGACTTCACAACAATGAACAACTCAATAACAAAATACTTCATAACAGTTAAGACGTTCCTTCAACATGAAGGTGTGCTTGATGGAGGCCCGATCAACACGTTTTCACATAATCTTTGAGACTCTCACATGAAGGATTAGAATAAGACTCAATTAAACACCAAAGTCTCTAATCAATCACACCTAAGGTACACCCAAAGACTTATAGACAATATTTATCAACAAATGATAGTGAACTGATTTTAAATTTGTTTATCTCATCCAAGATGAAGGATCTTCTTGAAATGAAAATGCAAATACTATTAAAATATCACGGGGACGAGATCTTTTGTGATTTCACAAATATTTCAATGTAAGATTGTAATAGGAATGAAAGAAACTATTTGCAAACATTCTGAAACAAAGAAGACACAAATTCCTAGAGATTGGGCACAAATTAATTTCAAAATTTCTTAAATTCATCAACAGGGAAAAGCTTTGAGTAATCTCTATTCTTGTCAATGCCTATACATTTGTAACCAACTTTAAATGATAGAAAATCTAACACAAAGGAAATTAACCAAGTAGCTTAGATGGGCTTCTAGAAATATGGGTTTCTCAAATTTTCTCTTAGGAATTCAAACTTTGACCATTTGCAAGAGTATTCTCATTGCATTTATACATTTTTCTCACTCAATTTTCCCCCCAAAAGAGAATAATATTCAAGGGACCTTTGCTTGTTAACAATTTGTTTCAGAAAATGACATTTAATAATTCAGATCCGAAAACTACTAGGTGGACCAATTGTGAACTGATCACATTTCTTGGGCCCTCAATTAATGACTAGGATGCCATGCCAAAATGTTTTGGGAGTCCTTCTAATCATTCTGATTCTATCATGTGGGAAATCCCCTTTTTAATCATTTTTTGGAGACTCTGCACAACTAGATATGACAGTAATCTTTTTCGCTCTTGTGGAAACACATTTTTCATCTTTTGTGCCTACACTTTCATCATTTCATCCCTTTTCCTTTTTTTTTCCTCTCGTAATTCTGCCCCGCATCCATTTCCTCCGGTAATTCCCATTTTGCGAGTGTGTGAGAAATTCCAACTTCAAAATATTGACCTTAACAATCCTTGGACTCATAATTTAAGTTTTAAATCCATTCAATGGCACCTTACAGATAGAGATGATAAGAAATTTCATCAAAGAATGATGAAAAGTAGTGCGTATTCACGTCTCCAAGATTCTCGGAGAAAAAATGGTAGAAAAATAGGTGAAATGAACAACAACCGTTGATTCTTCCCCTTTTCCACTTTATATCATAACCATACATGTGTCCATAGTCCGCCAAAACTGTGCTTGGCTGCATGAAATTTTTTTCTAAGTCCAGGAAAAGTAGCGGAAACCTCCACGTGTCCCCTCGGTGCAACTCCAAGGCCAAACCAAAAGGTGAATTTTGAAATGAGCATCGTTCCTCCATGTGGACAAGTTTTGGGTTGAAGCGAGCCTTAGTGTTTTTAGAGTACCCCGCTGAGACGAATCCAACCGAGAAGGGCCACGTTTCCATTGATCTTTGAGAAGTAAATTTAATAGGAAAAATACATCTATCAAATCGTAAAATGTAGGAAAATCACCATTTGAGCTTGAAAATGAATCTTTATTCAAGGATAGAGAACTTGGAAATGTTATAAGGCTTGAAATATGATCCTCTAAGCTACATCCAATTACGTTTCCATAGGTATTTGGGACAAAAATTATAGGGACAACAAAAACGTGCCTATGGAAAATGGAAGGAAAGGAAAAAACCAAGTTTTACGCCCAAATTCTGAGACTCTTTCAGATGTACGAGAGGAATGAAAAACAAATTCTAGACTTTTAAGTAATCCTCGACAAAGGAAAGGACTGATCATGGCAACCAAATAGAGGATAGAGTTTTCAAGCACCGGGATGGGGAGATAGAAAACATGACAGAGGCTGCAAAATGAGGATTTTCAATGAAAAATGGGGCGAGACTAATTTGAGAACTAACATTAGCTCTGACTCGGGGATGGGCACTCCCTATGAGTGCCATAAAAATAAATAACGGACCAAGTTCCAAAAATAGACCATTGGGCAACGAAGTCAAAGAATAAGCTTGTAGAGCAGAATAACCATAACCATCCTCCAAAAAACGAACTGAGAAACTAGCAAAACTAGGTCACCAAGGACCAGGACAAACAAAAAAAAGTAGACGAGAACAAAGAACTATAAACTATACAAATGGAGTATACCTTAATTATGAGAAATTAATCAAGGAAATGTTTCAAATGCCTGTCATTAACAGGAAATTCAAGCAGTTCCTTGTCTAAGTCTTTTAGGAAGAAGGTATTTTCACCAATTCAAATATCAATGGAATAAGGGCCCATCCACAATGCACAAATTTACCATGATTTCCCTTATCTTCATGCCTGCTATCCCATTAAATCACAAGATCCCATATTATGAAAGCTCTGGGAGTCACCTTTTTGTGAAATAAATTCTTCAACTTTTCTCCGAACTTCACATGCTGCTGATGGGATGCCCTTCTTTCTTCATCCAAATCAATAATATGACCGACTCAAAGCATCATATGGACTAACTTCGGTCTTTGATTTTTGAAGAAACTGAAATGAAGACAATTGCAAATGGAGGGGCGAAAAATCTTGAGTTCCATATACCAATTCAAATGGGATTTTACCAATAGCTCTTCTAATGATGATTCTGTTAGCCCAAATAAAAAACTTAAGTTTCTCACCCCACTTCCTTTTTTCAGCTCCAAGGTTCTTCCAATGATCTTTAACAAGTTTTTATTACTAGACTTAGCTTGTCCATTTCCTTGGGTATCATAGTTAAAATCATATGTCGATTGATTCCATACTCTTTGCACATTGCCACCAAAGGTTTGGATTTGAAGCTCATGGCATTATATACAACAATTCTAGTGGCACTCTAAATCTGCATATGATTTGATTCAACATGAAGTCCATGATAAATTAGTGTGTTTCCTTATTGGTGGGGATTGCTTCAACCCACTTAGTGAAATAATTAGTGGCTACAAGAATCCATTTATGACCAACACTGGAAGGATCATAAATTTCCCCAATGAAATCCATTCCCCATTGTTTGAAAGGGGCTTCAATTGACACAGTGCTGCAAAGGAAGGGAGACAAAGCTTTCATTATTCCAGAAAAACACCGGCAACTTTCACATTCCCTAACCAATAGAGTTGTATCCTTGAAGAGAGTTGGCCACCAATAACCAACCCTTAAGATTTTATGTCTTTGTTACTCTTCCAACAAAATGTTCCCAGACACTCCTCCATGGATATCAAAAATTATTTTGGGGGCCCTCATCTTTAGTAATGCATCTCAATAGCACTCCCTTAGGATTATTCCAAGCTAACCCAAAATTAGTAATGACATACTTTTGAGAGGCTAACTTAAGAACACTTTTATGATTTTTACTGAAATATTTAGGGCAACATAGATGTCTAAGATAAATGATTATATCTTTGTACCATTCGAGAACTTACCAAATTTTCAAGGACATCCACTCTTTCTCCCTCTTCTTAATTCACCTCAATAGTCTACAGGTTGATTTCATCCATAATCTTAGCTAGGTCCAAACCTCTTACCAATTTTGTGGTTTGGATATCAATGTCATACTTCTGCAACTTGTTCACCCATCTAGATCTTCTTCTTGAGACCTCCATCTCTAATAAGATGTCTTTCACCATGGTGTGGGGAACATAAGCAACAAATTTAGAGCTCAAGATGTAGGGTTTGAAAACTTTGGTTTCTTTCACAAGGGAAATGCTTGCTTCTCCATAATGGTGTACTTCAACTCAACTCCTTGCAATGCCTTACTGAAAAAGTCAATTGGTCTCTTAGCCCCTTAATCATCCTTCTATAACAAAACAGATGCAATGATGTTTTCTAAAGCAAAATAAAACACCTAAAAAGGCTTCTTGTAATTTGGGGCTTCCAAAACAGGGGCATGCTTTAGTGCTTCTTTGATCCCATTGAAAGCTTGAATGGAAAATTCTTCCCATTTGATAACCTCATCCTTCTTCAGCATACTAGTAATGGGGATGGTCATCTCAACAAAGTTAGACAAAAATCTTCTGATAAAGTTTATTTTTCCAAATAAGGATTGAATTCCCTTCTTTGTTCTTGGAATTGGAACCTTGCTGATGGCCTCCACTCTCTTTGGATCAATCATGACCCCTTCTTTTGATATGATGTGACCAAGCAGCTTTGCCTTTTTCACTTCAAAGTGGAAATTCTTGGTATTTAATGATATGCCATACTCTCTACACATTATCAACATTATCTCCAAGTGTTGTAAGTGATCATTTATTTTTCTTTAAAACACGGTTACATCATCTTGATAAAAAATAATGAAGTCATTGATATAACATCCATTGCTCTTTGGAAAGTTTCTCCAAAATTCATTAAGCCAAAAGGAATCCTAACATAGACGAAAGTTCCTAAGGAGTGGTAAAGGTAGTCTTTATTCTTTCTGACTCCTTCACAACAACTTGATTATAGCCATAGAAACCATCCAGAGTGGATAACAATTCAGAACCAGTTACCAATTGTAGCATATTCTCCATGTTTGGCATGTGGTAATTATCTTTCTATGATGCTTTGTTTAGGTTTCTAAAATCCATGCATATCCTGATATCACCATTCTTTTTTCTAACTGGCACTAATTTTGCAACCCAAGAAGAATACCTTGTTGGCTAAATCATCCATCCATCCCTTAGCTTCTTCAATTTTGTTGCATCTTCATGTAGAGGAGTGGATTAATCAGCCTTTTCTTTTTCTAAATGGCTTGGCATTTGTTTCAAGAGGAATTTCATGTTGGAACAAATCTTCTCTGTATGCTTTCAGTTCAGAATAAGACCAAGCTAGGAAGTCCTGATATTTCTTCAACAATTAGACATAGGACTATTTTTCCTCCTTGTTCAGATTTCTTCCCAACCAGATCTTCCTTGGTTTCCCCTTTGTGCCAAGGTCATGCTCCTCAACATCTCTTGAAATTGACATACTTCATTAATAATGCAATCAACATTATCAAAGTTTGATTCAAGAGCAACCAGCCCTCTAGGAATGGTATTAGTTTTCAATTGAATGATATCTTTACCAAACAAAGTTTCTTTTCCCTCAGCTGAACACACCATTGGTTCCCAATCAATACTTTGGTTGAAAAACTTTCCTTGGTTCTATAGAAACCGTTGTATTTGGGTATCATCATCAAACACTTACCAATTTTTAATGTTGTCAGGGACAAATGGCCTTGTTAGTATTTCAAAATCATACTCACAAAATGGAGACATTGAACAATTCCCAAATTTGGATCCAAGCACTACTAACTTATCTGTAACAACATTAATCTTTCTATCATGGTGCACAATATTAAACGAGTCAAAAATTTCAATCAAATCCCAGATTACATGCTTGTATTGTTTCATTCTATGATTTTTAGTAGCATATAATTTTCTAATTTGCTTGACAATCAGTTCTGAATCTCCCTTGACAATAATATCCTTAACAACATACTTCCAAGTGATTCTTAATCCTAACAACAATGCCTCATACTCTGCAATATTGTTAGTGCATTCAAAGTTAAGTTTGAAAGAAAAAACAAACTCTTCCATGCTTGGAGAAATCATAACAATACCAACACCATTTCCAAATTTAGAGAAAGCTCCATCAAAAACAAAGTCCAAGGAGAGCCTACTTGTTCAAGACACTTGCATTGATCAATTTTGTGTTCTTTACCATCAGAAAATCCAACAAAATTATCAGCATCAACATCAATGTACAACACTTCATAAGAGGCATTGTTGGGATCTTCTATGAGATGCAACATCTTCTTTTCTCCATACAATTTGACAAGGCTTCCCTCAATTGGGATGGTGGCATAGGAAATATCCATTTGAACACTCCCACCAACACTTGCAACCCATTTTCTAGACAACAACATACCCCATTTGGTAAGGCAATCCACAATAACAACATCAAGTTTCAAGTTCTTACCCGGATAAGATACAAGTTGTACCACCAATCCTTTAACACATCCAACAACTGACACCTCTCTAGATTCCATGGCAGTACATCTTCCATATGCTGCTGTCACTTTGATATCCAGTTCATTCATGACCTCAAGAGGCATGACATTGCATGATGCTCCCGAATCAAACATACAATTGTGCAACAATCTGTCCTTAATGATCAGAGTTGTAAAAAATGGATCAACATTCAATTGAGACTCAACCAAATATGTTCCCAAATAAACCTCAGGTGCTTCCCCAAGATATTCCAATGCTGGTGGTGTTTCTAGTTCTTCAATGATTGGAGGAGTCTCCACAATGTTTACATTTCTGCTTGGGGTACTTTTCTCTTCTTTCAATCCCAAATAATCAAATGCCATCTTATTTTGCTTAGGAATCCTAAGTAGCTCAAAAATTGGAACACTAAATTTTATTTGACTCAAAAATTGGGCAATGTCATATGGAACATACTTGGGCAACGTAAAATTGGGAGGGAGATTTAAAAACTCATCAGATGGCATGGGATTTTTGACAGTTTGGGTATGAGGAGAAGTATGAATTTTGTTTGGGACAACAAGGCCTTTGGCAGATGCATCTTTCTTAGGAACTTCTTTAGGAATACTAGTAAGCAATGGAGTTTTGGGTTTGGCTTGAGGGCCATCCCTTTGACAACTTTACTCCTAGTGTTATAATATTTCTCTTGGGAAACAACAACATTCATCAATAACTACCTATCCTCCTTAGATGGGATTCCTCCATCGTACTTCTTTATCATTAAAGCTCTTAAGTATTTAAAATCATTATTAGGTATTTCAAAAGTATGAGATGGAGGAAGAAATGGCACCAGTGGATGCAATCCAAAAACTTACGACAGTTCAAGAACTTATCACTTCAGTTGAAGTTGCTCCTTGTTGTGAGCTTGTGGAGCAACCCATCATGCAAACATCATCATCAGTATCATCACCATTATCAGCTTCTTCAACTTGTTGATCTACTTCACATAGAGGATGGGGCAAAAACATCTATCACACCAATCAATTTCATTGGCTTCATCAACAACGATCAACCCTGGCAGTTAGAGGATCAGGCACCATTCTACTTTCATGTGCTTGGGGCTGTCTATTTCCCATGGGTCCTTTACCTCTGTCATCAGATCTCTGATCACCCCTAGGATGATTGCCAAATCTGTCATGATTTGGTGCCTTGTGCTGACCTTGTGAACTTTGCCCAATTCCTTTCTCTTCCCAGGCTAATTTGTATGATATTTCTTTGATAGCCCCTACCAAAGTCTTTACAACTTCCTCAAGATCCACAACCTTACTTGATTGAGGCTTCTCTAGGTTGATCAGTTTAACACCCTCCCTCTTAGGAGGTTTTCTAACTACTTTAATGTTGTTCTCAATTTATAGAGCCATGGTAAAGGCCTGCCTTAAAGTTCCAGGGTTCTTATCCCTCAAATAGTAAGAAAATTTCTTATCAAATGCATCTGAATACTTTATCAGACATGATTGATCACATGGCCTCAAATTAACAGGTAGTCTTCTCAATGTTTTGTTAAATCTTGTATTGAAATCATGCACTGATTCATTAGGATTCTTCTTAATGTTTTCAAACTCTGATAAAAGAAACCTAGGGTCTATTTTATCACCATACTGCAGTCTAAAATCATTATTCATTTCTATCCAAGAATCAATGGAATTATTTGGAAAATATTTGTACTAGTCCCTTGCATATTCTTCTAGAGTATGGATAAACAATTTAATGTACACATCCTCAAATTCTATTTCAAATTCCTCCATCATATTGAAAAAGAGCTTTAAGTGATGATCACCAGTGATTGCATTATTTCCTTGGAAATTTGGTAATCTAC
This sequence comes from Taxus wallichiana var. yunnanensis, assembly GCA_018340775.1. Taxonomy (NCBI): domain Eukaryota; kingdom Viridiplantae; phylum Streptophyta; class Pinopsida; order Cupressales; family Taxaceae; genus Taxus; species Taxus wallichiana. The sequence continues at coordinate 275,253,678 of CM031236.1, read as the reverse complement.
TTCTTACATCTTGGGGAACTGCATTTGGGTAACCAGCCATCCCTCTAAAATTGATAGGACCAAAGGTATTAACAACAAATGGAGGTCTGGGTGGAGGCTGAGCCATGTTATTTTGTGGAGGTGATCTTGGAGGAGTTGCAAGATGATGAGGACTAAGGGGTCTATTAGGAATAGGAATGTGATTTTCAAAATGAATATCCCCTAATGGATCTTTTTCATGGTAGACACTATCAGATTTGGAAAATATAGGGGTAGAATGAGATGCAAATATTTCAAATACAAAAGAAGGACCCTCTCCAGTTGGAGAATTTGGATTTACAAAGAAACTACCTGATTCAGAAACACTTGAGGAAGAACTGCAAACTTCAATGACAAGCTGATCACTTTCAACAATGGAGATCCCTTTTCTTGAAGTCTGATCTCCAACCACTTTCCAAATTCCTCTTCCTTCAGAATTTGATTTTCCCAGCTCTAGAAACAACCTTCTAGTAGGGTCCTTAACAAAGAAAGATCTTCTTCCTTCCAGATTTGCAAAGATTAGTAACAAATTCACATTGACAGAGGTCAAGACACTGGCATTTATCCAAAATAAATCAACATGGAGTCGCCACTAAGGATTTTCACCCTAGTTGTGAAAATACACTAAAATAATCATCAAATGTATGTTAGCACTAAAAAATCATGTAAAGCTTTACAAATCAGACCTTCCTTCACCCAAATTTATCAATGGTGAGGAAAACTTAGTATAATAACTACTGGAAGATAAAAAATAATGCACATAAAACTTATAACTTTGTTCAATCTTTACAGATCTGATCAGAGAATGATGTTTACAAAACATATTTGCACACAAAACTGTAAGAAACATTACCAGGGTTTGGAAAACATTAAATTCTTCAAAGAGTCCCCGAAATGGTGCCATGAGTGTGTTGACAGGCCAAATGGAATAGAACTAGTAAAAAATCAACAATTCATCCTCAATGAACACAAATTAGCTCTTGAAAATGTAAATTAGGCCCTCGATAACAATGCCATGAGTGTGTTGATGGGACAAATGGATATGAACTAGAAACAAATCAACAAATCATCCTTGGCAGTGGTACCATGAGTGTTGGTATATAAATTTGTTCTCCATTTCAAGTTGAGCAACAACACATATTGGACGTGGAGTTTAGAGGCATAGAGATCATAGTGTGTGTCATTTTGTAGTCGGAGATGATATCTAAATGGCCCTTTGTTACTCAGATTTGTGGAGAGATGGATAACACATTTAAGAGGATTTAACATGTCCTCATTACTTTAGGTCATGCCTGTTTAACCAGGGTGAGAGGACTCTTAGTGTAACCTCTTTTTGATGAAGGAGATGGAGATATCCTTATTTTGCACAAATTCTATGAAGAGAACCTTTGGAAAATACAATCAATACTCCATGATTTAACTCTTAAGATTTGTCACTTCTAAACGATGGAGATACTTTCATCAAAAGGCTAAGGTTATTGAAGACATTAAAAAATCCTAATTGTTTTGCATATTTTTGTAAGTACATTTTGTTCCTTTGTTGATACATAGGGAAAACAAGGGTGGTTCAGGGTGGATTCATCGTTTTTGAATGATTTTGGTGGAAGATGAAGCAGATAAAGTTGATTACATCAGATCTTCAAAGGGACTTCACAACAATTAAAAAATCAACAATAAAATACTTCAGAATAGTTAAGACATTCCTTCAACCAGAAGTTTTGCTTCAGTGGAGGGCCAGATCAACACGTTTTCACATAATATTTGATACTCTAACACGAAGGCTCGAATTGAAAGACTCAATTAAACACCAAAGTCTCTTATCAATCACACCTAAGGTACACCCAAAGACTTAAAAACAATATTTATCAACAAATGATAGTGAATTGATTTTAATTTTTTTTATCTCATCCAAGATGAAGGTTCTTCTTAAAATGAAATTGCAAATACCATTAAACTGTCACAAGGACAAGATATTGTGTGATTTCACAAAGATTTCAATAGGAACGAAATAAACTATTTGTAGACATTCTAAAACAAAACAAACACAAATTGCTAGAGATTGGACACAAATTAATTTCAAAATTGCTTAAATTCATCAACAGGGGAAAGCTTCCAGAGAAATATCAGTGCTCATCAATGGCTATACATTTGTAACCAAATTGACATGATAGAAAATCTAACACAAAGGACATTAACCAGGTATCTCAGACATGATTCTCAGAATAAGTCTTTCTCAAATTTTCTCTTAGGAATTCAAACTCCAACCATTTGCAAAAGTATTCTCATTGCATTTATAATTTTTCTCACTCAATTTTCCCCCCAAAAGAGAAGAATATTTGAGGGACCTTTGCTTGTTAATAATTTGTTTCAGAAAGTGACGTTTAACAATTCAAATCCAAACTGCCAAGTGGACCAACTGTGAACTAGTCATGTTTCTTGGGCCCTCAATTAATGACTAGGATGTCATGCCACAAATTTTAGGGATTCCTTCTAATCATTCTGATTATGTCATGCGGAAAATCCCCCTTTTAATCATTTTCTAGAGACTCTGCATAGATGGATATGACAGGTAATCTTTTTCTCTCTCGTGGGAACAACTTTTTCATCTTTTGCACCTGCACTTTGATCATTTCATCCCTTTTCCCTCTTTTTCCTCTACAATTCTTCCCGCATCCGTTTCCTCTAGTAATTCCCATTTTTGCGAGTGCCTGAGCAATTACCACTTCAAAATATCGACATTAACAATCCTTGGACTCATAATTTAAGTTTCAAATTCATTCAATGAAACCTTACGAGAGAGACGACAAGGAATTTCATCAAAGAACGATGAAAATAGTGTGTATTCATGTCTCTAGGAGTCTTGGAGCAAAAATGGTGGAAAAATAGGTGAAATGCATAGCAACCATTGATTCTTCCCCTTTTCCACTTTATATCACAACCATCCACGTGTCCATAGTCCGCCAAAACCGTATCGGCTACATGAATTTTTTTCTAAGTATAGGCAAAGGAACGGAAACCTCCACGTGTCCCCCAAGTGCAACTCCAAGGCCAAACCAAAAGGTGAATTTTCAAATGAGTGTCATTTATCCACGTGGACATGTTTTTGGTTAAAGTGAGCCTTATATTTTTAGAGTACCCCACTAAGCCGCATCCAACCCGAGAAGTAAATTTAAATGGGAAAAATACATCCGTCAAACCGTAAAATGTAGGAAATTCACCATTTGAGCACGGAAATGAATCTTTCTTTAAGGATAGAGAACTTGGAAATGTTATAAGGATTAAAACATGATCCTTCAAGCTACATCCATTCACGTTTCCATGGGTATTAGGGAAAAAAATGATAGGGACAAAAAAACATGACTGTGGAAAACAAAAGGAAAGGAAAAACCCGAGTTTTATGCCCAAGTTACAGACTCTTTCGATTGATAGAGGAATGAAAAAAAAATGGACCTTCAAGTGATCCTCGACCAAGGAAAGGACTGATCATAGCAATAAATTGGAGGATAGATTTTTCAAGAACCAATACGAGGTAGACAGAAAACATGACAAAGGCCGCAACCGAGGATTTTCAATGACAAACGGGGTGAGACTAATTTTAGCACCAACGAATATAAGTCCAATCTAGTCACTAGAGTTTTGTGGTATCTTGTTCCAGAGATATGGTGCATCCAATGTCTTCTTAGTTTCAATCCCCTTCCTATGTGTGAGCTTCAATTGATCTAGGGAAGAAATAATGGTGAATTCTAACAAGAAAATAAAAAAACTAAATATTTTGTGTAAAGAGGATGACTAGAATGTAAGCACCAAGGAAGAACAATGTAGTGACTAGTTATCTATGTAACTCCTCTCCAAAATTTGGTAGCATAACACTTCAAAAAAGAATATCAAATTCCCAACCCATGATACAAATGAAAATCTTATTTTTATAAGCTGCTGGTGGAGAGGATTTCAAGAACACATGTCAATCAAGAAGTAATGACTCAACCTAAGAATGGAAAATCAACATACTATATTTAGTAAATGAGGAAGAGGAACTCAAGACCAATCCAACAAGCCCAAAATTATCTAATTTGACTTAGAAATATGAGAGAAAATTATGCCCCAATCAAAATGCACATTCAAAAGTACATGTTTTAATTTTGTGTTGGAAGGTGACAAGACCACCCTATTGCCGGAGGGGTGGTTACACAACCGCCACTGGTATACAAAGAAAATAAGGAAAAATGCAATAAAAGAGCCAACTAAAGCTTGTGGTTTGAAAGAGAGGAATGAAATGAGTCATAAAGGGACTGAGAAGGAGAGAAAAGGGGATCAAGATATATTTTTTACCTTGGAAGATATTTTTGTCATCATTGAAGATGTATCACGTTTTATGTGTGGCACCATTTAATTTTTGGGTGAATACATATTTCCCTCTTAGAAGAGAATTTTAACCATAAATGGGTTAAAATTTGATCTATGACAATGACGTACCAAATGGGAGGTTTAGAAAATTACCTTGTTCTAACCACGTGCCGGTTTGATGCCATCCGATCTTTCCCACTACCCGTAAAATAAAATGAGAAACAAGTGTAGTAATAAATAATTATTTGACGATAATTTTAAAATGAAAATAAAATATTACTTACCATTTGCGAGGGTGAGAAATCTACTTGTTGCATCTGCACCAGATTTTACATCCATTCACTCAAAATGACATTAGAAAATTAAAATACTCCATGTTTATATGTCAATTTGATATTTTTAGAAATCAGTTGTATGCTACACCTTGGATAAATTTGTAGCTCTATATCCTAATGACCATTTCACTTGCAAATACAACAATAATGATGATAATTCAAACATGATGGCAACAAAACTAGTGGTAACAATGAGAGGGTACGAATAAGTAAGTTATCGACATTATTTTTATTTTTTTTCCAAAACTACATTATTTCTTAAAAATAACTTTAGAGGGAGATATTTTAGATAAGTTTATAGTAAAAACAATTTTTGGGGGTTTCCTTGTAGTTTTTACTGTTTATTTGGGGTTATCTGGTCATTTAAAAAAGTTTTTGTGTATTATTTCTTTGGAGGGAATGACCATAGTTTTCATGATGTGACCACCGTGGCAGTTGTGCAACCGCCTCTTTACGTAGAGTGGAAATTACAACCACCAAAATAGTTGCATAACTTCCACGATGGTTGTGTAACCTCCACCCTACTATGAGGGTGATTGTGTAATTGTCACGAATTTTACAAAAAGAAAGCCATAAAATGATACTATTATAATTTTTGCTTTGTGTTTTAATTTTGCTATGATTTTATTATGTGCCAACAAAGGTCTAATGCAACTTTTTTCTACTTTCTTGTGGATTTAGGGAGCTTATGTGAAATAGAGCAAAGATTGAGAGCATGAGTGGATTGCTTTAGAGTGTTCCTTTTATTGACACCATATTCGATAGGACTTTTGGAAAGGGCATGGGATATGACAGGTTGGCTAATAATAGACTAGTTGCCCGATGAGATGACTACTCTATTAATTTTTGACATAGTGGGATGCATATCGAAGACATTCCAATTCCCGGTGTTCATGAGGTGTGGACTATTACATTGAAAGACATATACTAGATATTGGGAGTTCTGTTATAGTGAGGAGGTTGGGCTGTAAAAGTGCCAACGCATCGCTTTGGCTCGTAGATGGGATATCTATTTGTGGGATGTAGAGGCACTTGAAACAAGTTCCAAATAGGGAGCCATATTAGTTGGTATGGAGGAGTTCCTATTCCTTCTCTACGCTACGCCATTATTGGTATGTTGGCCTCAAATTTGATCGGGGATAAGGGAGGAGATAGGCTATTATTCTATTGGGAACCTATTATATAAAACATTAAGTATTATGTAAAGATATTTGCGTGAGATAGAAATTTTGGGGAATAAATATCATGACTTATATCAGATTGTTAGATGTGGATCTAACTCTCTCGGTCACCCTACATTGGTCATGTCAAGGATTTATGAGATAGTGATTCCCTAACGTAGAGGGAATTGGAATAAAAATGATAATAACATCATGACAACAAGATGGGTGGATATAATACCACTTAGATATACACCACATGCAAAAGGTACTGGATATTGTTGATATGGTGGCCTAGTCATACCAGGGGTATGATAAGGAAGTGAGGAGAGGATAGGATTACATTGGATTCATGCATAACCACTACATAGTTAGTCTACTATGGCGGTTGAGTAGAGATTCATATTATGGATCGAATTCCTCAATGGTTTGGGCTTCCATTCATTTATTTTATTCCTCTATCAAGGACCATAATCATATGGACTAAGGAGTAATGAGATAGTCACATGCATAGATTGAGATAGACATTGATAGTCCTAGGAGTTACGATCGGGACACCTAGAGCTGCACCCGAGCCAACTTCCGAAGGAGTAACTAGAGTATAGATTAGAGAGGAACTAATGGGGATTGAGGAGGAGGAGGAAAAGATGGGCTATGGTTTGGATTCATAACTTGAATAGCAAGGTAGGAGAGAGGAGATGGAGGTAGCTAGAGTTGAGGAGGAGGAAAATGAGTCCATCAAACCAGAGGAGGAGGTAGAGGAGGATTATTTCTAGTGAGTGGGAAAGGAAAAAAAGGCCAAGGAGGTGGCTGTATACCCAGATTGGGTTAATGGATATCCTAGTGAGTAACATATCTCCTTTATCTACTTCCTAGATTAGAGTTACTTTGAATATATGTTAGTAAGCATGATGGTTTTACATGTATGTGTTTATGTATGCAAGTATGTGTGTGTGTGTGTGTGTGTGTATTCTTATATTAACTCACTACGGTGGGCATGTGTTTTCTATTCACTACTACCGGATGGTGAGAGATTATTAGGACCAACCTTGATATATTTTTCATCACTTTTGGTCTATCCTGAGATACCTTACTAAAGGATCTAGGACTACCGACACAAGCCAACCAACATACAAATTTTCTTGCGCTTAGCTTGGCATGTGACATGAAAGCTATCTCATTTGCAGATTGAAAATGTAGTTTTGTCACAAGTTAATGATTATTAGGATATGCTAAGAGGGGCAATAGGGAATATCTACACGTAGTGGGGCCACTAATACCATGGCTTCATAGGAACATTCTCATGGGAACTCTCACCAATCGACATACAAAGGCTCCCATGATGTGCCTAGCTGACTTCATCATAGGATTCACAATAAGAGCCCTCATTTAACGGATTCTTAGGGCACAAAGGGATGGATAGGCCAAGTGCCTTTATTTATGGTAAATTAAGACCCCTAAAAACAACATAGATAATACTTGGAAATTTTCTGAAAATGACTTTCTAATGTAATACGAATCTTAGGAATTTTTTTTTCATGAGGACGGTAAATTTTTAGAAAAAATGAGTGAAAGGTTGATGACACAACAATAATAGAAGATTGTAAGATACTTTCTAGAAACATATAAAATGATCTAGATATTGGTATCATTTTATATACTACCAGATGGTAGAAATCTTCATGTTACCGATTGGTAGCATTCTACATGCTCCTAGTTGGTAGCATTCTATAAGATACTAGCCGGAAGTATCCATAATGCAACTGATTGGCAACATAAAGAATGCTATCGGTTGGTACCATGCAAAATGCCATTGGGTGGTGGAAACTAGAATAATACCATCCGGTAACATGTATAATGCTACCGGTTAGTAACATGAAGAATGCTACCAGACGGTAACATAAAAAATGTAAGTGCTACTCTTGACCAACATCATTCTGTAAGTTACCAAATGGTGTTATTATGCATTTTACCGATCGACATCATTATATATGCTGCCGGTTGGCATCATTATCTTGAATGCTATTAGCCAAGAAACATGTAGAATTGTAATTGCCCAGGTGGTATGTAGAATGTCACTGGATGGTAGCATTATGTATGCTACCAATCCATTACATCCTTCATGCTATTGATCAATAGTGTTTTGCATGCTACCAGATAGTAACATTTTGTGTGCTATTGGGTGGCAACATTTAGAATGATGCTGGCTGGTAGCATTCAAAATACTATTGACCGGTAGTATTCGAATGATTCCCACACGTAGCATGTAAAAATTTACTTGCGGATAACCAAATTTATGCTCTTGGCGATAGCGCTCTCTTCGTTTCTATATATAAATCCATCAATCCTATTCATTTTCACTTTATAAAAATAAGAAAGAAGACTGCCATCCTTCAATAACTAGACTCAGTGACCCAAGTCATATCAAAACCAAGAACGTTATCTCCGTCCAAAATAGGCATTTAGGCGATCTCCAAATATGATGGTTATCTCCAAAGTGTCCAAACATGAACATCTAGCTATATACTTGAGTTTTAACAAATTTTTTGAGAAGTAAGACCATTTCAAGAGTGCAAGAACAACCTTAGGCTTAGGCTCAAGCTCAAATCCATAAGTTCTCATCTAAGATCATTGTGTTTCTACAACTATACAAACTCCTATCATATCCCAATTCATTTTCACAATGGATTGATGCCTCTAGTTTCACAGGGCTAGTTTATATGCCCCAGTTCCCTAGAGATACCAAAACACTCAACAACCTTCTATCAACCTATGACAGTTCCTCTTGTACTTTTTCTGTTCAACTCCCTTTACAAACACTATCCTTTGGAACATCCCCCACGATAATCATCATTTGATAACACTACCACACAAAGATATGGATCCTATCACAAAGAAGGTCATTTAATCTGATGAAGATATCAAGTATTTGGAGTTTCATCTCCAATTATCCATTGATACAACTACTTTGGTAAGTCATGTTCTTGTTTTACCAATTATTAGATTATTTTTACCATTTTCTAATTGTAGGATTTTTGATTTTCTCTTACTTAATATTGATAAATTGTCTCCTTACATTTACAGTTTCCAAAATCCTTAAAAAAGGGAATTCCCCTCAAGGATTTCACTAACCCTTTCTCGCAAGGAATAATGCAATTTTCCTAATATAGATTAATATTAAAGGGCATATATATAGATATTTCCTTTTACACCCTTGCATATATATCGTGCACACCCTCGGTGGCCAAAATATATGATTGACACACTTTCTTATCCACCCGGATAAGAAGTGACCTAAATAACATAAATGTGAATGAGATTACTTATTCATACTACAAATTTTATTCTTGGGTTGTATTAAGAATCTCTTTTGAATTTATGTTACAACCCTCCTCCTACCACCCTGAACACAAAGCTTGCAGCTATGTCTTTAACAATTGAACAACAAGAGGCGAGTTCCATTTCCAAAATTTATTCTTATTTGCATTTTTATCATTATCATTAATTTTCTTAATAGTTTATAAATTATATTTAGAATTAATATTCAGTTTACTATTTAATGATAATAGGGGATAGCTATTGCAGCTGCAAGTAGAAGAGAGGCTGCCATAAGAGGGAATTTACCACCAGATTTAGGAGATTCATTTAGTGTTTCGAAAGATCAAAAAGCCAAGGACCTAGACACTTCTCGGTCCATTCCACAAATAAGCTCTTATCCACTTAAAAGGACGAGGAGCTCCATAACTCATCCAATTAAAACATCCACAGTGCCACTAATACTAGGTTTGTAATATTTCTATATTCCAATATGTTAAACATATATAATTTCATCTAAATATTAACAACTTTTAAAAATTCCTTTGGAACAACAACTTCCAATAGCTCAAGTTTATATCTTCGGGCTCATTCTAGCCTAACAAAAATTGTATATAAATTTGATGATAGAAAGGATGAAGATATATCTTCGTTACAAATATGTATGCATCTCATTTATGTTTTAATTTTAATTAATTTTTAGTTTTTTATAAATTATTTTGTTTAAAACAAAAAAATTGATAAATTACATAATTACGTTTAGATCAACAATACCAGCACTAATCCCAATCCTAGTCACCACAACTATAACATGAACCATTTTCATCCTAGATGCAATCCCTTCTTATTTATGCTTATTGTTTCGATTTCTCATGTTTTCTAAAATAAATTGTTGTAGTGCCTCCTCCTACAATTAAAAACATCTTATTCTTTTAGGAAAAAGATTTCATTGCTAGCACCACCACAAAAAAATATCAGGACAAGGGGCAGCAAAAAACATATATAATTTAATGCCCCATATTTAAGAAGGGGAGCCTTATTTTTGAGACGAGTTTCCAACATTTTCTTTGGTAAATGTTACTAGTGCACATGGATTGTCTAGTTTGAATGAGATTTATTTGGATGAGGAATTTATTGGCATTGAAAGTGGCAGTGGGGATTGTACGTCGGAAAAGTGACAGGCGAGCTTGAGAATCAACAAGTAACTCTTCTGCGTACCTGACCTCCCGAGGTCGTGCCGAGACAGCCGGTGTGGGTAGAATGTGCAGGCAAACTAGTTAGGCAGTCTAATGTCTTCGACACGCACTAATGGTATTTGCGAATCTAAGGCAAAGAAGGCCCTTCTAACTTGGACTGGTGTGATAGATCGATCAGCGAGGATGACTGCTCGAAGGCTCCAATCAATATCGAGCTCTGGCGTGATTCGATCTATGGGTTGTGGGATGCGTGGAAAATGACCCGGGATGGTTTCGTGTATTTCTCCTGATAGGGTCATATGGTGGATATAGTCAACTCTATGGACGATTCTCTGGCCTAGTCCAAAATTCTCTAGTTTCGTTGGTTATTGTGTCTAGTAGGGATAACTGTTGAATGATGAGAGGTGGAATCGGAGTAGACTGAAATACTAATTTACGTAGGCCAGTGTCTATGTCTAATTCTCTTATGGATTCGTTAGGCTGTGGGATCTGTGGATCACAACCATAGACTCTTGGTTGTTGCGGTCCCGTTATGGTCATATGGGAGATCAAGTTCTGATCCCTAGTATCCAGTAGTCGTAAGCTTTTTCAGCTTCTATGTTTAGAACCAACAGTTGTGCGATCTTCTCAGAATACCTTACAGGTGTTATCGCAACTTGGATTCTTAAGCTGGTATCTATATCTACTAGGGTGTCTCCAGCGTCTGGCTGTGGAACTAAAGGATCACACCTGAATGTTTGTTCTCTTTCGAGCCCTTCTACAGTCATGTGGGTATTTTCTAGGGTAATCTGTAGTTTGGCTGATTTGACCAAAACAGATGTGCTTGGTCGTCTTCGATGTTTAACCCTCTCAACCGTGTGCCCGATCTCGTTGGAAATCATTGTTGTTTGGAAGACTTGTATCCTAAGGTTTTGGTCAATATCAGTTATTGCCACTACGGTATTGGGCTGGGGCACAATTGGCTCGAAAATGTATTCCCTGGGCTCCCTAGGTCCCGTAATTGTCATGCAAAAGCAGTAATGAAACAAACTAAAATAAAGTAAAATCTAAGTACACTTCTAGCATATATAATTTCTTTTTGTATTTTCTGGCAATTTATAAGAAAGCAGCTATTTAAAATATTTAGAATTGACAACTAAACTAACAACGTAAAACAAACAAAATAGCCGAGTGTAGCTATTTGTCTGTGCGATTTCGTATATCTATTCTAAACAACGAAATAACTAATCTATCTGCAAGATTCTCGATCCTACCTCAGAAGTGAGGAATGAATCATAGTTTCTCAGAAACTATCAATCCCCACAACCTCCCTGGCAATATCGAGAATAGAAATAACTGAAATAAAATGATTAACTACTTTATTTGATAAGTTCTAACTAAAACTTTGAAAGATGGAACCCGGATTTCGCAGAACAGTGGCGAATCCGACGGTGTGTGTGTTCTTGTCCCCTCAGTATGATCTCTTCATTCTTTGTGCTCACGTGAATCCAGAAAAGCGTGGAATGCTTGCATCAACAGGAATAGATATTTGGATCAATGGACAGCCTTCAGAATGCAGACAGAATAGAATGCGGATAGGAGAGGGATAGCGCAAGAGTACAGAGCTTGGCCTATGCAATTCCTAGCGGGGTCTACTACGAATCATGCAACAAAAGCATCCAGAACCTGAAACTAGTCTGTATGAAGAACAAAACCTGCAACTTTAATGGCTGCCTAGACTATTCTACTCCAAAACAATAATACTGTTTGCACAAGTTGGATCTGTGGCTTACCAACAGCAACACAAAGCTAAAACAAACCTGCAACAAACTGTGCTACCAATCCTAAGCAAACTAAAGGGACACAGCACTGAAAACATGAAACTTGGAGTGAAAATGGTGGCCCGAATAATGTTTGCACTTGCACAAGTTGGATATGTGGCTTACCAGCTGCAATACAATACTAACCAAAGCACTCAATGAGAAAACTAAGAACCTTAAGCAAAGGAAAACTAAAAGCTGCTCATTGTAAAAAATTCAAAAGCAAGCTTTGGAGCAAAATTCAGAGCAAAACTGAGAGGCCATTTGCTTGAGCTCAAACCATGCATTTATAGGAATCCAAACATCCAAAAATCAAATCCAAACTGAACTCCTAAACATTAAACAAAAGAAAAACACTATTCCAGGGGACCAAAAACATTAATGCATGCTCAAGTCGGCAAGAAAAGCTGGTGAGTCGTGATATTTCATGTGGTTCGCGTCAAAAGAGCGTTACGAAAACGCGCACAGACCGCCGCCGCCCGCTCGCCGCGGATTCTGAGGACCGCCGCCTGTTCGGGCGGTTTCACATCAAGACCAAAAGCCAAGAAAAAGGAAAACAAAGGGAAAACAAAGCACGCGGGGCTAAGCGGGGCATGCGGGATGTTAACGCATATCTGTAAAGCTTTTCTGGATCCCGAACACCTTGCGAAGAGACCTGTATCATCATTGGGGCACTTATTACATCGTTCCGCAGTACAGTACCTTACAATTTTGGGTACGTACATATTGCCCCCTCGGAGAAGCGTTTTAGCCATGAAGAGGCATAAAATGGTGGGTCCGAGTATGGCAGTCCCGAAATGGGAAGTTTAGAAGTTATACCTTACACGTCCGTGTGTCGAAATGACGCCATCCGAAATTCCCGCCACCTGCAAAATGAAAAGAGAACTCAAGTGCAGATAGATACAATAATTTGGAAAATAAACGCTAAAACAATAGGGGAAGAGGACGTACCATTAGTGCGAGGATAGAAACTTACCTCCGTCGGTGCTCCGAACCTGTGAAAAAGATATTTAAAACGAATCGGGGCGTTATATATATGAAAGTGGGCCCATTTTCCTATTCATTTGCGCGAGTCGATTTGGTTGATTTCGAGCTCTGGGACCCACGGTGACGGTTTCTCACGCGAGTAGAGTCAAAACGTCCGCAGTGAGATAGAGATCATGCCTCCACGTGCGGAACGCCACCCCGCGAGATCACAGGTTGGTTTTCTTCAATTTTGTGTTTTTCCCCCTTCTGATTTGAAATGTTAAATTCTTTGCAATGGGGGGGTTATTTTCGAAAATGTTTGGTTTAAAGGGTCCATCTAGGGGGGGCGCCTACTGGGTAGGCCCCATTTTTGATTAAAATAGTCATTTTTCACTTTTTTTTTTTTTTGGGCTTTTTAAGCCCAAAAACCCGCGCGGTTTTCTGACATGCGACCGCCGCCTTGACAGGCGCGGTTACGACCGCCGCCGCCCTGTATGCAGGCGGCGGCGTCACGAGACTCGGCTTTACGTATTTGTATTTAGATTCTTTTGTGTATTACGGGCTCTTTGAGCGTTTTGACCATGCCTAGTGCATGATGGCATTGTATATAAACTTTGATTATTTATATATATGCGTCGGTTTTGGATCAAAACTTGTCATTTGTATTCTACTTTCTTTATTTCCAACTGCTTCGTGTATACTATGATGTATGTATTATATGCTTTCTAGAATGTATGCAATGGAAAACAGATGATGCAAATGTTTGCTTTCTTTTTGTGTTTCATGATGCTGATACATGATTTTGTAGATATATTGTGATCTTAAATCTTAGTTTCTGTGAGCAATTTGGATACCTCATGATTTGTTTTGGCAAAGTGATGAAAATAATCAGTATGATGAATAGATTAACTTGCCCCACTCCTAACTCCACGCAACTAGTAAGATGCGAGGGCTCATCACCAAGAGCCAAGAAGGGCGCAAGTTATGGAATATGGTGAAGTGATAGTGGTGAAAGACAGACGAAGCTTTGGTGGAACCAAATGAAAACTACAAGCTTTATTCTACCTGAATGACTTCATAGTTTTGGATGCAACTTGCTTTGCGGTTTATCCAGACTTAGACCCGTAGATGGCCACATAGTAGACAAAATCTGGGTTTTTAGGATTTTTAACTCTCTTGGAATTTTTGAACATCTGATTCATTCGTTATTGACTCAAAGTTTGAATTGATTGTTTATGACCTTTTAACATTTACTTTGTTTAGAGGACCCCCTACACTTTGCCCCATGCTACCTGTAAGAAGCATGGGTTTATCACCGTGGGCAAGGCATAGGCGAGTAAGGGCATTTCCATCCTTTCCCAACCCTACGTCACTAGTAAGAGACGCAAGCTCATCACCGAAGGTTGGTGGGGCAAGGAAATGTGTAAAATAAAATTTTCTGTTTAATCACTTCTTGACTTGTCTATTTGAGTAAAATGTCAGTATATGCTTATTTTCCAAAGAGATGTGTATATGGGATAGATGTGACACCATGAAGCTTCTAGAACAGACCATAGGCAAGACACCTATCCTAAGAAGAAATCAAAGCGAGAACGAACTTGCAGATCTTGGTATGGTTACCGTTAGGACTTCGTCATGTCTGATTTTGTTTGATAAAAGATTCTGAGTTGATTGATGATATCGAAGACGGAGAAGTATGATTAAAGAGCTTTATGCCAAAAACATCACGAGTTTGTAATGAATTGCTTTGAGGATAGATTCCTTGATCACAATATGTGTAAGAACAAGTGGACAAAATGATCCTAATTTATATGAAAATGCAATGTAGATAGTTATATAGGTAGCGTTAGCTGCTTACGCGTAGAAACGCTTGAGGTGGAGAGAATTGACTGTTTCGCCAAACTCCTCACCTTCTAGCGTGCATAAGAGGTATGCACCATTTCCGTAGTCCTTTGTGACTCGGTACGGGCCCAACCATTTGGGCCGAATTTCCTTCCTTCGCCGGTCTTCTTGTCGATCCGGCTGTCTAACCTTAGAACTAGGTCACCTTCGTATATGTCACGTTCATAGACCTTCTTGTTGTACTGCCGGCACATCCGGTCGGCATAGACTCTATGTCGTTGTTCAGCATCTAACCTAGTTTCATCCAGACTTTCTAATTGAGAAAGACGCGCTTCTCTGTAAGCGTCCTCATCCAGAATCCCTTGTAGCGAAATGCGGAGACTGGGGATTTCAACTTCGAGTGGGAGAACTGCTTCTGACCCAAATACCAATGAGAAAGGAGTTGCTCCTGTTGGCGTTCTTATCGAGGTTCGGTGGGCCCACAAGGCCGGATATAACTTTAGATGCCAATCCCGTTTGTTTTCTTTTACCGTTTTAAGGAGAATGGCTTTCAACGTTTTGTTTGTTGCTTCAGCCTGCCCATTGGCTTGGGGATAATATAAGGAAGCCGTATGATGGCTTATTTTGAACTTACTGCATAGCTCACGAACTTCTTCATTTTTGAAAGAAGTTCCATTATCTGAGATAATGATTTGCGGGATACCGTACCTGCAAATGATTTGGTTCAAAATGAACTTAGCGATTACGGAACCAGGTACAGTTGTAAGAGGCATAGCCTCTACCCATTTAGTGAAATATTCTGTGGCCGTAATTATAAAATTGTGGCCGTCTGTGGATGAGGGAGAGAATTTCCCTATTAAGTCTAGGCCCCATGTAGAAAAGGGCCACGGAGTAGCGATCGGTTGCAAAGCTTGTGCCGGCATGTGGATCTCGTGAGAGAACTCCTGACATTTATGACACCTGCGTACAAACTCTATTGTGTCATGTTCTAGAGTGGGCCAGAAATAGCCCATTCGATGTATTTTTCGAGCAGTGGCATGGCCACCGAAGTGGCCTCCACATATACCGCTATGGGATTCATGGAGAATCCTCTTGGACTCTTCTGTGTCAACACACCTTAAGAGCATTCCATCGAATGCTTTCCGATAGAGCACCTGCTCTATAATGACGTATTTAGCTACGATAATGCGTAACCGCCTTCTTTGTTGAGGTGTAGCTCCTTCTGGGTACCTATGGTCCATGATATAACTAATGATATCAGCGTACCAAGGGCACTCAGATATAGCAGGTCGGGTTTCGACGTAGTATACGCATTCATCTGGAAAGTCTAAGTCTACTAAGTCGCCTCCGTCTAGCGGGTTATCAGCTAACCAATCTGCGATGATTTGCCCTTTAACTGACTTTTGGTTTACAAAAGTTAATTCGAACTCTCCCATTAAGGTTATAAAACGTCCAGCTTTTTTGGACAAGGACCCTTGTGTGAGAAAAGTCCGTAAATGGTCCGTCTTTACTATGACCCTTGTCTCTTGATTTAGCATGTAGTGTCTTAGGCGTTTAGTAGCAAAGACTATGGCAAGACATTCTCGCTCTGCTTGTGTATAGCGCGTTTCGTAGTCGAGCAATGTTCGGCTAATGAAATAAATCACACGTTCTCTTTTGTCATCGTCTTCTTGGGCTAGCATGCAAGCTAACGAAACATCGGTAGCTCGTGAGTACAAAATTAAAGGGCGATCTAGCTTTGGTGGCATTAGCGTAGGCGGTGATAGCAGGAAACGCTTGACTGCATCAAAAGCTTCATTGCAATCTTCAGTCCAATCAATGCTATAGTCCTTCTTGAGTAAATTGTTGATTGGATGAACGGCGAAGCTTAGATCCGGGATAAATCTCCGGATTGCACCCAACTTTCCGAGAAATGATCTGATTCCAGATTCATTCGAGGGTGGGACCATTTCGAGGACAGCCCGAATTTTGGCTGGATCAACATCGATCCCTCGTGACGATATGATGTAACCTAGGAGCTTTCCTCCTGTTACACCGAAGACGCATTTCTCTGGGTTTAGGGTAACTCCATATTCTATTAGGCGTGAAAGGATGATGCGGAGTACTTCAGGATGGTCACAACGCTTCTTGGCCTTAGCCAACAAGTCATCTACGTAGGATTCCACGATTTTATGGATTAAATCGTGAAATATGTATGTCATGGCCCGCTGGTATGTAGCACCGGCGTTCTTGAGACCGAATGGCATAACAGCGTAGCAATAGGTTCCCCAAGGAGTTATAAACGTGGTTTTAGCTTGATCTTGCTCGGATATTTTGATTTGATTGTATCCCGAGAATCCATCCATGAGAGACAAGAGTTCAAAACCTCTGTTGCATCAACAATAACGTCTATGGATGGTAAAGGGAAGTCGTCCTTAGGGCAAGCTTTGTTGATATCTCAAAAATCTATGCAGATGCGTATCTTTCCATTCTTCTTGAGAACGGGAACGATGTTGGATACCCATTGGGAGTAGTCAACTGGCTTGATGAATCCTACCTGAAGGAGTTTTATTACCTCCTCTTTTACCATGAGGGCTACTTTGGGCTTCATGGGTCTTGATTTTTGTTTAATTGGCTTTGCATCTGATCTAGTGACGAGGTTGTGTACCGCAATGTGGGGTGCGACTCCTGTCATTTCTTTGTAATTAAATGCAAATGCCTTTTGATGTTCTTTGAGAACCTGAGTATGTATTTCCACTTCCTCTGGGGTTAACGAAGAACCTAGCTTTAAAATTCTTGGTTCATCTTCCGTTCCGATATTGACATCGATTGTTTCTTCAATTAAAGAGGCATTACCCTCTTCGAACTCAGGTGGTGCCGGAGGTAGATCTATATCATCCCCGTTTTCCACCACGTATATATTAGGCTCTTTTTGTGAGGGAAGATTCATTACAGGATTTCCGAAGTAGGAAGATGAATGCGAGATCAGAGATAAATCTAGCGTGTGATAGGAGAGATGTAGTGCTGCAAAGGCATTTAAGTAATCCAAAGTAGCCGCATCATTTCCAACATGGTCTAGGATGGTAGATTTACTTCCGTTTGAAAGAGGATCCATCATTGTTTTTATTAATGGTTCGTTACGAATGGATACCGTGAAATGAGTATCTTCTAGCTCATTGTTTGGAGTAAAACGTGATGCTGAGGTTGCTATTGAATCGGCGAGAAGATTTTTTTCTCGCGGGATTGCTTCAATGGATATGAAGTTGAACGCCTTGCTTAAATCTAATACAGCGTTTTTGTAAAGTTGCAAGTGTTCGGCTTTAGTTTCATATACCTCTGAAACTTGGTTTGCCACTAATTGCGAGTCTCCTAAAACTCTGATATTATCAATACCAATTCTTTTGGCTAAGGTAAGGCCAAGGAGGAGGGCTTCGTACTCAGCGCTGTTGTTTGTGCATTCAAAGTTTAATTTAAAAGAGAATGGGAGGACCTTCTCTTCGGGTGAGGTAAGAATTATACCTGCCCCCGCTCCATAACGGCATTTAGCTCCATCGAAATGGAGAGTCCAATACTTAGCCGGGAGTATGGATGTAGGTGTATCTGCTGTGTTTGCACACTCTACTTCTACCATACAGAGATCTTCTGCTGGCAAGGAACCAACACCTAGGGAAAATCCGATACCTACTGAATCGAATGGTAAGAACATTGGTGAATCTTGTTCTATCAACTCAACGATCTTCGCAGTAGTCCCTAATGATACTATTTCTTTAGTTTTACCTTTAGGGGTTGGAATTGTTTTGGCTATGTTGGTAGTTTCAAGATCCGTCGTAGGTATCAACTTTTCCTCTGGCTTTGGGTCAGAGGGTTTGTTAAGTTGGTTTGTTGGAAGTTCGAATTCTGAGTGTATACCTGGTCTTTTCTTTAAATCAGCTAGGTGTACGTCAAACGGCTTTGGATCACCTTTGGCTACAAATACCTTTCCCAGATGCAGGAATCTTACTTCTTGAAATAGCGTGGAAGGGATTGCCTTCATGCGGTGTATCCATGGTCGGCCGAGGATCATATTATAGTTAGTTTCCCGATCTATAATATAAAACTCAGTCAGGATTGTTTTAGGTCCTAAGGTGACCGGTAGTATTATAGTTCCTATCGATGTGGCTTTAAGGCTGTCGTAGCCTCTCAAGGTATTTCGTGTAGTAGAACAGTTTGTTTCTCCATATCCCAATTTTTGGAGAAAAGAGAAAGGAACTATGTTAACCGCAGCTCCGTCATCAACCATTGCCCATTTTACATAGTTATTATAAACTTGTACTTGCAAGTGTAGGGCTGGATCGCCTCGGCGTGCGATCTCAGCATCTGTAGGCATTTTACTTATTTCGAATATGAATTCAACATCCCTATCCGCCTGTCCCGGTGGATAAACATCAAAGTCTATATGATTTACTTGCGCTTCCGGTGGTGGAGTGATACTAACTAAATGACCCAAACCTAACGCCTCTAAAAGAGCAGCCCTATGAGCAGGGGAATTCTTTAGTAAATCAAGGAATGAAATATGCGAGAAGGTTTTTGTTAGATCATTAATTAGATCGTAAGCACCCATAGGTTTTGCTACGGTTTGCTGGATGTTATCTGTTTCCGGCAGGTGGCTTGGACTTGGTTGAGAGAAATACTCTCGTGTTCTCGTAATTGCTTCAACGGGTAATTCGGAGTCTAACTCTACTAATCCAACTACCTTAGGTCGTGGTTGACTTCCTAGTTGTGGCGCGACTAACGGATTTAGCGAGGTTGAGGCCTCGTGATCGTTGTTTCCTGTTATTGCACCTTTGTTTGTTCCAGCTGGTTTCAACCTATCGCTATCATGATTTGGGAGTGGATCATTAAAGATCTTGAGAGGGGCATTCTGAGGGGAAACTGCCCCTGCGAAGGTACTTGCCGTTGGTGACGTAGGATCTGCTAAGAACATATCCATAAAAAATTGTTTTTGTTCATTTGGCAAGCGTTGCATGAATTTGTTGTAATCACGACACGTTCTAGTGTCATGACCCCGAATTTTATGGAAACCACAATAAGAATTGGGGTTGTAATTCCCGTTTTGTTGGTTTGGTGTGTATTGTGGCCTAAAATTCCGATCAAACTGTTGCCTATTAGGACTAAAGTTTTGTTGTTTCTGGTTTTGACTTTGGTTTTGATAACCAAAGGAGTTTTGGCTTGGTCCTTGTATGGGATTTCACCGTTGTTGTTGTTGTGGATTATTAAAATCCACCGTATTGATCGTCGGGGTAAAATTGTTGTTTCTTTGGTTGTTTGTTTGTGACGGAGTATTAACGACATTTACCCTCTTGGGCTGGTCAGTTACCCCATCTGTTGTTACCCCACGATTTTTGTTAAGGATTTTGGGTCCTTGATTGACGCTTGTAGTGGTTGTAGTGTTTTGAGTAGAGGTGATTAACCTCCCGTTTGCTCCATACGTCTTACGGCCACTATCTATCGCTGCTTGATCAATTCGCAGAGCGCTCTCAAGTACCTCGTCATAAGTCCTTAGTGGGAACTTCTGGACTTCTTCCTTCACTTCTCTGCTAAGAGAATGAAGGAATAAATCGCATAGCTCCATCTGATCCATGTTTGGAGCGCTTGCCGAGGAATAAAGGACTGTGCGCCACCTTTGGATGAAATGGGCGACAGACTCGTTATGTTCTTGCTTGATGTGCAAGAACTCCCTGATTCCTGTCCTTAGTAGTTTGTTCATGTCGAAGGCTTTGATGAACTCAGACACGAGTTGTTTGAATGAATGTATGGAAGCCTCGGGTATTCTGTAATACCAATCGAGGGCAATGCCTTCCAGCATTTTGGGGAATATTTTAGCAACAACCCCATCCCATGGAAGTAATTCTCGAATGGCTGTAGCGTAAGCTTTGATATGCGCATTCGGATCTCCTTCTCCTTTGTATTTGGGCAAATCGGGAAGAGGCCTTGGAAGCATAACGCTTCGTATGGCGAAATCTAAGGGCTCCTTTAAATATTCTGAATAAGTCCCTATCGCATACGTCTCAACCATTGATGGTGCCTGTTGAGGAGGCGGTGGCGGAACGGGTTGTTGATATGGCGTAATGTACGCGTTAGCAGGGGCATAAGGCAATCCCTGTATTTGAGTAAACACGCCGGGGGATGAGTACATATCCCCTTGTGGTGATTTGGAGTACATGTTTAAGTACGAAGGTGTACTATCCAGGAATGGATTGCTCTGTACTGGACCAGGAGGAACAGTGCTAGCGATAGTGGGTCTAGTTGGCACTTGTTGTGAATATTGAGGAGTCATACCTAACGTGCCTACTCCTGTGAGGAGATCTACTTGGCTAGGATGGTGCGGAGGATTGGAACTCCCTGTTTGTATGATTCTCGAATTTTGACTTGCTTGGGCAAGTTCTAATCCTCTAACCTTTTCTATTAGAGTTGAAATGACTTCGTTCGGTGAAGCCACGATATTGTGCCTTGGTGGCGTTTGTTGTATATCCTGGTGTTGTATAGGCATGTGATAGCCTGTCATGAACTGATTGCTATCTTGCCAAGTTTCTCTGAGAGTATTTTCCATACGTGATGGCATAGGGGAATTTTCTTGAGGAGAGAACTCGGGCTGTATCTGCAAAGTTCCTACAGGTGGGTACATGCCTTGAGAGCGTTGTTCACTCCTAGGATAAGGTATTGATTGTCCATCGTCTAAGACCAAGTATGGATCTGATTGTCTACTAATAGGTGGTCTGAGTAATACCTGAGGAGATGAAGCAGACTCTCCAGTTAATGTCATATTGTTCGAGCCTGAAGGCTCTGTTTGTGTTTGAGCAAGTTGCTCCAACCCCTCTGTTTGGAAGGACGAGTTATATCTAGTCCTTGGTGTTTGTGTTGACAACTGATTAGTTGAATAGTTGTCGCCCCACATTGAGAGTGAGGGTGATGACTGCCTATTCTGTTGGGCGTAGTATGCCTCAAGACCCAAGAGGGGTCTGCCGTATGCATCGAATCCCGACATATTCGGGGGGTATATGAATACCCGCAGAATAATGGGAAGGAGCGAAGGTGATTTGGAGAAGATGAAACTTCTCAAAGAGAAGGTGAAAGAAATGTTTGTTTCACGTCGGGTTCACCAATTTTGTACGTCGGAAAAGTGACAGGTGAGCTTGAGAATCAACAAGTAACTCTTCTGCGTACCCGACCTCCCGAGGTCGTGCCGAGACAGCCGGTGTGGGTAGAATGTGCAGGCAAACTAGTTAGGCAGTCTAATGTCTTTGACACGCACTAATGGTATTTGCGAATCTAAGGCAAAGAAGGCCCTTCTAACTTGGATTGGTGTGATAGATCGATCAGCGAGGATGACTGCTCGAAGGCTCCAATCAATATCGAGCTCTGGCGTGATTCGATCTATGGGTTGTGGGATGCGTGGAAAATGACCCGGGATGGTTTCGTGTATTTCTCCTGATAGGGTCATATGGTGGATATAGTCAACTCTATGGACGATTCTCTGGCCTAGTCCAAAATTCTCTAGTTTCGTTGGTTATTGTGTCTAGTAGGGATAACTGTTGAATGATGAGAGGTGGAATCGGAGTAGACTGAAATACTAATTTACGTAGGCCAGTGTCTATGTCTAATTCTCTTATGGATTCGTTAGGCTGTGGGATCTGTGGATCACAACCATAGACTCTTGGTTGTTGCGGTCCCGTTATGGTCATACGGGAGATCAAGTTCTGATCCCTAGTATCCAGTAGTCGTAAGCTTTTTCAGCTTCTATGTTTAGAACCAACAGTTGTGCGATCTTCTCAGAATACCTTACAGGTGTTATCGCAACTTGGATTCTTAAGCTGGTATCTATATCTACTAGGGTGTCTCCAGCATCTGGCTGTGGAACTAAAGGATCACACCCGAATGTTTGTTCTCTTTCGAGCCCTTCTACAGTCATGTGGGTATTTTCTAGGGTAATCTGTAGTTTGGCTGATTTGACCAAAACAGATGTGCTTGGTCGTCTTCGATGTTTAACCCTCTCAACTGTGCCCTGATCTGTTGGAAGTCTGTTGTTGTTTGGAAGACTTGTATCCTAAGGTTTTGGTCAATATCAGTTATTGCCACTACGGTATTGGGCTGGGGCACAATTGGCTCGAAAATGTATTCCCTGGGCTCCCTAGGTCCCGTAATTGTCATGCAAAAGCAGTAATGAAACAAACTATAATAAAGTAAAATCTAAGTGCACTTCTAGCATATATAATTTCTTTTTGTATTTTCTGGCAATTTATAAGAAAGCAGCTATTTAAAATATTTAGAATTGACAACTAAACTAACAACGTAAAACAAACAAAATAGCCGAGTGTAGCTATTTGTCTGTGCGATTTCGTATATCTATTCTAAACAATGAAATAACTAATCTATCTGCAAGATTCTCGATCCTACCTCAGAAGTGAGGAATGAATCATAGTTTCTCAGAAACTATCAATCCCCACAACCTCCCTGGCAATATCGAGAATAGAAATAACTGAAATAAAATGATTAACTACTTTATTTGATAAGTTCTAACTAAAACTTTGAAAGATGGAACCTGGATTTCGCAGAACAGTGGCGAATCCGACGGTGTGTGTGTTCTTGTCCCCTCAGTATGATCTCTTCGTTCTTTGTGCTCACGTGAATCCAGAAAAGCGTGGAATGCTTGCATCAACAGGAATAGATATTTGGATCAATGGACAGCCTTCAGAATGCAGACAGAATAGAATGCGGATAGGAGAGGGATAGCGCAAGAGTACAGAGCTTGGCCTATGCAATTCCTAGCGGGGTCTACTGCGAATCATGCAACAAAAGCGTCCAGAACCTGAAACTAGTCTGTATGAAGAACAAAACCTGCAACTTTAATGGCTGCCTAGACTATTCTACTCCAAAACAATAATATTGTTTGCACAAGTTGGATCTGTGGCTTACCAACAGCAACACAAAGCTAAAACAAACCTGCAACAAACTATGCTACCAATCCTAAGCAAACTAAAGGGACACAGCACTGAAAACATGAAAGTTGGAGTGAAAATGGTGGCCCAAATAATGTTTGCACTTGCACAAGTTGGATATGTGGCTTACCAGCTGCAACACAATACTAACCAAAGCACTCAATGAGAAAACTAAGAACCTTAAGCAAAGGAAAACTAAAACTGCTGTAACAAGAAATTCAAAAGCAAACTTTGGAGCAAAATTCAGAGCAAAACTGAGAGGCCATTTGCTTGAGCTCAAACCATGCATTTATAGGAATCCAAACATCCAAAAATCAAATCCAAACTGAACTCCTAAACATTAAACAAAAGAAAAACACTATTCCAGGGGACCAAAAACATTAATGCATGCTCAAGTCGGCAAGAAAAGCTGGTGAGTCATGATATTTCATGCGGGTCGCATCAAAAGAGCGTTCTGGAAAACGCACACAGGACCGCCACCACCGCTCAAGCGGCGGTTACAGGGACCGCCGCCTGTTCGGGCGGGCAGTTTCGCACATCAAGACCAAAAGCCAAGAAAAAGGAAAACAAAGGGAAAACAAAGCACGCGGGGCTAAGCGGGGCATGCGGGATGTTAACGCATATCTCTGTAAAGCTTGTCGGATCCCAAACACCTTGCGAAGAGACTCGTATCATCATTGGGGCACTTATTACATCGTTCCGCATGCATGCCTTACAATTTTGGGTACGTCAGGGATCATCCCCATGGATCTTTAAATACAAAAATATGATTCATGAGATAAGTTAGATTTCTATAGTGAGAGAACAACATTCAAACATACCTTCTCCTAGAGAAACTGCCTTGAATGATGATGAAAAAACCAGTTTTTCACTTAATAGTCTTTTGGATGAAAATTTCAAGCCACAATGAATGTTATTTGATCTAAGGATAGAGAAGTAATAATGTTTTGGTAGTTTAAGGAAAACATTTTTGTTACAAAAATTAATTCTCGATTTAAGAACAACTTCAAAAGACATTTATTATATTCTTTAGTTCAAAAGAAAACCGCTAAGCTTGATATTTTGATGAATCAAGATGTTTATGGTACTATGGCATATACTAATACTTATGATGATGATGTATTAGATATTATGTTGAAAAATAATAATAATTTAAATGTAGAAGCACAAACATATCATAATATGTGGTTAAGAGACAAGGGCCTTGTTGTTATTACAAATGTAGAAAGGGATAGGGCATTGGTAAGTTTTAAATAATTTTAAAATATAATTTACAATTTATTTGTAATTTTTTTTTTTAAGATGAGGCTACAATGCTTGATGTCCATTTGAAGAGTGCAAGGAAAATTTTAGTTGTAGTTATTGATATGAAGCAGAAGCCTATTACATTAAACAAGAAAAATAATATGTTAAGAAGGATTGCAAATGAACAAGGAATGGATCCATAAATGTTGCTTTGAAGAATAAAAATTATGAGTATCTAATGATACTATCGGTTAGCGTATGCAAAAATTTCAAAACGTCAAATAC
The DNA here is from genome assembly GCA_018340775.1 of Taxus wallichiana var. yunnanensis. NCBI lineage: Eukaryota > Viridiplantae > Streptophyta > Pinopsida > Cupressales > Taxaceae > Taxus > Taxus wallichiana. Next base: position 275,228,219 of record CM031236.1, on the reverse strand, counting down.
TTTCGAATATCAATGCAAATGTGAAGGATTTTGTTGAGTCAAGTGTTTTAATAAAAGGTTCTTTGTAGCAGTAGAGGTCTCGAAACACAAACAAAAGAACCTAATACTTAAGAAAGTAACTACAAGTTGAATTTGTCTAAATTGTCAATTGGAGCACTTGTAATTTGGAAAACAAGTGTAATATTCAGACTTTCAATATATATACTTTTCTACTAATTTTTATCTTCTAAGTTCTTCATTATATGAAATATTGAGTGTTTAAATTTATATGGTGTTGTACTTGTGTAATTTTCATGCATATGTTCTACAAATAACGCTATGATATTATGTTGATTTCATATGAAATTTGATTTCTAGAAATATTGCCCATACATACATCTTTAGTATATATTAGTTAACTCAAACAATTCTCTAATATTTTAAATAATAATTATGGTTATTTTAAGTTTTTGTCTTACTATTGTTTATTATCTAAATGCATTCAAAGTATCAAGAGTTAAAAAATTCATATAGTAAGTTGTAAAAGTCAAAATTTCATCCGTAGTACATTCTCCATTCTCTTGAAAAATATATCCAGGAGGTTCATTACCATAGGAGAGATATTCCCCTTCACCAAGGTGTTATTCTCCTTCTTCACCTGTATTGTCATGACATGGTTGTTAATATATCCTCAAGCTCCAGTCCCCCTCCCCCTATGCAGCCCAAAAATCTAAAATACTCGAGACAAACTTCTCCACCCCCTTCCAAAAGGATTCTCGGAAGAACTATTAAAGGGAAAGACCTCGTATGTGGCAAAATATTTCTCACCATGAGCTAAACTAACCTCCCCTCAATTGGTAAAACCCGGTTTGGGCCCACCTATAAATTCTCAATCCTCGGGGTAGGATGTGTCTCTCATGGTTAACATTGGCAATAAGGGGAAGAAACCCTCTAATATGGACATTAAGGAAAATATTGCAGAACTTAATAGGAGTCAGAAGGAACTGAATTCCACTCTTGAGAAGATTGTCTCTAAAAAAATCAACCACCTCACCATGCAACATGCTTTTCTTGAGTTTCGCATATTCAGGTTAAGCAAATTTGTGATGTGAGTGGTATTCTAGAGGATCTTTGGAAAGGCGGAAAAGCTACAAAGAAGGCATTCTCCTCTAGTAGCAAGGACCCTACGATGCATACTTCCTTGAATCTCTTCACAACTTTGGAGGAAGTGAAAAATTATTTCAAAAATGTCTCATGTAACTGGACCAGGCTCCTAGTTTTTCTAGTTTTTTTGCTATTTTCTCGTTTGTTGTATAGTTGTTATTAGGATACTGTTTATCCGTTCTCTTGCTTCTTTCTCGGAAGATTTTCTCTGCCTTTGTTTCTATGTCTATATTTTGGAATTTAAGCCTTTTTTTAGGTGTAGCCCCCATATAAAAAACCATGTTGTTAATTTCTATTACTTCTAGTAGTTAGACCTTTTTCTTTGGGGTGTGGCTGAACCTATCAAAAAAACCATGTTGTTTCTCTTGCTTATCGGCCTTTGAGATTTTTTTACTTTGGGGTATGGTCCCCACAAAACCATTTACCATTGAAAAAAGTCAAAACTTCATTAGGAAAGATAATGGGAAAAATTAAATAATTCATAGATTTGTTTTTAATTAAAGAACACAACAAATATACTGAAACTTTATTTCAACAAAGAACACAACTCACAACTACATAATAATGTTATATGAAATTTAGTTGTAGAAATACAATGTTCTTAAATCATTAGTTAAAATCAGGTAGCTGAAACATTCCTGGACCTTCACTATTTTGTTCTTCATTACTCACACTCATATCTAATGTCCCAGAGGCATATTCAGTGTGAGTGTCCATATCTTATTTTCTGGTGGCTATATTAAAGACCCATCTCCTATCTATAAGAGAAATCCATATTTCCAATGCTCTTTCATATGGGAATGTGTCCACAAAATATCATGAAACATACAATCTCAAACAAGTCTCTAAATTTTTATCTAATATGTTTCAAATCTTTTACTTAACAAATGTTAATGCACTAAAAACCCTTTCATCTTCCACTAAGCCCAATAGGATTATTTAAAAAAAATCATATAATCATAAATATTCATTAATAATTTCCTGCAAGATGCTACTAGGATACAAATTTTTCCATAGCTGTGTAATAACACCTTTTTCTGATTGGTTTAGATAGACAATTATATTGATCAATCATTTTTAGTGCAAAAGGAGATGAATGAGATGTCGAGTAATTCCTTCTACAAAAAGACCTTTAATTTTAAGTTCTTGGAACTCTACATATTTACTTGGAATTATTAATGAGGTTTTCCATATATTTGTAAAAAAATATTATGCCTTCTTTACTTCTATCAGGATTCCAAAAATTAGGATACACCATTGCTATGGCCTCAAGAAGGTCATCCCTTTTAAAATGTCTTCGATCTCACGTGATAAGGTTTTTGATTTTTTTTTAGTTTTACTCTTGTGTCACATATATACCTTTCGTATAAATTACATGTTACACGTACTTCTTCAAGATATGCTATTGTGATATCTCTACTTTTTTGGAAAGTGTGCATTGAAATCTCCATCCCATTAACAATGATACAAATATGGTCATTGATATTGAATTTCAAATAGATTTTCAGATCCTTTATATCTGTTAAATTTTTCCAACTACTGAAAATTGGTCCTTTAAAAATTTCTTCAGAGTTGTATAACATATCAAGAGATAGACATACATGTTTTCTCAACCTTATGAAGTCGAAATATATATGGATCTTTCTTGAGCATGTTTAATTAAGCAATTGATTTCCTTCAACATAGGGAGAATACCACATAGTGTCAATAATGTTTCCAAATATTTTAAATAGTACAACAAATCTTTCACTTTGTCAACTTCCCTATGATATTTAAACATGAAACATGCTAAAGATGGATATTCTTCAAAAATCTCACATGCAGATCATTCATTGAAATCCATCTTGTATCAACATTTCAAAGGATATTTTTACCATCAGTAACTCCAATTGAATATTTCTAAAACTCTCAAAATATTTTTGGACTACTCTCCATGTAAACGTGAAATTCACCTATGAGTTCTTCCATTTTAGAAATATTTTCAAATGTGTTAACAATTTTGTATACAAGGTTCATTCTATGAGCCATGTATTGAATTGGAATCATATATGGTACAATTTTTATTTTTAGGTGAACACAAATTCCATTTCTATGAACCTGCATTATTGATGCACCATCAATACTAACACACACCAACTTAGTAGCAATTGCACAATCATTCATCCCAGCTATATTCCTCCAATTAGAAATAACCAATTTGCAAAGGTTTTCAATATTAAAGTTTTTAACCATTTTTTAATAACTAACAAATGAGTTTTCCTTGAATGATTCTCAAAAGTGTAGACATGCATGCAAACCCATGATGCATTATCAATTGTTGTAACCTCGTTGATGGACAATGAGATAAACATTTATTTTTAAACGTTTCTTTCAAATCTTCCATTTAAATTATTGCTAGAAAATTTCCCATTTCCCAAGCAATACTCTCCAACAAATGAGAATCATTGTCGAATGTTGAGAAACCCATTATATTGAAACAAAAGCTTATAATCTGTAAAATATGAAATTAGCTGTCATTTTTAGAATATAGAATATAGTAGAGAACAATAAATTTTTGCACAGCGTAGATTGGTATTCATAACTTTTTGAAATTGTGCATTAATTTTTCCCTCTTTCTCAACAAGTTACTATTAACTTTTTCATTCATTTTCGTACTCTACTACATATCTTACATGCATGCAATATTTTTAGTTTTCCATTTATGTGTCTTTATTTTTTTCCATACCTTTCCATGAAGTTTCTCAATTATGTCCAACTTCATTTATAATCAGTGTTCTTTTTTAGTTTCTAACCACATATTATACATCTACATTCTGATGGAGTATCACTACCATTCTCTAGATCTATAGGTTCAATGAATGGATATTTAGATGCCCAATATACCTTAAATGACCTCCCAATTGTCCAACTAGTTTTCTTCCTTTGCACATATTTTTGTTTATAATTTTTAACTCGAGTCTCTACTTCCTAAGATTGAATATTGGAAATGTCTTGTACTAGTTGAATTTCATCATTAGGAATGTATTCCATCTCGATATGTCATCATCAATAATATATTCATGTGTTGAAATGTTATTATGATTAATTGCTCCATGTCGTGAGTGTGGTGACATGTTTTTCTCATTAATTATTTCATGTGCAATACAATTATCACTTGCCGTTTATGCATTCAAAAGGGACAGGATTTTACTGTGATCTTGAAACATTAAATTAAACTAATAAATGAATTAAAAACAATCTCTTTACTTTGTTTTAAGTGGAAGCAAGATGTGTGCTTGATAGTTTTGGTTGGATGAAATAATTAAATAGGTTGTTTTTCCTCTTTAATTGATATGTCTTCTTGTTATTATTACCAGAGGCCATTTTACCTAAGACCAATACAAATATAATTTAAGTATGTAATCATGGATGTAAACTATAAAAAAGCTACGATATGTACCACATGATATTGGTCTGGTAGCACGAATGTATGCTACTGACAAGAAAGCATGAGTATATGCTTTACTAATCGGTAGCATACATTCATGCTACCGATCGGTAAAGCATGAATATATGATTCCAATAGGTAGTATATATTAATGTTATCGACGATATCATATACGCTACATGCATCCTTATAGGATATGGCTAAATAATATATGCTATTGATCGGTAGCATATTCTATAATCAATGGAATATTTAGAATTTATATTACTTACTATCAAGTTTTTGTCGATCATCAACACCCACACTAAAATCAGAATTGCGAGTTGATGTTTAATATCAAAATTATAATTTCAATATATATATATATATATATATATATATATATATATATATATATATATATATATATATTCAAGGGTATGAGTGATTTTTATACAATAATATGTATTCTCTGTATCTATTTTCAAGACAATACAATGGCTATTATATAGCCATGGAGGAAGGAAAAATAGCCTCCTAAAAAAGTTATGTAATAACCTAGGATAGGCACATGTAAGACTAACTAACAATTTATATTGTTATAACTATATAACAATATAATATCTAATTATTAATTACAATGGTAAAACATTAATAAGAATGAGCATTAACATAGGATTTCCTAACATTCCCCCTTAGTGTGGACATGGGGAAAATGTACCTTGTACTGCAACGTGCCACTTTGAAGCTTGCTCATGATCTGGATAGTTTCTAGGAAAATACTAACAACCTTTGGATGGTTTTGCAAATGGTTAACCAAAAACCACAAAACGGATGGTTTTTAGGACAATACCAACAACCTCAAGATATTTTTTCTAGCGGATTACTAATAACCACAATATCATGATTTTGTAGTAGTATCATTGCTTCTCATCACATTATTCCTTTAGAAGATTACATAGGAAACAACTCGCTTATCACAAAATAGAACAATAGAACACATATTGGAAATATTTCACATTACCACCTCTAAGAATCACAATGTTCTTAGTTGTAGCCACTGTTATCAATTGTTGGCACTCGATTCGAACAACATAGGACATGGCCACTACCATTGGAAGCTACATTTTACTTTATTTGTTTTGGTATCATATTGGAAATGGAACATTGGTGTCATGTCCCCCCCATAATGTGAAATTTCCACACAAACAATAAGAAACAAATTGTATTGAAGTACATACTACTGACCGAATATTTCTAGTTAGATCTTGTTGCACATAGTCACCATTGCACGTGAACGTATTCACAAATAGACCATTTTACAATGAAGTATGGTAGTCAAAGGATCATGTCAGTCAATGATCATTGACAGTCATTTGCGCTCCAACACAACTCTTTTTCTAGCATATAGAACCACACAAAACAGGAACTATGAAAAGAAACACATTGCAAAAACTGAAAGCAAATACTCACACCATAATAATATCACCACAGTAAAATGTGGCCCCATCATTGGTGACTAACGAGAGGTCGCTGATTGACGTCAACCTTTCACGCCTCACCTCCGATTGATGTGCTACTAACTCAACTTAATTTGATCATGGATCTCACTCGTAAAATTTATCCCCACAAGATGAACATTGCGTCATGCAAGTGAAAATGCATCCAACTATGGAAAATTGAGGAATTTTTGTATTATTATTTATTTTTGGATATTTTTGATAAGAAGCCAATATATGACCATAACTAGAATCTCCTATTTGACCTTTATGATACTTAATTTTAAAAATGATAATATATAAAATTTTAACAAAAATGAAGACTTACAATTTAATGACAACAATAACAATGAATTTGAAAATTTGATACTTTTGACAAGACTAATAAATCAATAAAATACTTTGACTAATTGATAATTAACATGACCTAAATGACAAGAAGATTATATTTTGAATGAACTCGCGACGCTTTTAAAATGACTTCGAAATGTAACTTGGATAGAACTATAGTAAAAAAGACATGATTAATTAATAATAAAAAATACAAATGTTAAACAATAGATAAGGAAAGCAATAACTATTTCGATTGACACAACTATACAATGTCATTTTATAAAGATACGAGTAAACTCAAATACAATTAATGTGGGCTTTTAATTATATAACATTACTTAAGACCGTGAGCTTGAGGAATAGACTCCAAAGATTGTTGTGATTAAAATTTGTGTGGAGAACAACATAGAATGCAGATTTCAAGGCACCATGGAGACGTGGATAGTTGGGAAAGTATGTGCAGATGAAAACTATGTAATAACAGTGACATGTTCAACATGCAATAATATGAATTTACCCCTTTTATGCACAGACATGATATTTAAAACTTGTTGTTTTCACTATCTCTCTAAGACGTTCTTTCTTCTGTAAATTCTTATTATAACTAAAACATGCAACACCAAAGACAAAGAGGCATGGCAGATCTAAATGATATTGTACGAAGATGTCAATCAAATACAAATACGAATGCGCAACAAGACACCAGGAAGAATGTAGAGAAGACGTCAGGTTTGATCAAATCGTGGCCGACACAGAACAAATTTGAATATAGGTATAACGAGCCGATATTGAAATGATTTGACGGTGCGTTAGAACCATGGGCCCGAGAAAATGTTTGGTGTTGAAATACTTTAATGTAAATTTTCTTATGCCAAGCCAAGTTCACAACAAACAACAAAGTAGACAAACTGAATCTAATACAATATCGATGCCAAGTCTAACTGAAATAAACAACCCTCAAAGAATTGATACATTTCAAAAAAATCACTGATAACTTACGAATATTGTATTCAATAGAAATATTTAAGGACTCTCATTGGAACGAATCCTGTGATACCAAATCAAGGGTATGAGTAATTTGCACACAATAATTTGTATTCTCTTATATCTTTTCAAGCACAATACAATGATTATTATATAGTTATGAAGGTAGGAAAAAACATCCTACAAAATAGGATATAATAATACAGGGATATAGGCATGGGTAATAATAACTAACAATTTATATTGTTATAACTATATAAAAATATAATATCTAATTACTAATTACAATGATAGAAAATTAATAACCATGAACACTAATATAGGATTTCTTGGCGCGCGCGCAGTACGCACGCACGCACACGCGCACACGCAGCAGAGAGAGAGAGAGAGAGAGAGAGAGAGAGAGAGAGAGAGAGAGAGAGAGAGAGAGAGAGAGAGAGAGTGAATGTGGAAAACTTCTATTTCATGGTAAAGTCAAATTTAACATAAACAATCATCTATTAGTTTCAATGCTTGGTGAATTGTCCTAACAAATAACTTATATCCATAAAATTTAGGTGAAATAACAAGTTGTTGACCACCTAAAAATTTTCCAAAACCAAATTTCAAAATTCGAATATTCGTGAATTAACAAAGATTTGCCGCTAAAAACTTTCCTTACCTTTATTGCTTGGTCCCATTTTTCGTATATATCATTTTTTTGTATTTTGGCTCATGATTGAGAAATATGACCACACTTTCCCTTTGGTGTGATGCCATTATACTTAACACACACACACACACACACACACACACACACACACACACACACACACACACACACACACACATTTGTTTATCTCGAAGTCCTTTACATATTTGTTTGTTTATGTTTTACTTTATTTGTGCACTTTTATATACATAGGAATGTTTAATGTTTTTGAATTTTTGGAACGAATGCTATGAATGATAATGTAATATGGTAAAAAAATGATATATAAGGTTGCATACATTTACAAATCGTACCCGAAATTTTATTTTTCAAACAATGCTTAAATTTTCCATTTCATTGGCACAATATGTTATAGGTGACATAAGGATGAGATGGTCTCACTCTTCTTAAACCCACACAAATAGTAAGATGCAAGGGCTCAAGCACTAACAAAAATGGGCATTACTAGAGGAAATGGATGCGGGAAGAATTACAAAGGAAAGAGAGGGAAAAGGCATGAAATGATGAAAGTGCAGCGTAAAAGATGAAAAAGGTGTTCCCTTGAGAGAGAAAAGGATTACCTATCATATCTAGTCATGCAAAGCCTCCCGGAAAATGATTAAAAGAAGGATTTCTCACATGACAGAATCAGAATGATTAGAAAAATTTCCAAAACGTTGTGGCGTGACATTCTAGTCATTAGTTGAGGGCCCAAGAAACGTGATCAATTCACAATTTGTTCTCCCTTTCAAGCCGAGCAGCAACACATATTGGACGTGGATCTTAGAGGCAAGATAGATCATAGTGTGTGTTGTTTTGTAGCCGGGGATGAGATCTAACTGGCCCTTTGTTACTCAGATTTGTGGAGAGATGGATAACACCTTTAAGAGGATTTGACCTATCCTCACTACTTTAGGTTGTGCCTTTTCGACCAGGGTGAGAGGACCCTTAGTGTAACCTCTTTTTGATGAAGGAGATGGAGATATCCTTCATTTGCACAAATTTTATGAAGAAAACCTTGGGAAAATACGTGGTCAATACTCCATAATTTAACTCTTAAGATTTGTCACTTCTAAATGATGGAGATACTTTCAACACAAGGCTAAGGTTATTGAAGACATTAAGAAATCCTAAGTGTTTTGCATATTTTAGTAAGTAGATTTTGTTCCTTTGTTGATATACAGGGAAAACAGGGGTAGTTTAGGATGGATTAATGGTTTTTGAATGATTTTGGTGGGAGATGAAGAAGGATAAAGTTGATTATACTAGATCTTCGAAGGGACTTCACAATAATGAACAAATCAACAACAAAACTTCAAAATTAAGACGTTCCTTCAACTAGAAGGTGTGCTTCAATGGAGGCCCAAATCAACATGTTTTCACATAATCTTTGAGACTCTAACATGAAGGCTCGAATTGAAAGACTCAATTAAACACCAAAGTCTCTGATCAATCATGCCTAAGGTACACCCAAAGACTTACAAACAATCTTTATCAACAAATGACAGTGAATTGATTTTAAATTTTTTATCTCATCCAAGATGAAGGCTCTTCTTGAAATGAAATTGCAAATACCATTAAACTATCACAGAGGATGAGATCCTATGTGATTTCACAAAGATTTCAATGTAAGATTGCAATAGGAACAAAAGAAACTATTTATAGACATTCTGAAACAAAGCAGACACAAATTGCTAGAGATTGGACACAAATTAATTTCAAAATTGCTTAAATTCATTAGCAGGGAAAGCTTCCAGAGAAATCTCAGTGCTCGTCAATGGCTATACATATGTAACCAACTTGACATGATAGAAAATCTAACACAAAGGAAATTAACCAGGTATCTCAGATGGGTTTCTCAGAATACGGCTTTCTCAAATTTTCTCTTAGGAATTCAAACTCTGACCATTTACAAGAGTATTCTCATTGCATTTATACATTTTTCTCACTCAATTTTCCCCCCAAAAAGAAATAATATTCGAGGGACCTTTTCTTGTTAACAATTTTCTTCAGAAAGTGAAATTTAACAAATTCAGATCCGAAAGCTGCCAGGTGGACCAATTGTGAACTGATCATGTTTCTTGGGCCCTCAACTAATGAATGAATAGATGCCATGCCACAATTTTTGGCAATCCTTCTAATCATTCTGATTTTGTCATGTGAGAAATCCCCCTTTTAATCATTTTCTGGAGACTCTGCATATTTGGATATGATAGGTAATCCTTTTTCTCTCGAGGCAACACCTTTTTCATCTTTTGCACTTTAACTTTCATCATTTCATCCTTTTCCCTTTCTTTCCTCTGAAATTTTCCCCGCATCCATTTCCTCTAGTAATTCCCATTTTTACGAGTGCCTGAGCAATTCCACTTCAAAATATCGACCATTAACAATCCTTGGACTCACAATTTAAGTTTCAAATCCATTCAAATGGCACTTTACAGATAGAGATGAAAAGGAATTTCATCAAAGAACGATGAAAAATAGTGCATATTCACGTCTCCAGGAGTCTTGGAGAAAAAATGGTGGAAAAACAGTGAAATACACAACAACCATTGATTATTCCCCTTTTCTACTTTATATCACAATTGTCCACATGTTTCCTTGGCGCAATTACAAGGAGAAGTACAAGGACAAGTTTCCAAACAAGCGCGGCCTTCCATGTGCCCTAGGCCCAAGAAAAATGCCTTTTGGCCTTTGAAAAGTCTCAGTGTAAAAGGAGCTAGCGAAAGCCTCCACGTGTCTTCATGGTGCTCTTTTGATATGGTGCCCAAAAATGAGACCCAAACAAGCACGGGCTCACCACATGTCTTAGTTAGGCAAAGTTGTTGCAAAAGTTGAAATTTCAGTGGAAGGTGCCATATGTCTAGGGTTTGAGATAGTTTTCTTTGGCCGTTGAAAAGTCCAAGCAAAGGCAGAGTGAGCGGAAGCCTCCAAGTGTCCTCTCGGTGCTTCTTCAAAATAAAACTTAGGGGCCGGTCCCCAAACAGCGTGGGTCCCTCCACGTGTCCTAGGCCTCCAAAAAAGTTTCTTAAAATTATAAGTATGGGAAGACCTGGTGGAAGCCTCCACATGTCTTCATAGTGCAACTTTCAAGATGGTGCCCAAGAGCGGAGACCCTGAACAAGCACAGGCTCACCATGTGTCCCAAGCCTTAGAAAATTGATTTGAAAATTTTAAGTACAAAGTGGAGCTAGTGGAAGCCTCCACATGTCTCCCTGTCACAATTGTTAAGGTGGGACCTTGAGGCGGATCCTCAAATGAGCACCACCCTCCATGTGTCCATGGTCCACCAAAACTATACCGATTGCATGAAAAATTTGTCTAAGTCTGGGAAAAGCAATGGAAACCTCCACGTGTCCCCCTAGCGCAACTCCAAGGCCAAACCAAAAGGTGAATTTTCAAATGAGCGTCGTTCCTCCACATGGAAAAGTTTTGGGTTGAAGTGAGCCTTAGAGTTTTTAAAGTGCCCCATCAAGCATCCAACAAAAAAGGGCCACATTTCCATTGATGTTGAGATGTAAATTTGACTAAGAAAAATACACCTATCAAACCATAAAATGCAAGAAAATCACCATTTGAGCCCGAAAATGAATCTTTCTTCAAGGATAGAGAATTTGGAAATGTTATAAGGCTCAAATATGATCCTCCAAGCTACATCCAATCATGTTTCCATAGGTATTTGGGACAAAAATGATAGGAAAAAAAACGTGATTGTGGAAAATGGAAGGAAAGGAAAAACTTGAGTTTTACGCCCAAGTTACAGACTCTTTCAGATGGACAGAGGAATGAAAAAAAAATTCTAGACCTTTAAGTGATCCTCGACCAAGGAAGGGACTGATCATGACAACCAAATGGAGGACGAGTTTTTATGCATCAATACGGGAGATAGAAAACATGATAGAGCCCACAAACTAGAAGAACTTTAATGACAAATGGGGCAAGAGACTAATTTGAGCACCAACATCGGCTCTGACTCGAGGATGGGCACTCCTGTGAGTGCCACAAGAACAAATATTAGACCAAGTGCCAAAAATAGACCATTGGGTAATGGAGTCAAAGAATAAGCTTGCAGAACAAAACAACCATAACCATCCTCAAAATGAACCGAGAAACCAGCAAAACTAGGTCACCAAGGACTAAAATGAACAAAAACACAAAAGAAGACGAGAACAAAGAACTATACATATGTACAAATGGAGTATACCTTGATTCTGAGAAATCAATCAAGGAAATGTTTCAAATGCCTTCCATTAATAGGAAATTCAAGTAGTTCCCCATCTAAGTCTTTTAGGAAGAAGGTATTTTCACCAATTCGAATATCAATGGAATAAGGGCCCATCCACAATGCATCAAATTTACCATGCTTTCCCTTATCTTCATGCCTGCTATCCCATAAAAGCACAAGATCCCCAATGCTGAAAGCTTTAGGAGTCACCTTTTTGTCAAATAACTTCTTCAACTTTTCTTTGAACTTCACATGCCACTGATGGGATGCCCTTCTTTCTTCATCCAACTCAATAATTTGATTGATTCAAGCATCATATGGACTAAATTCTTGGTCTTCAATTTGTTGAAAAAACTAAAATGAAGACAATTAAATGGAGGGGCAGCAAATCTTGAGTTCCATATACCAATTCAAATGGGATTTTACCAGTAGCTCTTTTGATAGTGATTTTGTCAGCCCAAACAAAAACTTCAAGTTCTCACCCCACTTCCTTTTGTTCAGCTCCAAGGTTCTTCTAATGATCTTCAACAATTTTTATTATTGGACTCAACTTGTCCATTTCCTTGGGGATTGTAGTTAGAAGCATATGTCAATTGATTCCATACTCTTTGCACATTTCCACCAAAGGTTTGGCTCTGAAACTCATGGCATTATCAACAATAATTTTAGCTAGCACTCCAAATCTACATATGATTTGATTCAACATGAAGTCCATGATAACTTGGTGTGTTTCCTTCTTGGTGGGGATTGCTTCCACCCACTTAGTGAAATAATCAGTGGCTACAAGAATCCATTTATGACCAACACTGGAAGGATTAAAATTTCCCCAATGAAATCCATTCCCCATTGTCTGAATGGGGCTTCAAATGACACATGATGCAAAGGAAGGGAGCCTGAAGCTTTCATTCTTCTAGAAAAATGCTGGAAACTTTCACATTTCCTAACCAATAGAGTTGTATCCTTGAAGAGAGTTGGCCACCAATAACCAGCCCTCAAGATTTTATGTGTTGTAACTCTTCCAGCAAAATGTCCCCATGACTCCTCCATGGAGATCAACAATTATTTTGGGGGCCTCATCTTCAGTAATGCATCTCAAGAGCACTCCCTCGGGGTTCTTCCAAGCTAACCCAAAATCAAGTAATGAAATACTTTTGAGAGGCTAACTTAAGAGCTCTTTTCTGATTTTTACTCAAATATTCAGGGCAGCATAGATGTCTGAGATAAAATATTATATCTTTGTACCATTCATAACTTACCAAATTTTTAAGGACATCCACCCTTTCTCCTTCTACTTCATTCACCTCAATAGTTTGCAAGTTTCTCTCAGCCATAAGCTTAGCTAGGCCCAAACCTCTTACCAATTTCATGGTTTGGATATCCATGTCATACTCCTACAACTTGTTCACCCATCTGCATCTTTTTCTTGAGACCTCCATCTCTGATAAGATATCTTTCACCATGGTGTGGGAACATAAACAACAACTTTAGAGCTCAAGATGTAGGGTTTGAAAACCTTTGTTGCTTTCACCAAGGAAAATTCTTTCTTCTCCATGATGGTGTACTTCAACTCAGCTCCTGCAATGCCTTATTGAAAAAGGCAATTGGTCTCTCAGCCCCTTCATCATCCTTTTGTAACAAAACAGATGCAATGGTGTTTTTTGAAGAAAAAGAAAACACTTGAAAAGGTTTCTTGTAATTTGGGGCTTCCAAAATAGGGGCATGCTTTAGTGCTTCTTTGATCCCATTGAAAAGCTTGAATGGAAACTTCTTCCCATTTGATAACTGGTCCTTCTTCAACATACTAGTAATGGGGATGGTTAGCTCAACAAAGTTAGACACAAATCTTCTGATAAAGTTTATTTTTCCAAAGAAGGATTGAATTCCCTTCTTAGTTCTTGGAATTGGAACCTTGTTGATGGCCTCCACTCTCTCTGGATCAATCATGACCCCTTCTTTTGATACAATGTGACCAAGCAAACTTTTCCTTTTGCACTCCAAAGTGGCACTTCTTGGGATTCAATGATATGCCATACTCTCTACACCTTATCAACATTCTCTCCAAGTGTTGCAAGTGATCATTTATTTTTCTGGAAAACACAGTTACATCATCTTGATAAACAACAATGAAGTCATTGATATAACCAAAAAATGCTACATCCATTGCTCTTTGGAAAGTTTCTCTAGCATTCATTAAGCCAAAAGGCATCCTGACATAGACATAAGTTCCCCAAGGAGTGGTAAAGGAAGTCTTTATTCTTTTTGACTCCTTCACAACAACTTGATTATAGCCAGAGAAACCATCTAGAGTGGATAATAATTTAGAACCAGTTACCAATTATAGCATATTCTCCATGTTTGGCAAGAGGTAATTATCTTTCAATGATGCTTTGTTCAGGTTCTTGAAGTCTACACAACCTTATATCACCATTCTTTTTTTTGATAGCAGCACTAGGTTTGCAACCCAAGATGAGTACCTTGTGGGCTGAATGATCCCTCCATCCCTCAACTTCTTCAGTTCTTCTTGCATCTTTAAAGAAAGGAGTGGATTGATGGGCCTCTATTTTTTCTTAAAAGGCTTGGCATTAGATTCAAGAGGAATCTCATGTTGGAACAAATCTTCCCTATATGCCTTCAACTCAGAGTAAGACCAAGCTAGGCAGTCTTGATATTTCTTCAACAATTGAACATAGGACTACTTCTCTTCCTTGTTGAGATTGCTTCCTAACCATATTTTATGTGGTTTTTCCTTTGTGCCCAGGTCATGCTCTTCCACATCTCTTGAAACCGACATACTCCTTTTAATAATGTAATCAACATTATCAAAGTTTGACTCAAGAGCCACCAAACCTCTGGGAATCATGTTTGTCTTCAGTTGGATGATGTCTTTTCCAAATAAAGTTTCCTTTCCTTTAACAACACACACCATTGGTTCCCAATCTATATTTTGGTTAGAAAAATCACCTTGGTTCTAGAAACCATTTCACCTAGGCATCATCATCAAACACTTTCCAATTTTTAACATTATCAAGGACAAATGGCCTTGTTAGTATTTCAACATCATACTCACAAAATGGAGACACTTATAAATTCCCAAATCTAGATCCTAGCATTGCTAACTTGTTTGCAACAACATTAAAATTTCTATCATGGTGCACAATATTAAAAGATTCAAACATTTCAATCAAATCCCAGACTGCATGCTTGTATTGTTTCATTCTCTAATTTTTAGTAGCATACAATTTTCTAATTTTCTTGACAATCAATTTTGAATCCCCTTTGACAATGATATCCTTTATACCATATTTCCATACAATTCTCAAGCCTAATAACAATGCTTCATATTCAGAAATGTTGTTAGTGCATTCAAATTAAGTTTGAAAGAAAAGACAAACTCTTCTTGGCTTGGAGAAATTAGAACAATGCCAGCACCATTTCCAAACTTGGAACAGGCTCCATCAAATAACAAGGTCCAAGGTAAACCCACTTGTTCAAGACATTTACATTGATCAATCTTGTGCTCCTTGCCATCAAGAAAACCCCACAAAGTTATCTGCATCTACATCAGCATATAACACTTCATAAGAAGCATTATTTGGATCTTCAATGAGGTGCAACATTTTCTTCTCTCCATACAACTTTACAAGGCTTCCTTCAATTGGAATGGTGGAAAAAGACATATCCATCTGAACACTTCCACCAACACTTGCAGCCCACTTTCTTGATAACAGCATGCCCCATTTGGCAGGGCAATCAACAATGACAACATCAAGTTTCAGGTTCTTACCCGGATAAGCTACAAGTTGTACCACCAAACCTTTCACACACCCTACAACTGGGACCTCTCTAGAATCCATTACAGTACACTTGCCATAAGCTGTTGTCACTTTAATGTTCAATTCATTCATGACTTCCAGAGGCATAACATTGCATGATGCTCTAGAGTCAAACATACAATTGTGCAACAATCTGTCTTTAATAATCAGTGTTGTAAAAAATGGATCAACATTTAACTGAGACTCAACTAAAGATGTCCCCAAGTAGACTTCAGGTGGTTCACCTATCTCCTCTAATGTTAGTGGTTTTTCTAGTCTGCAATGGTTGAAGGAGGGTGTTTACATTATTTATATTTTTGCCTTGGGCACTCCTATCTTCTTCCAACCCCAAATACTCAAAGGCCCTCTTCTTGTGCTCAGGAATCCTAAGTAGTTCAAAAATTGGGACAGAAATCTTGATCTGACTCAAGACTTAGGCAATGTCATAGGGAATGTATTTGGGAAAAGCAACACTTGGAGAAAGGTTGAAAACTCATCAGATAGCACAAGATTTTTCAAATTTTGGGCATGGGTGGGAACACCAGTTCTACTTGAGACAATAAGGCCTTTGCTAGATGCATCTTTCTTTGGAGCCTCTTTTGGGACATTGGTGAGAACTAGGGTCTTTGGTTTGGCTTGAGGCCCTACCCCTTTGACAACTTTACTTCTTATGTTATACTCCTTTTCTTGGGCCACAACATCATTCATTAGTAGTTGTATATCCTCTTCTGATGGGATTCCTCCATCACACTTCTTAATCATTAGAGCTCTTAGGTACTCAAAATCATTATTAGGAAGTTCAAAATCTTGTACCATATCTATTTCTAAAGCATGATAGGGAGGAAGAAGAGGTACCCGGTGAATGCAATCCCAAAAACTTGCAGCAGTTCTTGCACTTATTACTTCAATTGAAGTTGCTCCTTGTTGTGATCTTGTAGAGTAGTCCACCATGCATGCATCATCATCAGTGTTATCATCATCATCAACTTCTTCAATTTTATGATCTACTTCACATGGCGGGTGGGGTAAGAATCATTTGTCACACCAATCCATTTGATTTGTCTCTTTAACAATAACAAATATGGCATTTAGAGGATCAAGCACTACTCTATTTTCCCTACCTTGGGGTTGTCTAGATCCCATGGGTCCTTTACCTCTATCATCAGACCTCTGATCATTTCTAGGATGATTTGTAAGTATGTCTTGTCCTTGTTTCCTATGCTGACCCTAAGAACCTTTTCCAATTCCTTTCTCTTCCTTGGCCAACTTGTAAGAGATTTCTTTGACAGCCCTAGCCAAAGTCCTTACAACTTCCTCAAGATCCACAACCTTACTTGATTGAGGCTTCTTAGGGTTGATCAGTTTAACACCCTCCCTCTTAGGAGGTTTTCCAACTGCTTTAATGTTGTTCTCAATTTGCAGATCCATGGTAAAGGCCTACCTCAAAGTCATAGGGTTCTTATCCCTCAAATAGTAAGTAACTTTCTTATCAAATGCATCTAAATACTTTATCAGACATGATTCATCACATGGCCTCAAATTAACAAGTAGTCTTCTCAATTTTTTGTTAAATCTAGTATTGAAATCATGCACTGATTCATTAGGATTATTTTTTATATTTTCAAACTCTGATAAAAGAAACCTAGGGTTTATTTTATCACCATACTACATTCTAAAAGCATTCTTCATCTCTGTCCAAGAATCGATGGAATTATCTGGAAAATATTTATACCAATCCCTTACATCTTCTTCTAGAGTATGGATAAATAATTTAATGTATACATCCTAAAATTCTATTTCAAAGTCCTCCATCATATTAACAAAGAGCTTCAAGTGTTCATCACCAGTGATTGCATTATTTCCTTAAAACTTAGGCAATCTATTTCTTACATCTTTTGGCATAACATTTGGATAGCCAACCATACCTCTAAAATTTATGGAACCAAAAGTATTAATAAATGGAGGTCTAGGTGGATGATGAGCCATATTATTTTGAGGAGTTGATCTTACAGGAGAAAAAAATGATGAGGAGTGAGGGGTTTGTGTGGTACAAGGATGTAATTCTTAGAATGGATGTTCTCTAAAAACTCTATTTCTTGGAAGATCCTATCAGCTTTGGAGAATACAGGGAAAAAATGAGATGCAAATCTTTCAAATACAAAAGAAATACCCTCTCCAGTTGGAGAATTTGGATTTATAAAGAGACTACTTGATTTAGAAGCACTTGAGGAAGTATTCCAATCTTCAATCACATGGTAATCAGTTTCACCAATGGAGATCTCTTTTCTTGATGCTTGATCTCCAACAACCTTCCAAATTCTTCTTCCTTCTAAATTAGACTTTCCCAACTCTTGAAACAACCTTCTACTAGGGTCCTTGGCAAAGAAAATCCTCTTCCTTCCAGCTTTGCAGATATTAATGACAAATATTACTTGATATATGTTAAGACAATGGTATTTATAAATAATTTAAACAAAAAGGAGTTGCCACTAAGGATTTTCACCTTAGTTTGTGAAAATACACTTATGAAAGACCTATCAAATGTCTGTCAATACCAAATTCATGCAAAGCTTACAATATCTACTCTCATTCTACCCAAATTTATCAATGATGATACAAACTTTAGTGCAATAACTGTATAAGTTGTAAATATTACACTCAGAACTCACAACTTTGAACAATTCTTACAGATCTAAATAGATACTGATGTTTCAGCAATGTATTTTCCCTTCAAAATCTGTAAAAAGCATTACCAAGGTATGTACGTGTACATATTTGTTAAAATACTTCAAAAAGTCCCTGACAATAATAGCCCATGAGTGTTGGTATCCAATTTTTTCCCCCTTTCAAGCCGAGAAACAACACAGATTGGACGTGGAGCTTAGAGTCAAATAGATCATAGTATGTGTCATTTTGTAGTCGGGGATGAGATCTAAATGGCTCTTTGTTACTAAATTTTTTGGAGAGATGGATAACACCTTTAAGAGGATTTGACTGTCCTCACTAATTTAGGCCATGCCTTTTTGACCAGGGTGAAAGGACCCTTAGTGTAACCTTAGTTTGATGAATAAGATGGAGATATCCTTCATTTGGAAATTTTTTTATGAAGAAAACCTTGGGAAAATATGGTCAATACTCCATAATTTAACTCTTAAGAGTTTTCACTTCTAAACGATGGAGATACTTTCAACACAAGGCTAAGGATACTAAAGACATTAAGAAATCCTGAGTGTTCTACATATTTTAATAAGTAGATTTTGTTCCTTTGTTGATATACAGGGAAAACAGGGGTAGTTTAGGATGGATTAATGGATTTTGAATGATTTCGGAAGGAGATGAAGCAGGATAAAGTTGATTATACTAGATCTTCAAAGGGACTTCACAATAATGAACAACTCAACAATAGAAAACTTTTGAACAATTAAGACATTCCTTCAACTAGAAGGTGCACTTCAATAGAGGCCCAAATTAGCACATTTTCATATAATATTTGAGACTCTAACATGAAGGCTTGAATTGAAAGACTTAATTAAACACCAAATTCTCTGATCAATCACGCCTAAGGTACACCTGAAGACTTACAGACAATATTTATCAACAAATGACAGTGAACTGATTTTAAATTTGCTTATCTCATCCAAGATGAAGGATATTCTTGAAATGAAATTAAAAATACCATTAAACTATCACATGGACGAGATCCTATGTGATTTCACCAATATTTCAATGTAAGATTGCAATAGGAACGAAATAAACTATTTGTAGACATTTTGAAGCAAAGAAGACCCAAATTGCTAGAGATTGGACAAAAATTAATTTAAAAATTTCTTAAATTCATCAAATGGGGAAAGCTTCTAGAGAAATATCAGTGCTCGTTAATTTCTATACATCTATAACTAACTTGACATGGTAGAAAATATAACACAAAGGAAATTAACCGGGTATCTCGAGACGGGTTTATAAGAATATGGCTTTCTCAAATTTTCTCTTAGGAATTTTTGATCTCATCATCTGCAAGAGTATTCTAATTACATTTATACACTTTTCTCACTCAATTCCCCCAAAATAAAGAATATTCGAGGGACCTTTGCTTGTTAAAAATTTACTTCAAAAAGTGACATTTAACGAATTCGAGATCCAAAATCTACTGGGTGGAACAATTATGAATTGATCACATTTCTTGGGCTCGTTATCTCAGTTTTGAGTTTACGACAAAACTATCAGATAACCCTACGAAATTTTTAAGCTGGTTTTGCAAAATTACCTTTATTAGAGAAAATCGGGTTTTCGGGTTTCACCAACAGGTCAACATGTGTTTTGAATGCTTTATGTCTTGTTTCCCGAAACCCGAAACCCGCTTCAAGTGAGTCGAGTCGGGTTTTTAGACCTTCGGCGCATCGGGACATGCCTTATCCGGAACATGTTTTGTGTCGCCTGTCTTCCAATACCCAAAGTCCGATTTAGTCCTTCATGTCGGGTTTTTGGAACTTTGAAGCACCTAAACATCTCATGCTTTGTGTTGATTGTTTCCCGCAACCCGAAACCCAATTTGCTTTATACACCTTTATGGCGGGTTTTCGGACCTCCCTAGCATGCTGACATGGCGTTAATGCCGAGTTGTCGGGTGAGTTGGCACATGCCAAGCCGAAGTGTATTAATTGCTGTTCATGGGAAGGATTATCCATAAATTCCAACAAAGTAAACATAAGGCTGCTTGTATCCTTCCCAATTTCTATTGGAAGATACACTTGTTCAACAGTGGTGAAAGCTAAAAATGTTATCCATGAGCTTCAGGACAAGTTGAGGAAGCATATGAAGCCCCGAGACGGGTTTGACATTCGAGGAGTCCTCAGGGCGTATGGAACCCTGCACCTGCACAGGCCAAGCATAGAGGACATTTGGATTGATCTGCGTGATGAGGTTGCTGTTCGCAGGAAGGATCATAGCAGATTGACAATTGCTGAGATTCAAACACTTGAGCTTGCTGATTTACCAGAAGGTACTAGTGACAATGAAAGTGTTTTGGATCTTTCCTATGATGGACTAAATGAAGATCAATATGTTTTCCCACCTATTGATTGGTCAATCAGTGAAAAATCCTCCATCACAGATAGGTCAACTCGGATTCTTGCACGCACCAAAGCATGGCTCTCCTCTTGGGGAATGAGTTTTAAAGATGATAAGTTTTCAGAGTTGGCTGCTTCAGAGGCGGGGCCCTCCAAAAAGGAAAAGGACAAAATCTTCTAGGGGGCCTATAAAGGTCAAGATTGTCAAAAAGAGGAAAGAAAGAGAAATCTCTTCAATTGTTTCTCCAGTTGAAACGGTGAATGTGCTAGAATCACCAAAACCACCAGAAATAGGAGAAATTACTTTGGAAAGAGAAGGAAGCCAGCCTCTGGTTTCACCATTTGCTGATTGCTCAACTGAAGAGACCTTATCTCTTGCATCCAAGGCTTTGGAGTTTGAATCTGTGCCTCTTTCCTCACAACCACTCCTACCTCCTTATTCTCCATCAACTTCTTCAGTAATGGCCAGTATTTTCTTTGGACTTTCACCCCTCTCTGCTGGGACCCAAGTGATCACCAACACGCCCCCTCCTGTGCCTCTTTTTATTGGATCTACTACCACATTGGTAACTATTCCCCCTCCACTAGTAGAATCTTCTCCCCTTGAGAGTATGATACCAGCTTCTACAACCGTGGCAACTCCTCTGATACACCGCAATGGCTACTCGAGAAAACTCCGAGGAAGAGGAAAGTGATTGTGCCCCTACCAGCCTTTGATTTAAACTCACTCAAGGCTCCTACTGCTAAATCAGTCAAGAAACCCAAAACAATTTCAAGGGTTTTGGTGGACGCTTCAGGAGATAAGTTCGTAGAGATCGCCACTCCCGTGACTGACAAAACTAAAGAGGACATAACAGCCTCTAATTATCAGATAACTAGGGTGGCTCTAGGAAGAGTGACAGCAGAAGGGGCGCAACAAGATGCACGGGATGCCACAAACATGCTGTGCCAGAAGTTGAAAGAAACAAAAGACAACAGAGATGAGCTTAAAGGAAAAGTGGAGTAGTTGACTGAGGTTTTGCTTAAACTCTCAAAACCCCTTGAATCCATACCATCTTCTTCTGAACCTGTCGGATTTGATTTCTCATCCGTACCTACAATCGAGAAGATTGCTAAAAAAGGAAGGGTGGTCAATGAATGGATCCAAAGGTTTCTCCAATAGGGAAGGAAGCGATCAAGACGTTGTGAAAGTTCATCAATGTGGGGACATTCGGAGGATGGAGAGAAGATGGATAATGAGTTTTCTCAAGAAATTGGACATCTTGATTTGACTTATGAAGCTCTCCAAGTATTAAAGCAAATACCATCACATCTCTTGTAGAAGAAGGCGTTATCCCACATACGGATAAGCATTTTTAGTTGACTAAAGCCATCGGAGTTCGGGTGAGGATTCTCAACGAAGCTTTGTGGTAAGTTGAGAGAATCAAGGATAAATTGATTGATGGAAAAAGTGATTTGGAAGAAGAGTTGCTAAAGATTTGTCCAAAGGTATCAGTTGGAAACTCAGGTGTCCTATCAGCAGATGATCTTTTCAAACAAGTCCAAGAGTCTATTCAGCATGAACCAATGCACGGATTTGGTATTGAGATCATTGATCGATTTGTAAGAATTGAACATTTTGTTGAGGCCTTGAGAAAGCTCAAGAAAAGATTAAAAAAGCTTCCCGGCAGTGCTAGTGATATCCATGAAATCTGCAAAATTTGGAATGATCATTCTCTTCGCACTGACGAAAACGAAATGCAAGGCATAATTCGAAGGTTCCAAGAATTTCGGAACAAACAGTGCAAGTGGAGGAAGAGAAAGATGAAGGAGTGAAAGATGATGATTCAGATTAATTCTTGATGTTTCATGTCATTTCAATCTTGAAATCGACATGTCTTTTTCATTTCTGTTTCGTCATATAGGAAGCAAATTTTGACTTGGTCTCCTGCGTGAGAGTCAAGCAAAATAGAACTCTTTTTAAAGAACACTATTTTCTAGGATTTATCCTATTTTCTCTCGATCCCTTTTATTATAAATAAGGGATGCTTATGCATTCAAAAGGCCGAGATTTTGTAATATTCGAGCTATTGGCAAGAAGAAAAACTTTTGTTTTCATTCAATCATTTCGAAGAATAGGAGTTGATATTATTTCGCAAACTTTGTGTTGTGGGATATATCTTTCTTAAGACATTGTTCTTACGTTCATGATCTTAAGCTATTCTTTGCATAGCATCTTATTGTTTCTAATCATCTCAGACATTATATTTATGATCTAAAGCTCGTATGATTATTTCGTGCTCTGCGTTTACTCGAAAGAAAATACGTTTCTCTCATTTCCTTTCCATTGTGCTTCTTTCATTGTAATAGTTTCTAACCCAGTTCATTTACGAAAGCAATACCTTTGAATCGTGTGAATGTGGATTTCGGGATTCTATCCCAACCCCCAATGGTTAGATTAGTGTGAATACTGTATATATTGTTTTCATTGTGTTTTAGATTAGTAGTAGCAGGCAGCCTCACCTATCTTTGAGGAGGGATTTAATCCCATATACTATGGTTGAACCTCATATTTTGGGTTGACAAAATATCCAACCAACAGTTTTTGGCGACTCCGCTGGGGAATACGGATTAATAGTAAAAAGCTTATCCTCTTGGTGTCTGGCGACTCCGTATTTTCCTTATTTTTAAAGGTCTCTTTCCTAGTTCAAGCTGGCCAGGAATATTTTCACTTGGTTCCGCCGAGCCCAAGGTGAAATTGACCCACTCTTTGAGTTGCTACAACAGCACAATTTCAGCCTTTCTCCCAATAGCATTGTTTCTAACCGGCAGAAGTTCTTTGCCTGTTCGGAGAAACCGGATCCTGTGGAACGGGAAGCATCTACAACTTGTTGTGCACTACTCTTGTCTGATACTCAGATCCCTATATGCACTCTTTTTAGAAGGATGGTAGTGCAACCTGTGCCTTGGGGTGCAGTTATTGGTCCTCTTTCTTTAACTCCACCATTGCATGAGTTACCACATGGATCACGTAAAAACATTCCCAAATTCAATGGGGATGGGAAGCAGCATCCTGATGAACACGTTGCATCTTTCTTTGTAGCGTGCGGCATCCTTGGAGTAGCTCACGAAGATGTTTCTGTTCGAATTTTTGTTGAAACGTTGCACGGTGCAGCAGCTGAATGGTTTTATCATCTTCCGAATGCATGCATCACAAACTGGGTTACCATGCGGACCAAGTTCGAAGCACGTTTCAAACCAGCCGAAGATTCTCATGCCTTGTTAGCTCAACTTACTCATATGAAGAAGGAATCTCATGAACCCATGCGGGACTTCGTGGAAAAGTTTAATAAACTGATTCGAAAGATTCCGGAGATAGCTGTTCCAACTCTAGAAAATCAGAAATGCTCACCTCCTGATGTGAGCTTTTTATTAAGAAGGTCGGTTATCCCAAATTTGGATGTTGCTCAGTCAACAGCTATTGAAATAGAGGATGATCTCATTTTGGCCGGAAGGATCAAGAAGGACATACCCAAACCCAAAAATCAAGGTTCTTCTCAAGGTAATACTGATCCTATGTTTCAGAAAATGGCTAATGATTTGATCACTTTAAAAAAGAAAATGTCTCAGCAGGTGAACAATGTTCCGTATCGAGATATCCCTCGACGGAATTTCAATAACAATAATGGTGCGCTTGCAAGGGATAGGCCACGATTAACTCCTGCTCAACCGAGGCTAGCGATTGAAGCTCCTCCTGTCAATGCAGTCAGTAGAAATAGTTGAAGAAGACGAAGAACCAGAAGAACAAGATTCTGCGGAAGCTTTTGAAGCTTCAGGATATGCCGATGAGTCTTATGATGATTCGGCTGGCGACTCCAGCATTGGGTATTTGGAATACGATGAAGATGAATGTGCACCAGATGGTCAGTCATTTGCTTTGTCTTCACTCGATCCCAATCTCAGAATCCTAGAAAACCTCTTGAAAACACTAAGGAGAAGAATAAGGAACCTCCCATAGCCATAGTTAAAAGAGGTACTCCTATTTCAGCACAAACTGAAAGAGAGGTCACCAAAAAGACAACTGCTCCTTATTCTCCTTCTCCTAAGATCAGTGCCTCAACACAAGCTCATGTGATTAGAACTGAGCCTACCATCACCCCTTCTTATACTGCTTTTGACATTGTTGATCATGCAAAGAGAACCAAAATCCAAATGTCGGAAGCAGAATACCTTCAGTCAAATCCTGAACAGTTCGAAAAACTTGCCAAATTCATCAGAAGTAAAGCGGCTGTTCCGTCACCTTCAAAAGGTCTCCTTCCAAATCCTACTCAATCCCCATCTCAGAACAATCTAACCTCTGCTTCTTCTTTAGGAAAGATTGAACCATTTTATTTGTCTTTACTTATAAATGGGTTTAAACTCAGCAATTGCATCATCGACTCAGGGGCCTCCGACAATGTTATGCCCACAAAAGTAGCCCATGCTCTTGGGCTTACTTTAACTAAGTCATATGGACAGTGTTACTCTATGGAAACCAAACAAGTTCCTTTGATTGGTCAAATCAAAGATGCACAGTTCACATTTGTTGCTTTCCCAGAAAAGAGAGTGAAAATGACCATTCTAGTTGCTGACATCCCTGCAGCTTACGGTATCCTCTTGGGTAGGGGTTTTTGTAAAGACGTCGGAGGAGAGATTAACATGGATTGGACCAAAGCCAAGATCCCAGTCAATGGGGTTCATCAGGTTCTCCATCCTGAACCGTAGGCGAGGTATTTGGTAACTAAATCAGATGATCCTAAAGCTCAAATTCTTTTTGAAGATGCTAGCTTTGGAAATTATTTCATGACTTCAGAGATACCCACTGTAGATGTCAAGGAAGAAGATCCTAATGCTATTTGGACCCTCGAATTTGATGGTAGCTGCTCAACCACCGGATTAGGCACTGGTGTTGTTCTCGTATCTCCTAATTGAGAAATTTTCCCATCAGCTTACAAGTTACAATTTGATAATACTAACAACACGGCTAAATATGAAGCCCTGTTATTAGGATTAGAAATGGCCAGAAAGAAGGGAATCAAATCTCAAGGTTCAGGGGGATGCAGAGCTGATTGTCAACCAGGTCCGGGGAATCTATCAGGTGAAAAATGATCGCTTGAGACATTACAGGAACAAATTTTGGGATAGTATAGAATGCTTTGATGCATTTTCTATTAAGGCAGTCTTGAGAGATTATAATGACAAGGCTGATTCTTTAGCCGTGTCTGCGTCCCTCCTTCTTCCTCATCCTCATTTCAAACAAGATACGTATTCCATCGAGATTGTGTACCGTCCCAGTATCCCAGATAATGCAACTCACTGGCAAGTGTTCAATGATGATCAACAGGTGTTGGCTTTTCTAGAAAAGGCTGACAATTTCAGTGAGTTATACTTTGAAGGTTCGGAATCAGCCTTCCGTGAAACTATCTCAGATCCATATCAAGAGGTTGATGGTGAGTTTATTCAGCTTAAAGGCAACAAGATACCAAAAGGTTTGGTTTCTTTGGAGGGTTTGTTTGACAAGCATGATCGTTTTATTCAAAACAAAAGGCAAGTTGAAGGAGCTTCTTCCTCTGAAGTAGATCAAATCAATCTAGGTTCGTCTGATCAACCTTGGATGGTGAATATTGGGAAATGTTGTTCCCCTGAAGAAAAAGCAAGATTCACTTCACTTCTGAAGAGATACATGGATGTGTTAGCCTGGTCTTATGCAGATTTAAAATCCTTCAAGCCCAAAGACGTACAGCACAGTATTCCTTTGAAACCTGATGTGAAGCCGTATAGGCAAAAGCAAAGACATTACAATCCCAAGATCTCAGGGACTATCCTTGCAGAAATTCAGAAGATGTTGGATGCCAGGATTATTTTTCCAATCCATCACTCCACTTGGGTTGCTAACATCATCCCTGTCAGAAAAAGAATGGCGAAATCCGAATCTGTGTTGACTTCCGGAACCTGAATCAGTCTTCATTGAAGGATAACTATCCCTTGCCTATCATGGATCAGGTACTACAAACTGTTACTGGGTCAGAAATGCTATCCATGCTCGATGGATTTTCAGGATATAATCAAGTTGAGGTAACTACGGAGGATCAACACAAGACGGCCTTCACAACCCCATGGGGTACCTTTGCTTACAGGAGGATGCCTTTTGGCTTGATCAATGCCGGAGCCACCTTTCAGAGAGCTATGGACTTGGCATTCAGAGACCTGATGGGCAAGGTCATAGTTGTGTATTTAGATGACTTGACCATTTTCTCTAAAAACGGAGTGATCATTATGATCATTTAGAGCAAGTACTTTTGAGATGCAGGCGTCATGGGATTTCATTGAATCCCAAGAAGTCCATGTTCGGGGTGACCGAAGGAAAATTGCTGGGTCATATCATGACTAGAGAAGGAACCAAAATTGACCCAGAAAGGGTAAAGGCCATTCAGAGCCTTACCCTACCCACAAGTAAAACTGGAGTTCATTCTTTCTTCGGAAAGGTTAATTTCCTAAGAAGGTTTGTACCTGATTTCACTGACAAAACCAAGGATATCCTTGGGATGATGAAAGGAAAAGTTCCATTTCGATGGAGTACAGAAGGGAAGCTTGCATTTGAAGAAATCAAAAGGGCAGTTGCTGGCGCTCCTATCCTAGTATGTCCAGACTTCAAGAAAGATTTCATCATGTACAGCTATGCCTCTGCTCACACAGTGTCAGCCATCCTGATGCAGAAGAATGGGGAAGGCATTGAAGCTCCCATCGCATTTATGAGCTTCCCATTGAAGGAACATGAATTAAAGATGTCTCAAATTGAAAAGCATGCTTATGCGGTGGTGCGAGTGGTGAAACATTTCAGGTACTATGTGCTGAATTCCCATACTCTCGTTCTCGTTCCCGACACTACCGTTAAATCCATTTTGACTCAACAAGAGCTGGGGAGTCAACAAGGTACCTGGATAGCTAAAGTTCAGGATTATGACTTGGACATCAGACCTACCAAGTTGGTACGAGGAAGGGGCCTGTGCCAATTAATTGCAAAAAATCATGCTGAAGTAGAGTGTGAAAAGACTCGAGATACTTCTTCCGAGCTACCCATGGTGCTTTTCGTGAGTACAACTGATGAATGGTACACGGATATTGCTTTCTTTCTAACTTATGGTGAATGCCCCCCGCATTTAAGCCATAAGGAGAAGAGGACAGTCAAGTTGAGATCTGCAAAATACCTTTTGTGGGATAACGGAATATACAAGAAAGGTATTGATGGTGTTTTCCTGTGTTGTGTTGATAAATCACAACAGTAAAGTTGTTAGAGTCCTTCCATAGCCTAGCATGTGGAGGACATTTTTCATCTTCTGTAACAGCTTATAAGATCCTACGGGATAGGTACTATTGGCCTACTCTCTTTCAAGATTCAGCAGAGTGGGTGTCCAAGTGTGAAGCTTGTCAACATTTCATTGGTCATCCCAAGTTAGCAGCTCTTCCCCTGAAGCCCGTTGTGATCGAAGAACCTTTTCACCAGTGGGGGATTGATTTCATTGGAACATTGAATCCTACCTCCAGTGCTGGACATAATTACGTGCTGACTGCTATAGACTATTTTACCAAGTGGGTAGAAGCCACACCAATCAAGCAAGCAACCTCTGAAGCTGTTTGCAAGTTCCTTAAAGAAAATATAATTGTCAGATTCGGTGTGCCTCACAAGATTGTAGCTGATAATGCCTCTAATTTCTCGTCACATGAGATGACAGAATTTTGCTATGGATTCGGCATCACTTTGGCTCACTCATCTGATTATTATCCCCAAGGCAATGGGCAAGCTGAGTCCAGCAACAAGAACCTGGTTACCATAATTAGAAAACTAGTAGATGAAAACCAGAGGACATGGCACAAAGCATTGTATGACGCGTTGTGGGCTGATCGGATTACCCCAAAGCGAGCTATAGGAATGTCCCCTTTCCAAGTACTGTACGGGATTGATGCTGAGATCCCTATTTCAGTAGAATTGCCAGCCTTACAGTTGGCAAAAGCAGTTGAAGATACGGCCTTTCAAAATTCTATTGAGAAGAGGGTTATGTACCTAGCCAGGCTAGAAGAGGAACGAAGCAAGGTGGTTGATCGCATCGCAGATCATCAGAGCAGAGTGAAGACAATTTTTGACAAGAAATCAAAGCAGCGTAATTTCCAGATTGGAGACCTGGTGTTGCTTTGGGATAAGAGGAGGGAACAAAAAGGAATGCACGGGAAGTTCGATTCTTTGTGGAAAGGGCCTTTCAAGATCCATGAGCTGAATGGTGAAAATAGTTTCCTTCTATCATATCTGGATGGAGGGTTACTCCCTTTACCTTTTAGCGGACAACATCTAAAGTTGTTCCATCACTAATGCAAGATGTTCTCTTGCATTGTACATACTTTACTTTTTGTTGTGTGTTTGCTTTTGGTTTTCTTTCTTTCTTCGTTTTGTTTTGTTTTGGTTTTCTTCTTTTCAAACTCCGTAGCCCAATGGATAAGACCAGAGATTCTGAGTTCTCTTCCTTTGGTATCACAAAGAAAGTCCCCATCTAGAGCCAGCTGTTATCTCAGTTTTGAGTTTATGACAAAACTATCAGATAACCCTACAAAATTTTTAAGCTGGTTTTGCAAAATTGCCTTTATTAGAGAAAATCAGGTTTTCGGGTTTCACCAATAGGTCAACATGTGTTTTGAATGCTTTATGTCTTGTGTTTCCTGAAACCCGAAACCCACTTCAAGTGAGTCGAGTCGGGTTTTCGGACCTTCGGCGCATCGGGACATGCCTTATCCGGAACATGTTTTGTGTCGCTGTCTTCCGATACCCGAAGTCCGATTTAGTCCTTCATGTCGGGTTTTCGAACTTTGAAGCACCTAAACATCTCATGCTTTGTGTTGATTGTTTCCCGCAACCCGAAACCTGAATTGCTTTACACACCTTTGTGTCGGGTTTTCGGACCTCCCGAGCATGCTGACATGGCATTAATGCCGAGTTGTCGGGTGAGTTGGCACGTGCCAACCTGAAGTGTATTAATTGCAAATTTTCTTATAAATATGTGGATTTCCACGTCATTTTTACCAGACGTATTTTTAACTCGTGGATTTTCACGCATGCTTCTCCAACCTCGAAACCCGAAACTCACCTGTGCCCGATTGAATCACCCATTTTCGATCTTTTCTCGCTCTGGTTGAAGGTATTTCTCTCTCCATTCTTTGTTCTTGGTTTTTATGGATTGATTATGTATGGACTTCTTCCCATTCCCTTACCAGGTTTGTGGGGTTTTTATTCTTTTTCCTTTTGGGGTTGTTTTCCAAACAGGGTTTATGTTTTAGGGTTTATTTCTTTGGAATCACCACTTTGTGATTTTTCCCCAGAATTTTGTTGTTGGAATTAAGATATGTTTGGTATATGAATGGTAAAAAGAATTTACATGTTTTAAATTCAACAAAAACCCTGTTCCTCTTTTGGGTTTTGAAGGGTGCTTTGTGCAGTATTAAAGACCCGAAGTATATCAGAAGATTCGAAGTGTCGGGTTTTCTCAAGATTCTGACATCTGCAAAAGTGTCGGGCTTTCTCAAGTTTCCGACATCTTTCAAAAGTGTCGGGCTTTCAAAAGTTTCTGACATCCTCAGCGCATCGGGTTTTCTGGATTCCCCGACATACTCCTCAGTGTGTCGGACTCTTCCGTTCTTCCGGCATCTCCAGTAGGTCGAGATTTCCACAGTGTGCAACATCTCCTGATCTCTGAAACTCTCTTCCTTCAACATCCTTCATGTCGGATCCTGGTCCATCACAAGAAAAGACTGAGAAGTCAGGAAGAATGAAATACAAGTTCAGAAAGGTGGAGTCTCCAGTCATATATCGATTGCAATTATGACATCCGAGATACAGAGCTCGGGAATATAGATATTGAAGATTTCTGGAGTAGGGTAAGGAGTTCCTCCCAAACTCCGTGGATGAAAGCGATAGCCGATAGTGGCTTACCTCTTGCAGCGGGTTTTCCCATGTCTGCTCAGTGCCCTGAATTCATCTTATCCTGCGCTTCCAGTTATGACTCTGTTTCTCGTTCTGTGAGAAATCAGGCAGGAGAAGTAGTGATCAAATTGGATGGAGGTTACTTTGATGACCTCCTCAAACTGCCAAATTTTGAAGAATATGGAGAGTTGGATGTCAAGTCAGCTCAGAAAGCCTGGGATAATGATCAGGAAGATTGTATCAAGCATGTAAATAAGAAGTTCCTGATCAAGGCCAAACCGGCTGTCTCCAGATTCCCAAGACTTATCCCCAGGAGTGATTTCATCCAGGAGATCAATGACATCATCACTTTGTTGAGTCGGGTTTTCGGTTTACCCAAATCAAATGTGTTCCAAGGGTGGATGTATCAATTCATGATCACCATCAAGAAGAATCAACAAGGGATTGACTAGGGCACTCTCATTAGTAATGAGATAGATTCCCAACTGACAACAGTCTTGTCCACAGGGAAATTTTATGTCTTCATATGTCACATATGCAGCGGCCGGGATGAGGAACTATCCCGGATTGGATACCAAGGGAAGCAGGACGGGGAACCATGTGTATCAATACTTCCCTCAACTGACAAGGAAGGGATCCCAAGACCAATTCAGAAGGGTGAATGACGCCTTCTTTTATGAAAACATCTGCAGGCTAAACCCTGAGTTGAGAAAGACAAGAGTCTCAGATGAGGCCTGGGCTGAAGTTTCCAAATGGGGATGTGTCTTCTTACAATTTAAGAAGTTCAAATATCTTCGGTAGTCATGTACTCGGGGGATCCTTTCCATTTGCCTTGATATCCAGGGGATAAACTGATATTGATGGAACTGGTTAGGCAACTGTTGGATTTCCATAAATTCCAACAAAGTAAACATAAGGCTGTTGTATCCTTCCCAATTTCTATTGGAAGATACACTTGTTCGACAGTGGTGAAAGCTAAAAATGTTAGCCATGAGCTTGAGGACAAGTTGAGGAAGCATATGAAGCCCCGAGACGGGTTTGACATTCAGGAGTCCTCAGGGCATATGGAACCCTACACCTGCACAGGCCAAGCATAGAGGACATTTGGATTGATCTGTGTGATGAGGTTGTTGTTCACAGGAAGGATCATAGCAGATTGATAATTGCTGAGATTCAAACACTTGAGCTTGCTGATTTACCAGAAGGTACTAGTGACAATGAAAGTGTTTTGGATCTTTCCTATGATGGACTAAATGAAGATCAATATGTTTTCCCACCTATTGATTGGTCAATCAGTGAAAAAGCCTCCATCACAGATAGGTTGGCTCGGATTCTTACACGCACCAAAGAATGGCTCTCCTCTTGGGAATGAGTTTTAAAGATGATAAGTTTTCGAGTTGGCTACTTCGTGAGGTGGGTCCCTCCAAAAAGGAAAAGGACAAAAATCTTCTAGGGGCCTATAAAGGTCAAGATTGTCAAAAAGAGGAAAGAAAGAGAAATCTCTTCAATTGTTTCTCCAGTTGAAATGGTGAATGTGCCAGAATCACCAACACCACCAGAAATAGGAGAAATTACTGTGGAAGGAGAAGGAAGCCAGCCTTTGGTTTCACCATTTGCTGATTGCTCAATCAAGAGACCTTATCTCTTGCATCCAAGGCTTTGGAGTCCGAATCATGCCTCTTTCCTCACAACCACTCCTACCTCCTTATTCTCCATTAACTTCTTCAAGAATGGCGGTATTTTCTCTAGACTTTCACCCCTCTCTCTTTGGGACCCAAGTGATCACCAACACGTCCCTCCCGTGCCTCTTTTTATTGGATCTACTACCACATTGGTAACTATTTCCCCTCCACTAGTACAATCTTCTCCCCTTGAGAGTATGATACCAGCTTCTACAACCATGGAAACTCCTCTGATATGCATGCAATGGATACTCGAGCAAACTCTGAGGAAGAGGAAGGTGATTGTGCCCCTACCAGCCTTTGATTTCAGCTCACTCAAGGCTCCTACTGCTAAATCAGCCAAGAAACCCAAAACAGTTTCAAGGGTTTTGGTGGACGCTTCAGGAGATAAGTTTGCAGAGATCGCCACTCCCACGACTGACAAAACTAAAGAGGACATAACAGCCTCTGATTATCAGATAACTAGGGTGGCTCTAGGAAGAGTGATAGCAGAAGGGGCGCAACAAGATGCACGGGATGCCACAAACGTGCTGTGCCAGAAGTTGAAAGAAACAAAAGACAACAGAGATGAGCTTAAAGGAAAAGTGGAGCAGTTGACTGAGGTTTTGCTTAAACTCTCAAAACCCCTTGAATCCATACCATCTTCTTCTGACCCTGCTGGATTTGATTTCTCATCCGTACCTACAATTGAGAAGATTGCTAAAAAAGGAAGGGTGGTCGATGAATGGATCCAAAGGTTGCTCCAATAGGGGAAGGAAGTGATACAAGACGTTGTGAAAGTTCATCAATCTGTGGGGGACATTCAGAAGGATGGAGAGAAGATGGATGATGAGTTTTCTCAAGAAATTGGACATCTTGATTTGACTTATGAAGCTCTCCAAGTATTAAAGAAAATACCATCACATCTCTTGGTAGAAGAAGGCGTTATCCCACATACGGATAAGCATTTTCAGCTGACTAAAGCCATCAGGTTCAGGGTGAGGATTCTCAACGAAGCCTGTGGTAAGTTGAGAGAATCAAGGGATAAATTGATTGATGGAAAAAGTGATTTGGAAGAAGAGTTGTTGAAGATTTTTCCAAAGGTATCAGTTGGAAACTCAGGTGTCCTATCAGCAGATGATCTTTTCAAACAAGTCCAAGAGTCTGTTCAGCATGAACCAACGCACGGATTTGGTATTGAGATCATTGATCGATTTGTAAGAATTGAACATTCTTTTGAGGCCTTGAGAAAGCTCAGCAAAAGATTGAAAAAGCTTCTGGTGGTGCTAGTGATATCCATGAAACCTGCGAAATTTGGAATGATCATTCTACTGCACCTGACGAAAACGAAATGCAAGGCATAATTCGAAGGTTCCAAGAATTTCGAACAAACAGGTGCAGCTGGAGGAAGAGAAAGATGAAGGAGCGAAAGATGATGATTCAGATTAATTCTTGATGTTTCATGTCATTTCAATCTTGAAATCGACATGTCTTTTTCATTTCTGTTTCATCATATAGGAAGCAAATTTTGACTTGGTCTCCTGCGTGAGAGTCAAGCAAAATAGAACTCTTTTTAAAGAACACTATTTTCTAGGATTTATCCTATTTTCTCTCGATCCCTTTTATTATAAATAAGGGATGCTTATGCATTCCAAAAGGTCGAGATTTTTGTAATATTCGGAGCTATTGGAAAGAAGAAAAACTTTGTGTTTTCGTTCAATCATTTCGAAGAATAGGAGTTGATATTATTTCACAAACTTTGTGTTGTGGGATATATCTTTCTTAAGACATTGTTCTTACGTTCATGATCTTAAGCTATTCTTTGCATAGCATCTTATTGTTTCTAATCATCTCAGACATTATATTTATGATCTAAAGCTCGTATGATTATTTCGTGCTCTGCGTTTACTCGAAAGAAAATACGTTTCTCTCATTTCCTTTCCATTGTGCTTCTTTCATTGTAATAGTTTCTAACCCCATTCATTTATGAAAGCAATACCTTTAAATCGTGTGAATGCAGATTTCGGGATTCTATCTTAACCCCCAATGGTTAGATTAGTGTGAATACTGTATATATTTTTTTCGCTATGTTTTAGATTAGTAGCAAGCAGGCAGCCTCACCTATCTTTGAGGAGGGATTTACATCCCATATACTATGGTTGAACCTCATATTTTGGGTTGAAAAAATATCCAACCAACAGGGCCCTCGACTAATGACTAGGATGCCATGCCACAAATTTTTGGCAATCCTTCTAATCATTCTGATTCTCATGTGAGAAATACCCCTTTTAATAATTTTCTAGAGACTCTGCATAGTTGGATATGATAGGTAATCCTTTTACTCTTGAGGCAACACCTTTTTCATCTTTTGTGCACTGCGCTTTCAAGCATTTCATGCATTTTCCCTCTCTTTCCTTTGCAATTCTGCCCCATATGCATTTCCTCTAGTAATTCCTATTTTTGTGAGTGCCCGAGAAAATCCCACTTCAAAATATCGACCATCAACAATCCTTGGACTCACAATTTAAGCTTCAAATCCATTCAAATGACACTTTATAAACAGATACGACAAGGAATTTCATCATAGAATGATGAAAAAGCAGTGCGTATTCACGTTTAAAGGAATCTTGGAGAAAAATGGTAGAAAAATAGGTGAAATGCACAACAACTAGTTATTCTACCCCTTTTCTAATTTAAATGGCAATTGTCCACATGTTTCCTTGGCGTAATTGCAAAGGAGAAGTACAAGGGCAAGTTTCCAAACAAACGTGGGCCTTCCATGTGCCTTGGGCCCAAGAAAAATGCCTTTTGGTCTTTGAAAATTCTAAGTGTAAATAGGAGCCAATGGAAGCCTCCACGTGTCTTCATGGTGCTCTTTTGATATGGTGCCCAAAAATAAAGACCCCAAATGAGCACGGGCTCATCACTTGTCTCGCTTAGGCAAAGTTCTTACAAAAGTTAAAAGTTCAATGGAAGGTGCCATGTGTCAAGGATTTGAGATAGTTTATTTTGGCTATTTAAAATTCCAAGCAAATGGCAGAGTGAGCATAAGCCTCAAAGTGTCCTCCTGGTGATTCTTTAAAATAAAACATAGGGGCCATTCCCTAGACAGTAGCGAAATGATCCTTCCACGTGTCCTAGGCCTCCGAAAGTTGCTTGAAAATTCTAAGTATGGGAAGAATCAATGGAATCCTCCATGTGTCTTCATGGCACAATTTCGAGATGGTTCCCAAGAGCGGAGACCCTAAACAAGTGTGGGCTCACCACATGTCCCAGGCCTTAGAAAATTGCTTTGAAAAGTTTAAGTACAAAGTGGAGCCGGCGGAAGCCTCCACATGTCTCCCTATCACAATTGTTAAGGTGGGACCTTGAGGTGGATCCTTAAATGAGCGCTAACCCTCCACATGTCCATGGTCTACCAAAAACTATACCGGTTACATGAAAAATTTGTCTAATTCTGGGAAAAGCAGTGGAAACCTCCACATGTCCCCCGATGCAACTCCAAGGCCAAACCAAAAGGTGAATTTTCAAATGAGCGTTGTTCCTCCATGTGGAAAAGTTTTGGGTTGAAGTGAGCCTTAGAGTTTTTAAAGTGCCCCACCGAGCCACATCTAACCAAAAAGGGCCACATTTCCACTAATGCTGAGATGTAAATTTGACCGGAAAAATACACCCGTCAAACTGTAAAATGCAGGAAAATCACCATTTGAGCCTGAAAATGAATTTTTCTTCAAGGATAGAGAATTTGGAAATGTTATAAGGCTCAAATATGATCCTTCGAGCTACATCCAATCATGTTTCCATAGGTATTTGGGACAAAAATGATAGGGACAACAAAATGTGACTGTGGAAAATGGAAGGAAAGGAAAAACTGAGTTTTACACCCAAGTTATAGACTCTTTCAGATGGACAAAGGAACGAAAAACAAATTCTGGACCTTTAAGTGATCCTTGACCAAGGAAGGGATTGATCATGGAAACCAAATGGAGGACAGAGTTTTTATGCATCAATACGAGAGATAGAGAAAATGATAGAGCCTACAAACTAGAGAACTTCAATGACAAATGGGGCGAGACTAATTTGAGCACCAACAACATACATTTAGAAATCATACCTTGGAAATTTTATTTTTCAAACAATGCTTAAACCTTCCATTTCATTGGCAAAATATGTTGTAGATGACATAATGATGAGATGGTCTCACTCTATTCTAAAACCCACTCAAATAGTAAAATGCAAGGGCTCAACACCAAAATCCAAGGAGGAAGTGAGATGTATGAATGAATTATGTATAACATGAGAATGATGAACAAAAGAGAAAAGTTGTAACAAAATAATTTTGGGGAACTTACAAATTAACTCCAATTATGATTAATAGACCAAATTCAAGACAGTTTACACTTATCACCTCGACTAGACTTATATCAACATATGGCCTATTTATTAGAAAAATCCGGTTGGGGAATGATTGTCTCTCCTAACATGAGCATCTAAACTATTTTCTTGGGAATTTTTACATTTAAAAACTTTTCTTATTACTTTAAGGATTCTTTTTGTTTTATATTTTTAGATCCCCTACATCTTTCCCCATGCTACCATAAGAGACATAGGCTCATCACCGAGGAAAAAATGTAGGAAAGTAAGGGAATTTTCCTCCTTCCTATCTTCATGCTACTAGTAAGAAGTATGGTCTCACCACAAAATACTAAGACAGACGAAACATGTTTGTATTTATTATTAGAAGATATATATATATATATATATATATATATATATATATATGTGTGTGTGTGTGTGTGTTTGTTTGTTTTTTCATTTTTCGTATTCTCACATTGTGCTTATTGGGAAGGAATATTTATTCCCGATCTCATCCCCACACAACTAGTAAGATTTGAGGGATCAACACCAAGGACTGAGATGGGTGAACTTAAGATCATGGTGAAATGTTTAGAAATTTATTGTTATGAAGAGAAATCATTAGGGAAGAATTTTCTATCGAAACTTTTAGAGAGAGCTAAAGGTGAAAAATAGTTGAATCGATAGAAATCGTAAGAGGGGTAAAGCATATAATACCTTATAAGATTAATATTAAAACTTGTCTCATGATTGAAAATGGTGATGTGACTTATATGATTAAAAATGTGAGGAATTTTTAGATATTTTTAATCGATACATTTTTCAATATTTAGAAGTTTAAAATCATATGAAAGCAAGTAAATCCACAATACGATCTACAAAAATGATAATATAAGAAAAAATAGGGTGAATATTCAACGAGGACAATGATGAAATGTAATATAATATATATATATATAAAGGTAGAGTGAGTTGATGGATTTTCTAAACTCATCACCCTCTAAAGTGAAAAAACATTAATCGTTATTCTTGAGGATTTTAGTTACTTGGTAGGGGCCTAGCCACTTTGGTCTAAACTTCCTACCTTCACTAATTTTTTATCTATACGATTGTCAAGTCTCAACACAAGGTCACCTACCTAGGTTGGGTGATCCTAAAATTTATTATTGTATTGTCAACACATTCTCATGCGTATAAACCTTGATGATGTTGTTCAACTCTAAGTATCTTCTCATCTAAGTTTTCTAAATAAATTAAACATGCATTTCTATATTCATCCTTATCTAATATTCCTTTTAAGGAAACACAAAGACTAGGAAGTTATACTTCTAAAGGTAATAATGTTTACATGTACTAAAAACTAACAAAAAAACATTGCCTCAGCTTGGTGTACGGATAAAAGTCTTGTATGCCCACAAGGCATGGAATAATTTCAAATTCTAATCCCTTTTGTTTTATTTGAATATTTTGAGGAAAATGAATTTTATTGTTTTGTTTGTAGCCTTGACCTGACCATTGGCTTAAGGATAATATAAGAGGAAGTGTGATGAGATATCTTGAATTTCAAACACAACTCACACACCTCATCATTCTTGTAGAAAGAACCGTTATCAAAGATAACGACTTGTGGAATTCCATATGTACAAATGATTCAATTTAGAAAGAACTTAGCTATGAAAAAACTAGGAACTTTGGTTAGAGGCATGGCCTTAACCCAATGTTATCCCCAAAAATAGAACCTTCAATTTTCATGAATTAATGAATGAGAAATCAATGTCTTTGGGTAATATGGGACTGCATCTCAAGTTGTGGGAATTGTTAGTCGAGACATACCTCCACATAAGGTTGGTTCCTATACCTAATCCTAATGCTAAAATACTCCTACAATAGGAAATGAAACTATATAATTATATTCTAATAATCCAAGGGACTAGGGGAAGAGAGAGGTACATGAAAAGGAAATTACTATGTTAACAAAGGTGATAACACAAAGAAGAGGGGGAAAGAAACTATCAAATGAGTGGAAATGGGAGGAAAATGAGGTAAGAGAGGGAAGACATGAGTACCACAGTCCAAAACAACATTCAAACTCTCATTTCCATGGAGCACAAAAGAAATAAAACTTGCAAAGTAGAATAAATATGCACAACACACCAAATATGCAATAGAGAGGAAATATAATGAAATAAACACAAGCTATGACAAAGAATAACCTCAAAATATGAATTTTATTTTTTTCAAAGAGATGCACAGTCCATTAAAATAAATGAAGAAGGAAAGAATCCCCCTGTAAAGGTCTAGATATTAGGCTTGCAACTCAAAATACACATGTAACACTTGTAGAAGGATGCACCAAAGCATTCCAATAGGGTCCAACCTATACAAATGGGAATCATTTTACAATATATAGAAGATGTGGAAAAGAGAGGAGGAAAAATATAGGGAAACTCATATTTACCCCTTTAACCACCAAAAACATGCATTGAATGTCTAAAAATAGGCATGGGCACCCTACCAAGACCATTCCCCCATGATACTTTACTTGTAAGAGAAGGAATGAGAACCATACCTCATCAAATCTAGTGGTTGAGCTACCTAGAAATACATATTTAATGATAGGATTGTTTTTCATTTTTACACCCACCTAACCATGCCAACTATAGGATTTATAGTTTTCATGGTTTAGTACATTATGAGACCTTTCCAATGAGTCTAGTTTTGTGGAATTTGGAGTGGTAGGGAAAACGTTATGGCCCTCTGAAGTTCAAGAGCTCGGGATAGACACAACAACATACCATGTGGGATGTTACAAACCTCTTTAAATACTTTTGTACAAAGGGTGGATGGATTGAATGATTAGTGAAGTGAGAGAAGGGTGGAACTATGTTTGATTTGCCTATGGGGCTTGACTTATCCAAATTTTCTAACCTTTCCTTTGTCCCATCAATTATGTCTCTCGATTGGATAATGTTGAAATGCAAGAATGTTACATCTATTCTTGAGGTGCCAACCTTATCCACTTCACTTGGTGTCTCACCACTCAATCAACCCGATCGCTTATGCAGGAACATGAGGCCCCAAATAATTTTTCCAACGTTGCCCAAAATACTTGATTTATTCACAACAATGCCCCAAATCCTCCCACTCGATGAGATCGAATCATCGGTGAACATAGGGAACAAAGAATTATTTCCTTATGTTCCCGAAGACTCTACTTATCCAATTTTCATTTTCCCCAATTTGTTCCCAAAACATGAAAATTATCTATGTATGGAAATCAAGGGGGTTGGAAAGATATTAATTGAGTTCCCCCAACACTAATTTTGCATAATTTTCATAAAATTTTCTTGTCAAAATCCTAAACAATGATGAAAGTTATCAAAATGACCCCGGGGGTTATTTTAGATAAAAATTTGGAGATTTAACAAGGTAATCAACTTGCTGGATTGAAGATATTAGCAACATTGAAGCATCCATTGGGCATGGAGTCAACCTGAAAACATGAGAACTAATCTAGAAATTTTGAAGTTCTTACCCTTGAGCCTACATAAGGAACTTCTTGAACTTGATTATCCTCATTATGAGATGTGTTTTAAATTAAAGTTTATGAAAATAAAAAAACTATCTTGAATTAATTATCCACTACACTCTCTCTTACAACTCATCCTTTTGAAATTCTACCCTTTGGAACATATCTTCTTTGCAGTCCTCTATGAACCACTATGCAATGAAACCATACCATCAAAAGTAAAAAACACTATGAAGAGAAATTAGGAAATGAAACCTATATTAACAACAATACAATATGTTGAAATCATTTAGAGGAATTAATAACTAAAATACCATGTAGAAGGAAGTTATATTTAATAAAAAGTCTTGAGATATATCCCATTGTTTGGGATCAACAACTATTCTCCATATAATCTCGATAATTGAAAATAATTGTTTAACTCGCAACTTGAAATCATATATATTCCACTCCATATTATATCAAAATTTGAGTCCCTACTTAGTTTTTCCCCTGTATTGGTCCCATTTAAGGACAATATCTCATTCTTGGAAATTCTGGTCTTTTATTTGTTGTCAAAATTATTCTTAATCTAAGCTTGACATCTCTCCATTGTCTCGCATTACTTGGTTTCTTCACTCTTCTAATTAAATGATCTCTACATACCTGATTTCCATGAATTCAAACTTAGACAATTCCAATTGTGTGATGATATCTAAGGCTAGTAATGCAAGAGATATTGGCAACCTTGCTTCTTTATCATAAACTAGTTTGTAGGGAGAGCTACCAGTTGATCTTTTGGGAGTGATTCTATCAGCCCATAAGGCTGATTTTAGTTTCGTGTGCCATGTTCTTTGATTCTCATCCAAATTCCTTATGATTCTCAAAATATTCTTTTTGTGGACTCGACCTGACCATTACCTTTGGGATAATAATTTGAAGAGATTCTTAAGCATATCCCATTTTTTATAGCGTATTTAAATATATTTGTGCTAAGGAATGCTAAAGCATTATCAGAAATGATTGTGGAAGGAATGCCAAATTTGGTCACAATACCTTCATAGAAGTCCAAAATGTTTTTCTCATTTGCTTCCTTCAATGTAACTACCTCTGTCGATTTGGTGAAATAGTCGAGTGTCTAATAGGATTCACTTGTGACCTGATCTTGAATGTGGGTTGATCACTTGAATAAAATATAATCCCCATTGCATGAATGGCTGATTTACAGAGATGGGGTGGAGTGGAAGGGTTGTTAACCTTTATTTTCCTACAAAGAATGCACATTTTTTGCATTTTTAATCCATGTATAACAATCACTAAAAATGTTGGGCCAATAATATCCAAATCTCATAATTATAAGATTTGTTTTC
The DNA here is from genome assembly GCA_018340775.1 of Taxus wallichiana var. yunnanensis. Classification (NCBI taxonomy): domain Eukaryota; kingdom Viridiplantae; phylum Streptophyta; class Pinopsida; order Cupressales; family Taxaceae; genus Taxus; species Taxus wallichiana. The sequence continues at coordinate 275,186,180 of CM031236.1, read as the reverse complement.
CTTGGAGAAAAATGACCTCCCATGTCTCCGTTGTAGAACTCATACAACACTTTATCTATCTGATATTTTTAATGAATCTCAATAGGACACCATTCACATCTTTCCCAAATAGAATTTTATTAATAAAAACAAAGGGAATGACCTGAAGTATGAAATACTCTATTTTTTATTTTCTTAAACCTTGGGGAATTTACATGTTTAGATAAATATGACCACATCACGATTCCAAAAAGGGATATATAAGACATTGATTGGTCGTTCTTCATCATGCCAAAGCATAAGGATGGATCCTTCATTAGTATGTTGGTTTGAAACTATTTTTTCACACAATCCCTTTCCTATTAACAAATTTTTTACGTTGACATCAATGTTATATTCCATTACCTTGGCTATTCAACCAAATATTTTCTCGTTTAGGTCTTTGTTCTAAAGGAAGTCTTTCACGATAGCATGTGAAACTAGAAAATGGATCTTGTTGTTGGATACAAAATTTCTAAAACTATTTAATATTATTATAGTAAAAAAATAAATCTTCTCAATAAATGAATATCTCACCTCATAATCCTCTAGACCTTGGCTGAAAAATTCAACAAGATGTTCCAAGCCTACTTCATCTAGCTACACCAAGATGGTAGATATTGTCTCTGTGCCACCAAAATAATATGAGGTGAAATATTTTGTAAAATAAGGATTAATAAGAGTTGGGGCTTGTGATATTACTTAATTTATGGATTTAGAGATATTTTTTCCCTTAGTAGTCCATTTGAAGACCATGGTTTTATTCAGCATCAATGTCAGTGATTTGACAAGATTGAAAATTGTTTGGAGGAACCATCTGACAAAGTTGATTCTTCCTAAGAAGATTTGAAGTGATTTCTTATGACTATGAAATTAAAATTTAAGGATGACATTAACTCCTCTGGATTAATGGTTAACCCATCTTTAGAGAGAAGATGTCTAAGGATTTTAGCTTCATGAGCTAGGAAGATGCATTTCTTTGGGTTGAGAGAAAAATTCAAACTTCCTACACCTCTCATATATCTATATTAGGTGGATAATGTGATAAACTTTATTATCATAGAACACCGTGATATCATCAAGACATACAAGAACAATGTTATTGACAAACCCTTTGAATGCCATGTGTATGGCCCTCCAAAATGTTAAACTCCGCACTTTGACAAACCAAAAGAAATTTTCCCGTAGGTATAAGTTTCCCATTTTGTAGTAAAATCTATCTTGAACTAATCTTATTTTTTCACCATGATCTAATTGTAGCCTCGGTAGCCATATAGAAGAGAAAACATTTCCGAAACATCTACCACTTGTAAGATTTATTCCATAGAGGGTAGCAGGTAATAATAATTTAAGGAAGCCATGTTCAAGTCCCTAAAATTGACACATAATATGATTTATCAATTCCTTTTCTATACTAGAACTAAATTAGATACCCATGATGAATTGTTGATGGGAAATATGATACTCCAAAAAAAATATTACACCAAGAAAACACATCACCTTTATCCATAATGAAACCCCAAACAAAGATCACACATATAACCTACCTCTTTACATTGAAGTATTTATCACCCAAAGAAAGATAAAGAGGGTTATTATAGACAATGGGTCTAGGTTGAACATATGTACATTGAAGTTAATCAAATAGTTGGGATGAACAGAAGAAGATCTAGAATCCCACATCATCACAATCACAACATATGACAATACCGAGTGGGAATCACCTAACACAATAACATTGCTGATGGAAGTAATACCTACCTATCATAGCACAAAGTTTGATCTCCTAGACTTGAAGCTTCAGTATAACATGCTTTTTAGTCACCCATGGATTCATACCATGTAGTTCATATCTGTCAACTTTCTATTTGTGCATTAAACTAAATCATGAGGGACACACCATCACCATTCAAGGAGATCCATAACCCTTTACTCACTATAGAGCTTTGAATAGATTTGCGTGAAAGGGTGATTATGAATATCCCTCTTCCAAAAATGCTATCCCGAGCTTTAATCTAAATCTCTCACCTCACATGTGGATTCTGACACACTAATTTCTTGTGACAATGATGCTTCTACGTCTATTTCTCCCTTTGATTCATGGGAGATGAAGGTTCTTGAATACGACCATGGAGAGTATGATACCCAATAGGCCCTCTTGGTTTTAAATCTATCCTTGTCACCTAAGACAAGAGGAAATCCAAATTTACAATATAAACGACCCATAAACGAGTGAACTATAGGAAGTTCCTACTTGGTGGCTTATTAGTAGAATAAATATTATTACACCTATCCATAATATGGGTCCCCAAGCCATTATACCTTCCTTCTATCAAACTATAGAGTACAAAAATCCAAATGAATGATGTACTCCATGGGCTATAAAGGACATAGGTGTGGTAAAAATGAACAAGGTATAAGGGAGTTTGTCCCAACCCCACACTTTAAAATAGAAATATACAGTAATCGACATTAGACCTTATGAATCTCACCCCCTAGAGGAAGATGCTACCTCCTTTAAATGCGAGGATATATCTTCTCATTTAGATATCGAAACATATGCCTGTCATAGCCAATATGAATATCTTTCCCGTTGGGCCCAAAATATCACTAAGTATAAGAAGGTACGTAGGAACGTGAGACCTAGTTGAAGAAGGGCATGTGGGTTAAAGGCGCGCAAGGAAGGGTTATGGATGGGTTTTTCAGAAGACTACAATGTACACACAAGGAAAAATAGGTTTTTACTTAGCTATATCTGCATCCAACATAGCACACGAGAAAATCATGACCCTTGTAGATAAGGTGCCAGCGAGGAACCTATGGGATCAAAAAGGGAATATTCTAGGCATGCGATGGAAGGTTCTAGAAGACGTTATTACAAAGAGTGGAGAGATTAGATTTGAGAAGGCATGCTTCCATGGAGGACCACTATGACACTTGGCAACTGATTTGTAACTTTTAAAAGGCATGGCGGTGGGTGCTAAGGTTATAAATACAAGTGCTCGATAGAAGAAAAAGAAGAGAAGAGTAGAGTAGATAGAGTATGGAGAGTGCAGAGGAGAGAAAAGAGAGGCAAAGCGTTACGAAACATAATGGAGGATTTTCAAGGTCAAGGATTAGGAGAACTCTGTAAGAAATGGAACTTCTAGGGGGATGGGTTTCATTCTTTGTTTTTGTAATATGATGAGCATAATATAGATCTGATGGATGACTTGGCTCTACATAGTTATATGAGGATCTATTATGACCTCAAGGGATTTTAATGTGGATTATTAAACCTGTTAAGGTGAATATAACGCTACATTATAAATCATATGTATGTTCGGGAGTATAATACTTATGTATTTTCTTTTTGTGTGAACCATTTCCTTATGCTACTTGTTATTTCTCCTTCTGGATGTAATGAGATAACACATTATAGGTTTTTAAAATGTTTCATGGTTATTTTATGCTCATTCCCATTGGAATATTTTTTATAAGATTATGCATTCTCACAAGACTCACATAAAGGAGAGACTTGGTGCCTGTGCGTGCCTTGGGTGAGCGCCCAATTCCTATTGGGTGATAGGCCAACGTGAATGGGATTACACTATTGGTCTAGGGGTATAAAGTATGACTACATCTTGGTTCTGTTGTCGGACCTCTTTTCTAATTTGTTATGAGAAATGACATGCATATTTTTCCTTCTAATGCGTGATAACAGAGCATTTTGACCTTAAAAAGTGTTGAAAAATGGTTCAAGAGCATGTGGGATGAGTTTTCTCAAAGATTTAGCACTGAACCTGAGTTATATATACTTGGATGGGTAGAAGAGAACGTATACCATGAATGGTATGAGACATTCTTTTGCTTCTTCGCCGTAGAACTATATGAATGGCTTTCAACATACGCATCTAGATTTAGTTGGTACTATAGATCACACGTATGGACCCAAGATGAGTATCGAGAGAATGCATGATACAAATATGACGTGGACATGTGTTGATGATCACTAGTGGAAGAGAGTGTTGACCAATTATACTCTTGAATATGCCATTTCTACATATTCTTTCCCACAAGTTGTGGAGTTTGATTTTTTGAGGGATCCTAGAGGATAATTTTTGCATGTTATTCCTTTGGCTATAAAGATCTTGGTCATTAATTTGAGTTTAGAAGCATTTCCCATGGTGGCGTAAGCTTCTCTGAGTATTGGGAGAGGAAGCTCGGGTGGAAGAAGATGGAAGACATTATGGATGAGAAGGAAAGGGAGTAGAGATGACTCAAGTATAGCAATGTGCGTGAAAGGATGATGACTAGACAATGTGAGGTTAAGTGTGATAGATCTATGGAGGTAGAGATTGTGAGAAGGAGTTAAGGTTCATGCAAAGGAAATGGAACTCGAGTAGTTTGTGTTACCCCATCTTGGAAAGCACAGGAGATAAGCCCATTCAAACTTCGATTAATGGTTAACCCATCTTTACAGAGAAGATGTCTAAGGATTTTAGCTTCATGAGCTAGGAAGATGCATTTCTTTGGGTTGAGAGAAAAATTCAAACTTCCTACACCTCTCATATATCTATATTAGGTGGATAATGTGATCAAATTTATTATCATATAACACTATGATATCATCAAGACATACAAGACCAATGTTATTGACCAACCCTTTGAATGCCATGTGTACGGTTCTCCAAAATGTTACTCCCGCACTTTGGACAAACCAAAAGGAATTTTCCTATAGGTATAAGTTTCCCATTTTTTGAAAACTCTATCTTTAACTAATCTTATTTTTCACCAGATCTAATTGTAGACTCGGTAGCCATCTAGAAGAGAAAACATTTCAAACATCTACCACTTTTAAGATTTATTCCATAGAGGGTAATGGTAATAATACTTTAAGGAAGCCATGTTCAAGTCCCTAAAATTGACACATAATATGATTTATCCATTCCTCTTCTATACTAGAACTAAATTAGATAACCATGATGAATTCTTGATGGGAAATATGATACTTGCCTCTCATTATGTGAATTAACAAGCCACTATTTTTGGTTGATAGGCTTGACGATTGAATCCAACTCAATGGTGTGTTGAGCTAAACTAGGATCAAAACCTCTAAGGTATTCATAGCTCCTTGAGAAAATATCGATAAATTCATGGAAAATTTATACAAAAGCATGTTTTTCTTGTGGAGTGATTACATTACCAATTTGAAGCAATTTTCCTTCACTAATTGAGACAGGTTCTGAAGTTTCACCCTTGACTGTTATGTTTTCTTTTTTCTCTCTAAACTGATCATTCGAGTTGAAAATGGATTCCAAGGTCACAAGTCCTTTGAGTAGTTTATTTAATCCAAGTTTGAAAATTTTATCTCCATACTCAAGCTCCAAATTATTTTGATTCCTTGAAGAAAAACACACTTCTTATCTTATAAAATTGACAGTATGTTAATTACTTTCAAACACTTGGCAATTTATGTCATTTTCTGGTATAGCAGTACTCACTACCACCTTGGTATGGGGTTTTCATGTTGTCTCTCTTAATATTCTCAACAAAATCAAATTTCACCCCAACCGCAATCAGTAAACACCTAAAATTCGGTCAAGCAATTTTAATACTCAAATTACACTAACTATCCTCTTTCTCATAAATTGATGACACTTCATCAGTGAACCACCACTGTTCCTCTATCATCGTTATTTAATAATGTTTTGTTAATTAATTATCCCTCTTATCATTCAGGATTTCGATTAATGACATTTCATTAATTAACGTTTGCTTCTACCTAGGTTAATTAATTACTACCACTAATCTAAATCAATAAATCACCATTTATTGAACCAATTACTTATCTTAAAAACCCGAGATTATAATAATTTTCCTCTAATAAGCCCTTATATGCATTGAAGAAGTTGTTTCTCATAAGCTCTTATCTTGATGGTTCTATAGTAGGTTTGATTATTGCTTTGAAGCTACTAGGTGTTAGCTTCTTTAGATTAGCATGGAAAATTTACATATGAGCACATTTGGCACGCCCGGTGGGATGGATCCTTAGTCCTTGAAGTTTTTTTAAGATTTGTTGTTCTTTATCTCAATTTGGACTAACCCTAATCATGCACATGTTAAATATTTTAAATTCCTTAGGGTATTTTGCTAACTTTACATGTGTTGAGTTACTCTTATAGGTTTAATTGTGATGGGTTGTTAATTTTGGGCTAAGAGATCAAATTTTTAACCTTTTTGAAGTTTCTTACATCATTTTGCCATATTTTTAACACTATTCCAGGTACATGTGTAGGTGTTAAGATTCCTTGTGTATGCGTCTTTAGGGTTACGTATCTGCTGACTTTGGCATGCTACTGTTGTAAGGTCCACACATGCACATTCTATGCCATGTAGGTGTCCCTCTATCTACGCATACACTACATTGCTATTTAACCCTCTGTGTTAGTTTATAAGACCTACGCATATGCTTGTATGTCCATATAGGTGTTTCCGTGGAAACACGAGTGTTATTCAAATTCTCTCCATCTAATTTATTATCAGACCCACTTATATGCTCTTAGGACCGCAATTTTGTCTCTCTGGCCACGCAGGTGTGCTATTGTCTATGTATTTTCTCAAATTTGTGCATATGTCATCTAATGTATGGTACTACTTGTTAGGGGCATGCTTTGGTATGATAAAGTCCACGTAGGTATAGCTAGGTCCGCATAGGTGTGATTAGTTGAAGTTTGGATGCTCTTTTGTAGTTTCATGGATTTTGATCTCTATTATTACTGGCATCCTACAAATTTTTGAAGCTAACTATTGTGTGTAGGATATATTGATTCATGTTCTTGCTAACTTTTTTGAATGAGTTTAATGAATGTCTTATTTTCATTTGCTAGGATAGAGTTGTGTATGCTCTTCCCTCACACCTTCTAGGTGATCTTGGGAATCAGAAACAACTCTAGGCCTTTTTCACACTTTCAAAACACTTCATTAAAGTTCATGGTTAAGGGAATAAATAAAAATTTGGTTAAAATGAATTTCCTTACACTTTTATTTCACAAGTATTCTCCATTTTTGTTATAGTTGGGTTTTTGTGTTGTGTATGCTCTTCCCTCACACCTTTTAGGTGATCTTGGGAATTAAAAACAACACTTAAATCCTCTTTTATGATAATTTGATATTTTTGGAGAACTACTAATCTTTCACATGCATGACCTAATTCTCTTGTCAAAGAATCAAGATCTAAAAAATACTAATACAATTTTTTACAGTTGTCAATGGTGTACAAAACCACACTAAGTTAAAAGATTAAAAAAATAATACATTCAAAACACTATATTCATAGGTTCGGTCTATGGCTCATCCACTTAAAACTAGGAGAAGTGCCTTAGCATAAGCCATCATGACCCATAAGGATGCCCGTAGGAGCCCCAAAGTAGTCCACACAAGATGGAACCTTATGGATGAAACATGAAGTGCTCCACTTACCTACTTGTCTAGTTCACACTCATGATATTTAACATCAAAATTATCTTCATGTGACCCCAGTGAAAATATTGTTGAAGAATTTTTTTCTCATTGTATCGAAGGAGGTAAAGTAAAGATGAGATACTCTAAGGTTCAATCAGTGTGAATTCCTTAGCAAATCGCGCTCGCAGAGATAATTTGTGACACCTAGTTAAGAGGACCAATTAAGAAGCCATTTTTTCTTGGAGCCAACTTGAATGACTCAAATAAAATCATGTTTCAAAGAGATTTCACAAAGAAAGAACTTTTTTGGAATCAAAAACTTGTTAGTCAAACAAGGGAGAGTCCATTAAAGTTTGAGCCAAGTGACATTCATCACAAAATTTACGAAGCATTTTTTTTTTTTTTTCGCTTGCCATAAGGCGAGGCAAAAATTTGCTAAAGTGAGGCCAAGTATTTTTCAACCCCACTTGATCTACTCCTTTTATTTCTTGTTGATATTTTGGATAAAAATAAGAGAAACATACATGTGCTATTTATTGATTATGTCCACCACTTTTGCACCCATTTACATTCTTCCGTGCTTGAGACAAGATGGTAAACATTGAAAGTGTTAGGTTGCGGAGCTTATTTTTCATGTGTGAAAGTGTTGAAGACTATACACTAAGAGTACTGTACACTTTTCATGTATCCTCGCAAAATTACACCTGAAATATCGGGAAACGTGATTTTCTCATATGGGCGAGTTTTATGACCCATAGGTTTATGGGACAGGTTTTGCCCATGGTTTTGATACCCACGGTTTTGTAAAACTGCTTAAGCAGTTGTCTATTTATATGGTCTTATGCATATGATAGATGTACAAGCAAATATATTACAAACGTGTTTTGAATTTGGTCAGTGAATTCTGTAGAGTTTGTTGAGCATAGCTCCAAATGGATCTGGGTATTGTATTGAGAGAGCGGTGGCTTGTAATAAAATCTGAGCAAGTGATTCTTGGTGGATGTAGCCCAAATTGGGTGAACCACATTAAATACTGTCTCTTTGTGTTGTGTTATTTTATTCTACAATTTTATTTGAGATCTGTAATAATTTCTGCATATTAGTTTCTACTGTTGCGATTCTGTGAGGGATTATTCCACATATTTTATCCCTTATTTCCTAATAATTGGTATCAGAGCCTGGTTTGGTTTGCTGAAGTGTTGAATCACAAGGAAAGTTTTTATCTTGAGTGGGAGCTATGACAGATGATGGAAGATCTAGGGTTGATAAATTCAACGGGTAGAATTTCAGTCTTTGGAAGATGCAGATGGAATATTACCTTTATCAGAAGGATCTTTATACTCCGTTGTCTAAGAAGGTGAAAAAACCTCGAGTATGACAGATGCGGAATGGGATTTGTTGGATCGGAAGGCACTTGGAACGATCTGGCTGAGTCTTGCATCTTCGGTATTATTTAATTTTTCAAAGGAAAAGACTACAAAATATCTAATGGATGCATTAGGGAAGTTGTATGAAAAACCCTTTGCCTCTAATAAGATATTTTTAATGAAAAATTTGTTTAATATGAAGATGTCTGAGAATAGTTCAGTAGCAGATCATTTAAATGATTTCAATACGGTAGTGAATATGCTAGCTTTGGTTACAATATAATTTGATGAAGAAGTTAGGGCTTTATTAATTCTATGCTCTTTACCTGAGAGTTGGAATAGCCTGGTAATGATGGTAAGTAACTCGGTTCTAGCTAACTTGAAGTTGAAGTTTGAGGATGTTGTAGGGGTGATTCTAAGCGAGGAAATGCGAAGAAAAAGCTCTGGGAATCTTCTACTTCAGGGAATGCTTGATAAAGGAAACTAGAGGGAGACAAGAATAGAGGAAACCGTGGAAAATCAAAAGATCGGGCGGTCAAAATCCAAGAACAAGATTGTATGATGGAATTGTGGAAAGCCTGGGCATGCAAAGAAGGACTGTTGGGAGCTTCGGATAAGAAGAAACAACAAGAAGAAAACAAGGAGGAAAATGTGGCAATGGGTAATGTATGTCAAAGATGCTTTGATTCTTTCTTTGCACAATATTACAATCTTGGGTTCTAGATTCAGGGCTTCTTTCCATGCTTCTCTACATAGGCATTATTTTGTTGATTATGTTCAAGGAGATTTTGGGCATGTTTTTCTTGGTGATGATGAGCCTTGCAACATAGTTGGAAAAGGTTCTATTCAGGTTAAGATGCATAATGGGAATACTTGGCTATTGAAGGATGTCAGACATGTGCGTACATTAAGACGAAATTTGATATAAGCGGGGCGGTTGGGAAGTGATGGTTGTACTGTGATATTTACAACAGACTCTTGGAAGGTTACCAAGGGTGCTCTTGTGGTGGCAAGAGGTAAGAAGGTTGGAACCTTGTATTTAACCACTGATAGTACTAATGATTCTAATCTTATGGCTTCAGATGTAGATACAACATTATGGCACTATAGGCTCGGTCATATGAGCCATAAGGGCATGAACATCATAAAGAAGAATTTTCCTGGATATACAGAAACAAGTTTTGATTTATGTGAGAACTGCATATATGGGAAACAGGTTTAGTAAGGTTTCTCAAGGTTGGACCTACAAAGAAAGAGAGTAAGTTAGAGCTGGTGCATTCTGATGTGTGGGGGCCAGCTCAGGTATCATCTCTTGGGGTTCAAGTTATTATGTTACTTTTATTGATGATGCAACAAGGAAAGTTTGGGTTTATTGTATTAGAAACAAATCTGATGTATTTGACACTTTTGTTAAATGGAAAGCCTTGGTAGAGAATGAAACAAGTCTTAAGATAAAATGTCTTAGGTCAGATAATGGAGGGGAGTATTGCAGCAATGAATTTGATGATTATTGTTCTAAGAATGGAATCCGCAGGAAAAAGACGGTTCCAGGAACTCCGCAGTAGAATGGGGTATCAGAAAGGATGAATAGAACAATAATGGAATGTGCTAGGAGCATGAGGTTACATGCAGGACTGCCTCTTTCTTTTTGGGTAGAAGTGGTGAGCACAACTATGTACTTGATAAACAGAGGACCCTCAAGTGCCTTGGATGGAGGCATACCTGAGGAGGCTTGGTATGGTAAGAAAGTTGATTATTCATTTCTTAGAGTCTTTGGATGTGAGGTGTTTGTTCACATAGACAAGGATGATAGGACTAAGCTAGAGGATAAATCAGAAAAATGTACTTTCATTGGTTATGGTGGTGATGAATTTGGATATAAATGTTGGAGTATTAAGGACAAGAAAATCATTCGATCTAGGGATGTAGTCTTTAATGAGAAAGTCATGTATAAGCAGCAGTTGCAGGAAAACAGGAAGAATCCAAGAAATAATATGCAGCGGTAGAGGATCTTCCAGATGGGAAAGTGACACATGAATTAGTTCAGGAACCCCAAACTCCTATATTGAGGAGGTCTTCTAGGGTAAGAAGAGAACCTGAATGTTTTTCTCCTTCTCTTTATTATTTATTACTCACTATAGTGGAGAACCGTAGAGCTTTGATGAAGCAATGCAGTACATGCCAGAAGAAGTGGGAGCAAGCCATGGATGAGGAGCATCGTGCTCTCATGGAGAACCGCATGGGATTTGGTAAAGCTACCCCAAGGAAAAAGAGCATTACAGAATAAGTGGGTGTTTAGAGTCAAAGAGGAAGAAGGAGGTAAGAAAAGATACAAGGTTCGGTTGGTGGTCAAGGGGTTTGCAAAGAAAAAAAGGTATATATTTTGATGATATTTTTTCTCCCGTAGTAAAAATGACTTCTATCGAATCGTGCTTTGAATAGTGGCGGAGAAGACTTGCACTTAGAACAGCTTAGTTGTAAAGACCGCATTTCTCCATGGTGATTTGGAGGAGGACCTATATATGCAGCAGCCCAGAGAAGGATATGAAGTCAAAGGTAAAGAGGAGATGGTGTGCAAAATGAAGAAGAGCTTGTATGGCCTGAAACAAGCTCCATGTCAATGGTATAAGAAATTTGATAGCTTCATGATGGAGCAAGGTTATATCGATGTCATTCGACCATTGTATGTATACAAAGAAATTTGAGGATGGAAGTTATATTATCCCGTGTTTGTATGTTGATGACATGTCAAGTTGCAGTAAAAACATGCAGGAAATAAAAGTACTCAAGAAGAAGCTAAGTGAATCATTTTGCTATGAAGGATTTGGGTGCAGCCAAAAAATCCTTGGTATGAGGATATCTCGGGATAGGAAGGAACGGAAGCTGAATTTATCTCAAGAAGAGTACATTAAGAAGGTCTTGGAGAGGTTTAATATGCAGGATGCTAAACCGGTTGGGACTCCTTTGGCAGGCCATTTCAAGTTATCAAAGGAGCAGTGTCCCAAGACAGAGCAGGAAAGAAACCAGATGTCCAAGGTACCTTACTCATCAGCAGTTGGTAGTTTGATGTATGCTATGGTGTGCACTAGGCCTGATATTGCCCATGCAGTGGGAGCTGTGAGTAGATTTATGAGTGATCCAGGTAAAGAGCATTGGCAAGTAGTAAAGTGGATCCTTCGGTATTTGAGAGGGACCATGGGGACAGTTTTTTGCTACAGTGGATCAAACACCACTTTACATGGTTATGTAGATTCAGATATGGCTGGAGATGTAGATAGCAGGAGGAGCACGACAGGTTATATTTACACTATAGGTGGGACAACAGTGAGTTGGATTTCACGACTACAGAAGCTGGTGGCTTTGTCAACCACGGAGGCTGAGTATGTTGCTGTCATAGAGGTAAGCAAAGAGATGATTTGGTTACAACAATTTCTTGAGGAGTTGGGGCATAAGCAGGAGGAATGTAAGTTGCATAGTGATAGTCAGAGTGCTATACACCTAGCTAAGAACTCTACTTTCCACTCTAGGACAAAGCATATACAGTTAAGGTACCATTTCATCAGACAACTTTGGAGGAAGAGAATTTCAAGTTGGAGAAGATTCATACCAGTCAGAATCTTGTAGACATGATGACCAAGGTGGTCACAAGGGAAAAATTGAAGTTGTGTTCAACTTTGGTTGGTCTTCATAGAAACTAGTGAAGGGTTGAGAAGCTTGCTCAGAGGAAAACTAGTCTCCAAGTGGGAGATTGTTAGGTTGTGGAGCCTATTTTTCATGTGTGAAAGTGTTGAAGACTGTACACTAAGAGTACTGTACACTTTTCATGTATCCTTGCAAAATTACACCCGAAATATCGGGAAACGTGCTTTTCTCATATGGGTGAGTTTTTTGACCCATAGGTTTATGGGACGGGTTTTTCCCATGGTTTTGATACCCACGGTTTTGTAAAACTGCTTAAGCAGTTGTCTATTTATATGGTCTTATGCATATGATAGATGTACAAGCAAATATATTGCAGATGTGTTTTGAATTCGGCTGTGAATTCTGTAGAGTTTTTTGAGCATAGCTCCAAACGGATCTGGGTATTGTATTGAGAGAGCGGTGGCTTGTAATAAAATCTGAGAAAATGATTCTTGGTGGACATAGCCCAAATTGGGTGAACCACATTAAATATTGTCTCTTTGTGTTGTGTTAATTTATTCTGCAATTTTATTTAAGATCTGTAATAATTTCTGCATATTAGTTTCTCTTTACTTGCGATTATTCGTGAGAGATTATTCCGCATATTTTATCCCTTTTTCCTAACAGAAAGTGTGTTGGTACATTTTCTCATCTTAATAACCATTTGATCTTGATACCCACGTCAATATCTTCATCATAGATAGGACTGATTTATCATTGACATTCCCGTTACATTTCTTACATCACCTTAATACAATTTCTATACTTGTGTCTTGTTTGTTGTAAACTTTATCTAAGTGTCTAGATTGTACCATTACATTGCTCACATCTTAAAAATTCCTTAGTATACTTTGGCCTTGTTTCTTTTCAAACATTACCTCAAACCTTGAAAGGTTTTATTGTTACTTTGTTAGTGTCGTATCAATACTATTTCGATACTAATATCTTGTTTTTCCAAAAATCTTGGTTAATGTATCTAAGTGGTATTGTTACATTGCTCACACTTGTAACTTCTATGTTTTGGGATTTAAGCCTTGTTTGTATCTAAATGAGTTATAATTTACTTTGATTAGAATTCACATCAACCCCTTATTAATACTTACACCTTGTTTATCTTAAAATTAACCTAAGTCTTGACATTGAGTTGATCATCTCATGTCAAACTACCATCGAAAAACATTTGCATAGGGAGTATTTTCTTATTGATTGGATTGGTTTATTGAACTTGTGTGATTGTTCCTTGAGACTGTTCTTTTTATTAAATCATCTTTCTATGAAAATCCTATTTGATCCATTGATTCTTTATCATTCATTATTCTTTAATCATTGTTGAAATTATTTTGTATCATTAAATTCTAGGTTTTCAGTTAGGTTTATTGTATCCTTGATCACATTTGAAAAAAACTTTGTGAAACATTCCTTGATATGCACCTTTATCAAGGATGGAATTTAAAAATTAGAATCGGAAACATATAACAAGCAATGAAAAAATCCTTTCATTGGTCATAATTTAGGGCCCATGTTAGAGTAGGTATTTACCTTGGCTCATGTTCACCTAGGTACTTTATTTACCTTTATTGTATTTATCCTCACCCACTTATGTGTGTGGATATTTATTTTATCTTATTTAGATATTAGGAGATATTATTTAGTTGTTAGGTATAGTTCTTTCCTTGATCTATGGTATTTACTAGTTCTTTCGTTGATCTATGGTATTGACTAGATCCTTGTTTTATGGCTTGATCTACAACCTTGAATGGTTCTTAGATTGTTATTCCTTACCTATTTAAGCAAGGAACATTCTAAATGTATTGCATGGAGTTCCATAATCATATATGATATTTCTGCTCATTGTTTGTAATTTTTTTATGTGAATCTATTCGGAGAATTGCTTTCATCTTATTAATCATGGTGTTTGATTAGCATCTGTGTTCTTGGCTTGGTACGATCTTGTTATCATTCCTTTCAGCCCCTCTTCCCCAAGCAAAGGAAATAGAGGACATGATTGATCATAGTGGTGGTGAATTAGAATCACCACGGGGTAATTTCAAGTTTTACCCCACTCGCCACGAATTCCTTTTTCTCAACAAGGATAAAGTACTTGCACAAGTTGTAGAATTAGGTACCAAAATTCCAAATGAACATGAATTCATTCCACCTACCAACAATGCTCATGAGGAAGAAGAGGCAAAATGTCCCCTTATTGACATGGATGACATTTTAAAATAGGGACAAGCTTCTACTTCAAACCCTCAAAATGAAAACACGGGTGGTTATAAATTACCACTTATCAAAATACCCCACAAAGTTAGAGTGGAGCATGAACACATAGAACAACCTCCTCCACATGAAAACCAAGAAGGACCTCAAAATGATGAATTCACTATGCAACAAAAAATACAAATCCTTAGTAGACAATTAGCTTATTTGGATTCCCATGTGCAAAAGGAAATGAACAAAAATGCACATCAAGAAAAACCTAAGGCCAAGAATAGTGAACTTCACACTAAAAATCAAGGGGGTGAAACATCAAAATATAGTCAGGTATACATGTCATCTTCCCCTACTAAAGATCAAATCCTCACACAAGAGTTTCAATCTATGAAAATGATACTCAAAAGACTTCAAGAAAGTAACGTTGGACATAGCAAAAAGTATCAATTTTAAGAACTATGTCCTTCTCCCTTTGACAATGCTATTATATGCACGCCATTCCCAAGAATGTCGATTGCCCAGAATTTGAAAAGTATAAAGCAAAAGGTGATCTAAGATATAACATCAAGGAATTTTACATGGAATGCCAAGAAGTGGCTTATAGTGACAATTACCTTATATGCTTATTCCCACAAAGTCTAGGGGTCAAGCTTTGGAGTGGGTTCTTCACATACCAAAAGGAATTGTCTTCACATGGCTTGAATTAGTTGAAATATTCATATGTCATTTATCATTGAATGTAGAAAGTAGCGTTACCATATTAGAATTATGTAGTGCAAAAAAAAGACCAACTAAGACCTTTTCTAGTTTCTTGCAATGATGGCAAGGGTTAGTAAGTCTCTTCCCTTATTCAATCCTATAAAAGAAATTGGTTAGATTTTTGTACCCAATCTAAATTTGGACATTGATTTTCATTTACAAATGTATTTTTTCAATAAATTTGAAGAAGTTATAGAAAAAGGAAGCCAAATTGAAAAGGCTTTGATAGCAAAAGGGACACTGAAACCATTTTCAAAAGAAAACCACCCTTCCAAACCTATATATAAACACATATTATATAACAAAAATTCCTAAGAGATGGTATCACAGACTTTAAGCATATACAGGTTGTTCAAATTGGTCATCCTTTCTAAATTACTATAGGGCCTATTCAACCTCCCAGTCAAACATCAAGTGTTCACTCCTCTCACGAATCCTTGTCCACAATTTTGAAATAGATAGATGTAGTGAACATAGTCCAATACCCTATAACAAGCATACCATTTAATGACGAAAAAGCTAAACCATCATGGTACAAAGAACATGAATATAGAGTCTACCATCATGTCAAAGACCACAAAATAGACAAGTGTCTAAAACTGAGGCACTTTGTACAAGACCTCGTCGACAGTGGAGAAATTGAGGTTGATTCACATGATCCCCATAAAAACCTAATAAAAAAGAGGAATATTCAAGGAACCTTTCCCTAAGAATGATAAACATGCAGAGAAATATATGGATTAGGATCAGTCTTCAAAAAAATATAAAGCTACTAATTATGTTTACACTCAATCTGAAAATCCATTTGACTCGCTTATTGGTTGTGTTCATTCTTCTAACGGGCATGTGAATACTATTATAATCAAGAGAAAATATTGTGTTATGGTAACATGGTGCATTCATCTCGTGATTCTATAACCTCCTTTGTTTACCCCTCGTAATATTTAGTATAACCTCTTAACACAACTTGAGATGACCTTTACTAATATTTAAATTTTATATCTTTTCAAGATATCAAAAAAACACAAAGAAATACTTTACTAAACAATTCAGGGGTTAGGAGTGTCAAAGGATATAGATCATTCCCACCTTCAAACTATGGTTAAAAATATTGCACCAAGAAAAAACATCACCTTTAACCATAATGAAACCCCAAACAAAGATCACACATATAACCTACCTCTTTACATTGAAGTATTTATCACCCAAAGAAAGATAAAGAGGGTTATTCTAGACAACAGGTCTAGGTTGAACATATGCACATTGAAGTTAATCAAATAGTTGGGATGAACAAAAGAAGATCTAGAATCCCACATTATAACAATCACAACATATGACAATACCGAGTGGGAATCACCTAACACTATAGCATTGCTGATTGAAGTAATACCTACTGTCATAGCACAAAGTTTGAACTCCTAGAATTGAAGCTTCCGTATAACATGATTTTTAGTCACCCATGGATTCATGCCATGTAGTTCATACTCTCAACTTTCTATTTGTGCATTAAACTAAATCATGAGGGACACACCATCACCATTCAAGGAGATCCATAACCCTTTACTCACTCTAGAGATTTGAATAGCTTTGTGTGAAAGGGTGATTATGAATATCCCTCTTTCAAAAATGCTCTCCTCTTTTAATTTGAATCTCTCACCTCATGTGTGGATTCAGATACACTAATTTTTGTGACAACGATGCTTCTACGTCTGTTTATCCCTTTGATTAATGGGAGATGAAGGTTCTTGAATACGACTGTGGAGAGTATGATACCCAATAGGCCCTCTTGGTTTTAAATCTATCATTGTCACCTAAGACAAGAGGAAATCCAAATTTCTAATATAAACGACCCATGATTTGAGTGAACTATAGGGAAGTTCTTACCCGTGGGCTTATTAGCGTAATAAAATATTATTACACCTATCCATAATATGGGTCCCTGAAGCCATTATACCTTCCTTCTATCAAACTCTAGAGTACAAAAATACAAATGAATGATTTAATCCATGGGATATAAAGGACATAGGTGTGGTAAAAATAAAAAGGTATAAGGGAGTTTGTCCCAACCCCACACTTTAAAACAAAAATATACAAAGTGTCGACATTAGACCTTATGGATATCACCCCCCAAAGGAAGATGCTACCTCCTCCAAATGTGAGGATATCTCTTCTCATTCAGATATCGAAACATATTCCTATCATAGACAATATGAATATCTTGCCTATTGGGCCCAAAATATCAACTAAGTATAAGAAGGTACGTAGGAATGTGAGACCTAGTTGAAGAAGGGCATGTGGGTTAAAGGCGCACAAGGAAGGGTTATGGATGGGTTTTTAGAACACACAATGTGCACAAAAGGAAAAATAGGTTTTGTACTTAGTCAGTATCCGGCATCCAACATAGCACACGAAAAAATCATGACCCTTGTAGATAAGGTGCCCGGCCCGAGGCAACTATGGGATCAAAAAGGGAATATTCTAGGCATGCGATGGAAGGTTCTAGAAGACATCATTGTAAAGAGTGGAGAGCTTGGATTTGAGAAGGCATTATTCCATGGAGGACCACTATGACACTTGGTAACCGATCTGTAAGTTTTGAAAGGCATGGCGGTGGGTGCTAAGGTTATAAATACAAATGCTCGGTGGAAGAAAAATAAGAGAAGAGCAGAGTAGATAGAGTATGGAGAGTGTAGAGGAGAGAAAAGAGAGGCGAAGCCCTGCAGAAACATAATGGAGGATTTTCTAGGTCAGGGATTAGGATAACTCGTAAGAAATGGCACTTCTAGGGGGATGGGTTTCATTCTTTTTGTTTTTGTAATATGATGAGCATAATATAGCTCTGATGCATGACTTGGCTCTGCATAGTTATATGAGGATCTATTATGACCTCAAGGGATTGTAATGTGGATTATTAAACCTGTTAAGATGAATATAAGGCTCTGTTATAAATCATATGTGTGTTCAAGAGTATAATACTTATGTATTTCCTTTTTGTGTGAACCATTTCCTTATGCTGCTTGTTATTTCTCCTTCTGGATGTAATGAGATAACTTGTTCTAGGTTCTTAAAATGTTGCATGGTTCTTTTATGCTCATTCCCATTGGAATATTTGTTATAAGATGATGCATTCTCACAAGACTCACATAAAGGAGAGATTCGGCGCTCGTGCATGCCTTGGGTGAGCACCCAATGCCTATTGGGTAATAGTCGACGTGAATGGGATTAGACTATTGGTCTAGGGGTATAAAGTATCACTACATCTTGGTTCATTGTTAGGACCTCCTTTCTAATTTGTTATGAGAAATGACATGCATATTTTTCCTTGTAATACGTGATAACAAAGTGTTTTGACCTTAAAAAGTGTTGAAACATGGTTCAAGAGCATGTGGGATGAGTTTTCTCAAAGATTCAACACTCGAACTTGAGTTATATATCCTTGGATGGGTAGAAGAGAACATATACCTTGAACAAGATGAGACATTCTTTTGCTTCTTCCCGTAGAACTATGTGAATGGCTTTCAACATACGCATCTAGATTTATTTGTACTATAGATTGTACGCGTATGGACCCAAGATGACTATCGAGAGAATGTAAGATACGATATGACATGGATGTGTGTTGTTGATCACTAGTGGAAGAGAGTGTTGAAAAATTATACTCTTGAATATGCCATTTCTACATATTCTTTCCCACAAGTTGCGGAGTTTGATTTTTCCGAGGGATCCTAGAGGATAATTTTTGCATGTTATTCCTTTGGGTATAAAGCTCTTGGCCATTAATTTGAGTTTAGAAGCATTTCCCATGGTGACTAAGCTTCTCTCGAGCACTAGGAGAGGAAGCTAGGGTGGAAGAAGATGGAAGACATTATGGTGAGAAGGAAAGGGAGTAGAGATGACTCAAGTATAGCAATGCACGTGAAAGTATGATAACTAGACAACGTGAGGTTACAAGTGTGATAGATATATGTAGGTAGACATTGTGAGAAGGAGTTAAGGTTCATGCAAAGGACATGGAACTTGAGTAGTTTGTGTTACCCCATCTTGGAAAGAACAGGAGATAAGCCCATTCAACTTCTAATAATATTTTATCGCATGGAGAAAGGATATTTGTTGGCGTGCATTTGAACCCACCAAACAACCAACCCATGATGCTTGGTTTACCATATGAAGGGAGAAGTATTGTTCAGCCTGTTGGTATTAGTGGGAGTAATCTATTTACACCTAGGATATATAATTTCTCATTTGGAACATCCATGGATGCACAATCCATTCTTGTATTTGGAGGAATATTTGGACAAGGTGTAATTACACAAGGATTTTGTAACCCATATGGGAGTTACGTGGGACATGCAACTTATAGTGGGACAATTTCAAAAACCATCAGTAGCGTAGTTCAATGGGATGTTGTGAAAACTAGGTATGACCACTTCATGAACTTTTCTCGACTACAAGAGGTGGATCTAGTGGATCCGGTGGAGGAGGAAATACTAGATGGAACCAAGGCTCTAGATCAGGTAGAAAATGACCCTAACCACCTACCCAAGTGTTATTTGAGTTGTCTTTACACTTATCGGACTATAGGGGTATTGAAGATGTTGTAGATCACATGCACAAGTGTGAGTTACTATGGCATGTGAAGGGGATCACTACCCAGAGTGGAAGGCAAGAAAATTTGCAAAATTTTTATAAGGGCATGCACACATAGTTGGTACAGAATTATGACCCCATTAGACGGTGGTTGACTACACCGCATTAAACAACACCTTCTTAGTAGAGTTCCATATCCTTGAGTTTGAGCAGAAAATCATCAACGTTCTGAAGGAGATCCAATAGGGAATGGCAGAGAGTGTGTGGGAATATGATGCATGTTTTAAGAATCTCTTATCTAAATCATGTTATGAAATTCATCCTTGTTAACATGCTTAATGGTTTTTCGAGGATTGATAACACCATTTATAAGGTCTCTATCACACAAGACTTTCAAAGACCCGCATAAGGCATTGGAAGTTTCCATGCACACCAAAGCTATTGGGAGCATTGATACTTGTGTTAGTCCTTTTCTAGAGGCTTAAAATGCTAGAATGGCCAAACAGTTAGAGAAGCTATCTCAGTAAAGTTAGCACATGAGGCTTTTAATGTGATTTGGAGTATAAACTGTGAAGTGGAGAGACATGCAAAGGATAGTTTCCCTCGAAAGTCGGTATGTGCTATATCAGTAGACTGTGCGACTTTCCATGGGGATCATGATTCAACTAGATGCCCTCTACTCCATTGTGAAATCTGTAAGAATTTTTCTTGCTATTGTAAGATCTATACATCTATGACCCATGATACCAACGATTATAGAATTATTGATCAGATCCATGATACTATTGATTTGGGTGTGTGCCAAACTAGCCTTGCAAGAAGTTCCAAAGATGATGACTATCGTTATGAAGGAAATGCAGATGGAGAAGCACATGGAAGAGGTTTTTGTGGAGGATTTTTTGGTCGTAGTAATCACAACAGAGGACAAAGTGAGTTCCCATGAGGTACCGTTATAATTATAGATCTACGAGTATTACAAACACGAGTATCCTAATCTATTACAATGCTTATTGTGTGGAAAGAAACACAAGTATGAAGAGTTTCTAGAACTTTATGAGCATACAAACTAATAGCATTGGAAAGACAAAGACATGTGTATGGTGAGAATCAAGAATTCTGATTCATAGTCGATGCTAAGAGTGGCACATGTCTTAGGGCTAGAGCATGTGTTGGTGATGACGCGAGTAGAGGTCACGCATGCCAGGGAGATGCCAAGACAAATGACACTAGTTTCAAGAGAGGAAGTGGTAGATGGAAAATATCTAGACCTTGCTCATCAGAAGGAGGTGTATTAAGAGACTATGGACATGATTCAAAGTTTGCAAGGGGAGATCTAATGTTTAAAGGAGCA
Source organism: Taxus wallichiana var. yunnanensis (assembly GCA_018340775.1). NCBI lineage: Eukaryota > Viridiplantae > Streptophyta > Pinopsida > Cupressales > Taxaceae > Taxus > Taxus wallichiana. Next base: position 275,164,760 of record CM031236.1, on the reverse strand, counting down.
ATTAAGGTAGTTAGAGCAGAGGAAGGACACCGAGGATCCAAAGGATGACTTAGATGAGGTCAAGGAAGTGTGCAAGATCTTAAGGCAAGAGAATATTATCCCCTTACTAGGATAATGGCTGAGAGAAGGTACCATGTGTTAGAGTAGAGTGTGAAAGGTAGGTTTTACATGTAAACCTCTCTCCTCATAGCCTTGACTATGACAAGGAGATTACTTTGAATGTAATTTTTGATGGATGGCTTCTGAGAAATATTCTCATTGACATGGGACTAGAGGTAAATGTTCTTACCTTAGATGCATGACATCAAATGGAAGGCACGTGTTGTAGCCATCTTTGAATTTGTTGTACATGAAAAAAAAAACTAAGGAAATACCCATCGGAGTCCTAAAGGATGCAGTTATCACCATCTAAGGGGCCAAGTTCACTGGAGACTTAGAAGTCTTAGTGCTCAATGAGGTAGACTACTTTCCATCATTACTTGGGTGCCCATGGTGTTGTAAGAACAATGTCGACTTGTGGTTTAACAAAGGGTATATTAGCTTTGAGAAAGAGGAAGAAAGGGTGCTCATTCCATTGACGGATGGGAAGTCAACACCCTATACTGAGCCCTTAGGACAATAAGTCCTGGATAGAATCTATGTGTGATCCATTAGAGATTCTCAAATAATCCACCCCACGAAGGAGTCATCCAGTTTAAAGATGCACAGTCCTTGAGTGATACCACTAGTGTGGCATGTAACAATTAGATGCATGAGACTTATGAGTTAATTGGGTGACAATTGAGAGGATATGTAACAAGGGTAAAAAGGGTGCACTCACTCAGGTGCCTAGGGAAATTTTTTTTTCCAAGCTATTCTAGGGGAGCATACCCTAAACCTTTCATGTGAGAGATGGAACCCTGGTGGAAAAATGAGGATGAGAGGAGGGGAATGCTCAACTATAAGCTACTTGAAACTGTAACATGCTAGTGGGATACACATCGGGAGAACGTCCTAGAGTGGCGTGAGGTGAAGATCACATTTTCTATAAGGTTCTTTAGGAACAAGGTTCCCACTATCATACAAGACTACCATGGTAAAGAGACCACCTCATTTCAAATCCGAGCATGTGAGAAGGCCTTAACGGAAGTGTAGAAGAATTAGCACCTTCTTTATGGGTGCGTAAATGATATTTCACCTTACAAGGATGTGCATGCACATGGTATATTCATTCGATATGCGTCATCAAATAGGTAATTGGCAATAGTAGTGGCGGTTGATCTCATTCAATCTTTCAAGTATAGGAGTACTAAGTCATCAATGGATAAGGCATCACAAGTAATCAAGTTCCTCATGATGGGAGATAGTGCTATGACAAAGGATAGGCTTCGGAATTACTAGGTAAGCCTTATTTGGAGGTGCACCATGATGAAGAAGAATTAGAACAAGTATAGATTGAGCGCGTATGCATGGAAAAAGAAAAAGGAAAAATGGTCTATATAATAAAAAGAGAAGAGATGGAGACTTTGGATGCTAACCATTAAGAAGGTATGTGTGAATTCATAGAAAATGTTGATGAGCATTCACACACCTAACATGAGCCCTTGAAAACAAATAAGGTTAACATTGGGACATAAATAGAACCTAAGGAAGCCATCATTGGGGACTATTGGTTGGAAAAAGAAGTTTCAAAGGTCATTGATCTATTGCATGAGTTCTAATATTTATTTCCTCATGGGTACCATGAACTCAAAGGTGTTCACCATTCCTTAGGATAGATGAAGATCAAGTTGAAGGAATAGGCCTTATCGGATGAATCCAAATTTACGTGTATGGGTCAAGGAAGAAATAGAAAAGATGATAGCATATGGTATCATTTAGGTAGTGGAAGAATCATAATGGATAAGCCTAATGGTTATTTGTATCAAGAAAGTTGGTAGGATAAGATTATGTGTTGACTACAAAGTGATCTAAATGTAGTATGTGTCGAAGTGCTCCTTTCCCAACCCCCTTTATCAAGAAATTTTGGAGGGAGTAGCCGAGCACGAAGTCTACTCCTTCACGGATGGGTTTTCAAGGTATCATAAAGGTAGGATTGAAAAGAAGACTGAGAAAGACAACTTTCGCCACTGAATGGGGAATGTTCCTACTATGTTCTCGTGCATCGTGGCACAAGAATTTGAGGAATTCATCCATAAGTTTCTTCAAGTTTACCTAGATGACTAGATGGTGTATGGATTAGTGAAAGATCATTGTGACAATTTAAGGCTGATTTTTGAGAGATGTCGGCAATTAAGGATATCCTCAATATTAAGAAATATGTCTTTGATACTCCATTTAGAACTCTATTAGGACACATTATATGTTCGAAGGTTTTCTAGTAGATCTCGCTAAAGTTGTAGTTATTGTAGGGTTAGGGAGCCTACTAATCAAAGCACAATGTGTGGATTCCATGGGGAAATAGGGTACTAAAATAAGTTCATCAAGGGTATGCCAAGATCACCACGCCCTTGGAGTAATTATTAAAACACAAGAATGAATTTCATTGGGGAGAGGCAAAACAAAAGGCATTTAACACTTTGAAGGATAGGATGGTCACAACACCCATATTACATTTTCCTTTTAGGATAATCCTTTCTATGTGCATATTTATGCCTTAGGAACAAATATGGGAGAAGTACTAGCACAACCTAGTGAGGTAATTGTTGATCATCCCTTGTGCTTTGCAAGTAGAAAATTAACAACGAAGAATATAATTACACAAATACGAGCGCAAAGAATTTTTTATGATCTACGCACTTCAGAAGTTAAGGTAGTATCTCATTGTTGAAAAAACATTCATATTTTACATGGACCACATGGAATTGAAATAATCAATCAAAAATCCCATTTTGCAAGGGCACATATGTCATTGGGTCCTATTATTTCAAGAATTTGAGTTCACAGTGGTTGTAAAACTAGGAAAAATTAATTTAGAACCTGACCACTTATCAAGGATTAACTCAGGGGAGGACACGTAAAGCATTGAGGATACCATGTTGGACATGCAACTATTTAGGTTGCGGTGCATGCCCTCAAACTTGGAAGATATCGTAATATTCTTAAAAACAGCATGGCACCAAAAGGAATGAAGGATCTAGAGAGAATTCAATTAACACTATGTGTTGCACCCTACATGTTGATTAGTGGAGACTTGTATAAGTTAGGTCGTGATGACGTTCTATACCAATGCGTATTAGAGGATGAGCACGTGGTAATTATGGAAGAAGTGCATAGTGGGATTGCAAGAGGAAACTATGCAGTAAATGCTACCGCATGGAAGATTTTATTAGCATGGCTTTGGTGGGAAACCATCTACAAGGATTGTATTGAGTTTTGCAAGGCCTGTGACCATTTCCAACGCCTTGGAAAGCCTAGAAAAAGAGATAAAATTCCCTTGCGATTGATAACTAGACCTGAAACATTTGAAAAATGGGCAATTAACTTTGTAAGGCCAATTGCACCAGCCGTGTGAAGGGTTGGTTCACGATATTATCACTTGCATTGACTACTTGACACGGTGGGCAAAGGCAACACCTACGAAGGATTACACCACAATGAAAACTGCTATATTTTTTATGGGAGAATATAATCAACATGTATGGTTGTCCTTTAAGTTTAACAAGTGATAGAGGTACACACTTTCTCAATGAAATGGTTAGGATTATGTTAGCAAAATTTATGGTGGCCCATCACAAGACTACCCCTTATCACCCTTAAGCAAATGGAACTACTGAGGAATTTAATAAGATACTAAGTCACACATTGACTAAGATCTGTGACATTGGAAGACAAGATTGGGATGACAAAGTATCAACCGTTCTATGGGCATACATGACAACCTACAAAAGTTTGAACAAGGCCACACTATTTCAATTGGTGTTTGGCGCAGAGGCTATTTTTCTAGTTGAATTCATGTTACCATCACTGCATATAGCGCATGTAGGAGGATTAGTTGATGAGAAAGCACTGGAAGAAATAATTGATAAGTTAATGTAGTTAGAAGAAAGGTGATCACTTGCTAGATGGAGTCAGAAGATAGAAAAATCAAGACAAAAGACATGGCATGATCATCATATCAAGAAAAAAATTTTGTTGTTGGGAAGATGGTATTATTGTATGATTCCAAGTATCTACGCCATCCTAAGAAGTCAAATTTCCATTGGTTAGGACCCTAAATCATCTTTTACATTCTTGATTCAAGAACTTGCCAATTATAAGCACTAGATGGGATGAGGTTACTAGGTCACTTCAATGGGAGTAGGCTAAAGCCCTACTATAAATAAGTGTTCTTGGTGTTTGTAATAAGGCAGTATTTCAAGTTACCTTAGAATTTCCCTTTATGATTTTTCTTTCTTGTGTTTCCCTTTCTTGTTTCTTGTCCCTTTCTTTTGTTTCATTTTACGCCTTGTTTTCCGGTAACCACATTATTTTTCTAGGGTTGTGTATGTACAAATGACCTCACATCTATTTTAGTGTGGAGTAGAGTGATGTGAAGTATAAGCCTACAATAAAAGTTGAGTGGCCTAGTAGTAAGAAGTGCATAAGGTGGATAAACCACATGAGGAAACGATGGATATTGGACTATGGTGTCAAAAAGGATTTGCAAAAACCACGTATAGAAAGAGTGAAGAGTGCAGGACAACATGAGGTAGGAAAGGGAAAAAATCAGGTAAATGACAGAAGAAGTGCTTTTGACGTTGTAGACACACATGTAATAGTCTTCGGTTGGGTTGGATTTTTGTGCGCGGAGAAGGTACTAAAGGGTTTTTCACACAACATGTGGCACGTGGGTAAGGGTGCTTAAAGTCATCTTAGTGGAAAAATATGTATTTAATGTTAAGGTATGTTGGTAGGTGATATAACATTTAATGCTAGAAACAAGGAAAAGCTATAAATACGAAGTCATGAAAGTCATTTATTACCTTGCGATTACGAAGTGAAAGAAGATCTTACAACCTAGAGCATCTAGAAATAAATTTGTACGAATAAAGGAGAATCCAAGAAATCGAGTGAGCATCTAGATTAGATCTGCAAACAAGAAGGAAGGAGTATATGTGTGTGAGGAAGTTTGTGTGAAGAGCTTTGTATTGTGAAAGGATTTCTGGTTAGGGTTTGGTAGCTAGGGAATGAAGAAAGAAGGATTCATTTCAGGAGTTGAAGCTTTAAAGTAGCTTTGGGATTGAGTAAAGTAGTAGAGAAAAGTAAGAGGAAGAAGTATTTAAGTTCATTCTGACTAGAAAATATGGCACCTAGAAAACCAGCCGTTTCATTGAAGAAAAAAAGGGAAAGGGCAAGGGAAAGCAGACCGTTGCCATCATAAGCTCAAATGAAGAATGGTATGTAAAGATGCAGAACCCAGATGGGGTATTTATAGGAAAAGAGTGGGATTCATACTTATGACAAATGGTGGTGAGTGATTATAACCATTGCACGAACACAACCGAGAAGGAAATTATGCTAGAGTTGGTCCGACCAACTAATAAGAGGACACTGGATGGGATGCCCATTTACAATGACGAGGTAAAAGTAAAATTGGACAAGGCTAGATTATTGTAACTATATGAGTTACCATACTTTGGAAATCCTGAGTGCCTTTACCAATGGTTGATATCGCACGTGTATGAGGATCACTTTTACTTTGCGAGGCGTAAGATGTGCATCACACCACAAATGATATAAAAGTTCATGTTATTGCCAAATCACTTGTACCCCTCGAATGTCCCGAAAGTGAACACAAAATTCGGTGTGATTGGGTAACATGGGATCACCTCTCAAGCTATGGGACTAGGGATCAAGGTGAACCTCTCGAAAAGACTATCTCCTCTTTCTAAACTAAGCACTACACTACTTCTAAGGTGGATAAATGGCTAACTAGACCTATGTTAACATTTCATGGGTTTTAGGAAAGATATTTGCAAGAAAATAAAATCTATACTAGAAGTGGTGATGGACCAAGAAAGGGTGTTCTTTGTACTAATGAAGGGTTAATTTGAAGAGGGTGTGTGCACCACAAGTCAACTTAACTTGCTGCAATCTTGGAGAGGATACAAGGTATCAAAAATAAGAAGCATACGTTCCTTTTTCAAAAATCAATCGAGAAAATAATATATCAGTCTTAGTGAAGAAAGATGAATTTTAGAAGGGTGGATAAGCACCACGACTTGATAAGCACATTAAACTCCAAAACTTGCAAAAGAAACCCCGGTTACACAGTTCACTGTAAACATGAGAGAGGAAAATAAAAGTAACAAAATTGTGAAAGGACATGTAACTAATCACAAAACATAATTTTCATTACTTCAATCACATGCGAATGCATCATTACATCAGGGAAAAGGCATAGGATTCCATTACAATTCAAGAAGAAAATATTGAGAGCTTACAAATTCACAACATCTCATCTTGTGAAGATAGGGAAGCTGAAAAGTGTCTGAATTTTTGGAATAAGAACCCATTTTGCATTTATAGAAAATCTCTAAGTTGTTGAGAGAAAGAAGGGAGAAACCCTAGAATCTAGGCCAGAATGTAGGAAACAATTCATCACTGTTGTTGGCCATGTTTGCTCATTTATTACACCTCCACCTTTCGAGGCACCATCCAAGGAATGAGGGAAACCTGAAATTTTGGAATGAAAAACTTCCAAAAATTCACCTTCTAGTGATCTCATGGCAAAGCTCTCATTCTCCCAGTTCCAATGACTATAATTTTGTGAAAAACATGCAACCGGGGAGAAAGTTATGCCTTCTTGAGTAAAGTTGTGTGTTTAGGAATTCTGGGACACTATGTTCCACCAACTCTGTGATAACGTCTCTTGATGTTTTCATAAGTATAATTTTTTTGAATTTCATCCATTAAAATAATATTAATATCTTTAAATGATGTCAATTGTGACTTGGATGGGGTCTTGAATAATAGTTCAAAACATGGCTCATGCAAGCTAGCTCGCCGAGCTTCTTTTCCTTTCTACGAGTTTCATGTCACATTTGCATCATGGTCTTTTGCAAAGATCACCGCCACCTATGTTTATGTTTTTCAACTCTATGATTAACTCAATGGGCTCTACATTATTTTTGGGAAAGTTCTTGTTTATTATCATCGAGTGCTCTATTCCTTAGTCCCAAATTTGCATTGAATGGCCAATCCTATTCTTCATTCTGAGCCAAACCACCTTTTGAGCGACACTTTACCTTTTACACAAGGAACACTTCTCATTGGTTAAAGCTCCAAATTCTCACCACATACCTCCACCGATCTCCACTCTTACAACTTAGCGGTCGATTTGGAATATCCGTAACTCACTTAACGAATTGTACCAATCATCCGACATGGTGGATAGGCCAAGTAGCTCAGCTTTGGGATTCATGTATTGACCGAGAAGCTTGAAAATTCCCACCGATAGCATGGCTTTTACCTTATAACCACCATCATGATGTGTTAGCCAAGTTCCTTGGGAATCCTATTGCCACATAAAGTGGGCCACATCAAACAACTCAATTTTAAATCCTATCAAAACTTTCCCTTCTTACTCGACATTTGACTCTTTCATCAACGTCAACATCACCACATATGCATTGATTCTTACATTGGTCGATGCGATGACTTACCCGGGTGAATTCCTATTTGTTACCAAAATTGGAGTTTCCATGTGGCTTCCCTAGCGTTCAACTCAGGCACAGACTACTTGTTTTTGGGTTTTTAGACTCACTTGTTTTGGCATCTTTGAAATCCCAACCCCGAAAGCCAGCCCACCCGACTTCTGAAATAAACCAACTCCGAAACCGAAAAAAACACAAGCTCCGAACTCTGAATTTTAGAGTTTAGGCTTTGGAAACCCTTCCCTTAATTTTTTTCAACTTTCTTGTTGTGAGTTCCAAATGAAAACATTATGAAAACCCAAAAATAGGCTACTTTTGAAATATCTCTCACTAGTTATGCAAAACCTCTCACTCGAGCCATGTATTCAAACATTTACATCCACCTCTAACTCGATGATCTATGTTGTGAGCTCATGTTCTCCTTTAACCGAGTTGTCTCAACTCAATCATGGCTTGATCAAATATAAATATTGCTTCATTCACCTAACCTTTCACTAATTTGATGACCAGAACACTCTCTCGAACATGCATCGAGTTATTAAAAATAGCTCACTTCCTAAATTTGATCACTCTCTTTTGCAAATCAATCCCACTCTCGCAGAGCTTGATGTTAGGAGCTCGATGACCTAGATTTTAATACTCCTCCATAGAATTTTCTCAAGATCTATTGACTCTCAATGAACAATATTCACATGAGATCACCCTTGGATCTTCCATGACACATATCTATGTGGTTTGAGCATGAGATCAAGCTTCCATTTTCTCGACACAATGTTTGACCATGTTGAGATCCTACTAGATTGTCTAGTCTCACAAAACACTCACCATTATTGAAAAAAATAATATACCCAACTCAAGCACGTGATCAAGCAACTTAAATTTCTTGAGCTCTTCCCTTTGGTGTGCTATGTGAATCCTTCACCTGAACCGTGCTCAGGCTCCACACATTATGATCTTCCTTCATCGATGAGCTTTCCCTTTGCAAAATTAGACTCAATTTCTTCTACAAACTTGCTAAGATGCTTCTTAGCATTCTTTATCACCATAACACGTACTCATATTTATCTTCTCACAAACTTCAAGCCTATTCCCATGTATTGAGCCAAGCCCTCTTCAAACACTGTCAAGAAAATTTTGATCCCATGTATATTTTGACGAGTTCTAACCCTAAAATGAACACTTTGAGTTTTGAGTCTAAAACTAGTTTTCATTTATATTCCTTCAAGCCAATCTTTGTCCTCCATAAGTGAATTCCATTACGAGTCATTTTGTGAGAGATAAAAACACTTTCAAGCTCACCTATTAGTGATTTTCGAGCGACCATGGAGATCAATATTTCTATACTTTCTTATGAATTTTAAACCCTCGTGGGTTAATCCTTAAGCGCAATCTCCTACAAGTTGCCATGCTCTTTTATTGCTCATCTTGATTCCATTAATATTTTGTGAAAATATTTCCTGTTTTCTTTAGACTACCAGTGTCCGAGATTCTTCATCCCTTTGATACGACTTGCTTTTCCTTTGACTCAACTCGAACTATTCTTAACTCAAATGAGGCACTTTAACTACTCATCCTACACTCCACTCTCTCATGATCTCTCATCCAAGTACCTCTATACCCACCGAAAGCTATAATCTACTGATCTCATTTGAATGAGCTACATCTTACATCATCCATTATTTTTTTAGTTGAATTGGTCCTTATGCCGAATTGGGTGGGTTGAATGTTGCACTCGGTCACGCATATGTCTCCACAGATCTTTATACGAGATTTGTACTCCTAGGTGGCACACCATGAAGAACTCGATGACCATTTCCTTTATGGATTCGATGAGCTATGAATTTTAAAACTCAAGCTCGACTTGACATTATCACAGAGCCAAATGGCCCGTCAGGAGTAACTCAGCCATCTTTACCCTTGACATGCATCGAGTTCCATCTTCTATATTCAAACCGAGTCTCCAACCTTTTTGATTGCTCAACCATGTGCATGGCTCACTGAGCCATGAAAAACTTGGTCGACATATATAAGCCTTGGGATTGAACCAAGCTCCTATAATTTATTCTTTAGCTCTTCGAGTAGCTTGGTGAGCTAGTTGAGCTCAAAACTCCTATCCTGGTGCATTTTCACACTTAGCCTTGAAATATCTAAATTTCCACTATTCTCTTGAACCATTAGGGTAATTAAATGTCACTAAGGCCCCTTAGTATCGGTTTATTTATTTTTGATTTTTTTTTCGATGTTCATAGGAAGTATGGTCCTCCGGTGTTGTCTAATTTTTATCCGAGGGGAAAAATTTGACAACGATTCACGAGCCTCATTTGTAAAGGAGATAACATAGATGATGATTTGAGTGCCAAGGAGGCTATCAAGGAGACTCGTAGGCTGAGTATGAATACAAGAAGGGGTTGTGATACTATGACATCACTAAGATTTGAGACCTAGTTATGAGGATGGCGGTGCACTTGGTGAGCATGCTCAATGACTAAGAATGATGGACACATGTGAACAAGGCATGGGTAAATGTATGTCGGAAGATATATGAAGGAACCATCTATAACTTGTCCTCTTTCATCGTAGATGAGATTATAAGCAGCACGCAGGAGGGAGACAAGATAATCTTTGGTAATTTCCTCCTCACCATTGTATTTTAAGAGATTGTAGTGCCAAATGGGCCAGAAAAGTTTGTTTGGGAGTATTCAAGAGAGGATTCCTCACCCACAAAAAGATTTGTGAAATACACTTGTGAAACCATGACGGCCGCTCAAAAATGCACCTGGAGAAGTGGTATAATCGAATGCTTGATGCATTCGAGGTTGAGTGGAGGATCCCGAGTAGTTTCTTGTGCTCGTGGATGGAGAGGAAGAGTTTTCACTATACCAACACTTCTACATTAGTAGATTTACATTGATAGATGGGAATATGAGTCCATGGTGCAAACTACCCTTCTCCTTCATCGTGCAATACTTGTAAGCCGAGTTAATCGGTTCGAGAGAGGCTAAGAGACTAAGGTTCAACCTTGGTGAGATAGATATAGACCACTCAAATCTACACCTAAGCTCATTTACCTAAAGAAGCATGCATATGTGGAGATATATTCTCCCATGAGATACAATGATGAATCCTTTAACGCGCCGATTGAAGGAAGGACCATGAAAAGGGTGTATCTACGCATAAGGTCAAAATTTGAAAAAGGTACTTACTTAGAGAAATATTTCACCTCCCCGAACACCCTATATTAACAAAGAAGGTTACACCTATGGAGAGAGAGAGAGAGAGAGAGAGAGAGAGAGCATAAGGAACCAAGTGTTCAAACCATGCAAACGGTGAGTGCACCGGAAGTAAGCGCTAAGCCTAGTACTTACGCACAAAGAAAGAATTATCCTGTCAAATAAAATACCCCAAAAGAAGAGGTTCTAGAGCACAAAGATCCCTCACCCATGAGGAATCATCAATAAAGACATAACTCATCAAATAAAATAAAAGGAAGAATCTCTTGTATTGGAATCCCAAAGAAGGAAGAAGCAGAAGGTAACTAATGAGGTAGATTCAGAAGAAACAAAAATTCTATATGCCTACATCAATGATAGGGATGATGATGATGAGGCATAAGGAGGTGAAGATCATCTTGTCTATGAGATACATGATTCTAAGGAAGAAGGAGATGAGTATAAAGAAGGAGATGAGGAGTATAACGAAGGAGATGAGGAGAAGGAGAATGAAGAAGAAACTGAGGCCCAAGGAAAGGAGGTAGGTAAGGAAGAAAATACAAAAGATCAAAGGAACACAAACCTTACAAAGGAACGTGTAAACAAGGCCATGAAGAGAGAAGTGGAAAAAATCATCAAAGACCTAGTAGAACAAGAAGTAGAAAAAAACACAGATGTGGTGATGAAGGAAGTTGTGGAGGAAAGTGTAGGAAAAGAATATGACAACATGGGAGGAGATCCTAGTTTGGATGTAAACTTTCCAAAAGCCGCACGCACAGGGGATGAAGAGGATAGAAGTAGAACAAGGTCAAAGAATGATCTACATCGATGATTCGAACAAGGTGTTACATGCTTACTTCCGATCACCATTCTAATGGAGAAAATCTTAGCCATGGATTTTTTTATGAGGAAGGTGGATATCCTTAGAAAAGGAAAATGTTATAATGGGAATTTGAATCCCACATTTATGATCCTAAATTTGAAATAAGCCAAGGAGAATTTTTGAAAGTTCCCAAAACAGAAGGAATAAACCCTTGGTGAAGGCTCAATAATTATCGATGAGAAAATTTGTAACGCGCTCAACAAAGTTTCAATGGAGGTTGAAGCTAGACTATTCAAAAGAAATGAAAGGGTGAAGTTCCTAGATGTAGAGCTGGAGATAAATGAGGAAGAGCTCCTTGAGAAAAGTAAGGACATGAAGCGGAGGAACTAATCAACACTCAATTAAGGCATGAGTTACGGGATGAGAAGGTAAGGGTGTATGAGGAATATAAAAAAATAGAGATTATGACAAATTCCATTGTCTTGAAGTATCCAGCTTAACCTCGCCCACTCAAAAATATGGATCAGCCTTACGCTTCTAGAAGACTTCACCCACATACTCACTATGGAGAGGCCGTCACTTGCCTTAGAATCTATAGAAGAGGTGTTGGTGTGCCAAGAAAAAGAGAACAAGAAGAAGGTTATGGAAATTTTTCTCAAGTACAACAAAATCCTCACCGATGTAAAATCTACCACAAAAATTACTGAGGTTGCCTTTGATAACTACGTAGATAGTGATAGAGTGGAAAGCATCTTGGTTACCACCCATGAAGTGGAACTCAAGGTGTTAGAAGAAAAGAACAAAGGGAACATGGATGAGCGAGAAAAAATCCTAGCCAAATTAGAGAATAAATCGAGGCCATTGAGACCTTGCATGGGGATCAATCAAGAACTGATACAAGAATTATACCCCCAAATCACTTAGAGGATGGATGTGCTTGAGGATTTGGGAAAACAACTAGAGGAGATCATAGAGACAATGAGCGCTAAGGGAGAGGAGTTGAGTTTTGAAGAAGCAAGTGCCTAGTGGGTGACCTCTATCAAGAAGCTCGAATGAGGTTGACACTTGGGGAAGTTAGAAGAAGATTTAGGGAAGGATTTCCCCCTCCTCCTTCAGAAATAAAAATAGTTCCCCATTCTTTCATTCTTTTCCCCCATTTCTTCATTCCTTTATTCTTCCATTCCAACCAATTGTAAGGATTTTCCATTCTTTATCTCTTTATTGAAGAGTGTTTCCGAGGATGGAGAATAGGCATAGTGTGGGGTGATGTTGGGCCCCAAAATGTCAACTAAGTATAAGAAGGTGCGTAGGTGTGCAAGTCCTAGTTAAAAAAGGGCACGCAGGTTAAAGGTGTGTAGGGAAGGATTTTGATAGGGTTTTGTACAACACACGTAAAGCATGCAAGGAAAAATAGGTTTTGTACTTAGTTTTATCCGACATCCCATGAAACACATGAGAAAAGCATGACCCTTGTGGATAAGGTGCCAGCTTGGCAACTATGGGATCAAAAAGGGAATATTACAGGCATGCAATGTTCAAGAAGACATCATTTTAAGGACTGGAGAGCTTGGATTTGAGAAGGTATGCTTCCATGGAGGACCACTACAACACACGAAACCAATCTGTAACTTATGAAAGGCATGATGGTGGGTGCTAAGGTTATAAATACAAGCACATGATGGAAGAAAAATAAGAGAAGAGAAGAGTAGATAGAGTATGGAGAGTGTGGAGGAGAGAAAAGAGAGGCAAAGCCCTATAGAAACATAATGGAGGAATTTCTAGGTCGTGGGATTAGGAGAAATTTGTAAGCAATGACACTTTTAGGGGGATGGGTTTCATTTTTTGTTTTTGTAATATGATGAGCATAATATAGCTCTGATGCATGACTTGGCTTTGCATAGTTATATGAGGATCTATTATGACCTCAAGGGATTGTAATGTGGATTATTGAACCTGTTAAGATGAATATAAGGCTCTGTTATAAATCATATGTGTGTTTAGGAGTATAATACTTATGTATTTCCTTTATGTATGAACCATTTCCTTATGTTGCTTGTTATTTCTCTTTTTGGATGTAATGAGATAACACGTTCTAGGTTCTTAGAATGTTGCATGGTTATTTTCTACTCATTCCCATTGGAATATATATTATAAGATGATGCATTCTTAGAAGACTCACATAAAGGACAAACTCGGTGCTGCACGTGCCTCGTGTGAGTGCCCAATGCCCATTGGGTGATAGGTGACACATATGGGATTAGACTATTGGTCTAAGGGTATAAAATATGACTAAATTTCCTCAATGAATCTATTCCTAGACAACATTGTCCTTACCATAACCCCTTATAAACTCCAAGTCAATATTATCTATCCTACTCCCATTGATTGGGACCAAAAACTTCATGGACCTATGGACCTATTTGAAAATGATGAGGAAATTGAAAAATTCATTGGTATTCGTGACAACTATAGTAAAAAAATCACACACTTACTTTTACATTTATACTTTGCCAAGTATGTTATTTTATAAATGGATCTCGCATAATAAAAGTATTCACTAATGATAAATCCCCTAGTCCTCTCGTCGCTTTTCAGTCATCATTATTATTTTCCCGGTACATTCGTTAGTTGTCTATACAATTTTGGTGTCTCTCAAGAGTGTTAGGTGTCATTATTTTGTTTTTTTCATCTCCAGTCTATAATTAGGGTTCCTATAATAGCACTAGGACACCCAGGGCACCCTACCATCATTTTAGGCACCTGGTTTCCATAAATCTTAGTTCTAATTTGTTTTCTTTGAGTCTGTTATTTTCTATTTCCCCATTCAATCCCTAGGTAGTAGTCATAATTTTTGTCATTAGTGTAGAAATCTAGACAAGAGATCCCTATATAAACATAGTATACTCACTACATTAGGGGTAGACTATTATCTATCAAGGAAGCTATCTACTCGAGGCAAGGGACTGAATTTGGAAAATTTCTACATTTGCATCATAAAAGCATAGGGGAAAGGGTTTTATTCATTATATTCAATCCACTATTTACATATTTAAATATAGTTATTTCCCCTACTTCGCCTCATTGGCGCTAGGGAATCCAAGGCACAATATTACACAAACAATCACACCGAACTACATTGGGTCTAGAATGTAGTGAAATGCTTAGTTGTAAGTCCACCATTGTGGTGGCTAAGATCATTCTAACCCCTTCATTTACATATTTATTTCTTAGGAATTGATGCTTTGTATGGGATTTTGCGGTGGATCTTCATATTAGATAATTAGTGAAATTGCCAAATATATTACAACAACCGTGCGGGCAGAGAAGAAGACACTGTGAAGACCTAGAGACAACATAGAAATGGACCCTGAGATTTTTTGAAGACCAGAGCGCCCAAACTATAGACCAAAATGCCCTTAGACACCCTAGTTCTATCCCAAGTGCCTCAGTTTAGTTAAATCTCCAACTTATAAAGTTTCCAACAACATCTCCACATCTAGTCCAACTCGCATATCATCGTATCTAGGTCTAACACACATCAAGGTAAGATATAAGTAGGAAAGAATTTAACACTAGTATTTCAATTCATATTAGCTATTCCATTATTGTTTCTATTTAGATTAACTTAAACAAATTTTTATTTTAGTTAATAAATTTCATAAACCCATCTTTTCAAATAGTTTGCCTTAGGATCTAATAAAACATAATGGCTAAAAATAACTCATCTTATTCACCCATCATATCTCACTTTAGTGTTAAATATATTTATGATGAGGCTATTATAGCTGAAATCGAGGCTCTATATAGTGTTCCACTTGCTACACCTGCTCACATCCAACAACATGTGCCTCGCTACACCATGCCATATTACATTTAATCATTTTACACCATGCCATATGGTCACCTATGATCCTCCTTCTGACCTTTCACAAGAAACTTTAGATGATTCCCTTATTGATTACTTGTTAGGTATTGAAAATCATTCGCAAATCCACATCGATTTTTCTACTGAGTCTCCAACTCTTGACATAGTTCCCTCTCATGGATCTACATATTTTTACATTGATTCTCATAATACATCCCCTCCTAGTTTTCCTATTCCTTTATAGTTTGTTGATGATCCTATTGATAGCATTCTTAGCAATACCCTTACCTCGAAATCTCTATTAGATAATGGTGAACCATTTGCAAATCATGATTCTCCTTCTTTCCATACTATAGAATGTGTCTCACCTACTCCATTTTTATCTTCCCCTGAGGTCACATCTAATACTATGCATGAGTAACAACCATCTGTTATATCCACTCCTCCTACCATTTCATCCCCTCTTGATAGTTCACCTATGTCTCTTAGTACATCTTCTATACCATTTTCCTCACCAGTTATTTCACCTATCATTGAGAATTCTGATTCTAGTCGATTCTTACCATGGATATTCCACCTAAATCACATGCTATAATTCCTTCAACACCTACCGTTATTGTGTCTTTAGCATAAGATCCTTCTCCACCACCTTTGGATATCCCTATGATCACTCACACTGAGAAATTACAACCTCTTAACACATTATTTCCATCTTCCACCATCCCTTCACAAGATATCCTTTCTCTCATGCATGATGATGAGTGCATTATTTGAATTATTTATATCATTTATATGATTGATAATTTTTCATTTAAACATGATTTACTAGTGCATGGGGATGCTTTATATGGTTATATCTTAGTGAGTTTAATGCATTTTCCTTGCTCTTGTTCATACAACTTGTTAACTATATAAATTCGACAAATTTCCTTTGTGAGTGATATGTGGTAATGTGTGCAGGATAATAATGAATATTTACTACCAGTTTTGGAGTGCAGTCAAGGAACCCGAGTCTAGAGTTGGTATGTAGTCATGGAGGACTTTTTCCATTAACGACCTATAAACATGGGTCTTGTTTCTAATAGTTTTGTAGGGTTTTATGAACCTTAATAAAATGTTGTTAGTGGAAGAACTTAGTGCCTACCATTTTGGCATGATATGTAACCGACTATGTCTATATAAAGACATCTCCTTGAGGAACAATTTAGTAGTTGGATAATATTGATAATTTGTAATATAGTTCGTAGCAGTTAGTATTTACTTTCTAGATGCACTGAATATGTCATATAACTTCTTTGAATCAATATAAGTGGATATCGTTATGAGTATCTCATGTTGTTAATATTACCTCTGTCCCAAGGAAGAGAAAGGGCCCACTCGACCAAGGTGATTGGAGGTTGTTTACGTTTACACATGAATGTGGTTTTCTGATAAGTCATAATTTACTCATTTCCTCTACTACAATTTCCATTCAATGTGTTTTATGCAATTTCCATTCAGTGTGTTTATTTCCTTTATCACAATTTCCATTCAGAGTGTGTATTTCCTTTTATGCAAATTCTATTTAATGTGTGTTTTTACTTTTATTGCAATTTCAATTCTGAGTATGTAATTTTAGTTCCGCTATTTTAATTTTGTGTGCGCATTTTCATTTTAGTTAAGAATATCACTTTTAGAACTTCTTTCTATCATAGTAATTTAATTTCCATAGCTTAGCATTAAGTTTTCATAGATTAGTAGAAAATGAAGGAATATCTAACAGAAACCCCCACAAAGAAAGACCCAATAACATAACTAGTTGTATAGGGCTTCATTGCATACAACCTAGGACACAACCCTGGTTTTATAATGAGACTAGTATAAGAATCTATTAGTTAAATGATTAGAGAATACAATGACCGATCAGTTTTGGCACCGTTTCTAGGAAACCATAAGCACAACATGCCATTTTATCTATCTTACATGTTATGGGTGTTAATGAAGCTCATATTTGTAATCAGTAGGAATCCCAAACCTTGTTTACATGACCAATATTGATGCATAGGCCACAAGACATTCAAGGGAGATTTATACCATGTAATATCCAAAGAATATCTCCAAACAGAGTACAAGTAGGGAACACTCAATGTGACATTGAATCTAATCCAACACCTAGAATCCCTTTTAAACATTCTTGCATCATACTATTTAGAACTAGAACAAGATTCAGAAATGGGAGACAATGGGAATAATGAGAACCCACCTTTGGGTAGAACCTTTACCTATCCCATTGTTTTAGATGAAGATTAGGATGCACCTATGAAAAATATCTCGCCATCCATACTCCCTATCTTTTGAGGAATTTCTATAGAAGACCTAGATTAGTTCTTGCTTGAATTCAAAGTTCTTTGCCAAACATATGTCTATAAAATAGACAATCGAAAACTAACACTATTTCCTTCTACTATGAAGGACTCGGTATGAGGTGGTTCATGGGATTATATGCTAACTCCATTCATTCTTGGGAGAACATGGAGATAACGTTTTAAGATAAATATCAAGAATACTATGAGGGAAGGGATAGGAAAGAAGAGTTCTTCCATAAATAAAAATTAGATGAAAATCTAGAAGATTATATGGATAGATTTCTATTTCTCCATTAGAGGAGTGGTTATGAGCTACATGTAAAAATCACTAAGACAATTTTCCATAAAGTAATTGATGAGGAAACCAAGGATTCCCTCCATCTTATGGGAGGAGGTGATTTGCACAAACTTAGTATGGAGAATATCACTGAGCTATGTAAAAGTTACTCTAGAACACGAGGAGGTATAAGGAAAAGAAAAACATCCAAGCTTTCCCTAGGTACCTCAAAAATTCTAGAGGAAATGGATAACATGAAAAATACATCTTGTCACAATTGACATCAACCATAGATGGGATGAAATCCAAAACTAGTGCTACAAAAGAACCTCTGGACATATATTGCCCTAAATGCAGGAAGAGACATCCCTTGAGAGAGTGACCTTTGGATGTCATAGAAATGTGTTTGATCTATGATGTCACTGATCATGATACTAAGCATTGTAATTTCGTACCTCAGCTGAAAGAAGGATTGAATGCCTTCTCTCAAACAGATGCAGAGGTAAACTTTGTTGAAAGGTCAAATAATTAGGTTGTCTATGATACTCAACCTACTAAGAACCCCGGAGGATGTCATGGCCCAGTCAAAAATTATCAGCCTACTTGGGGACAACCTGAGTGGACACCACCAAACTAGATGGCTTACCCACATCCACCACCATGGATGAATCCCTACAATCATCGGGTTGAAACCACCAACCAATGCAAATCCATGGAAAAACCAACAATGGGCACCTCAATAGAATTCTAATCAAAACCAAAAATGGGCACCTCAATAGAATTCTAATCAATAGAGGAGGTTCTAGTAACCACAACAGGCTTTAATGGCCCCACCAAAAACTATCAACAACATGAGAAAACAACACAAACTCAACTTCCAGCCTAGCCTATAGTGAACCCTAAACATTAGCAAACAACTTCAATTAATGAAGTAGGATAGAGTGATACAATGTAGGTTAATAATATCAATAATTTACAACTAAGGTCTTGGAAAACCTTGAATCATCCTCCTATTGTTATAAAAATACCTATAGAAAATGAGAAAGAAGAGACACCTGAGTAAAATGAAGAAACTGAGCATGTTCCACAAATGCAAGACACTAGGAATGGTCAAGGAAAAGATAATAATGTGCATGTAGATCCTTTTCTAGAATGATTATAGGAAACTCGAACTGTAAAAGAAACAATGCTAGTTCAAGAGTTGAAAAATATGAACATTGAGGTCCCACTTCTGAGAGCAATAAGGGACATTCTTGAATTAAACCAGACCATTAGAAATGAGTGTATAAAGACACCAGGAAGGAAGAAGAAATACCCAAAAAATGGTCAAAGTAGAAGGGAATCTAGCTGATCTTGTTGCTAGAAAGCTTATTTCACCAAAATATGGGGATCCTAGGATTCTAGTCATTACTATTTTTATAAATGGTCAGTCAATATCTAACGTTTTGGTGGATCTTGGTGCTACCATCAATGTTATAACAATAAATATGTTCAATTTGTTGTCTTTAACAAGATTGCAGCCAACCAATACCATTCTTCAATTGGAAGATCAATCTATTGTTGTACCAGATGGAGTGATTAAGGATGTAATGGTCATGGTTGAATCTTGGGAGTATCCCATCAATTTTATGGTCTTATATCCTAAAGCTCGAAGTTGGGATATCCAGGTCATCTTTGGAAGACCCCCTGTTGGCACATGTTGCTGCATATATTAACTGTAGGTTAGGAAAAATGACCATTTTAAATGGGCAAAAATAAAATAATATTTCATTATATCCTCCTTCTTATCCATATGTGTATGATTGTGAACATGTATGGGTAGATTATTCAGATACTAATCATCTGAGTTCTTCTTATCTGACCACCATTGCAGTGAAAAATCACATGACATAAATTATTGATTCATACATAATGTCTATTGAAGAGGACATTATAGCTACAAAACTTCGAATCGGGGCTACGAAATTGGAACTAAGACTTTAGAACCATCTTTTATAAATACATCAGATAATATTACCTTGGTAAGTGACATTTCTAAGGAAAATTATGAAGAAAACTTTTCTTATAATGAAAAATGTACGAATACTAAATTCTATAGTCCTTTAACCAAGATTATGTCTCTTGAAAATATGAATATTTTTCACATGCTTCAACCTCATGTTTGTCCCTTGAATTATTTAATTGTTAATGCAAATCTTGCTTATTTTGAAAGATACCAAGCAAGTGACTATTGACATAGGAAAAGAGTTGACCATTGGTAATAACTTAGAGGTCAGCCAAGAGACTAGGGTTTTAGAAATCTTGAGGAAGCATTCCCAATATTTTTCTTGGGATTATAATGATATGAAGGGGATTCATCCAAGCATCTACACTCACCATATCTACACTGAGGATTTTAAACCCATAAGATAGCTATAATGAAGAATTAATCCAACACTCAGAGACATAGTTAAAAATGAGATAGAAAAATTACTAAAGGTAGGATTCATCTATCCTATATCTGATAGTCAATGGGTATCACCACTAATTATAGTTCCCAAGAAAAATGGTAAATGGAGAATCTATGTAGACTATAGGGAACTTAATAAATCCACAAAGAAAGACTACTTTCCCCGCCCTTTATTGATCAGGTTCTAGAAAATCTTGCAGGTAAGAAATATTTCTCCTTCTTGGATGGGTTTAGTGGGTATAACCAAATTAGTATTGCACATGTTGATCAGGATAAATACACCTTCACTTTTCCATGGGCTACGTTTTCATATAGAGTCTTACCATTTGGGATTTATAATGCACCTACTACTTTCTAGAGAGCAATTTTAGCCATTTTTGTAGATCTTACAAATGATTGTGTTGAAGTTTACATGGACGACTTCACTATCCATAGCTCCAATTTTGATGAATCTTTGAACAATCTTGCAAAAGTATTAACTAGATATGAGCAGAACCAACTCTCCTTGAGTCATGAAAAGGATCTGATTATGGTTGATCAAGAAATTGTCTTAGGTAATCATATTTCTTCCAAAGGAATAGATGTCGACCCTAGAAAGAATGAGGTAATAACTAAGTTTCCTATGCCAACAAATTAGATTAACATTAAGATTTTCGTTTGACATGTAGGGTATTATAGGCGGTTCATCAAATACTTTCATAAAATTTCCTGCACCTATGTTTTATTTGTTGACAAAAGATTGTGTTTTTGAATGGTCTGCTCAATTTTAGTAGACTTTCAAGATTATCAAAGAGAAGCTAACCACCACTCAAGTCTTGAGAAGACCCAATTAGGGAAACCTTTCCATATTCACACTGATGCATCTAATACAACCATGGGAGTTGTTCTTGGATAAAAAGATGAAGAAGATCGATGTATGCCATTTATTTTATCAACAAGAATCTAACCCCTACAGAGAGAAACTACACCACTATGGAAAAGGAATTTTTAGTTGTTGTTTACTCCTAAATAAATTCAGACATTACATTACTGGGTACAAAATCTTTGTTTATACTGACCACTCAGCCATAAGATATTTGATGAATAAACTAGTAGTTAGGGGCTAGATTATTAGATGGTTACTCTTGTTATAGGAATTTAATTTAACCATTATTGATAAGCCAGAAAAGCTAATGTTGTTTCTAATTTTCTTTCAAGATTAAATTTTTCAGGTGATGAAGAAGTAGTCCAGGATCATTTTTTAGATGAACATTTATTTGTAGTATTAACTCAACCTCCATGGTTTGCTGATCTTGCAAATTATCTAACCATAGGGAAGTTTCCTACCTATTTTACTAATAAATAGCGATGAAGATTACTTAAAAATAATACAACATATAATTTGTGTAATCTAGTTTTATTCGAATGCTATCCTAATATGGTTCTTCACAGTGTGTTTGGGAAGATCAAGTATATAACATACCGAGATCTTATCATGATGATCCTGAGAAGAATATTAATCGATGAAGAGGACAATCCAAAAAGTACTTGGAGCTGGATATTATTTTCCTTCTCTTGACAAGTATATCAAGAAGTATGTGTGGAAGTGTGATTCATGTCAAATAATGGGGAAGCCTACACTATCCATGGAAATGCCTCTCAACCCTCAACTCATCTTAAGACCATTTGCAAAATGGGGCATTGATTTCATTGGACCTTTTGATCCCCATCCTTTAGAATAGAATACATGTTAGTGTGTACTGACTATGTCATGAAATGGGATGAAATCCAAGCACTGACATCTATCAATGAGGATGTTATTGATGAATTTCTGTACAATCATATAATGCTAAAATTTTGTGCCCCTAGAGAAATTATATTTGATCAAGGGCCTCAATTTATTTCTAACATAATTGAAGCTTTTATGTAAATCTATCAAATCAAGCACCAAAAATTGTCACCATATCACCCAATCTAATGGGTAGGTGGAAGTTACAAACAAAAAACTTGAGAACATCTTGACCAAAGTGCTTAATATGGATAGAAAAAGCTGGGTACCAAAAATACCGTAAGTGGTATGGACCTATAACACAACCTCGAAGACTACTACTATATTCTCCCCTTATGAATTGACATATGGGAAAAATCCACTTTGTTACTCGTGGAATTCAAGTTGTGAACATGGAGAACAACATTGGAAATCAGAATTGAATTGGATGAAGCACAACATGAAAGAGTGATGCAGATGAATGAATTGGATGAAATGAGGATGGAAACACAACCTAAAAAAGTTCTTCAACATTCGAGGAAAATATGGCATGACAATCCTATCAAATACATGAATTTTAATTAGGGAGAATGGGTCTTACTTTTTGATTCAAAATATCAACATTCAAAGATAAGCTACAAACACAAAGGGTTGGGACCATACCGATCAAAAACATGTTTGATAATGACTATGTGATATTATTTCCAATTAATGGAGATAGATGAACTCTTCTTGTGAATGGAAACATACTAGGGATGTATCAACTTCCTTTAGATAAGGAAACCTTCAACAAAGATATGCTGTTATGCGAGGAAATGGATTTAGTGGAGGCACTCACCTCCTCCTATCGGAGTGACTACTTTTAGAATTTGAATAAAGGAAGATGATTATGCTTTTGATCTTCTTCCCGTAGTTAGATGTTTTATTTTCAATAAGGCAAAAATAGTCATTCTTTGAATGAATACTAATCACATTTTATCTAAGAGTGTAGGATGTAGAAATATATAGATATTAGGAAGATGAGTTGGCAAGGGTAAGTGTATTTCACTTCACTAAGGATATTCCATTTTGAAGCAATTCCCATTGCATGTACCTAGCATGATTAAATCACTACACAATGTTCAATGAATTTATTTGGAATATCATTCCAAATATTAAGATATGGAGTGGGGTGTAATGAGTCATAATTATCGAGGAAACTACATGTGTCGAGTTTTTATGAAGAGGACACACTGATTTATAGGAAGGATAGGTGGAATTACTATTCAAAATGATGGGATATGTGTCATACCATGCATTAAAACTTCCCACGCATACCTAGTCTTGTCAACTTTTCACACCGCCAAAATTTGCACCGACTACAGACAACTAAAAGATTATGGTGTATTTCAAATTGTGACTTGCTAATCACTTCCTTCTGTTACTCTATGTGTTCAAACAAAACCTTGTTTTTATCTTTTTCATTATTTAAATTCGTCTACATTATGGGGTAGAAACAAAATCTAAACCAAACTCTTCGGACCCACTGCTCCGAAATCTTGCAATTTCCTAGGTATTTTATGATGTTGGTTGGCTGGAATTCATTAGGAAATTATAACGATTTGATGAAAATTTAGTGGATGAGTTCCTAGTAAATTTTGAAGCCACCTACTCACACATTGGGGGAAGCAAGTAGAAATCAATACCTGTGTTGTTTCGAATCGCGTAGTTTAATGGATTTTAGTCTCAAGGTTATGACAAATGCTCCTCTTAAGGACTTGATTCCCCTATTTCATGAGGATGGCGAATCTTTTCCAGAGGTAATCCTCACCTCCAATGGTGTTTAGAAGGGGATTAAGAGGGAAATTTTTCCTAGCATTCGAAAGAAGTAGATAAATGGGTGAACATATACTTCATCTATGACAGACAACCATCTATACTTGGCAGGGATTCACTAAAAAATATGATTCATTTAAATAATGACTGCATAAAATATACACTTAGGGCAAATTTACTTGAATATTTAGCTGATGTAGTCATCAAAGTAGGATAAAATGGTAAGAATTGAGGTGGTAAGGAAACACTAAAAACCTGTGGCTTATTCAATTAATCTACTTGCATTAATTTTTTTATAGATCAAAGAGAAGGATCAAACAAATAACCGTAGGGAGGGTTATAATTAAAGGAAACTCAAAAAAGGGTTATTTTCCATTATTCAACCCAAGCTCGAGTTATCCTCTCTCCATTAATAGGAGAATGTGGAGGAACCTAGTAGTTAGGGGTGTTGGGCCTTAGAATATTGACTAAGTCCCAACGTGTGCATGTGCACGTGAGTCTAGTGAATAGGATGGGAGCGCATAGCAAAGTGCATAGGAAAGAGGTTTTATAAGGGTTTAATAGAAACCATGGCATGTGTGTAAGGTAGAGAAAAGGATTTTAGGACTTAGTCATATTCGACTTTCTAAGAGGCACTTGAGGAAAAATGTGACCTGATTAGGTGTGCTGAGTGGATAAGGTGATAGCCTAGTGACTTGGTGGTCAAGGAAATAATATTCCACAAATGGAACATTCTCAAGACATCATTGTAAAAGTGGGGAGCTCGGATCATAAGAAGCATGCTCCATTGGAGGACCACCTTAACGCTTTATAACCAATCTACTACTTTAGGAAGGCATGGTGGTGGGTGTTAAACCTATTTATAGAGATGCTCGGGTAGAAAGAAAAGGGTGTGATAGATAGAGGAAGAGAAGAAGAGGGCCATGGTGTGATGAACCATACTAGAGTAGGTGAAGCCCTACAGAAATGAGAAGAAGATTCTAGGGGTAGGGTTATCATTAGAGGACTATAGGAATGTTAGCATATCTAGGGAATGGGTCTACTAAATTTTTGTAATAGGGAAGAATAGCTAGAGCTTCTGATGCATGATTCATCATATATTGGTCTGATATGACCCTTTTGGATGTAATATGGTTACTGAACTATGATCAATATAAATATATGATTCTATTCTAAATATATTGTTCATGGTCAAACCCTAGTGCCTTTTTCTTTATGTTATGGATCAGATCTATTACCTGTATGATGTTTATTTTATGGGTATGTTGGTGTAATGATTCATCATATGATTTCAGAATATATGCATGGTCATTTAATTTATATCACTTGATCCATCATCAATGAGAACATCTTCTCACAATGCTCACATAAATGAGGGGCTCAAAGCCCATGCACACCTCGTGAGTGCTCGAACTCGCCGAGTGATAGGCTGATGTGCATAGGGTTAGAAGGTTATTCTATAGGTATAGAAAATGACTATAAGGGAATCCCATATCCTACGCCTCAAAATTCTAAGATTAAGAGCACCTTGCCACTTTATTCTTCTATTTTGTTAAGGCCAAGGTGGTCCTGTACTTTGCAAAGACTTGGAAGTTCCCATCTGGAAGTTTTTGATGATGATTCTGCTCCCATTCGAAAGAGAGAAGGAAGAGGCTGGTACCTTGACCGTCCCTATTGACCAATATTAGGATGTTACATTCACCATAGTTATCCCTACCACACAGAGCTCGGGATATGCCCGCATCTTCGGAAATAAACTCAATAGTTCTTGAAATACCCTTAGTACCTAAAACATATACGCCATCTCCGTAACTAGTTGTGATGGATACTTTGGTGGCCTTGGGTTATGTGAAGATGATGTACTAAAGTGTTATTTGGAAGAAATTTCCTCCCTTAAAGAAAAATTTGAAGGTATGAAGGAATAAAATTATCTTTACAAACCGCATTCACAAAGAGAACAATAGAAAAGTTAGAGAAATTTTTACTTTATAGGTAGAAATTAACAAGATAAAGAGACAAAAATATATAGGCCTTAGAGTTGTCGATGATTTCAATCAATTATCTCTTCAGAATAAAGAGTTAAAAAAGAAAAAAAAATTAAAGGAAGACTTTGAGGCCAACATAAATGAGAAAAGGAAGTTACAATATCTTTTGGACTCTATTTTTCTTTTGTCCTATAAGCTTCTAGCTTGTAGGAAACCATCTTCTACCTATAGTATTTTTTCTCAAGAAAATTTTTACTCTTGGCGCATCGAGATTGTGTATTCAAGAACCTTATGAAGCTCCCGATTGTAACATTTTTGTATAAATTTATCAAGACAGCCCCCTTGACATACAAAATCAACTATGTGAATTCTCGCCTCCACAACATGTTAGTCACTAATGTTCCCGACTTCTTTATTAACCTTTTTTTGGGAGATTTTCAGTTAAATCTTTCTATTCAATACTTAAGAATTAAATTTTGTGGGGTGAGAAAATGAAGATTTTCAATCAAACAGCTCACACCATCGGGTTCTATATTAGGCCTACCCATCACAATGATGTGGGAATGAGAAAGAATTTTATATCTCTTTACTATAAGGATGGTATTGGAGAAAATACTTTGAAAAATCCTACTAAAATTTCTATAGGAATTTGAATCCTATAGTGTGGAAATTTGGAGTAGCAAGGAAGGATTGTGACGTAAGGTGGATACTTTACTCGATCGAGGTGACTAGAAGTTGTTTATGTTTACATGTAAATGTGGTTTTCTCATAAGTCAAATTTTTCTCATTTCCTCTACCGTAATTTCCATTTAGTGCGTTTTATACAATTTCTATCCCATGCCTTTATTTCCTTTATTGAAATTTCCATTTAGATTGTGTATTTCCTTGTATGTAAATTCTATTTAATGTGTGTTTTTACTTTTATTGTAATTTCAATTTTGAGTATGTAATTTCAGTTCTCGCTAATTTAATTCTATTTGCACAAATTCATTTTAGTTAATAATATCACTTTGTGGACTTCTTTCTATCACATTAATTTAATTTCCATAGGTTAGCATTAATTTTCTCGTGGATTAGTAAAAAATGAATTAAGATCTAGTTGAAAACGCCCAAAAGAAAGACCCAACAACATAATTGGTTATATAGGGATTTATTACATCCAATATAGGACACAACCCTTGTTTTATAATGACACTAGTAGAAGAATCTATTTTTTAAATGATTAGAGAATAAAAAGACCCATCAAACTATGCAGGATAGTTACAATCACAAGTTCAATCTCTCACTTTAGAAAAAACCTTCCTCGTGTCATATCCAAGCATGTGAGAAGGCCCTCGATGGAAGGCGAAAATATTTTCCACCTTTTTATGGGGGCATAAGTTGTATTCCACATTACAAGGCTATGTGCACTCATGATACATTCACTCGTAGAGATGTGCCGTTAGATAGGAAATTAACAGAGTTGAGACTAATCTCATTCAATATTTTGAGTATCAAGTACAAATCCATAAGTGGATAAGGCATTACAAGTGGTCAAATGCCTTACAATGGGAGATAGTGCTATGGTAGAAGATAGGATACTTGAGCTATTAGGTGAACCTAGTTTGGAGACACATTTTGATGAGGAAGAATCAGAAGAGACACAACTTGAGCATGTGTGCATGGAAAAGGAAAAAGGAAAAATGGTCTATATGATAGATGGTGAAGAAATGGAGAGTCTAGATGTTAACCATTCTGAAGGTACACATGAAGTTAGGGATAGCATGGATGAGCAAGTGCGCACCTACCATGAGACCTTGAAGACAAATAAGGTTAACATTGGTTTTGAGGCAGAACCTAAGGAAGCTATTATTGGAGATTATTGGTCAGAGGTAGAGGTTTCTAAGATCATTGATCTTTTGCGCGATTTTAAGGATTTGTTCCCACGTGCATATAATGAGGTCAAATGTGTCCATAACTCCTTGGGGGAAAAGAGCATCAAGTTCAAGGAAGGTGCACACCCGATTCAGAAGAGACCGTATTGGATGAATCTGAACTTGTTGGTACGGGTCAAGGAGGAGATAGTCAAGATGATAATATCAAGAATCATTGAGGATGCATAGGAATCAAAATGGGTGAGTCTAATGTTCATAAATAGTAAAAAGGATGGAAGGATAAGGATCTATGTTGATTATAGGGAATTGAATGTAGTGTGTGTCATTGACCCTTTTCCAATTCCCTTCATTGATGAAAATTTTGAAAGAGTAGCTAGGCGTGAGGTCTATTCTTTTACGGAGGGGTTCTTAGGGCACCACTAAGTTAGAATTACAAAGGAGACCAGGAGAAGACAAATTTTTCCACTAAATGGGGAGGTTTTTCCTACATGGTCATACCTTTTGGGCCAAAGAATGTGCCTACTATGTTCTCACACATCGTGGTATAAGCCTTCCAGGATTTCCTCCATAAATTTATTAAGGTCTACTTGGATGACTGAACTGTGTAAGGGATAGTAAAAGACCATTGTTACAATTTGAGGTTGATGTTTGAGAGATGTAGACAGCTTGAGGAGATCCATTAACATTAAGAAATGTGTCTTGACTAATCCATTTTGAACCCTATTTTGGCATATTATATGTAAGGAAGGCTTGTTGGTGGATCCCACCAAAGTTGCGCTTATTTTGGGATTAGGGTATCATACTAGTCGAGAGCGTTATACGTGGATTCCTTCGGCATATGCAGACTACAAGAAATTTATTAAGGGATATGACAAGATCGTTGTGCCCTTGGAGGAATTCTTAAACATAATATTGTCTTTCACCTGGGAGTGGTGCAACAGTAAGTGTTTGACACATTAAAATATAGGATTGTCACTACACCCATATTATACTTTCCTTCTTGGGAGAAGCCCTTTTATGTGCATGTTTATGCCTCAGAACAACCATTGGAGTAGTAATAGCACAAATTCATGAGGGGATTCTTGATCACCCCTTGTGTTTAGAAAGTAGGAAGTTGACACCAACATAGCAGAATTACACAACTATTGAGCACAAGGCACTATTAAAGATGTATATGTTGCATAAATTAAGGTAGTATCTAATGGAAAAACCATTCATGTTCTACACATACCACATGGCACTTTGAAGTACTTAGTGAACAATCTCATTCTGCAAGGGCACATATTCCTCATGGGTCCTATTATTTTAATAATTTTAGTTTTAAGTTATTGTAAAACTAGGAAAGAGTAATTCAGATGCGATCATCTATCAAGAATTGACTCGGGGAGAAAACGCAGAGCATTAAGGATACAATGCCATATGTGTAACTTTTTAGGTTGAGGTGCGCTCCATATGACGTAGAGGATATTACGTTGTTTTTTAAAATGGGTGTGGTGCCTAAAGGAATGAAGGCTTTGGAGAGAAAGTAGTTGGCTATATGCCCCAATCCTTACATGTTTATTAATGTAGATTTGTACAAGTTAGGATGTGATGAGGTTCTCGCACCAATGCATATTAGAACACAAGTGAGTTGTAATCATGGAGTAAGCACATGGTGGGATTATAAGAGGACACTATGTAGGAAATGCAACCACATGGAAGATTCTACTTGCATGGATTTGGTGGGAGAGTATCTACCAAGATTTTATTGAGTTTTGTAAGGCCTATAAACATTTTCAGTGCCTTGGCGAACTTGGAAGGAGGAATGAAATGCCCTTATGACTAATAGCCAAAGATCGAACCATTTGAAAAATGGGCAATTAGTTTGTAGGACCAATTTCACTATTGTGCGAAGCAATCGGATCACATTACATCATCACTTTCACTGATTACTTGATAAGATGGGCATAAGCAGTGCCTATAAAGGATTTCACAATAATGATATTCTTATGGGAAAACATAATCGAAGGTATGGATGTCTATTGAGTTTAACAAGTGATAGGGGTACACATTTTCTAAATGAAATGATCAAGATTTTGTTGGTAGAGTTTATGGTAGCCCATCACAAGACCACCCCTTATCACCCACAAGTGAATGGGACTGTTGAAGCATTTAACAAGATACTAAGTCACACATTAACTAAGATTTGTGACATTGGTAGACAAGATTGGGATGACAAGGTATCAGCCGTTCTATGGGCATACAAAAACCTACAAGAGATTGAACAAGGCCACACCATTTCAATTAGTGTTTGGCATGGATGCTATTTTTCCATTTGAATTTATGCTACCATCATTGTGTTTAGCATGTGCAGGAGGATTGATGATGAACAAGCACTCAAAGAAAGAATTGATAAGTTAATGCAGCTAGATGAAAGGTGATCACTTGCTAGATGGATTCAAAAGATAGAGAAGGAAATAAAAAAACATGACATGATCATCATATTAAAAAAAAACAATTTGAGGTTGGGAAGATGGTTTTGTTATATGACTCTAAATTTTTGCGCCATCTTGGGAAGTTGAAATTCCATTGGTTGGGACCATACATCATCTTGTACATCCTTGATTCAGGCACTTTCCAGTTACAAGAATTGGATGGGATGAGACTACCAGGTCATTTCAATGGGAGTAGGTTGAAGCCCTACTATAAATAATTCTTCCTTGTGTTTGTAAATAAGGAAAATTTTCCAATTAGCCTAGGATTTCCCTTAATGCATTTTCTTTTTCGGTTTTTCCCATTCTCGTTGCTTGTTCATTTAGTTTTTTGTTTTGCACACCTTTTACATCGGCAACCACATTACTTTAAGGTTGTGTATGCACAGAGGAATACAAATCTATTTTAGTGTGGGGTGGAGTAGACCAAAGAGAGAAAGAAGTCGGTAGTAGCTATGATGATCCGTATTGAAAGATCAAAATCACGTAAGGTAAGAGGGTGCATGAAGAAATGGTGGAAAAAAAATTTAGTGTCAAGAAGGCTTTAACAAAGTCCATGTACAAAGGATAAAAAGTGCAGGAATGACATGAGGAAGGGAGGGAAAAATCAGGTCAATAAAATAAGTGCCTTCAAGCGCTGCAGACACGCATGTAAGATTGTTTGATTAGTAAGGATTTTTTGCATGCCAAAATGTTGTAGAGGTTTTTTTCACAGGATATGGCATGTAGGTAAATGTGCTTAAGGTTGGCTTTGGTGGAAAAAACCAAAATTTAATGCTAAGTACATTGGTAGGTGGCATAACATTTATTATGGGAATAGAAAAGAAGATATAAGTAAAGGGTCAGAACATTATTATTTACCTTGCTATTACGAGATTTAAGATATCTTGTGAACTAGGGAATCCACGAAGAAAAATTCATGAGAAGGAAGAAGAGTGAAAATCTCAAGTACATGACTAGGTTGATCTCGAAAACCAGAAGTGGAAGGAGTACATGGGCATAGGGAAGAAGGTTTTAGTGGAATACGTCATCTTGTGGAAGAGTAATATAGGTTAGGGTTTTATAGCTAGGGCATAGGAATAAAAGGATTCTTTTACGAGTTGAGTCATACGTTTGAGCAGAGTGAAGAAGGAAAGAAAGGAGTTTATTATTTTAACTCCGACAAGAAGATGGCACAAAAAGGTGATTGTTTCACCTAAGAAGGGAAACGGTAATGGAAAACATACTGCTACCACTAGTTTTAATTAACAATGGTATATGGAGATGCAAAGACTAGATGGGGTGTTACTTGGGAAAGAATGGGTATCCCATGTTAGGAATATGATCATCGAGACTATAATCATCACAAAAGTATCACAAAGAAGGAAATTACACTAGAACTGGTTCGAAAAACTGATAAGAGGAGACCGTAGGGATGCCAATTTACAACTATGAAGTGAATTTTTTTTTTGAGAATACCGAGCTACCGCAACTATTCAATTTTCCCTATTTTGGAAAACCTAAGTAGTTATACCAATGATTGATGTCATTTGTGCATGAGGACCACTTCTACTTTCCAGGTTGTAGAATGTGCATAACTCCCCAATTCATCTCCAAGTTTACCGACATTATCTGTGAAGGGGATTCATTGGATGATGACCTAGAGGATAAAGAGGCCATTAAGAAGATTGTGGAGGAGTATGACTATAAAAAGGGTTTGCGTTACTTTGATATCTTAGATATCCCCAACCCTGTGATGAGAATGGATGCATGCCTAGTAACCAAGTTGAATGGTAAAGAGAGGTGGACACAAATAAACAAGGCATGGTTGAATGTATGCTAGAAAATTTCAGAAGGGATCATATATAACTTGTCTACCTACATTATTAAAGAGATCATTAGTGCCGTATAAGAAGGATAGAAGATAATGTTCAACAATGTTATTCTAACCATCATCTTCTTAGAAATTTGAGTGCCCAATGGACAAGAGAAGTACTTATGGGAGTATCTAGATAAATATCCCTACCCTGTGAAGAGGTTTGAGAAATACACAGGTGATACCATGATGGATGCCCATAAGGCGTGCTTGGAGAAATGGTACAAGAGAATGTGTGATGCATTCAGGGCCAAGTGGAGGATACTAGAATAGTTGCCACAATTTGTAAATGGAGAAGTTGAGTTCACTGTCTATCAAATTTTTGCATTATCGTGTTCACTCACGATGTGACCAAGATACCATGGTGTAAATTACCCTTCTCCTTCAACACAAAGTATTTCAAAGAAGGAGTAAATCACTTTAAGGAAGCTAAAAGTATAAGGTTTGACCTTAGCAAGGTGGACCATGACCACTACAATTTTCAAAGGAAGCTATTATATCCAATGAAGCGTGATTTTGTGGAGAATTGTCTCCCATGAAGTGCACATGAAAACCCCTCGACTCTTCTAATTGCTGGAAGGGCCATAACAAGAATATACTTGCAGCATTAGAACCAAGTAAGAAAATGGCACTTACTTGGAGAATGTTGTCTCCATACCCGAGGATCCCACCGGTAGGAAGAAGCTCGTGTGAAATAAGAGAGAAAGGGAAGAAACCTTGGAGAAAAAAATACTAGAAAAGAAAGCACCAAGTGTGCAAACAACACAATCTGTGGGGTGCGCGGAGTCAGTGCCAAACCAAACACATACACATGTAGGAAGAAGTCTCCCATCAAGGAGAAGGAAAAGACACATGAGGAAGAGGTTCTAGAACAAGAAAATTCACCTAGAAGGGAATCACCTATTGAGGAAGAGGAAGAATCCCTAGCTAGGAAGAAATAGAAGGTAGTGGGGAAGGAAGAATCGGAGGAGACAAAGAGCTTAGAGGCCTATAGGGGTGAGAAAGATGACGATGAGGATGAAGAAGTTCAAAATCATCCCCTGTATGATGTACATGATTAAAAGGAAGAAATAAGTGAGGGGAAGGGTGGATAATAATAAGGTGCTTAAGGAAAAGGGGAGATCGAAGAAGTAAATACTAAGAATCGAGGACCCCTAGCCTCACCAAAGAGTAGATAGAAGAGGCCATAGAAAGAGAGGTAACAGGAATAATAGTGAAGTTAGTGGAGTAATAAGTGGAGTGGAGTGCGGATGAGATACTCAAGGAGATCTAAGAAGAGAGCATAGGGAAGGATTATCAAAGAATGGGTGGAGATCCCAGCTTAGCGGTGAGTTTTCCAAAGGTTGTGTGCACAGGAGGAAAGAACATGGTAGTAGCACAAGGGAAAGGAATGGGTTATATTAATGATCCAAACAAAGTGCTACACATGTACTTCATGAGCACCATGCCGATAGACCAAATCTTGGTAATGTCTTCATTTGAGGAAGAAGGTGCGTACCTGCAAACCAGGAAGATGTTATCTTCAGATTTTGAGTCCCATGTCGATGAACCTGAGTTCAAATTTAACCAAGGGGCATTGATGAAGGTTCCAAAAACCAAAGGTATAAACACAAAGTGGTGAATGCTCAACTTGTTATCGATGAGAAAGTCTGTAATGTGCTCAACAAGGTTTCAGTTGAATTTGAGGCAAGAATTTTTGGAAGGAATGACTAGGTGAGATTCCTAGAAGGAGAATTGGAGAAGAAAAAAGAGGATCTCATTGAAAAGAGAAAAGATCTGAAGTAAGAGGAACTAATCAGCACACAGTTAAGGCGCGAGCTAAAGGAGGAAAGGATAGGGTACATGAGGTATATAAAAAGGTATAAATGATTACAGATGTTATTATCTTAAAGCATCCTCGACCTAGAACCGCCTGCCAGCGTAAGTATGAGTCAACCTTGCAATTCTTAGAAGACTTAAATTATACGCTCACCTTGAGAGGCAACCTCTTGCTTTGTAATCAGCAAAAGAATTATTAGCATGCTAAGAGAAAGAGGAGAAACTGAACGTGGTGGAGATAATTGCTTGGTACACTAAGATCCTTGCCAATGTAAAGGCCGTTGCATAGATAGCTGAAGCTTCTTATGAAAATTACATGGACAAAGATAGAGTGGAAAGCATTTTAGTTACCACCCATGAGGCTGACCTCAAGGAGTTTCAAAAGAAGAAAAAGGGAAAAGGGAAGAGTGAGATAATATCTTGGCCAAGGTAGAAAGAAGTCCAAGCCATTGACACCGTGAGAGGCTTGATCAAAATCAGCCAAAGGAGTTATACCCTCAAATCACCCACAGGATGGATGTTAAGGATGATGAACTAGGTTTTGAAGAGTTGAGTGCCTTAGTAGGTGATCTATGTCAACAAGCATAGGGTGAGGTGGATGCCTAGGAGAAGATTGAGTCGAGACATAAGGAAGGATTTTCCACTCGCTTCTTGAGCAATAAACAAATTCTTCTTCATTCCTCTTTTCTTTATTTATTCCATTTCTCATTCTTGATTATTCATTCTTGATTTTTTTGTCCCACAATTCTTCATTCTTTGGAGAGGATGTCTTCAAGGACAGAGAACAAGATTAGTGTGGGGTGATGTTGGGCCTCAAAATATTTACTAACACCCAAAGGGAACGTGTGCACATGGGATGAGTGAATACTATGGGTGCACATGGCAAAGTGCATAGGATAGGGTTTTTAAAAGGGTTTAATAGAAACCATGACACATGTGCAAGGCAGAGTAAAGGATTTCAGGACTTATTCATATTCAGCTTTCCAAGAGGCACTTGAGGAAAAACATGACCTGATTAGGCATGCTGAGTGGATAAGGTGACAACTTGATGACTTGGTGGTCAAGGAAAGACTATTCCATGCATGGAACATTCCCAAAGACATCATTACAGAAAGTGGGGAGCTTAGAAAAGAAGAATCATGCTCCATTGAAGGACCACCTTGACACTTGAAAACCAACCTGTTAATTCATGAAGGCATGGTGGTGGGTGTTAAACCTATTTATAAAGATGATTAGGTAGAAGAAAAGTGTGTGAGAGATAAAGGAAGAGAAGAAGAGGTTCATGGTGCAATGAACCATACCTAAGTAGGTGAAGCCTTGAAAAAATGAGCAAAATATTATAGGGGTTGGGGTTCTCATTAAAGGACTATAGGAATGTTATCATATCTAAGGGAATGGGTGTTCTAAATTTTTGTAATAGGGAAGAATAACTAGAGATTCTGATGTGTGAGTCATGATATATCAGTCTGATATGACCCTTTTGGATGTAATATGGTTATTGAACTATGATCAACATAAATATATGGTTATTTTCTAAATATATTGTTCATGGGTGTAAACCCTAGTGCCTTTTTCTTTATGTTATGGATCATATCTACTATCTGTATGATGTTTCTTTTATGGGTATGTTGGTGTAATGATTCATCATATGCTTTCAAAATATATGCATGATCATTTACTTTTCTGCACTTAATACATCATCAATGACAACATCTTCTCACAATGCTCACATAAAGGAGGGGCGCAGTGCCCACATGTGCCTTGGGTGAGCGCTCAATGCCCGTTGAGTGATAAGCTAGCGTGCATGGGGTTAGAAGATTATTCTATGGGAATAAAAATGACTATAAGGGGAGCCCATATTCTACTCCTCGTAATTATAAGAGTAAGATCACCTTGCCACCGTATTATTCTATTTCATTAAGGAAAAGGTAGTCATGTAATTTGAAAAGACCTAGAACTTCCCATCCGTAAGTTTTTGATGATGATTTTGCTCCCATTCGGGAAGAGAAGGAAGATACTGGTACATCAAATATCCCTATTGAACAATTTTAGGATGTTGCATTCACCATAGTTATCCTTGCCACACAGATCTCAAATATGCCTATATCTTTGGAAATAAAGTCGGTAGTTCCAGTAAATACCCTCAAGATTTAAAACACACACCCCAATTCTAGAACTGGTTGTGATGGAGACTAGTGGCCATGGGTTATGTGAAGATGATGTAGCCAAAGTTTTATTTAGGCTAAATTTCCTCCCCGAAAGAAAAATGAAAGGTATGAAGGAAAAAAATTATCTTTACAAATTGTATTCACACAGAGAATAATAGAAAAAGTTAGAGAAATTACTGCTTTACAGGTAGAAATTAGTAGTCTAAAGAGACAAAAATATATAGGCCTTAGAGTTTTGGATGATTTCAATCAATTATCTCTTCAGAATAAAGAGTTAAAAAAGGAAAAAAATCAATAGAAGAGTTTGAGGCCGTATAAATGAGAAAAGGAAGTTACAATCTCTTTTGGACTTTGTTTGTCCTTTGACTATAAGCTTCGTCAGAGGAAACCTTCTTCTATCTATAGTATGTTTGTTCAAGAAAATTTTACTCTTGGTAGTTACTGAGATTATGTAGTCAAGAACCTTATGAAGCTCCTGATGGTAACACCTTTCTATCAATTTATCAAGACAATCCCCCTGACATACAAAATTAGCTATGTGAATTCTACCTCCACAATATGCTAGTCACCAATGTTCCTAACTTCTTTATTAACCTATTTGTGGGAGATTTTCAGTTAAAAGCCTTCCAGTCACTACTTAGGAATCAAATTGTGTGGGGAGAGAAAATGGACATTTTTAATCAAACATGCACCATCGTTCCACATTAGGCCTACCCATCACAATGTTGTGGGCATGAGAAATTATTTCAGATCTCTTTACTATAACTTGTTGTATAGGGTTTCATTACATACAACCTAGGACAAAACCTTGGTTTTATAGTGACACTGGTAGAAGAATCTATTAGCTAAATGATTGGAGAATACAACAACCCATCACATAATGTAGGACAATTACAATCACAAGTTCAATATCTCATAGAGAGTTTCTTCTACAAATTGAGTCTTCACCTACATATGATGCTTTAGCCATGATGTATCCACCTGCAGTGTGCTATTCAAAAACATTCTCTATCACATCCATCACATTCATTGCATCCAAATCACCCATTTCATTCATGTTATCCATTGTATCATGTTGCTACTTTAGATTGGCCACCGCAACACCCCACTTTTACACATCCCACCATAGCTCCATATGAAATTCAATTTGACACATATTTGCACACCGCTCCTATTCCACATTCTTCCACCAATTCATGCTAGCTAGGTCTTCTGTAGGTGATTTATATCACCTTTCCCCTTGATGATGCACTTGTTTTCTTATGGTTCTTACACGACTATTGAGGGATTTTCTCTAAGAACCTTTCATCATGCACCCTGTCATCTCATATAGCACACTAAATCATTTCCCAAAGATGCACTCTTGTTTATGTGGCTTATAATCGAATACCGAGGGTCTTAACTATGTGAGGATATTCATTACCACATTGGGGAATTTCTCATCCTCCCCTTTCATCATACTAACATATTACGACTACATTAAGTTTTCATACATTCATTACAATATCTTCATTTTACTTATCATACATTTGATATATTACAATATCTTCATTTTACTATCATCATTATATTAGCTATGCGTTATGAATTCCATTCAATAAACATTTCATCACTCACATTACATTTGATATTTATTCACATTTACCATACACACTTTATCTACCATTACCAACATTATAATATAAATTTATATTTATCAATCACGAAAATACACATTCCTAGGACAATAACCATAGAATCATACAACATCAATTACATCATGATGGAAATACATTCCAACATAGATTTATCATATAAAAAAATATTTTTTCATACATATTTTACAAGTACAATCATCATCAAAAAACATATATCATAACTAGGGGGTAAGACCCCCACATCATATAGATTAGCCCAAATCGACCTCATCATCACTATCACTCTTAGGTACTACGAAAGCCTTAGAAATAGATGCCTCTCGAGAAATGTGACATCATTATTCGCAGCCCCGATACCTCTCAACTTGCCTCCATAATAAGGTCATATCCGTAGCCTACTCGAGAACCGACACTATAAATCTATGTACCGTGTAAACACATCTTGGGCTAAGAAACCACCACCTACAACCTCCTTGGCTTGATGAGTCTCCTCATATCCCTTTTCCTCTCACCTAGCAAGATCTGCACATGTCATAACTGCTATGACTAATGGATCAAATAGATGAGAATGCTCACCGTTATATCATCCACATGCTCTAGTATACCTCGCCTCAGCATTGTCGACACATTATGTGTCAATGTGTGGATGGATGTGTCCATGATCAATGACCAATACGCATCACCTACAAACACACATAACAACACGTTAGATCACTATACAAAACAATATTAGAAAACCATAACACACATAATGTGCATACTTATGTTCAACTACAACTAATGCTATAGGATTGGGGCATGTGCTTCCCCTCCCACCTCCCCTATGTGGTAAATCTATTGGGCCTACAAATAATGGGTACAATAATACCCACTGATGAGCTTCCCACCATGCACAATAATCCTCGGTAGAACCCATGTTATCTCCATCAATAGTCATTATTTATGGATCTACCTCATCCAACCTCGAGTCACTAGCTAATATATTATGGGCCTGGCCTAGCACCAGCCCTCCTAGGTGCTATGATATCTCTCAACCATATACATGGATTTGGGGGCACACCTAAGCCATACCAAATTGTCATGACACCCTCTCTACCTCGGAAATGCTCGCCACACCTAGAAAGTGGTCCTTTAGCCACATAGTCCTCTGAATGTATCATAATTCTGTCACATCCTTGGACCATCCCCATAGTCATGTTATGGCATCCATGTAACTACCTTGGGCCCCATCTTATCTATAAGTGCCTTTTAGGTATCTTTATTAATTTTCCTTTGACGAATGTCAACCCACCTCCTCACAAATATCTCTGACTTATCCCACTCCCCTCGTGGACCTAAACCTAGTCTCAACACAACTATATGCTCATATGACCACACATGCAATAGTGTGGTGGCTCATATCCCTCCACCATGCTCATCCCATGTAAATCAAGTATAGATCTCTATATAGATGGGCGAACACACACCGTGCCCATGCATATCTAGTGCCCTCCTTCTCGTATCCATTGACATATGTCATGTATATTATACAAGATGCTTACAACTCCTCAAAAATATCTCTAGCCTAATCCACTCCCCTCATGGGCCTAAACCTAGTCTCAACACAACTATATGATCATATTCCCACACATGTAGTAATTTGGTGGCTCCTATCCCTCCACCATGCTCATCTTGTGTAAATTGGTATAGATCTCTATATAGGTGGGCAAACACACACCGTGCCCATGCATATCTAATGCCATCCTCCTCTATCCATTGGCATATGTCATGCATCTTATACAAGATGCCTACACCTCCTCCCTCCACAACTATACATGATGTAATCACAACCACTATGAAATTCTGCAAGTGTGGAACCCCAGACTGTAAAATAACATCTAGGCTAATATGGGCCTTAGTAGGTACTTGAGTCCCCATAAAATACCATCTCGTGGCTGTCATCTGCTACTCCATATCCTCGACTGGCATATCTCTTACCTATACGGATGAAAATTGAAATGCAACCTTAAATCACAGTCAACCACCCAAGGTTGTGTCAGAGAAGCCGATGTTGAATGTGTGGATGGCTAAGTATAGGAGGATTGGTGACTAAGATCTGGTAGTGGGATTTCCTCATAGCTAAGTTGGAAAAGGGGAGATTTAGATGCTATGAATGGGTAGCGTAAATTCCCTATGGTTTGTCTAACTGAATTGGATTTAAGTGTTGATTTAATTTGAATTTTCCAAATTAACTAAGATGAAACTAACAATCTATGTTGCTACTGAAAGGGAAACTAATTAAAAAAATCACAAAACTGAAATATTACAATCACAAACAAAAATTTGCTTCTATTCTAAATAAATAAAGTATTTCTACACTAAAACTAAACAAGCAAGATAACTTGGTGTAGT
This sequence comes from Taxus wallichiana var. yunnanensis, assembly GCA_018340775.1. Taxonomy (NCBI): domain Eukaryota; kingdom Viridiplantae; phylum Streptophyta; class Pinopsida; order Cupressales; family Taxaceae; genus Taxus; species Taxus wallichiana. The sequence continues at coordinate 275,124,415 of CM031236.1, read as the reverse complement.
TATTCACCCGTGATGAGTGTATTGAAAATTTACTAATCTTAAAACAAGAACTTTCCCAAATGATCTATGATATCTAGACATATTCCTATAGATATTATCTCCTTCAAATGTACAAGGATGGGAAGAAGAGGATCCTTCACTGGAACTGCTATTAATGATTTAAACACTCTTGAAAATCAACTAACGACTTACAAATAAAAGGAAATTGATTTGTAATCTATTTGATGTTATTTAACAATGATAAATTGCAAGAATGAAGGAAATCAAACAAAAATCCAACCTAGAATTCATATAATAGAGGTAAATCCAGTTGTGTAGTAATTTTCCCCCTCAGTTTATCATTTCTTTCTCTATGTGTCCATATGAGTCCAAGGAATTGGGAATGTAAAGGTAGTTTTAAGAGAAGGTGTTTAAGAAATGGCAGGTTGAAGGTAGTCTGGTTGTAATGCAGGTGGAAGAGAGATCACACAAGTGAACAGAACTTGGCTATTCCATTTCCAATGAGATTGTGGTAGAAATACTATGCAAGATACACAAAATTCTCCAACAATTTACTTGAATACAAGAATTGATTATATAGAAATTGGCTGGGATGCGCATTCATGCACAAAATTTCCTTGGAGTGCCAAATCATTGGGTGAAGAGGTAGTTTAAAATAATTAAATCTATTAAAAAATAGAAGAGGGAAGGAATACTTAGAAATCAAGACTACTTTTAGGCGATTTGGTTCACAAATGCACCCTAGAAGTCAAGTTAAGTGAAATCACATGTATTAAAATCACGGATTGAGAATTTTGGAAAATGCAAGTAGGATTGCTGCCTGTGCGGGTGGCATCATAGGACCATCAACTGCCTAGAAATGATTTTAGATTAGCTGCCTAGGCAGAAGCGCTTTGAACTATCACCCAGTTAGATGGCGATCCCGGTAGTAAAGGCCAAAATATGCACCGAATGAAGCGGGAAGCTAGAAGAAAGTGTGAAAAACTAAGTAAGAATGTCTAGGATACAAATATACACTGTGAATGGGTTTAGGAACTCAAGTACCTTCTAATAGGACATGAATTATCATTGGGGACTTTTGTAACCATTTCCCAAAAATGTTGCACATGTAATTTTGGGTGTGTACATATTACCCCCTTAGAGAAGTGTCTTAGCCATGAAAAGGTGTAAAACGTAGAGTCCGAGTATGGGAAATGGGGAGTTATAAGCTATACTTGACATGCCCATGTGTCAAAATGTCACCATCCAAACTCCCACTACCTACAAGAGGAAGATAAGACTCAAGTGCAGATAGATAAAATATTAAAAAAATACTAAATCAAAATGACAAGAGGAATTACCATTTGTGCGAGGATATGGAAATATACCCGTGTTAGTGTGCTAGCCCTATGAACATATGCACTCAAATTTTTTTTATAACAACATATATATATCTAAAAAAACTCATTTTAAAATTCATTTGCACATATCGAGTTAGTGAATTTTGAGCTTTGGGCCCATGGTGATCATTTTTCATTGAGAGAATAGTCAAAACATTCATTGTGAGATAATGATCATGCCTTTGTAAGTGGAAGATCGACCAATGCGGTCTCATGTTAGGTTTCCTCACTTGTGTCTTTTTGAGCCTAAAATGTGAAAATGTCAAAATGTTTTCCTAGGGGCGATTTTTTTGAAATTTATTGTTTTAAATGAGCCTCTATGGGGGGTGCCCTAAGGGTAGTCTTTTATTTTGGTTAAAATGGTCTCTTTTTTGCATGTTTGAGAATTTTTAGGGAAAAAAATCCATACGACGAATTGGTTCAAGACCGTTCAAGACCACCACCCTACACCAAAGCGGCGGTTCGAACAAAATGATGAAAAATCCATGATAACTTAATTGTTTTGGTTTTTAATACTTTTTAATGTTTTTGATGAGCTTGTTTCTTAAAATATGTCACTAACTTGCTCTTTTTTTGTGTTTTTGGTGGATGTAGAAGAAGGAAGAGTATATCTATTGGAGTTACGAGAGGGAGTGTGACTGGCTCCCAATGATATTGGATCAACTGACTCAAGATGAGACCGATACTCTTCAAAGAGTGAGAATATGGAGGATTGCACGGTGCCCCATGTTACTCCTACCAGTCACATACTATGTGACTTGTTCTCTTATTGGGATGTAGACCGGAATACCTTCGGTTTCCAAGTGCTAGGGGTGAGTGGATGATCACCCTAGAGGATGTGTATCATATTCTTGGGGTTCCGATACTAGGAAGATGATTGACTCGGAGATAGCAAGATCCAAAGCCATGATGACACTATGGGTCACCTATATGGGGATGTTGCGGTCTCCTTTGGTTTGAAGAAGGGGATTAAGGTTTGATCCATTCCTACTACTCCCATCCCTATTATCCATAAGGCCATCATGGGTATCTTGGCCTCATGGTTGATCAGGGACAAGGGAGGTGATACACTACTCTATTGCTAGGCTCCCATCATTACATAGATTGAGGCACATGGCCATATATATGCCTGGGGAACATATATACTTGGGATTACTTATCATGACCTATATCAGATTATCAAATTACAAGGACAGTCTTTGAGTTACCCCAAACTATTTATGAGGTGGGTGTATAAGTGGATCATCCCCTATGGGAGGGGAGTACCAATACAGGACCCAGGGGCTATCAAGGCCTCTAGATGGACAGCGATGATAGTTCTCAAAGTTCCATGCCAACCAATGGATTATTTGACCACAAAAAACATGGTGGCCACCCCATACCAGGACATGGTATAGTTGTGGGGACATGCTGGAACCACAATGGTGGTTTGTTCCACTACTAGTTAGTTAGTTGAAAGGATGGGGAAGCTTGAGATTCACCCATTTGGCAGAGTTCCTTAGTTGTTCAGTGTCCCCTACATCGCTATTCTTCCCCAAAGGAACCTATGTATAGAACAGTGAAGGAGGCCCAAAAGGGGCTTTGCAGAGATCTAGGTTGGATAGCGGTGGTTCCAGGAGTGCCTATCACAGTTAGGAAAGTTGTTCATGCCTAATAGGAAGCTTGTGTCACTCTAGATTGAGGCCACACCTTTTCACGATGGAGACAAAGATGAGCACATAGACATAGACTATGACTCTGAGGAGTATACAGGGGATGAGACCAGATAGGAGTTGGCTAGAGAGGATATGGGAGAAGACGAGATTGATTATGAGGGATTTGGTGGTGAGGATGAAAGGGATTTGGAGGAGAGCGATCCGCTCAAGGAGGTGGCTATAGAGGAGGAGACACTTGTCTCCGAGGGACCACTCTTTCATGATGGAGAGGGGGATGATGAGTCCATGATGGGACAACATCTTGCCTCTAATTTTAGGGAGGCCCTACAACCATCAATAGTAGTAGCATCAGCCAATGACCCTATATGGATGCTTAGAGATATGAGTATGTTGATCCTCTTCTCTTGACCTTGTTAGTCGAAATGTTAGTTGGTATTTCTTTTTGTAACTTTTAACTCACCATTTCTTCTTTTTTTCTAGTTGCAACAACCGCACATGAGTGACAAGAGCTTATTCAATGGGTGTGCGTGGCCAAACTTGCTGATCTCTTTGGGAAAGACCCGAGATAAGCTGATGAGGATATAGGACACCCACTTGTATCTGGAACACAATGATGTGTTTTTACCTATCTAGAGGGTGGTGGAGATTATGACTTCTCTTTGCACTTAGGTGACCATATATGAGAAAACCGAGCATTTGATGAGTTGAAGTCACTCTCATAGTGAGACCATAGCTGGTGGCCGCCACCACAAGCAATCCCACCATTAAGTACATTCTCCTTATTATAGCCATGGTAGGAGTCTTGGGCACAACCGTGTGCCATCTTAGGATCCCACAAGGATTGATAGGCGATAGGACTTTTATTGTTTATTTGCATTTTTTCGGCATTATATGATTTTTTTGTATAATCCGAGCTCATTAAGCGTTTTGACCATGCCTAGTGCATGATGGAATTGTATACAAACTTTATTTATTATGATATATTCAGACTATTATGTTTGGTTTGGTAATTCATTGTATTTGATTTGACTTCTTCTTGTCTCATTTCACATGTGTACTTGTTGTCGTGCAAATGTGCAACACAAAAATTAGAAATTTGCAAACATGACAACTATACTTGTATGCCAATTTTTTCATGCTTTATCATTCCTAGGCAATCCTAGCTCTGTCCAAATCACCCAAATTACCTCCCAAACAATGTTATATCATCTCCTAGGTGATTTTAGGAATTCAATGAAAATGCAAATTTTGGGAGTCACGGAAGGGCTATTGTTGGCCTTCCCAGGATTGGATCAAACCCCTGGAGTAGAGCATAAGGGAAAAATTCAACACGGAGGTGAATGGAATACCTTATAACATCATGGAAATGATTTTGGAAGGCTTTGGGAAGTTCTGAAAGACTTGGAGCAGTCTAAGTGAAAACAAGGTTCACAAGCCTAGGTGGTACACATGCCTAAAATAACTACTAGGATTCAAAAGAAGATTCTAGGAGCTCTGGATGGAGTTGGAAGTAAAAAAACATCTTTAGAAATAGGATTCGAAGACCTACATGATGGTGAAATAATATTTTTCACAACACCTTGGCGCATATGATTGGAAGGCAGTTTTTCTCAGGCACAAGTGGAGTCCCAGATCAAAAATACAATTTTTCAGGGATCATATGGTCAAATTAAGACATGATACCAACATAATTGGATTAAAAATTCCATTTACAGTCAGGATCATATAAAATTTCACCAAGAAATTCCACCGGAGCTCAAGTTATCTTGCATTCCAAGTTACCCTCTCAAAGGCGGTTTAGGACTTTGTCATTTTTTCGAGAGGACACATGTCGCACTCAGGATCTTGGCGGGATTTCATGTCACAGACTCCCTAAGGTCAGGTACATAAACCCTTTTAAAATTTTCCCAGCCCTCATGTGACCCTTGGGACCCTCATATGACCTCCAGACTTGACAGATCAGCCCCTAGGTGCTTATTTGGAGCATGCCTTCCCTGCCGTCGGATCGGGCGCCACGTGTCAGCTCCAGACCACTGTGGAATTTTATGTCCCTTGTGAACCTAAGGTGGGGAAATCAGACCTTGGAAAATGTTCCCATCCCCCATAGGGAGTCTTCTGGACACCCATGTGACCTCCTTTCAGCTCCCAGTGCTTCAATGTAACTTTCTCCCTCTTCATTTCCTGTCATTGGATCAAACGCCATGTGTCATGCTCTTGACCACCATGGAATTTGATGTCCCCGAGGTTAGGGACATCAAACATGGAAAAATGTGCCCTAACCCTAATATTTCATATCTTTTTAAAAAGTTTCCAAGTGCCGCTTTCTTCACTTCTAACTTCTAATAGTTTTTGTGCACTCCATTCCTCCATTCTTCCTCTGCAACATTCTACCATCACCCCGCCATTGCAAATGCTCATACCAGCTTGACCCAAACAATGAAACAAGATCCCCATGGTGATTTTCAGGTCTCAAAAGGATATTTCATCAAAACAAGAAGGAGAAATGAAGAGCAAGAAGAAGAAAATGGTGAAAATCTCCATAACCTAAAAACAAAGATCCGAAGAAATATTGCAAGCGGTGCATGAATCAAAGAACCATTTTCTGATGTTCATTCCTCTATCCAAGACCATCAGAAAGACACCTTCAAACTCCCCCTCATGCGACAGAGCATCCATGATGAAGAAATCTCGTTTCTGGCTCAACGAAGAAAGAAGTGGGATTTCCCGTCAAACCAATTGTCGGATTGAAGTAAGATCGCACATTAAGCATCGAAGAAAAAACCACATAAAAATATAAATTTCTTTATAAATAGAGGATAAAAATAGACCTACAATTTTCAAGTCCACTAATGGCTGCCATACCCGAGGCACCGCCACGTCCGAAAACAAAACTTTAAAATATCCTGGACTATTAAGCGGGAGGATTTGAAATTGCAGAGGAGGGATATTGGGCAATAACCCATATCAAAAAACTTCATTCCACTTCAATCTGACTCCCAAAGGCCAAATTTCTAAAAATATCAGGTCTACTACATAGGAACTTTTATTTTGGAAAAGTTAGCAATAGAAGAACCTGCAGAGGAGACAAAGACATTGGAGGTAAACTACAACTGAAAATTCACCAGAATAGACATTTTTGGAACTTACTAAAAATAGTAAGTGGGCCCTTGAGCACCTGATAAAAATAGAAATTTGATCTAGAAGAAACGAGGAACACAGGAGAAAGAGGAAAACTAAGCCGCAACATCCAATTGAAGATCAAGGAATTGCTTTTCCACACTTACTAAAAATAGTAAGTTACTTTTTCGAAGGGAGATATGAAGATGAAATGGACGGGTTAGAATCCGACACAACCCTTTTCCTATGAGTATGATGTGGAAGATAGTGATGTCTTGTACATGGACCTGAATGACCTTAAAATTCAAAATTCAAAAGAGAAAATTTCTAGAATTTGAATAGCTACATGAGCCACATGTCTACAAACCATGGCTATTTCGGGAAATCCTCCTATTGAAAGACCTGAATTTCTCTTCCACATCCAAGAAGATATCACTTCTGATTTGAGAGAAGCTATTTGGCATAACAGAAAAAAGTTTCAACCACTACTTCATTGCCACGAGAATCCTCGACCTTGAAGAAGAACGCACTGCTGAATTGGAGAGGCAAAGACAAATTCCAGCACCACAAAGGTGAGCATAGATTTCCAAGCTAGCGGATAGAAGGTACACCCGAAACAGAGGCAAGGAGGACAAACCGACCCCATTTTTGAAGAAATTCAAAGAAGACAAGAGGTACTCGAATTGTGAACCTCCCCTTCATCAAACAACTAGTCATGTTGGGAGCTTGAGTGTTGCCAATCCTTTGGATGGTGAGTTTCCATACATCAATGAGAACCTCAAAGATTTTCAATGACGTAGAAACTGAAGAAGAAGTTAGAGAAAGAGAAGAAAGAGCGGAAGAGGAAGTAAGAGCTCAAATCAAAGAAATCGAAAGACTTCAAGCCGAGGCAGACGAAAGAGAAGCAACAGAAACCGCAAGTGAACAAGGAGTATATGACTCATGATCTAATATTCAAGCCACTTCAAGAGGTCCCACATGTTGTTGACTCTAACTCTCCTCTCATTCAAGATTTTCCTCCTCCATCAGAACAAATAATGGTTGATGTGCCTATCATTGAGCCTGAAACTGACGAGATGTTTCCATGGATGTGGGAAATGATCATCCTCGACACTCGCATGGTGCAACAAGTAGTAGCTCCCGATATATCAGCAATTGTCACATTGGCTAAAGAAAAAAGATCAAGAAAGATTGCATAGACAACATCACGATTCTACAGTGAGGAGACAGGTAATTAATATATTTAAGTAGTTCGCCAAAAGTAATCAAGCTAGTGGATGAGATGACACCAGTTGACTATGAGACAAGGATGATCCAATTGGGACCAGCTACTCATGAGGGAGATTTACACATATTCCAACAATCTTCTGCTTGCATGATGGCAAGGAATAAAGAATACAAAGAGAAGATCGAGGGACTAGAGGAGAAAGTGTGAACCCTTTCATCTTATGTGTAAAACTTGGTGGAACCAAGCACTATAACACTTCCTATTGAGAAATTGGTTCCCCTCAGTAGCTTCGATCCAAAATCCATTAGAAGAGCACACGAATTCATGATGCAGGGTTGAGCAAATAAATAATGGATTGATTCAATCTTTGAAAAAGGGAAGTAAACACTTTAAGAGGTAGTCAAGCTCTTTGCATACATGTGTGCCACTCGCTAATGTAACACGAGCACTCAAAAAAGATGTGGGGAAAGAAAGAGATTACTGGGAACCTCTGGGACCAAAGTGAGTGAGATAAGCAACACCCATCATCGGGAATTGATTGATAAGAAGGTTTTGAACTCCCGAGAAGACTTGACACATGTATGGGGAGGGACCCGTGATCGATTCGACGTAATCAATCGAGCCTTCACATCTAGAGGAAAAAGAAGAAAAACCATATAATCCATAGGATAGCATAAATCGAGAAAGTTTAAAAACTTTGGGTACCCGTAATGAGTGAACACTCAATTCTTGAGGAGTTGATCAGCGCTTTGGAAGAATACATCAAGAAAGGGGTGGGAAACCCATTGTCCTTCACTAAGGATACCCTTGACTTCTTCTCAGAAATCTGAGCCTCCATTACACTTATCACAAAAATCATTCATCATGGTTTGGGAAGTGCAAGGACGTCAAGAGTGTGACTGATGGATGGACTAAAACCTTCACCTGCATTCGTATCCCTCATGCCGACAAATTAGAACCAATAGTGACTCATTTTAACCAAGATTTTGGAAAGAAATAATCCTTCTCGGGATCACAATGTCAAGAGTAGTCGATAATGGAGCTATGTCCACCACAAGAAGCTCATCCTTCAAATAATCCTTCTTCTTCTTCCTCTTCTCTTCTCATACAACACCCTCTCATCTCAATGTTATATTTTTATGTTGAGAGTTGTACTTTTGATATGACTTAAGTGACTTCATAAATGTAATGTAAATTTAAGTCACCTTGCTATTATAAAAGGGGCTTAAGTATTTAAAATGGGATATGAACAGTCTTAAGTCACATTAAGGTATTAAAAAATTCACCAGGAAGATGATAATTTTTCCTCCTCTTCTATAAATTGTAACAAGATCCTCATTTGAAGGTCTTACAATTTTTGCTTCTTAGATGTTGGTAGTTGATTTTGTAAAATCAAGAGTGTATTGAGAGAAGAAATGAGATAGCCAAATTCTTCTATTTTCCCCTTCTCAAAAATGTCTTATATTCCCACACTATGTACAAATTCTGCTTGAGCTTCAATAAAGGAAGAAGGAATTTTATCCTCTTTGATTGAGAGTTTACTGGTACTTTGTGTTCATTAAGCTCTATTTAGTCTTGTTGCTATTTTGTAGATTTGTTCTCTTCTAAAATTCAAGTGCATGTGATGCAACTTCTGGTGTGTGCAAGTCTCTGATTTTCTACTTGCAACATTGATTCTCCTACCTCAATTCTCATTCCCTTTCTTGCATTCCAAGAAAAGTCATCTCTTGCACGTATATGCAAACATTTTCTGTAGGGTTAGTGGAGTGCCCCTGTTGGATCCCCGGTCAAAAGGCCACAACAGAAATCCACCTTTTCATGTGCATGTGCATACGACAACCCGCACCGCTAAGTAGAGGGACTTAGATTCCCAGAGTGTTGGAAAGAAATCCACAAGTTTTTCCACCCGACAAATTTTCTCACCAACAGTACTTTACATGCTTAGAAATTCCATTTTATATGCTTTTCGAAATGTATGTAGTGGATATGAATGCTAAAAGAATGATCTTTTTCCTTTTTCCTTTTTCCTTTTTTGTTTTGTAATGCTGATATATGATAATGAAATCACATTGTAATGCTAAACTTTAGTTTCTCTAGGAAAATTTTGTTACTTCGTATTATTTTGGAAAAACATGGCGAAAAGTGATATGATAAGTGAATGAAATTTTCCCACTCCTAACTCCACACAACCAAAGATATGCGAGGGCTCAACACCAAGAGCCAAAAGGGGCACAAGTTATAGAAATTTTTAAAGGGTAATGATGAGAGAGATACAAGGATTCGATAAAACCAAATTGAGACCCTACAACCTCATTTTATTCAAGTTTGCTTCATAGTTTAAAATGTGAATTTATTTCAAATTTATCTAGACTTAGATTCGTAGATTTCTACTTGTTTGACAAAATCTATTTTTGAGGTTTGAAATTCTTTTGGAATTTTGAAATCTAACTCACTTTGTTTTGATTTTATGATATTGTAGGATTTGAATGAACTATTTACAAATTTTAAATTTATCAAAGAGACACCCTACACCTTTCCCCATGCCACTAGTAGGAAGTATGGGCTCATCACCATGGACAAGGCATAGGTGAGTAAGGGCACTTCTCTGCTTTCCAAACCCTACATCACTAGTAAGAGATGTAGGCTCAACATCAATGGTGGTAGGGAAAAGAAATGTCTAAAATAAAATTTTCTATGGAATTGCATTTGACGTATTTATCTAGGAAAAATGTATAGAATGTTCTTATTTCCAAAGAGATGTATATGGGATAGATGCGACACCATGAAGCTTCTAGAGAAGACTATAGGAAAAGACACCTAATCTAGAAGAAACTATAAGTAGAACCAAGTATGCGAGTCCATGGTATGGTTATCACAAATCTTTGTATTAAATTTCTTGGATTGATGAAATGATTCGGAAATAATTGATGATACCATGAGAATTTAAAGAGATATGATTTGAATTTTTTCCAATGTTTTCAATTTTTTTTAGCAATTGTTATAACAATAAATCCCTTGATTAAAAAATTATGAAATGATATGGAAGATGAAAACGCAATGAGGATGCAGCAATGTACATATGGAAATACAGGTGAAACTACATATCATGATGGCTAAGGTGAAGAAAGTTGATTAATATCAAATTCTTCACCCCTAAAAGTACATAGTGGAGAACCATGATCCTCAAAATTTCTGTTCTCTTGACAAGGGCCTACCATTCTGGGTTTAAACTTACAACCCTTTCCTAGAAGTGTATATGTCCAATCATTAAAATAATTTTCTAAAAGAGGCATTTGTGAACCTCTTTGTCACATTCTTGAGACATGGTGTGTGTGTGTGTGTGAGCATAACTATTCTCATTGGCCTTGTTTCATATGTAGAGTGGTGTGTTTACTTGTGACACTTGCTGAATGATGAGGCCTTGCCCCATGGATATGGAAAGCTTAGTTTCAGATGCACATGGGTTGAAATCGTGGTTAAGAATAGAAAAACCATAAGAGATGATTTTTATGGGCATCATTTCAATCTCAAATTTCCCTTCCTCATTTTAATTATATCATGTTTACATCTAGAACTAGGTCGTCAAGGGAAGAGATGCTAAAATGAGAAGAATACCCATCCCTTTTGGTTTAAATGGGAGGAAGATCAGATCATCACTCTTTAAGAGTTTCATAATTTCTGATGTGGTTTTAGTGGACACTGCTTTCCTCGATATTGATTTACCCTTATCTATTTTTTCCACCTTGTTTTTGGGTCAAAAACTTAAACCTTCAAATACCTGGGTAATTGGGGCTAACCCTTTTGATGGAGGTGGTTTGTTCAATTGATTCGCAGGAAGTTCATACTCCATATGGACTCCTTTCTTCTTCTTGAGGTTTTCTAAGTGTATATCGAAGGGCTTAGGATCCCCTTGATCGATGAAGACATTCCCCAAATGGAGGAATCTAATATCCTGGAATAAGGTAGAATGGATAGCCTTCATTCAATGAATCCAGGGTCTCCCACGGACATGTTATAACTCGTTTCCTCACAATAATGTAAAAATCCATTAAGATGGTTTTTGGAGCAAGCGTGACTAAAAGAACTATGGTTCCAATCGAGGTCACTTTAAGAATGTTGTACCCCTGTAGTATGTTTCTTGTAGAGGAACAATTTTTCTCTCCATATCCCAACTTCTGCAAGAAATAGAAGGGAACCACATTTTCAATAGCCCCATCATCAATCATGGATATTTTAATGCAATTGTTATAAACTCAAACTTGTAAAAATAAGGTAGGATCACCTCTTTGGGAAATTTCGAGTAAGATGACATCTTGTCTATATTAAAAACAAACCTAATATCCCTATCATTCTATCCTGGAGGATGTATGTAAAATTCAATATGATATATTTGAGAGCTACGAGGTAGTTTGACATGGATTAGATGATGAAGACCTAGTGCATTGAGTAATGCTAAATGATGTGCAAGTGAATTCTTCAACAAATCTAGAAATGAAATGTGAGAAAAGGTCTTGTTAAAATATGATATTAAATCATAGGCTCCTACTTGGTTTTGAAATTGTAGGAACATCATCCTATGGGAAGGAAAGAGTGGGTAGGGGTTATGAAACATACTCCTTCATTTGAGTTGTTGCATTCATTTCTGGCTCAACCTCTAGCTCGACTAACCCCAAGATTTTTGTATTGTCTTTGGAACGTAGGTTAGGAGCAACCCGAGAGTTGTCAGAAATTGAGACTTCATGGTCATTGTTTCCTATAGGAATTCCCTTGTTTATATTCTAATGATTCACTTGGGAATCCCCAGGACATTTAGGGTTTTAATTTTGAGGTGTGATAGGTCCAGTATGAATAGGTTGCAGATTTGTTTTAGGATTTTCTAGAAACATGTCTACAAAGAGCTTCCTTTGGTTTTTGGGAAGTCTTTGCAGAAACTTGTTGCAATTGTAGAAAGTCCTATTGTTATGACCTCAAACCTTATGGAAACCACAATATAGGCTAGGGTCATAATCTATTGGCCTTTGATAAGAGTCTTACTATTGTTGATTATAAGCTCATTTCTAATTTTGAAATTGATTTTCATAACCATGATTAATTTCCCCTTGGTTAGAGTTTATACACTAGTTTGGGCCTTGGGTTTGATTTTGATTTTGTGGTGGACAATTTACGCCAACCATGTTGACATATAACAAAGTGTTAGGGCTTCTTTTATTTCCGAGTTGTTATTGTTATTGTTTCGTTGTTTGGAAAACTAATGTTCTTGGATTGATCACTAGCACTATTCAAGCTAGCATCATGAGTGCGATTCATGCCCTAAGGTCCTTGGTTGTTGGAACCATTGTTTTGATCATTTTGTATTATTTTTATTTGGGGATGCAAATTTCCCATTTGTCTTTGTAGATCTTACACCCACTTTAAATAGTGGTTTGATCAATTTGAAGTGCACCTTCCAAAACTTCCTCGTAACTCGGAAAGGAAACTTCTAGACTTCCTCCCTAGTATCTCAATTTAACAAGTGAAGGGAATGATCAAAAATTCCATCTGGTCCATGTTGGGAAAACTTAAAAAGTAATAGATAAGTTGGCACCATGTCTAGATGAAATGGCCGGTAGATTCATTTTGGTCCTATCTAATATGCAGGAACTCCCTAATCCATGTATGCAACAACTTGTTCATATAAAATGATTTGATGAACTTAGAAAAAGTTGTTTAAAGGAATATATAGAAGCCTCCAAAATACGGTGATACCGATCAAATGTTATTCCTTTGGGAGTCTAAACATCCCAAGGAATCAATTCCTAGATAGCACTAGCATAGGCCTTGATATGAGAATTCAGGTCTCCTTCTCCCCTAAATTTTGGAAGATCCCATAATGGGTGTGTAAGCATGACACCACATATGGTGAAGTTAAGAGGATCCTTTAATTACTCAATATATGCACCCATTGCGTAAGATTCCACCATTGAAGATCCTTGATAAGGATGTGTAGGAGGAGGAGTTGGATAAACTACTATTGGTGTCAAATCACAGCACCCCTGGGACTCCGCAATGCGATCGTTTGAGACTCCCAGTGCGATTGCACAACATGGAGCTTTTCCCAAGTGTGGGACCTTGCAAAATTGGAAAAGCTCTCCGGATGAAGGCCGGCTCCTATTCCTCTGTTCAGATGCACCAATAAAATGCAGAGGTTTACTCAATAAACCCTAACCTAACTACCAAGGAGACAGGGAGAGAGAAATGCATAAAAATAAACCTAAGCTAAGGAGGTGATGCACCGAGGAATGAAGAACATATGTTTTTCCGATAAACACAAACCAATAAAATGTAATGTAAAATATATGCACAGAGATAGCTGATTCACAAAGTGAAGATCGGAAGGACGCAAATAAACACGTAGAGGTTGAGAAAACATCCACAGATATGCATTAATTTGCTCCAAAGGGGGATACAACACTGCAAAATGCCAAGAGGCAAGGTTGCATTACAATTTCAAATGGGAAGGTCCTTTGCTCCACAAATCCACCTGCCAGGGAGAAGAAGGGAGGAGGCACAAAACAAAATGTCCAACCTTTTTTAAAACAGCCTCTCCTTACATTTATATGAGAAAAAATGAGGGAGAAGAGAAATTCAGAATTTCTTCCAACCACCTCCACATCCGCACCTAACTCGTCTCATTATGGCAGATCAGTACTTGAATTGGGTTTGGAAGAAGCCCCGGCATGTGTTCGATGCTTGCGTTGTCCTGAAACCCGCTTCCCACATGATTCCGAGCTTTCTTTTGTGTCGGGGCGGAAGATGAACCCGCATGCGCATCGGGTCCGGAGGGGTGCTCGACATGCTTTTGCCCCGTGCATCCCCGACGTGTTTTCCCACCTCGAAACCCGCATTTCTTCCGTGCGTCGGGTTTTGGAGACCCCCCGACACATTTTTTCCCACCATGCTTCTCCACCCCGTGAACCCGCGTTTGCCCCGTGTTGGGTTTTGTGGCCCTTCCGTCATGCTTTCTGGCTTGCCCGCCTCGACCGGTTTTCGCGATTTCTTTGGTGCGGGATTTGGAGACCCTCATACATATTTTCTTCTTTGTCGGGTTTGGAAGAAACCCCGACATGTCCCTTTCTTTGTGTCTTTCGCGCCCTAGTTTCCGCCTCGATCTGCTCTGGTCGGGTTCGGGAGGTGGTTGTGCATATGCATCGGGCTTGGGAGGATGCGCAACATGTTCTATGCTCGTGCTTCTCCGCCCTGTCCTCCCGACTCCCAAACCCGCGTTTTCCCTGATTCCGCCGGAGAGGGGAAAATATACAACAATTTGGCGACTCAACGGGATTACCTGCCTGCCAGGTAGAAGATCAGTGGCCCTTTAGCAATCCATTGGGCATGGAGTCATAAGCAACCTGAAGCCAACCTGATATCTGAACTTCTTCTCCGAGAACACGCAACTTAAGAGTTGTTCTCACCAAAATCCGCTGCAATGAACTATGCAAGAGCAAAAACCAGCAACACCAAAAACTATGTACAAAATTGAAAATCATACATGCCCCAAATGGAACATGCAGAGTGTGCACAAGCACTTCTTCTGCTGAAAGCAAACCTACCTACTCTACTCTAACTGGAAGCAAGGATGAGCTAAACAAACCCTGCAACTGGTTGTGCAAAATAGCTTCCTTTCTTCAAAATTGGCAGCCATGCAATTGATTTGGCACTGATCATGGCTGTTTGGATGGATGGAAAATCAACAAGAAGCTGGTCTTCTACCCAAATCATCAAGGTATCAGCTGAAGGCAAATCCAATACCTCTTTTAGTTGCTCTGCATTTGAATTGAAGAGGTATGGCAGCTGATCCTCGGTACTTTGTATCTCACCCTCATGCTCAGAAGTGAGCATGACTGGTTTTGGCTTCTCCCTTGGCTCCAATGAAGCCAAGTATCTGATTGGGCACGGCATGATCCTTTGAGTATGCCCATTGCTCTGATTTTCAACTCCAGGAATGGAGTTCTCTTGTAGACCCTCTTGAATGGATGGTGTGGAAGAAATGGTGAAATCCTTCTGTCTTTTCTCTTCCTCTAATGAAGAACATGGAAGATTTAAAACTTCCAATTTTGGTTCCAAAGAGCTGCTATAAGATGCAAAGGCTGCTGCAAATGAAAGTCCTCCTCATGACAAGAGGCTCTAGTGTTTGGGATGTGGATGATGAAAGAGAGAATGGTGAAAACTCAACCGGTTCTTCTTCATCAAAATAGTTCTCCAAATTTGACAGATAAACTACCTCATTGTTGTCCTGCTGCGAATGCTCAACTTCCTCCATGGTGTCTTCTTGTTCTGTAACCTGACCACCATGGTTTCCTTCACTCTCCGACATTGAGTTTGAGAGATAAAACTCTTCTTCAGCACTAGAACTCGAGAGAGATGAAATAGAAAGAAGAACTGAAGGTTCTCCCATAGCCTGATTTGCGCTCAAAGCCCTTGGATCCGCAATTTTCTCCTCCACAACTAGGATGTGCTCCTCTTCTTTTGCCTTTGGAGCAGCTTCTTCCTCCTCCAATTTTCGAAGACAATCTTGCTCTTGAATGAGCTCCTCCTCCAGCATGAAGTTCGTCAAGTCAAACTCTTCGATCTGCTGCTCTAGAGGACAAGTTGGGACTGCAAGATCTCCTTCTTCTGCTGCAACAGAATCAGTCCTGACCACCATTTGTTCTCCAACCCCAACCTCTTCTGTAGGCCTAACCATCAAGGGGATCTTTGTCATCCCAAATCTAAGAGCCCAACTCTTCAGACTTTGAATTTCTTCCTCTTTGTTGGCACTCTCTTTTTTTGTGGTTTTCCTTGGTTGGCATTCTGATTTTCATCCTCCCAACATGGATTAGGGGATGCAATAGGAGGGATAGGTTGAAACTCAACTGATTTGACAATTTTGTGTGGTGGTGGAGGTGGTGAAACCTCTTGTTTCTTTGGAGTGGAAGGTACTTCATTTAGCTCTTGTGGAGGGGGTTTGGATTTGGAAGAGAAGAGGCCAGAAAAATTGAGATGGGATGGAAGACTAGGGGGTAGAGGGATGGATTCAACATTTAGGGCAGCAGATGGTGAGTTTAAAACTTGACACTGCTGAAATGATATAGATTGAGAAGGAGGAAAAGAAAGAGTATGAGGTGGTGTGCTTACCCATTGACAAGGTTGCAGAATACTTCTCTCATACACCTCTATTCCTTTAATCCACCTTGTAAGTAATGGCAGTGTTGCAATCATGAAGTCTAACTTCTCTTGAGAGCTTTAATGCCTTGGAATAGGTACCACCCATGGACAAGGTGCTCTGCAACCAATTCCAAATGCTTTCATTTGTGCCCGAGCCCTAGATTGCACCATGTTCACCTCCATCTTTGGATTTTCTCCAAAGAGATCTGAATTTTCTTCTTCATTGTCTTCATTGCATGCGTACCCTTGCTCTTGGAAAGCTCCATAGCCAAACTGATTTTGGCATTGCTGCTCATATGGGTATGCATGTTGATCCTGAACTTGACCAAAATGTTGATTTGGAGGATTTGTAAAACATGTTGGAGGTGTGATATATTGCTGCTGTTGATGTGGATTCCATGATGGAAATGAAGTCATGGTTGCACAACTTCATGGAATGGAAAAGAATGAAAGAGATGGAAAGAAAGATGGGTGGAAATGGATGGGAACGGGTCTGTAACTCAGAGAAATGGGTTGCTGATCAGGTGGAGTCGCCAGATGTGTTTTTTGAAAATGCCTCTAAAAGGCTGGATGTTGCCAAGTTACACACCAAACTTGACAATATCGAAATCGAGATTTAAAATTTGAAAGACCCGGAGGAATGCAATCTTCAGTTCGGAACTCATGTCATGTTGTGCAGCTGCGGATTCCCGAAAAGCACAGTCGGAACTCAGGTCATGCGATGCAACTCACAAAACCCGAATTGCTATGTGTCGGAACTTGGAACATGTCCGACACCCCTCAAAACCCGATTTTCTTTGTTGTCGGGAATAGGACCATGTAATGCATCCCCCAAAACCCGAATTGCTGCTTTGATGTTCTCGGGTCCCGAAAACCCGAAATCACTAAAAACCCAAAATTTTGAAAATCAAAATATCAAAAAACTAAAGATACCCTTTTGAAGATTACCCTCAGATCTACCAACTGTTAAAATTTTGACCTGTTTTGAGCAAGATAAACCCTTGAAAAATGATTTCGGAGTTCAGGCTGGAGGTGCAAAATCTGAAATTTGTAAAAACTACAATTTTTAGTGCAAATTTCATGAAAACTCCTTCAAATTTTGATGGGATGACCTCTTGGTCCCACCAGGCGTGCCAAAATTGTTGGTGTCGAATCACAAACCCACTGGGACTCCGCAACGCGATTGCAGACTCCCAAGGTGTGATTGCACAACATGGAGCTTTTCCCAAGTGTGAGACCTTGCGAAATCGAAAAGCTCTCCTGATGAAGGCCGACTCCTATTCCTCTATTCGATGTACCAATAAAATGCGCAGAGGTTCACTCAATAAACCCTAACCTAACTACCAAGGAGACAGGAGAGAGAAATGCATAAAAATAAACCTAAGCTAAGGAGGTGATGCATCGAGGAATGAAGAACATATGTTTTGCCGATAAACACAAACCAATAAAATGTAATGCAAAAGATATGCACGAGATAGCCAAATTCACAGTGAAAGATCGGAAGGACGCAAATAAACACGTAGAGGGTTGAGAAAACATCCACAGATATGCATTAATTTTCTCCAAAGGGGGATACAACACTGCAAAATGCCAAGAGGCAAGGTTGCATTACAATTTCAAATGGGAAGGTCCTTTGCTCCACAAATCCACCTGCCAGGGAGAAGAAGGGAGGAGGCACAAAACAAAATGTCCGACCTTTTTTAAAACAGCCTCTCCTTACATTTATATGAGAAAAAATGAGGGAGAAGAGAAATTCAGAATTTCTTCCAACCACCTCCACATCCGCACCTAACTCGTCTCATTATGGCAGACTGTACTTCGAATCGGGTTTGGAAGAAGCCCCGGCATGTGTTCGATGCTTGCGTTGTCCCGAAACCCGCTTCCCACGTGATTCCGAGCTTTCTTTTGTGTCGGGGCGGAAGATGAACCCGCATGCGCATCGGGTCCGGAGGGGTGCTCGACATGCTTTTGCCCCGTGCATCCCCGACGTGTTTTCCCGACCTCGAAACCCGCATTTCTTTTGCGTCGGGTTTTGGAGACCCCCCGACACATTTTGTCCCACCATGCTTCTCCGCCCCGTGAACCCGCGTTTGCCCTGTGTCGGGTTTTGCGGCCCTTCCGTCATGCTTTCCTGGCTTGCCCGCCCGACTGGTTTTCGCGATTGCTTTGGCACGGGATTTGGAGACCCGCATACATATTTTCTTCTTTGTCGGGTTTGGAAGAAACCCCGACATGTCCCTTTGCCGTGTCTTTCCGCCTCTGGTTTCCACCTCTGATCTGTTCCAGTCGGGTTCGGGAGGTGGCTGTGCATATGCATCGGGCTTGGGAGGATGCGCAACATGTTCTATGCTCGTGCTTCTCCGCCCTGTCCTCCCGACTCCCAAACCCACGTTTGCCCTGATTCCACCGGAGAGGGGAAAATATACAACAACTACATTATAAGTGTTGACATGAACATTATGCATGTAAGGTGGGATAGTACAAGGATATGGACTAGTGGGCATAAAACTAGGGAACGTCATATTTCCTATTGTGGTGGAATTCGAGAACACACTTCTAACCAAACCTTGCATAGGATAATCTTGAGAAGGATGAGGACCCATACCAAGTGTGTCTAATCATGTGAGAAGATAAATTGGATTTTAATAAACCAGATAGCCTTATGGTATATGATATTGCATTGGTTTCTCATTGGAAGGGATGTATCCTTTGTTATAAAGAGAATACCCTATGTTCTTCCCTACTACATGTGTTAGTTGTGAGGTCTCGGTAACTTTCTAGTTCTCTAATGCTCCCTAATAAAGTAGAAATGAGATCCTTGAGAGAGGATTGAGTCCCTTGTTAGGGTGCATATGGCATAGGGTTTGATTGACTAGGCTCATGATACCCTATCATGAATTTTTCAAGTGTTATAATTATTATCTTCCTCGAAGTAATAATCTTAGGATAGGAATTCAAAATCTAAGAGGTCAGTAGCCTTCATTCTATCCAAAGACTCATCTATTTGATTTAAAAGGATTTTCTATTCATTCAAATGTATCATCTTCTCGTTGAATGCATGACGATGTGAGGTCTTGACAAGACTCTATGGTAAGAAAAGGTTCCATTTGTGATAACAACATGGTTTTCATTAGGTTGATCATATTGCATATTTAACGGTTGATAAACTTCCTCCATCCTTACATAGCTAATGGGGTTTGAAGTGTAATTAGGGAGGTTTGCACATTGCTTGTGTACCTAGGGAAGTTTGGAAGTTTGGATGTTGTTGGTGTAATATCTATCAGAGCCAAATGGCCCACCAAACTCTCTTCTAGACATATTTTAGAAAGTATAAAATACCTACCAAAATAGGGGAAGAAATGGAGAGGTGAGGTAATAGCAATGAAAGAAAAGGAAACAAGAAGAAATTAATCCTTCACGTTGGGTTCACTAATTTGTACAAATGAAAATTGACATGTAACCTTCAAACAAACTTGACCCCAAAGTTCATGTCGGATAAGCTGATGTTGAATGTGTGGATAACTAACTATAGGAGGATTAGTGAATAAGATCTAGTAGTGTGATATCTTGGTAGATGAGTTGGCAAAGGGGAGATTTAGAGGCTATGAATGGGTAACATAAATTCCCTATGGTTTTTCTAACTGAATTGGATCTAAGTGTTGATCTAATTTGAAGTGTCCAAATTAATTAAGATGAAACTAACAATCTATGTTGCTTTGCTTAAAAGGGAAACTAACAATTTTCTTCTATTCTAAATAAATAAAGTATTTCTACACTAAAACTAAACAAACAAGATAACTTGGTGTAGTTATTCACCCGTGTTGAGTGTATTGAAACTAAACTAATCTTAAAACAAGAAATTTCCCAAATGATCTATGATATGTAAACATATTCCTATAGATATTCTTTCCTTCAGATCCATAGGGATGGAAAGAAGAGGATCCATCACTAGGAGATGCTATTAATTATTTAAATCCTCTTGAAAATAAACTAATTACTTGTAAATAAAATGAAATTGATTTCTAATCTATTTGATGTGATGTAACAATAATAAATTTTAGGAATGAAGGAAATCAAACAAAAAATTCAACCTAGAATTCACATACCGATGTGTATTAATTTTCCCCCTCATTTTATCCTTTCTTTCTCTATTTGTCCATATGAGTCCAAGGAATTGGGAATGCAAAGGAAATAGTAGGAGAAGGAATTTCAAAAATGATAGCTTGAAGGCGTCTCATTGCAATGTAGGTGGAAGAGAGATAACTCAAGTGAACAGAGCTTGGCTATGCAATTTCCAACAAGATTTTGGTAGCAATACTATGCAAGATACACAAAATTATATGTCCATTTTATTGAATACAAGCATTGGTTATATAGGAATTGGCTAGGATGTGTCTTCATGCACAAGGTAGCCTTAGAGTTCTAAATCATTGGGTGAAGAGGCTGTTCAAACTAATTAAATCTATTTAAAAATAGAAGAGGGAAGCAATACCAAGCAATCAAGACTATTTTTAGGAAATTTGGTTCACAAACACACCCTAAAAATCATGTTAAGTGAAATCAAGCATGTTAAAATCACACATGGAGAATTATGGAAAAGTGCATAGGACCACTACCTTGTGCAAGCAAGGTGGTGGTTATAGCACTAAAGGCCAAAACATGCATAGAATGTAGAGGGAAGATGAAAGAAAGCATGGAAAATCTAAGTGAGGATGTCTAGGCTACAAATATACACTTAAAATAGGTTTAGGAACTCAAACACCTTCTGAAAGGACATGAATCATCATTGGGGACTTTTGTAACCATTTTTCGACAATGTAGCACATGCATTTTATTGTGCATAAAACACCCTCTCTCCACAACTAGCAATCATAGTATGCAAGATACATCCTCCAAAGTCAAAGTAATCTCCCCATAGGTAACCAAAATGTGCATTTATCTCGCACACCATCTCACATACGACACCAACATGGGTATATTATGGGGCACAACCCCATCCGTATTATGTGCCACATGCCAAAATTATCCTTCACATCTGAATCCTCATCTAACAAACCCAATCTAAGAAACGTACTCAAATGCCACCCACCAAAAATTCCCTAGAGTGGATATTCCTCGCCCACCAAAAAATGACAACAAATGCAACTTTAGAATACATTACACAACCAAATATACTCATTTATCGTACTAGTATTATGTTTAGCAACATTACACATCGAATCCACACATTCTGGACTAGGGCACCTAGATGCAAGACTAGGGAATCAAGGAGGACACTAGTTCCCGGTTCTAAGAATTCATGTCCCAAGGGTCACTAGCCCTCTCACCACTCTTTTCTAGGTCTAAAACATAAGGTCATTAAGGAGATGAAATATCATATTGAAGGTATGCATGTTAATCTCATGGATAAAGAAGAAGAGTGCATTAGGTTCAAAACTAAAATGATGTCTTTGAAAGAAGAGTCTAATCAAGCATGCAACAAGTTGAAGTCATTTGAGAAAATAAATGAGGATATAAATGATGTGTTGAGTACTCAAAAGAATGTTGGTGACAAGGTAGGTTTTGGATTCAATGAAGACCTCAAGAAGAATAATGGATTTGACAATGTTGGTACTTTTATCCACAAAGATCGGAGAAGGAGAACATGAAGGATGATGAGTTAAGATAAGAAGATGCGTTTCGAGAGTAAGAAGGGTGCTAGCATGAAGACTAGAAGATCTAACCCTATCATACAACCTAATTCCATGAGGTATGCAAGATCCTTCAATGGTTATTGTTATACATGTAATAAGTTTGGTCATAGGGAAAAATAGTTTAGAAGATCCTCCGAGAGTAAGGATTCTTGGAACCATGGAAGAAGTATTAGCTTACACTAGCCAAGAGGTAAGAATGGATTTTTTTTCTATAACTATCAAAATAAAGGTCATATGAATTTTTTTGTTATCATAGGCCCTCAAGAAAAAGAAAGAATTTTGAGGCTCCTAGAGTACAAGAGAGAGAAAGATAAGGCATAAGAACCAAGAGTGAATCAGGTAAATATAACTAGGTATAAACTAGAATTTGGATCAAGTCAAGAATGCTCATAGGTTTTCAATTAGAAGAAGACTTGATATGTCAACCCATAGGTTCCAAGGATGTCTTGGAATCTCCAAAAAAATTTGTTTTAGATCCCTATGGTTAGGGATGTATCTACTAATCTTCTTAGAGGCATTCATAAATCATAAGAAGTATTTAGAAAGGGGGCTTGAATGGAAGAAGTGAAAAATGAATATTTGTTGAGATGGTGAGTACCTTTGAATATGGAACTCGGCATTATGAATATGTGTGACTAGATTTATATTATAAATAATTCAAGAAGAGTGTTGTGAAGGACAAGTGCGGTATGTGTTTCAATCGTTTGTATGATGACTTGACCAAACCATTGAAAGTCATGAAGATATATTTCATAGTAAAGATCTTGAATAAATATTTGTTGGCATTTGATTTTAATTTTCATTAATGAAAAAATAAAATTAATGAAAAACTAGGATGAAGGAGAGAAAGAGGAAGCTTGGAGTGAATGTGATAAGGCAAGACATTAAAACACATGATGAAGAATTAGATTTTTGAGTAGCTAGTGACTGGTACATGAAGGATGATTATTTGAGAGGATGTTATAGAAGTTTGATGAGGAAAACAATGTTAGAATGATGAATATAAAGGTGCATGAGTTGAATTAGTAATACTAGCTTAGTTCAATAGGCCTAATCCCTAGGCCTAGTCCACATGTTGACATGGAATAGTGGAGTGAATGTATGAGGCTGGTAGAGAATAATGATAGAGGCATGAGAAAATTTTTTAGGGTATACATTATGAATACCAAGGAATGTTTATGAATTATGAAATGGAACTAGCTCAATTAGGCCTAGTTCAAGGACCTAATGCAAGCTTGGATGGGTGTATGAAATAAAACAAGCTATGGTAGGCCAACCCAATCAAGATAAGTTTATAGGGACATTGTAGGAAGGTTTTAGATGATGCTACAAGTCATGTATTAGATATTAGAAGCATGTTTAGGGTTCTATTCATGATTGTCCTTAAGGACAAACAAGATTAACATGTAAAACCCATGGTGGTTAAGGAAATACAAGTCTTTTTATGAGAAAAAAGTCTTGAAACATGTGAACAGGGATAATCCAATGATTTGGAATTTTTTTATGCAAATATGAATAATAATATTGAATTTATGAAGTTTTTAGTGCTATCGAGCTCCTAAAATAGACTATCCTAACTCAAGGTCAACTTCAAAGGAATATTTGGCAAGTAAAACCTCTTCATGATGTGATAGATCTTTCATCATAGTTAGGTCATGGAATCAATATCATTCTAGAGTTTGAATGAGATAGAATGAAGGCCTATCATTTACGAATGATCCTTAATAGTGTAAGTCACTTGAAACCCTCACAAAATCCTCCCTTGAAAGCAATGGAGAAGTTAAGTTTTTTGCATGAAATTGATTGTACAAGTTGATTTAGTGTCTTGTACATGAAGAGGAATCATTAAAGCTTAGTTTGGTGGCATTTTGGTGTTCCAGATGTTCAAGTAAGGTATTGTTCTAGCTCTATTTTAAAAATATTTTATTTTACAATCAAGTAATGAAGGATTCATGCTATCAAGTTTGGTGTGGGAGAAATAATGAGAGGTTCCCCAAATTCTCATGAGAATATACATAAATGTCATGTCTAAAATTTTGACAAACCATCTCAAATTAGTTAGCCTATGCCTTAAAGGCTAAACTAGGCATATGGTTTGAAAGGAAAATGAAGTGAATGCATGTTGTGGAAGTGAAAGGTGATCATGGATAGTTTATACAAGTCCTATATGACATGTTCAAGCCTAGGAAGTGATAAAGTGAAGTTTTTTTGTCCGAGATCAAATGGTCCAACTTATATTTCTAGATCCATTAAGTAGGTTAGAGAAACAAAAAGTAAAATTATTTTTCTCCTCTTAACTCATGCATGTGATTATTTGTAGATGGAGTACAGGTTCCATATGAAGTGTTCAATACATTGGTTCATCATGAAAGTGAATTTTTTAGTGTTTTAAACTATTGAAACTAAGACTGGTTTTAATGTCTTAAAAATAAGATTTAGCGGTCCCAAAGTCAAAGTACATTCTATCTAAAAACCACTAAATTATGTAAAATATGGACCTTATGAGATGCACAAGGATTTTTTCCTTCTATAAAAGTGGATTAGTAGCCATGAATATTTATGAAGATCTCGCTCATTATGTGAAGAGTTATTTTTGAATGCATACAAAGCCATCAATACCTTACTTAAACCATTGATGTATGGTGTGAATCATGAATGATAGTGCTACCCCAGCTACACAATGTTGTTGTAGAGATATTGAAGTACTATCCATCTTGATATTAGTACATGATATGAATTTTAAAGTGTGCTACTTCACCAAGTTGAAGAATGTGTTATAAATCTCATACTTCTAGGTGTGCATGCAAGCTTTAATAGAGTCTTAAGGAGAAATGGAAAGTTGCGTGGATTTTCAAGTGTGTAGAAGAAAAGTATAGGATTATTTTAACTCATGAAAACCTTCATGACAATTTTTACCTTGTATAATGTGCTAGTAGAAAAGAAAGAGTACGTTGAAGAAGAAGACAAAAGCTTGCATGACAGTTACAAATGAAGAATGTAGATGTAAGATGTCAGTTTAGGTTGTAAGAATAATTTTTTTAGTTATAGAGTGCATTCAGAGGTATGTTGGTGATCCAAAAAGATGTTATATTTCCATGACATGTCTTGTAAGGTCGACGGTTGTAACTCGACACCATTTATGATGTATTGATTACATAAAGATAGTTTTTTTGATGTCATCATCCTCATTGTACGAGTTGAAGGGAAAAGGAAATGAAGATTATTTGGAATTTGAATGTGAAGATCTTTTAATGTTCAAGAATTTGAATTATTGAGATTTCATGAGGTTTTTGTTGACGCTAATGTTTTTGAAGAGGTATTAGGACATGAAAAATAAGGTAAATCACGGTGAGTATGAGAGAGCTTTATGACTGTAATTTTGGATCAACAAGCATACATGAGAGAGTAGGTGCTCGAGAGGGTAAACCAAGAGGATAATCTTGACAAAAATGGGGGTGAAAGAATACATCCATCAAATTGTGCTACAAAAGACTAAGAAGATGATAAAAGAGGTTAATCTAGGTGATCAGGAGAGGTGAAGAGAGAAGAGATAAGAGCTGATTTAGAGATCATAATTTGTTTGTTAGAAAACAAAATGCGGGTGATCAAATTGTTATAATAAGTCTAAGTTGTTGATTAGAAGATACAGAGTTGAATATTTCTTTAAATTTGTATATTGTAGAAGGTCAGTGGGTTCTTGAATGAATTCTTTGGAGTTGTAGCGTCTATGTAAGTAGAAGATTACAGAAGGTCAAGTTATATCTTGGCTAAATTTTTGAGTGCATGCTTCAAGTTGAGTGGTTTCTCAACAAGTTTAAATCCATGTAATCATTTTTACGACAATTTTTGCAAATTAGTGTATTCATTTCAGTGGGTTTTTCTCCCTTTAAGGGTTTCCCACATTAAACCTTGTGTACGTGTGTACTTTCTTTTCACTTTCATATGTGTGAATGTCATTATATTATCATGGTAAATTTCGATTAAGATTGAATATCTTGTTGAGATTTATAAATGTTTTGAAAGTTTTGAGAAGAACTGATTCACCCCTACCCTCTCAGTGCTTATATTTTTCAAAACTTGGTATCGAGAAAGGTTCCTATTTGAGAAAGTTTTAAAAATTAGAGGAGATACTTGTAGCACAAGCATGGTTAATTTAGTTGAAGATATTATGAAAAGGTAGTTTGAGATTTTGAGTCCCTGATTGATGGATTGAAGAAGGAAATCAAGTATATGGAAGTTGATCATGGCCAAGCCCTCAAAGAGATGGAATTTATAGTTAATAGTGTTTCAAAATCCCTAAAGGAAAAATATGATTCTTTCCTTAGACATTAAGAAGAGTTGATAACATTGAAGGCTGAATTAGAAGATGAAAACAATAATTTGAATATGGAAATCTTGAAAAGAGATTCAAATGTCTTAATGTATTTTGGATATCCAAAGAGTAGCAGTGCGAAGACATGACTATGTTTCACATGAGAACCTAGGGAGAAGTGTGAGGATGGCAAGGAAGGTCCAAGTAGACAAGAAACCATGAAGGAGGAAAAGGAGATAATGTAAAGAAATTCTAAATCAATTAGACAACCTAATGCATCCATGTATGAAAGAACATTTAATGGATATTACTTTACCTATCATAAATTTGGGCATAGAGATAACGATTATAGGAAGGATGATATAGTTGACCATACATGGAGGGATAACAAAGATGAGAAACAAAAGAACATAGTATGCTTGAACTTTTAAGAGAAGGGTCACATTGCTCAATACTCCCTATATGAATCATCTAATCAGTTTTGGAGAGGACAAGACTCAAGTAATATTAAAAAAATATGCTTCAAGTGCAACAAGGTTGGAAAATTTGCTAACAAGTGTCATGCTTATAAAGCTTCCAATTATAACTAAAGTCTTAGTCCACATTAATCTAGAAGCAAGAGTGTTTTTATATGTGATTTAATAAAAATGATCCTGTTGTAAAACCCTAAATATTACAGAGTAATTGAATGTAACAATGATATATAGCTGTTAAGTACAATGTGACGCAAGTAATAAAAAGTAAATATGAAATCCTAAGTGTAAGAGATAGAGTAGAATACTTATCTAATTTCACACTTGATCACGAAGTGTTTTGGACTGGAAAATTGATGAACATGAAGGGGAGATTGTCGTAATTTCCTCTGTAAAATTCTGGAGTTGTTGGCTAAGGATGTAACAAGACGTGTGGACTTGGGAAAGAACACCTAGATTCTAGAGATATCTATTGGGAACATATGACTGCACACAAAAGCTCATAAATTGATTTTTCGGTGTCACAAGGTGTTTGATGATAGCCACTATTGGTCTCCCGTGTGTGTAACTGGATGACCACCAAATTCATGTGTAACCTACAAAGAGAAGATGACCTACAAAACCCTCAAACTACATCAAATATCAAAAAGAAAAGATGCAATATGGGGAGTTGGATTGACATCGACGGTCCACTGATTGAATGAAATTACGACCGAGTGCTACACTACATCACATAATCCATGTACTTCTTATGTGTGTGTGATAGAATCATGACATATGAAGCCCTTGTGTAAGCACATGTGATATTTGGTGATAGATGGATTTACCAAGGTAAATAGATGTATGGATGGAATAATGAACTTCCCCTTCCTATGAAGTGTATGTAGAAAATGTAGTCCCTTGTCCCTTGAATGAAAGATAAAAGGATTCCTTTGATGCTCTTAGATACATTTGGATGTAATATTAGGAGATGATAATAGATTCTTAGAGCGTGGTCCTTTATTTTGGTTACATGGATTTGAATTTATATGAATCCCTTAGTTGATTTTTTGTAATTGAAAGCTAAAAGTTCACCCCATAGGAAAATAAGATGTGAAAATTATAAAAGAGACCAAAAACAAGTGGGTAAGATAAAAAAGGGTCAAGAACACCTAAAAGGGATGAGGGCACCTAGGCGTTGGCATCATGGCTAGGCGCTAGTGTCTAAAGTCATAAAATTTAAATAAGTAAGGTACCAAATGGGATGTGAGGTGTGTAAGAAAAAAAGAGAGAAAGAAATACTAAAAAGAGGCCAAAGATAGATGTCAATTACTAGTTTTCTCACTTAGGAATCGTATGAATGTGTTGGCGAGAAATTTTCTTGAGTGATAAAATTGTGGGTTTCTTGCCACTGATTTTGAATTATAAGTCACTCTACTTAACCGATGTAGCTTATGTATATGCAAGTGCGAGAAAATATGGATTTCTGTGGTAGCATTTTGATAGGGGATCCATCAAGGACATTCCGCTAACCCCGTGACAAAGCTTGTAGATTCCTGCATGAGAGGTAAAGGGGAGTGAGAGTTAGATAGGAGAACTAATGTTGTAGGTAGAAAATAAGATTCCTACATACATCAATTAGAATTTTTATCACATGCATTAAAATTAGGAGGAAACAACTCTACACATAGCAACAAGACCAAATAGTATTTATGATCACATAGTAACAAGAAATCCATTAGTCAAATAAAGATATAAACTCCTTGTATTTATTGCTTAAAACAAGTTCTACATAGTGTGGGAATAGAGGAAAAATAGAGTGCGGGAAACGAAGAATTCATCTATCTCCTTTTTTCTCTCAAGGTAGAATGCACTCTAGAGCTTAGAAAATTAATGACCAAACCTTTGAGATGGGAATGTATTTACAATTTATAGAGTAGAATCGAGTCCTCACCTTCCTCATGACCCTCCAGATGCCTTATTTCTAACATTAGACTATTCATATTCCTACAAAATATTTAAGGCCCTTTTATGAAATCAAGGTGACTTAATTTACATTATGTTTCTAAAGTCACTTTTAGGTGACTTAAAGAAATATCAAAAAGTGCAAACCCTAATGAAGAATTAGAACATTTGAAGGGAGATAAATTTGGGGGAGAGGGAGAGAGAGAAGATGAGTATAATTTTCCCTTGATGAAGTCCGATGATCCTCGTTGATGGAAATATCTCGATGTGATGAACTTCAAGCACAATGATTGTTTTGGCATGTGAATCCTAATTCTGGAAAAACTTCCCAACTTCTATGATCCCTTCCATAATTTTCCTAAATCATCTCCATGATGTCCCAAGACCTTTTAATCATGTCCACATCTACTTAATCTCTTCTACTCCACTCGTGGGGTTGCTCCAACCCTAAGAAGGCAAGTGATAGCCCTTCCCACAACTACCTATAGCTTTGCAAATGAACTCCTAAAATCACCTAGGGGGAATGAATGGACTTTCCTAAATCACCTAGGAGCATGAGATGAGGTCTCTTGGACTGATTGGGAAGACCCGAGGTGTCTTTGAATGACATGACTTGAAAAAATTAACATAGGGGTATAGTTGTCATGCTTAGAAATTGTTAATTTCCTTGTTGCACATTTGCATGACAACAAATGGCTCTAGCTTGGGGACATGACATGGAATGAGTGTAGTGAAGACATGACATGAGGAATCTAGAATCTCAATTTCAGACCATATGATCTCGATGACCTGTGTTATCCATTGGGCCTTTTAGAGTCATGTATAATTACAAGAGATAAGGATAATGAAGAAGGAGACACACACACACACACAATGCTAGAAAGGAAACACACAACACACAACAAAAAGGGAGACATACCTAAAAATTACCTATGGTATAAGGTGGGGGATAACCCACTTTCACTAAAGAATTTTTTATTCCTCAAAAGTTACCCCTGAAGAGGCAACACAAAATGATAATGTTATGCAAATCCGTTGATTGGTTCTAGAAAGTAGCCTCCTCTCCTCAACTACTTATGAAATCTAGGTGCTTTCACATTTGTATGTACACTTTGTAGGAGTGAGCCTACATGAGCTTCTTGATGCTCAAGCCTTTGCTTATAAATTCCATTGCCTTCATGTTCTTTGAAATTGGTTTCATAGTGCCAGTTTCCTTCCATATTTATCCACATAAATGATTCTTCACTGAACATGCTATTGCTTCCCTAGGGCTGCTTTTCGTTCAAATTACTTGAACATTCCAAATTCTTTTCTTTCCTAGGTCTATGCTCATTGACCTATTTTCCATGAGAGAACTCAGACTTATACTATTTTTCTACTCAACTATGTAATGGAAGGATTGGACATGACCTCATAATTGTCTTGTATGGATAGTACATAAGTTAAGATATCAAGAATAAACTCGGGGTCCTCCACAACTTCCACTACATCCAATAGTCCTTACACAAAGATATCCTAGGCCTTTGAAGAATATTTATTTTTCATCTCAAGGTAATTATGCAAAGGGATTACTTCATTATCTTGGGAATCACCACATTCTATCAATCCTTCATCAAGAGGAGCTTCAGCTTCAAATGCCTCAAAGCTCCTTGTTTTTATTTCTTCATCATGGAAAAAGTCTTCTTCTTGAAATGGGAAAGAAAATACATCCATTTCATCGTTACATCCATCAATAATTGGCTCAGAGGGGGCATCATATTTTTCATCTTTCTTTGTTTCAACATGGCCAACGTTCACATTGATTGAATATTTAAAATCATATTTGTGGTTGTCTTGTAGGTTCATGGATTTCATCAGAAGTTTCAGATGAGCTTATGATCTTCAATTTATTTTGTGGCTCTAAGAATTTCTTGTAAAGGTAGTTATTTTAAACCTTTCACAGGTTCATCACAAGATTTTCTTGTCTCTCCATAGATGGACTCACTAATTTCATCTTCATCCCCAAATGGGAATGATAATAACTCCTCATCATGGATAAGAAAATAAGATGATTTTTCTTCTTGAAAACCATCAAGAACCATTTCATCTTCTTCATGGTTGCATCATCAAGGCTACCCTTTTGTAACTCAAATCTCCTATATGCTTATTCAAGGTCCATGCCTCTCCACGAAGGGATGTCTCACCTTATCAATATGGGAATATCCTCTTCCTCCTCGGTTTTCATAGAGTGATTCATCTTCCTACTATCTTGGTACAAAATGTTAGCTTCCAAGCTTTCAGAATTTCATACCATGTACATCATCTTCTTCTTGAGAAGAAATTTATCTATGTATCCCTTCACTGGTATGGTTTTAGATGACCAATTCATCTGAATTTTCCCTCCCAAGTCTTGGTAGAAAATTCTACTCAACAACATTCCGAATGAGGTTGGGATGTCTGCTACCAAAATCATCACTGAAAATTTCTTGTCTAGAAATCTAGCGAGAGCCACCTGTGCATCTTTAACCTTCCCTACAAGTGGGACCTATTTTGAATCCAAAGAGTAACAAGAGCCACCGGGTGGAGTCATGGTAAGTTTGAGATCCTTAGCAACCTTCAAAGGCATCACGTTGTCTAAGGCACCAGAATATATTATGTAATTGTTTAGTACATATTCTCTAACAAGAAGGGAGACGTAGAAAGGATCAACCTTGTCAGTCTTGGATGCACTTAAGGAAAGCATGTTCGTGAGGGAGGTGTAGGTGGGTTTGGAAACATTCCTTTAGAACTAGAAGTTACAACATTGGGTGTTAGACTACCACTCCTGATATATTAGATGAACCTCTCAAATTGTTTAGGATGAGTCCACAAATATTTAGTTTCAGTAATTTGGACTTTGGCTTTGTTTGTATATTCTATGAAATCAAAAGGAATAGATGTGGGTGAAGGTGATGAAGGGATTACTTTTGGATTTAGGACAAGTTTGGAAGCAGGAGTAGATTTTTGGGGAATGGATGGTATTTTGAAAGGTACACTAGGAGCTTTCAAAGTACTATATTTTACAGGGAAGATTTAGATTTATACTTGGAAGAGGCATCAAAAGACTTATTTAGAATTTCAGGAGCCTTCTTAATTACTATAGGATCAAGCTTCAACAATGCAGAATCTATTGAGGGTGGGAGAGGAGATCCTCAACTGATTATTTTGTTTTATAGAGTCACTAGAAGAGGATCTTTAGTCTTATTTTTCTTTACAACATTGGAAGGAGATGTTCCTTTCTCAAACTGAGAATGAGTGAATACCACACATGAGAAAGTGGTTGCATCTTCTTTATCTTCTTAATAACCTCCATAATACTCACAGAATTTGATTTGTGTATCATTCTCAAACTCATCAATTTCTAGGAAATCACCACCTTCACCTTCTAGTTCAACATCCTCTTCATTTTACTTACTCCTACAATTTGCATTGATAGGTGGGGCCTCCAAGGCAAGCCTTCTGGGTATTCCTGCAATCTGATTTCCATTATTTCTTTGAGAAGAAACTCGTTAAAATATTTTCCTCTTCAATGATGTCATCTCATTCACCAATTTTTGCAGCATTGGATCTGTTCTCTCATCTCTAGGATGTTTTGTCTTTCTCTTTCCAGATTCTTGATATTTCTAGAGAGGATGAAATTATCAATTTCAATGGACATATTTTGTGCTTCTACAATGTTCCTTGGTTGAACTCTTTGTAGGATAAATCCTACCTCTGGTGATTGAGCATTGATGAATAATCTCTTGACATTGATTCTAGATGGTGAATCCTATTCAAGTATCCTATGAAGAAACTATTCGAAATGAGCCATGAAGTCTCTCATAGTTTCATTTTCTCCTTTATTTATTTGTGCCAATTGAATAAGGAGGTCTTGATAGTCCTCAATAAATCTGAATCTTTCCTTGAACTTCCTTTTGATTTCATTCCAACAAGTGATGGATCGGGAAGGTAGGAGGTAGAACCATTCCATTACTTTTTCTTGGAGAGACTCCATGAAAAATCTTACAATGAAATCTGCACGTTTGAAAGCAAGAATTCCAAATGATGTGGTGAAGGATGATATGTGCTCTTTAAGATCTTGTGTGCCATCACCTTTGAAATTTGGAAATTTATTGTGGGCACTTGTTGGTAGATCATGAAGAGGTAGTTCAAGAGCGAATGAGCCTCGTATTTCTTCCCCATGGAACAATGGATTGAGGTCTTCCTACTTCGTCATGTCATTGTTTCTACTTTAGATTTTACTTAAGAAAATTATTCTTCAATTTCTAGCAAAGTGAAAAAATCTACAATAGGAATATGATAAGATATTATGGAATACGAAAGGTCACTTGCAAGAAATTGATAGTGTAGCCTTCAATAATGGATTTTCATGAACTCCTTTTTTGGTTTTTCAATATTTCATTTTATTTAAATTTTAGGACCTTGTGGTCATATTTTGGGTGGGGATGCTACCAAGTCTACCCCACAGAGGGCACAAAATATTGTTGGAAAGAAAATTTGTCGGGTGATAAACTTGTGGGTTTCTTGCCAATGCTCTGGGAACCTAAGTCCCTCTACTTAACCGGTGTAACTTCCCTATATGATGTGGATTTATGTGGTGGTATTTTCACGGGACACTCCACGACCCTATGGAAAAGCTTGTAGATACCTGCAAGAGAGGAGTTTGTCTGTAGAGAGGGAAATGAGAGTGAGAAATTAGATAGGATAACTAATGTTGTAGGAAGAAAATCAAATTCCTACATACATCAATTACAAGTTTTATCACATGTATTAAAAATAGGAGAAAAATACTCTACGCACAGCAACAAGACAAAATGAAATTTATGATCACAAAGTATCAAGAAATACCTTTGTCAAAGAAAGCTATAAACTCCTTCTTGTATTGATTGCTTAAACCAAGTTTTACATAGTGTGGGAATAGAGGAAAAATAGAGAGTGGGGGAAAGGAAGAATTTTGCTATCTCCTTTGTTCTCTCAAGGTAGAATGAACTCTTGAGCTTACAAAATTAATGACCAACCCTTTGAGATGGGAATGTATTTACAATTTATAGAGTAGAATCGAGTCCTCATCTTCTTCATGAACCTCCATATGCCTTATTTATAACTGTAGACTATTCATATTCCTACAAAATATTTAATTCCCTTTTACAAATTCAAGGTGACTTAATTTTCATTATGTTTCTAAAGTCACTTTTAGGTGACTTAAAGGCACATCAAAAATTGCAAAACCCAATGAAGAATTAGAACATTTGAAGGGAGAGAAAGTTGGGGGAGAGGGAAGAGAGAGAAGAGGAGAAGATGTTGCCCCTGATGAAGTCCGATGATCCTCGTTGATGGAAATCTCTGATGTGACAAAGTTTTGAATGTCCCATTGTGCCAAAACTGCTCTTTGAGTGTGACTTACTATTTTTAGTAAATTCCCAGATGGGAGACTTACTATTTTTAGTAAGAGGTGATTCTTGCTTCTTCTTGATCATCTTGATGTGATGAAAATATTCATTCAATCCTATGCACACTGCCTTTGCTTTGACCAATTCTTGGGGTGACTTACTATTTTTAGTAAGCACCCATATAAGGGACTTAATATTTTTAGTAAGTGGTCATTTTTACTATATTCTAATTCGATAATCATTCTGGCTTCTTGGATATCTTTAGTGCACACTTCCTTTTCCATAGCCACTTTTGATGAAGACTTACCAAAAATAGCAAACATGTGTAGGAAAGCTTACTATTTTTGGAAAGTGGATTTCTAGTGATAGGATTGTGATGGAGTATATTTTTTTGGATTCTTCTCATCATCACGGTCACGTACTTCAAATTTCACTTGATTTTGCCTACTAGAATGATTGGAAATAATTTTTGAAATTTTAACCTGGCAGTGGCTTCGGGACGAAGCTACCATGGTGGCCACTAATGGATCTAAAAATTTGCACATCTTTTTTTGTATTTTTGTGAAAAAATAACTCCATTGTGATAGGTTTTTCATTTGGAGCTTGTGTGCAAGTTTTTAGCTCGTTTCCATTGTCGGAATGATGGGAAATTTGACGAATGTGAGTCGGTGCACGAAGTGAGGATTTTATTAGAACAAATGATTCTAGGCACCATTTGACCTCCCATTTGTTTCATTTAGATCACCTTGAAAATTTTTGTAGTTTGTAAAAGATGAAATCTCGATTTGACTTGTATTTTACAAGATATGAAGATTTTCCGATCGGGGGACTTCGTAGTCATCTGGTGAAAAATATTCATTTTCTCTTCGTTCTTCATTATTTCAATCCATTTTCTCTGAGGCCTCCATATTTTTAGGGATTGGAGGATTTTTGAGTCATGGCAGAGATTTTTTGGAGTGGAAATGGTGGACCAGGTGTCTTGACAAGAAAGAACATGGCTATGGCATGCTAAGGAGATGTGAAGGAGAAATGTGGGGAAAAAATGGCTAAGTGTCAGATTTAAATATTCAAAAAATGCATGATAAGGGACTGGGTAAATTTTTATGTCCTTAACATCCCTCACCTAAAAGGGATGTTAGGGATATCGGTTTCCTATGGGGATACTGGAGGTGACACATGGCATTTATCCAACGACAGGGAATGAGTGCTCCAAAATCATCTTTAAAGCACTGAGGAGCTGGAAGCAAGTCACATGGGTGACCAAAATTCTCTCTTTGAGGGCTGGGAAAATTTTCCAAGGTTTGATTTCCTTGACCTATAAGAGAATTGAGGGACATCAAATTCCACGGTAGTCCTAGAGGTGACATGTGGCGGAGATCCGACGACAGGATTGAGCTCTAAATTACACTGGGGCTAAAATGACAATCTTGATGGTCATATGGGGTTCCGTGAGAGGTCACACGGGGCTAGATGCATTTCTCCAATGTTGATTTATCTAACCCTCATGGACATTGGGGACATAAAATCCCACCATGCTCCTAGAGTTGTAAAATTTGGCTAAGTCTAGAACTTGCTTTGAGAGGACAACTTGCAACGATGATATCTTGAGCTACCGATGGAATTTTTTAGAAAATTTTTATGTGATCCTAACTATAAATGGCATTTTGAATCTAATGGTAGGAGAATAATTTATTTATTCATCCATTTGATCCTTGAAAAAGTGTATTTTGGGTTTAGTACTCAACTTGTGCTCGATAAAATTTGTCTTCGGACCTAATGCACCAAAATATTGTGAACAATATGATTTCACCATATTGTAGGGTTTAAAATTTTATTTCTAGAGATTTTTGTGTTCTCCTAACTCCATCTGGATCTCATGGAATCATCTTTTAAATCTCGGTGACTATTTTGGCTCTGTCTGCAATCGACTAGGCCTATCAACCCTAATTATGGCGAAACTTCCCCAACTTCTCCAAGCCCTTCGAGAGTCTTCCTAAATCATCTCCGTGATGTCCCAAGACCTTTGAATCACCTCCAAATATTTTTAGAATCTTCTTCTCTACTCCATGGGGTTGCTCTAGCCCTAGGAAGGCTAGTGATAACCCTTCCCACAACTGCCTATAGCTTTGCAAATGAACTCCTAAAATCACCTAGGGGGAATGAATGGACTTTCCTAAATCACCTAGGGGGATGAGATGATGTTAATTGGGAGGTCACTTGGACTGACTGGGAAGACTTGGGGTGTCTTGGAATGATACGACTTGAAAAAATTATCATACGGTATAGTTTTCATGCTCGAATTTTTTTGATTTCCTTGTTGCACATTTGCATGAGAAGAGAATGCAAGTATGGTGTTAAGACCAAGAAATGTACGCAAATGCATGATTTTATGTCTAAATTTTTCTCCACTTTATATTGTTGAGTGAATACTCAATAACATAAAGTAGTTAGAATATGTGTACCTTTTGTTCCTTATAGATTGGCAAGTGTAAAAATGTTCCCTGTGGACAAGTGGAATCATGAAGTGATAAAAATAAAGTGTGGAAGCTAAGAAATAGGAAGAGACCCTAGGGATGAAGCGTATGGTGTTTTACCATGTTGTATATATTGTTGTGCTTGATGAAGGGTTGCTTCTTGTTGCATACCGAGGGTAGACCTACAAAAGAAGAGAAAAGAAGTAGTCAAATATGTGTATATGATTTTTTTGTAAAAATATGTAAAAGCATGTAAATGTGGAAAAGTAGTAAAAGGAAAGTGTGCACCTTATCCGTTAAGAGTGAAAATGATAGAAAATGTCCTAAAATGTTGTAAAAGAGTGGGAGGTTTGGCCGATCTCATGCCAAAAGTGAGTTTTTTGGGTGATCTCACATTATGACATAAGAGTGTTGGGGAGAGAGGTCTACTTTTATCCTCATTCCATGAATGCTTCCTAAATAAGCACCACTACAGATGGTACATTTCATGTCTAGTTCCATATTGATCCATGTTGAAAAAGAGATAGTAGGAGATTACATGCATTATGTATTCTAAGGCCAAAATATGATCCTATGAAACTTCTCAATGATCTACTAGAAATTGTATTGATTTGAGAAAGTGACTATAATTGTGCCGTGGTCATAAGCACCTAGGAAATGATAGGAGATCCAATACGCTATTATCTCGTATCTAGGTGCTGGTTTCTATACTAAACTAAGGACCCAAGTTAGAATTTAGGTTGTTCTATGACTATAACTCTGTTATATTCCTATATTATGTGGACCTGTACTAAAGCTATTAGTTGTTGTATGGGGTGATTGATTCACCTAATGTATGGCCCCATCATTTGGGACACATGTGACACTAATAAGAGAATGCAAAATAAAGGAGAGGACCATAATATGATATGAAATTGATACCCTACAAATGGGAATGTGAAATGTAGAAATAAAGCCACATTAAAACAAAGTGGATGGAAACATGTGTTAATAGAAAATGTGACAAACATGATATATAAGACAATGTAAATAAGCAATAATGTAAAAAAATTAGAACGTGAAAAGTTTGTTTCAAACATGGGACATCGCTCATAATGTCACAACAAAATTAGGGATGAAGCGGCCAAAACTATATAGTGTGCACACAAGACAAAGGGAATCTCCTGCAAAACAATAACATAAAATAACAAGCAAGATAAATCAAACAACCATGGTGGAAAATAGTTATGGAAATAAAATGTTGCTCATGAAGCACCCATTAACATGTTAAAAAGATAAAAAAAAATCATGTCAAAGCTTCTATATATCAATGGAAAGTAGTGTGCTAGTAATAATAAGAAGTTTTTGTTGCCCATTTTTACACTCTTACAATAATTAGACAACTTGGTTTGCCACGGACTTCGAATGATGGGCCGTGAAGATTTTAAGCATGCCATAGATTAAAAGATAATGTCGTGGCTAAGGTGTAAGTGCTACAAAGTGAAGGATGAGATTTGGTGAAGTCCCGGTCGAAGGAAAAGGACTGCCAAAGTTTGAGTTGGGCTAAGAAAAGATAGAAAGAGGACATAGATGTCCTAGCAATCCATAGTACACTATAGGTCAAAAGACATGGATATAGGTAACACAAAAACCAACATGTGATGAAAAGAGTTCCATATATGTTGACACAAATTTTTGCCACATGCAAGGCTGCAAGATAAAATGGAAAGAGTGATAAGACCGCATGATGAAGAAGATAAAACCATAGAGGTCAAAAACTACACATCAAAGAAAGACCACCATTTTCCACCAAAATAAAAATGCATATAGCCTTCAATTTGGTTAGTAGATCTTTGCAAATATGATACTTTTTGAAAAATTCTTAGCCTCGATGCAACCTAGAATTTACCAGATAACACCCTAGTCACACTGTCACATCACTCAGCCTAGACTGAGTGCTCACCCAAAGCACACAAAGGTACGAGGTCCCTCTTTAGGGTTAATATATCAGGATGTTAGCGTGATGAAGGAAGAATCATATATGTCCATAACTAATCCACCATTCTACCATGCATGCTACAATGAAATAACAAGCTTAAACAAGAATCATGATTGAATCAATAACATGCACTACTCAATTACACATGGGAATGACACTTAGATTTAGTGAATATTTTCCATCTATTAATAAACACATAATATTCTTACAAAGAATGTCAATCTATACCAATGCACCCATGGAACTCGATACAAGAATCCAATCATATCCACATACCTCTATACCTTCATGCATCCATCTCTCTCTGTTTATATATTTTACTATGTACTTCATATCATATATATAGAGTGGAGACTTTCCCTTCACCACTTATCTATTCCAGAAATAGGCTGCATGCTATTAATAGTAACACACTGTTTACAGGCATAACCACACATGCAAGTGTGCTATTTATAGACCTCTTATAGT
The DNA here is from genome assembly GCA_018340775.1 of Taxus wallichiana var. yunnanensis. Lineage (NCBI taxonomy): Eukaryota > Viridiplantae > Streptophyta > Pinopsida > Cupressales > Taxaceae > Taxus > Taxus wallichiana. Next base: position 275,085,103 of record CM031236.1, on the reverse strand, counting down.
TAACTGAAGTGACAATCCTATTCTTAGCTCGTCTCCATGCAAAATTCTTTGATCTGATCCTCTAAAGATAGATAATGCATGGCGCACACATCTCTACATCATTGGTGTGTTCTGTACGCCATCTTCTAAAAATAGGTCTTCATGCTCAAAATAGGCTAAGTCCAGAATGCATAACTTGCCCCCGCGTGTAGGTTTTTCCCGTCCCTCCACGCCGTTGATCCTGGCTTTCTCTCCCACACAGACTCCTTGTGTGATCTCTAACAAGTATTCTCTGATCAACATTACCCCACACTAATCTCATTGTCATCCCAACAATGGTTATCTCCAAAAATTGAAGTAAATAATAGAAGAATGGAAAGAATAAGAATGAAAGAATGTAGATAAATAAAGAAGTTTTATGAGGATATGAGGCAGCCTCCTCTATGTCAGTTTGAAGTATCAACTTTGGATACTCCTCCTTTATTTCAACCTCCAAGGCTTTCCATTCAAGTGAGTGTTTTTCTCGCTTTCTCTAGAATTTCCACAAAGAATGGACTCCAATTCATCCTCGTAATCTCTCCTTTTAATTCTCAGTAGAACCAAAAAAATGTTGGACATTGATGTCATTATTCCTTTTAAAAGATCCATCTTCTACGTAATTAGCTTCCCAAGCTCTTCTAGCCGAGTCTTATGCGGCTCTTGTGTTGCTATTAGGGCCTCGCGCTTCTGCTTAACTATTGACAATCTTTCTACATGGCCCAATGTCTCGTCCTTCATTACTTTTTAGACCTCATTGTTTTCTTCTAGGGTCTTTATGTTGATAAGTGCCTCTGGAGCTATGCAGATGTTTAAATCCTAGTCTGCTTTCTTCAATACTTCTTGTAGTGCTTGTAGCAGCCCTTCATAGGATGCAATCTTTCACATCACTGAGGCTTTCTCTCATTCTACCTCTTTCTCTGACTTCCTTGGTGCTGTCATGCGTAGAGGTTCATCTTCAAGCACTAGGTCCACTAACTTTCCTACATAATGTATCACTGAGGGAAACGTCTGTGGTACCTTGGTCTCCAAGTGTGGCCTTTCTTTGATGACATTGTCCCCAATCTCCTCTGCAATGCTGATAAATACTTCATTCTTCTTCTGCACGAAGTCCCTCTCTTGTGTTATGTGCACTATCTCAGCATCCTTTGTCTTTAGCTCCCTGCTACAAATTCCTTCTTTGGTGCCATTTTTACCTTCCAAACGTCTCCTCTTTTACAATGCAACTTATGAATCAAACCCTAGCTAGATTTAATTGTGCCTTAGGTGGAAACTTTGTGCCCTAACTCTTCTCTATCTCCCCGCATCACTTAAACCCTTCACCACTAGGGACACAAGCTTATTTTCACATAGATCTCATTTATCACACTTGGTTTCACACCCTTCGCACCTTAACTTGATCACTCGACTCTTCACACTTAGCTCTTTCCTAAAATTCTCTTAGTCGCAATGGTAAAAACGAATGTGCATCCCATCCTTATATAGATTTTTAAAATTTTGATGCATTTATTGCTCCTTCACCTACTAAATATCCCCTCATTCATTGACCAAATTTGTTTGTTTGACATGGTATATATTCCTACCCTAGCTATAACCTTCTAGCGTACCTCCCTACCCTCCGGTCACACACTTCTCTTCAACACACATCCTTACACTTGAGTACCTTATCACCGTACCTTCTCCCGGTAGTTATCATGGCCTCTGTTTACCTCGTGTTATAATCTCCTTTCATTCATTTACATCCTTGGTCACTTGTGAGAATCAATATTCTTTTAACTTAAAGCACACCCATAGCAGCTTCTTCTTCTCACCTTTCAATTCTCACGATATTCTACTTGGATAACTACAACCACCCCATAGTAAAAGTATGTGTAGTCCTCTACATATAAACATCGTCATATAGTAATTAGCTTCATGTGTAAAACAACGCTTATTACATGTAAACAACAATTAAATTGAAAAATCATATCAAAAATTAAGGAAATATAGAATTGAAACATATTCTTAATGGAAATACCACCTTATTACTAACACCAAGAAGACTTATTTATAGTAGGGCTTCACCTACTCTCGTTAAAGTAATTGGGTAGTCATGTTCCATCAAGTGCTTCTAACTAGAAAGCACCTGATTCAAGTATAAAAGTGATGACATATGACCCCAACCAATGTACTTTGAGCCTTCCTGGATGGTGTAAGAACTTAGAGTCATACAGAGTACCATTTGTCCAATCTCAAACTTCGTCATGTCATGCCTTATGTCTAGATTTTTCTCGCTTTTGACTCCATCGTGCTATGGATCATCTCTCATCTAGTTGAATCATATTATCGATACGTTCTTCTAAAGTCTTCTTCTCAAACCTAGACTCTCTAGCGCACACATGTGTGAAGAAGGTAACATAAATTCTATAGAGAATGGCTTATGTGCCAAACACCAACTGAAATGGTGTGGCTTTGTTCAATCTCTTATAACTTGTTCTATATGCCTAAAGAATAGATGACACTTTTTCATCCCAATCCTTTCTTCCAACATCACAAATTTTGGTCAAAGTCCTGGCACAAAATCTTGTTGAAAGCCTTAGCCCCATTTTCCCGAGGATGACAGGGTGTGGTTTTATGGTGTGCAACCAAAATCTCACCTAATAGAATCCCGATTGTCTCATTTAAAAAGTGTGTACCCGTATCACTTGTTAAGCTTAAAATACATCCATATCTTGTAACAACATTCTCCCATAGAAACCTAGCTATTGTAGCTATTGTACACTGTCAGAAGCACGCTTCTACCCACCGTGTGAGATATTTTGTGCAAGTAATGATATAACGCGACCTGCATTTACGTGCGGATAGTGAAATAGGTCTTTTAAAGTCAATGGCCCATTTCTCAAATGGTTCAGCACTAGTAATTGGTCTCAAAGGCATCTCATCTCTTTGCCCTAGTTTTCCTAGGTGTTGATAATGATCACATGCCTTACAATATTCTTTACAATCTTTATATAATGTCTCCCACCATAATCCAGCAAGTAGGATCTTCTAGGAAGTCGCATCACCTGCATAATGGCCTCCTGCAATACCACCATGGGCCTCTTCCATAATATCCTTATGCTCATGCTCTAATACCCAACATCATAATACTTCATCTCTTCCTAACTTGTAGAGGTCACCAAAGTGATTAACATAAATGGTGTCGCGTGTATAACAAGTTGTTTCTTTTCTCGATGTCTTCATTCCTTCTAGTGTCATACAAGTTTGTAGAAAGAAAATAATGTCTTCTAATTCTATGGATGTGCATTATAACGTATATAACTATGCATCTGGCATGGTTTCTTCAATTGTCTGTGCTTCCTCTCTTGAGTTGATTCTAGATAAATGGTCTAGTCCAGAATTGCTTTTCCCTAGCTTCACCACAACTGTGAAGTCAAACTCTTGAAATAGGAGTACCCATCTGCATATGTGCCCCTATAAGATGGGTTTGTTTACCAAGTACTTCAATGCCATGTGATCTATATAAAACAAAAATGGTGTTGCTAACAAGTACTGTCAAAACTTGTGTAATGCATAGATCATTGACAAAGCTTCATGCTCGTATTTTATAATTCCTTTTAGTAGGAGTCAACTTCCTACTAGCAAAACAAATTGTATGATCTATAATACCTTCTCCAAGTTGAGATAACACAACACCAATGGCCATGCCAGAGGCATCCACATGCACATGAAATGGCTTATCCCATGAGGGAAAACACAAAATTGTCATGGTAGTAAGTTTATCCTTTAATATCTCAAACACGCGCTATCAGTAGTTCTCACCAATAAAATGTACCTTTCCCTTTTAGTAATTATTCCAAGGGTGTAGCAATTTTGGCATACCCTTTAATGAAATTTTGATAGTAACATGTATGACCCAAAAATTTGTGCACCTCACTTTGACTAGTAGGTGATTCCAGGCCTAGAATGACTTCAACCTTAGCTGGATCAACCAACAACCTTTCCTTGTAGATTATATGTCCTAACAATATTCCAAATGGTGTAGCAAATATGCACTTCTTGATGTTCAAAGAGATACTCAATTGTCTAAATCGTTCAAATAGTAAATGTAGATTGTCACAATGATCTTTCACAAGCCCATATACTGTCCAATCATCTAGATAAACCTGCAAGAAGTTGTGAATAAAATCTATGAATTCCTGAACAACTATACGTGAGAATATAGCAGGTGAATTTTTTTAGTCCAAAAGACATCACAAGATAGGAAAAACTACCCCATTCAAGTGGTAAATGTTATCTTTTCTTGATCTACCCGAGCAATCCCGACTTGATGATACCCGGAAAACCCATTTGTGAAGGAATATATTTCACACCCCGTAACTCCCTCTAGTATCCTAACCCGATGATACCTTGTAAACCCATCTCGTGATGCATGTAGCATTAAAATTCTTATAGTCCACACATATTCTAATTCATCCATCCTTCTTGATACATCGATCACCATTGACTAACCCATTTTGACTCATTAAGGAGCTTGATAATTCTAGATTCCAACATTTATCAATTTCTTCTTTTAACTTTTCACGCAAATTGGGGTTCATTCTCAGAAGGTCTCTTTCTCATGGGGCATGCACCTTCCTTAAGCTTTATCTTCATTTCCCCAAGTGATTCATGCACGCCTTTAAGTTTATGATACCCTCGAGGGCATAAGTCATGATAATCCTAGAGTAACTCAATGATCTTTTCTACCTCCAAGTCGACCAATAGTCTCTAATGATGGCCTCCTAATGCTCAACCCCCAAACCTATATTCACATTCTTTGTCTTCATGGGTTCATGATAGGTGTGTGTATCCTTGTCTACATTGTCAAATACCTCACTATTTCACATAGAATTTTGTTCCAGAATAGAGTTATTTCTATATTTTCATTCTCTTGAGAAAAAGATAACGGTTAGGGCTAGGAGGAATACTTGTTGAGTGTTGGGAAGGTGTGCGCATACCATAGAGAGATCAAACCGATTATGAAGAGATCCTTTTTGTCTCCGAGAAGGACTACTTATAAATAAGAATGCAAGACCACCAGATTTTCGTTAAACAATAAGTGAGGGATCTACCTTGGGCTCATGAAATATTAGACTTCCTTTCGAAGGTGGTCAGTTCCCTTTTAATACAAATTAATGCAAATGATAATAAAGAAGCTATTGCAAAATCATGATTTAGGTACCTTGTTATGAAAAGCAATAGAGACTAAACTACCAATAATAAAATGTCATGATGTTTGTATGGCTAATGGTTATTGATACGTTTAGATCAAGTTACATGGATAGACAAGGCTAGATATGAGATTGTTTGGAGGTAAATAGGTGAAAGATTGGTTTTGGTATAAGTCACAAGTGATCGATGCCGGTCACCGATAACCGATCGTGGTTATAAAATCAATACCGGTAGGGGATAACGATATCGAGGGGAAGTGATTTAGGGATTTTAAATGGAGGTTGGTTGTAAGGTGGTTATGGGGTTTAGAAGGTTGGTATGGTTGAGGGGAGTAGTAGGGTGATAGAGAAGACTCAGAGAGTGAGAAAGCTATCTTTGGGGCAATATAGAGATGGATGAATGAAGGTTAAGTGCAGGGCACTACCGTGTGGTAGATCCGTATGAGCTTATAATCACTATGAATCAAAAGTTCACAAAGTAGTGTCTAGAAGCATACAAGGTAATAAAAGAGATTACTTACTAGTTTCGATGCGATGCAGTCCAAGGAACGCAGCAGTGAAGGCAAGGCTCGGATGGGATGATCCGCCAATTAGAAGTGAGCTAATGAAGCTATCCTCTAACTCTCTCGAATGTTTGGATGAGTGTCACAGTGATCTAGTTACTTAGTTATAGTCTTGGGCTCAATACTCCTCTCTGCAACCTCTTCTCTCTCTCTCACTTGTCTCTCTCTTGCAAATGAATTCCGATCCTTCCAAATGAATTTGGATCCTTGCAAATGAATTCAGATCCTTTGGTTTTGGTTGGGGGAGGTCATTTATAGGGAACTGATGACGGTTACCTAACCGACGCCAGTCGAGTAGGGACTGATGTCGGTTAGGTCAAAGTTGGCTATTTTTAGTAAAATAGCCAACTTTCCCTCCTTTTATCTTGAGGGGTTAGTTGTGGGCTTGGTCAAGTCATTATTAGGCTCATTTTGGTGTGGGTGAGGGGTGATGAGTCATGGGTGTGGGTTGGAAAAATTTATAGGTCTTAATTAGGTTAGTTTAGGGTTAGGGCTAGGTCATGGTGAGGTGGCAGGGTTGGAGATGTGGATTTATTAATTATAAGGTAATTAATAAATAATTAAGTGTGTAAGGTTTAGGTGGTGAGGTAGGGTTAGGTTGCGAGACAAGATGTGGGGCATAGGGCATCGTAAGACCCAAATTTGGTGTCTACATTTTCCCATTGTTGTCGTGTAGCTTGTCTTGTAAAGTCACAAAACAATAATAAGAAGTGGTTGTCCCCAGATTAAGAGTATAGGTAATCCCCCTCAAATCTATCAAAAATTGAGGTGACGTGAAATCGGGGATAGGGTTAATAAAAGGGTGAATGATGATGAGATGATGTTAAGATGGTGGGGTAGGTTCAAGGAAGCAGACGCATGTTGAAATGCATTAGTCGACTTGTGGTACACGATATGAAGAGCAAACAAGCAATTCATAGGCAAATGTTGATAGTTTATCCAAACAAGGTTGATATAATCCTAGGTATCCAAGGCATAGGAAGTAGCTCCAGGGGATATAATGGGTAAGGTACCGGAACATTTAGGCATGTTCGGCAGTACCAAATGGTTGGTTTGGTTGAGATAAACGTCACGGTCTTGGTCTAGGCAAAGCTGGTCGGCTGATCAATTCAAGTATCCTAGTCATGCTAAAACACAAATAGGTGAGCTCGATTGAACAAACAGCTACATGATGGGTGGATAGAATCATAATTTGTGGGCCTCGGTTGAGGTACTTAATTGGTGTGGCCTTGGGTCGGGCCGATTGGTTGGGTGTGGCCTTGGGTTGGGCCGATTGGTTGGTTACGGCCTTGGGTCAGCCGATTGGTTGGTTGCAGCCTTGGGTCGGGCCGATTGATTGGTTGTGGCCTTGGGTCAGGCCGATTGGTTGGTTGCGGCCTTGGGTTGGGCCAATTGGTTGGTTGTAGCCTTGGGTCAGGCCGATTGGTTGGTTGTGGCCTTGGGTCAGCCGATTGATTGGTTACGACCTTGGGTCGGGCCGATTAGTTGGTTACGACCTTGGGTCGCCAATTGGTTGGTCGCGGCCTTGGGTCAAGATGATTGGTGAGTTGCGGCCTTGGGTTGGGCTGATGAATTCAAAATAAGGCTATTTAGAAAAGCCGTGGGTGGGCGATGTGGTGAAAAATGGATATTGGTTATTTTTAAGGAAAACACAACACATGATAGGTTATGGTAGGGGATGGTCGAGCTAACCTTGGGAGACCCCATTTCTCCTAAGTGCTGCCTACATAGCCCATTGCACAAAGCAAGGAGGGGCCTCAGACCGATGTAGTTCTCCCTTAGGACTAGGGAGAGGTGAATTCAGAAATTTGGTTGTGGTTAGGTAATTTGTTGGTTGGTAAAAGTTTGATGTTGGTAGGGTAATGTTGTTGGTGTTGGTGTGGGTATAGGTGAAGTGAGGGTTAGCTTACCCAAGCATAGGAAACCGTGTCTTGATTAAGGTCAACACATAATCCTAGATTCGGTAAAAGAGGCAAAAGTGTCCCACAATTTGAAAGAGCTAAACAAACCACGTATTATCGTAGGATGAGCTTGAATCCCTAGGTAGCGTGCATAGGCAAGAATTCGATAGGTGAAAAGAGTTGTATAACAACAATATATCGATATACGTGTTGGTTTGAAAATTTGTCACTTGGGCAGATCTATGGATAGACGAGCCAACAGTGTGCAGGGCATAGCCCCTCTTTGAGTCAGCAAAGTGAAACTGGTTTATTGCTATTCTACCAGCAGGAATCTGTGTAAGTCTCACAATATTCTGCCTTCGGGGTTTGGGATCTCATCCCAGTAGGATGTTTCTAACTGTGAAAAGAAAGGAATGAAAGAGAGGATGGAGAAAGATCAAATTCAAGAAAGAAAAGACATGAATTCCAAATCGAAAGGTCGAGGGTTTATGTTTTGGGATTGGTAGTAAACAGAGCCAAACCTACTTGCATAAATGAGAAAAGCAATACTGATGAATAAATGACAATAAAACAAAAGTAGATCCAACAGAACAAGCACACAGATCTAACGTAAGAAAGATCCAATGCAAATAACACACGTATTCAGCACAAAGACTAAATATTGTATTAATAATTCTTTTTGTTACAAAAAGCTCAAAGTCTTTTCTCCTCACTTCTATTTTTCATCTGAAAGATATTCACTCATGCCCAATATAACAAGTATTGGGGTATTTATATAAGAAGGAGAGAAAAGAAGGCAAAAAGGAGCCAACCACCTATTTACAAAGATATTTACAAAATATCTACAAGGATATACAAAATATCTCAAAGTCATGTTGACTTTTGACAACTTGATGGATGACATCATCCCATGGTGCAACATGGATGATGTCATCATTTGTGCCAACATACTCCAGATATTCACAAAAAGAAATTTGAAGAAGAGAGAGAAGAAGAAGAAAGAGAAGCTATTCATCATCGTCATCCTGCGGCCGAAAGGGGGTAGCCTACTTTTGCTTGCTCAGGTAACAAGATGTGGAATTGAGCACGGTATTCCATGAACTTGATGATCATGGGCCCTAGTTGATCCTGGGAAGGATCCTTGTGTCGCTCACTGATCACCTCGCAAGTCTCCCGCTCATCTATGAGCTTCTCTGGGAGTTTGGAATATTCTTTCTCTACTTCTATGAGGAACCCGATGAAGTCCCGACAGGCCAGTAGGTTATTGATGGACTCCGCGTCAAAATTGACCTCTGGCCCCAGCCCTTGTGAAACGATCTCCTTGAAGATCTGGATGGTTTCCTCAACTTTTCTTAAGGCGAAGGAAGGAGTAAGCAACCCTGGTGACATGTTGAGAATGATTTGTTCCATTTGGTGCATCGCGTCCAGGGCTTCTTCCTTCACCTTATCGATCTTTTCAAGGACAAATTCCAGTTGATCCACCCGGTAGTCCAGGGTTGAAATGACTTTATTGAGGGCCCTGGGATGACCGAAGATGCCGAACTTGACCAGATCTTCGACTGAACAGTCAAACATTTGTTGAAAGGTCTCATGCTACAACCTAGCATGGTCCAGCTCTTCTGATATGGGTCCTGCTAACGCTTGGAGCTCCTTATTCACCTTGTTGATGTTCAGATATAAATCAGAGAACTTGGCGATCACTCTTTCACTGTCCTTGAGGATTTGGCTCCTCCAAGCTGAAACTGCCATGCCCTGCTCGCCGATCTTTGCATATTCATTAATTTTATCCTGGCTCAGAGGCTCAGGAGTCTCGGTGGCAGTTGTGGGAGGTGCACTACCCATCTTCTGTAAGGCTTGGAGCAGATGTTTATTTTGCTCTTTCAATAGCCTTTTCTCTTCTTTTGTTTCTTGAAGCTTCTTGCAGAGGGCGTCAACTGCAGATAGGGCCTCTCCCTGAAGGCTTTCAGAAGACGTCCCCATTGTGACTTGGGTCACTGTATAATCTGTCGGAGACAGATCCTTTTTATCCTTGAGGGGATTGGGGTATGCGATCTCCATTACCCTCTCTCCCGAAGCACTCTGAGAGAAGCGTGTGACGGGCTTCTGCTTCTTTGCCCCTTTGGACGGGATTACGGAAAAGTCCATCGAGTGATGGGAACTTTCCTTTTCTACTGACTTAAGTGCTGGGAGATCCAGGCTGGACTTATGGGAGAAGGGCCAGAAATAGAGAAGGGGTAAGCTAAGTAGCAGAAGGGAAAAAAGTGGAGACACTGGAGGCGTAATCCGAGGAGGCCGAAGAAGTGCTCACGGGAGGAAGAGATACTACAGAAAGGAAGACATAGGAAGGGGAGGGAGCTTAGAGATGAGAGAAGAAATGGAGGGGGACAGGTCTGCGAGAGAAGAGAAGATGGACGAAGAAGCGGGAGGAATGGTAGAAAAAGGGGGAGAGGACACGACCAAAGGAATAGTCACTTGAGTCACTTGAGGAGGGGAAGGAGGAGAAGAAGAAGGGACAGAAGGGACCTCGGTTGTTGTAGCAGTGGCAACATCCTAAGTGGACGGGCCTATTGGAAAATCTTCTTCCACTCCTTTCTCTAGAGAAGCCAGAGTTACAACTTGTTCGGGTGCAGCGGAAGGAGGACTTGTAGGAGCTTCCTCTTGAGTAGTGCTGGACTCACCCTCCTTACCTTTACCCTTGCCTTTAGGCTACTGTTTAGATCGAGAAGGTGCGTTACCCAATGGAGAGGTTGTGAAATCAACCCCGAGGTAGATGAGTCCGTTCATTCGGCACCAATGCTCTGTTCTGCGCAGAGTTTCTTTGACCCTCTCCTCAATTGTCTGAGGTGCTTTAGTCCTATCAACTGCTGCAAAAGGCCAATCATCCCCACCTGTGTCAAGATATACTTGATCCACTTCCTCTTCGGTAGTTTGGTTGCCTTTGGGGACAATGACCACCCCATATTGAATGATTTTTTCCAAGGCCAAACGAGAATGGTCTTTCCTCCTGAGCTCCACCTCATGATATAGGTCAATGTAGATATCCTTGATCTGAGGGATGTGGATCGGATCGAGCTTAGCCCTTGGCAGACAATTTCTCGGGTCAAAGGTAGGCCTTTCCAAGAAGTCATGTTTCAGATTTAGTAGCTCCAGCTCTGCAAACATGTCCTTTGCCTTGTGGTGAGTAAGACATGTATATCTACCCACTGTGAGGGGGAAAGGAGTTCCACCCTTCTTTCTTTTTAGGCACTTTTCATGATAAGTGATTAGCTATCTTGACAGCTCTAGCAGAATCAATTTGGGCCCAGCATATCTTGGCAGTCTAGTTGGCTCTCCCAAGAAGTTAGCCACTCTCAGATAAGTAAATGTGGGGAATTGGGTGAACAGGGCCCCCCATTTTTCAGTGGCTGCCACGATGCTCTTGGTCGTGCGACCGTAAGTCATATTCAGCCTCAACAGGCAGATGATGAAATAGAAAAATGCATCATTGATCTTTGTAAATTGAGGGATGCTATTCTCCAGCTTCAGCTCTGGATAGTATTCATAAATTCTAACTTGGGGCCAAACCCCACTCCGCATCAGAGCTGGATAGTCCCTTTCAGAAGCTGCAGCATAAACAACATAGGAATTCATGTAGAACCTCCCCATTGTGGGGAATTGTTGTAGCTACTCTGATATCATGCTGCTTATAATTTCTGCCCATTCAAGCATTGATCGGGCACATTTTTGTTCATTGTTTCTAAATACCATAAAGATCCATTTGTGGAAATAGTGGGCGTCGGAAGCCCAAAGACCCCGCTCAGAATGGATGGTGTCATTGAGCTCCTCCGAAAAATCATTGAGATGAATTATTTGTGGCCAATGGGTCACTACTTTCTTGTTCTTCGATATACTTCATTCATCGATCGCATGCACCGATCTTCATTGTCGTCCCAGTGCTTTGATACAATCTTCTTGGCCGATGGACATAAAGTGCCTGATAAGGAATGCCGAGTATTATCTCAAAGTGGCGGGCAGTGAGGTTAATTATGACCTCACCCTTCTCATTTACGACACATCTTGTGTCTTTATTGTAGCACCAGAAACCACCATCATGAATTCATTGTTAACGGCGCTGACTGGGATTCCCCCAGCAAAGTGCAGGGCACTGCCTATCAGCTTGTCCATCCATGGACTTCTTGTGACCTTCTGAGTCCTGACCTAGAATTCCTCCATATCAATATGACCCAACTCTGAGTCTCTGATGTCCAGGTCACACTCGGCCTGGGAGTCGGGCATTCTGACCCTCTGATACTTATACTTCATTTCTTCTTCTATGAGCTTGGCCTTGCCTTTGGATTTGGTAGGTCTCTTGCTTGATGTTGACATATGTTCTTCTGAACTTAACTATTGATCTGCAAGAATAAGAAGTGAAACCCAATTGGAGAAAGCCATGTCAGCTGCTTGATTTTCCATTGAAATGCTGACAAGAAAGAGTTAGAAATTTAAAGGCCTCGGGTGCATGGCGCATGGATATTGTAGATTACAGAGCTAAATAGACAAGGTGCATAGGAAAAGGGTGTTGCAAGGGTTAAATCAGCGCCAAAGGGCGCATGGCGCATAGACACTACAGGTGCATTCTTTGTTGCTGTAAGGACAAGTGCGCCTGCGCCATGTGTTTATTTTATAAAGGGCGCAGATTATTTTCATGTTACACGGGTACAGGGTGCGCCAAAGGGGAACTTGGCGCGGCGCATGGAAGGTCTGCATGACACAATGTTGTTGCGATGAGGGACGCACCTACGCCGTTTATAGCTTTGCACTTGGCACATAGAAAAAGACTGCTACATGGATGCTGGGTGTGCCTAAGGGGCACAGAATTTATGATGTTACACTCAAGTCTGATGCGCCAAGAGGGCACATGGAAAGCACTTGCAGCAAGTGAGGGAAGTGCGCCATGAGGGTGCATCTTTTTATGATGTAGCAGGTAGGAAATGCGTGCCATTGGCATGGCTGCTATTGATGTAACAGAATGACAGATGCGCCAAGGGCGCAACTGTCCTTGATGTTGCATGGTATGCCAACGTGCCAAAGGAAAATACAGTTTCCTTTAAAACTTTGATTCTTCAGAGGGGTTATTATATGGTTAAGCTCTCTTTGTAAGTTTCATTTGGGTGATGAAATGGCTTAAACAAAAGGGGTTTCAAGCTATCATCTCAGGACAGAGCTTCCTCTACCAGCAGATCTGGAAAGAGGAGGAAATGTGGAAAAACAATAGGGGGAAACAAAATCATGATTTCATTCCTTTTTAATCTAAATCATATCCACAAACAGCCAAAAACCACAAACATGAAGCACAAAAGTAAGGAGGACCTCTTACCCGGCTTTATAACGAAGAAATGCATGAAAACGGGTCCACAAAGCAATTCGAAAGTGACAGGCAGGTGCGCTGACAAGCTCAGAGAAAATAATGAAAATAGTCACGTGATTGCTCCGGTGACAATGACAGCGCAGACGCGCCTATATATAGGTGAGGTAGCAATAAATGCGCCACCAACCTTTTCAAGTGGCGTACCAAAAGAGCTGTCGACATGAAAAACATGCGCCCTTTGGTGCACCAAAACGCTTTTCAACACGAAGATATGTGCACCTTTGCGCAGCGAAAGTGGTGTCGACAGAGGAATATGTGCGCCCTTTGTGCACCAAAAAGAGGTGCAACAAAAGTTATGTTGACAGGAAGGCACACGTGCCTTGGCACACGTAGGAAAGACTCAACATAGAGAGGCACACAAAAACACCTGCTAACACAAGAAAGCATGTGCCAAAGGGTTTAAAGGGGGCGCATCAAAAGTTGATGTTGCATAGTCATTATATGCGCCCGGCCAAAAAGACCAAAAACGACTAAGTTCGGAAAACTAAGATTTCCCGGGAAGGGATTTTGTAATGTTCCGAATGCAAGGGATCCCTGATGAGGGATCGGAACAAAATTTTGGTATGGTTATCGAGAAATTGCCCTTGCCAATTTTACAGGATAACAGCTGGCTCTTTCTGGGGACTATCCCTAAGAAAACTTGGGGGTAGAGAGTCCTAGGTCTCATGTGCCTATCCATTGGGTAACAGAGTCAAAAACAAGGGTGACCGGAGGGACAAACAAAAGGGAACACACAACAAACAGAAAGCAAACACACGACAAAAACACACAACTAAAGCAAATTGTACAAAAGAAGAGAGCAAGCTCTACTTCCTGAAGATTTTTAGATGCTACCCGCTGTAGGGAGCGGAAGTTTGGTTCCATCCAGATATGAGAGATAGAAACTATTCTCTCCATTGAGCTGCTTGATCTTGAAAGGTCCTCTCCATAGGGAATCAAACTTTCCGTGCATGCCTTTTGGCTCTCTTCGCTTGTCCCACAGAAGGACGAGGTCCCCCACCTGGAAATTTCTTTGCTTAGATTTTTTATCAAACAGTCTCTTGACTTGATTCTGATGTTCGGTGATCCTGTCGACCACTCTTACTCTCTTTTCTTCGAGCTCTGTCAGATACATGATCCTCTTTTCTAGAGAATTTCGAAAGTTTCATCTTCAATAGCTTGTGCCAAGCGCAAAGCAGGGATTTCAGCGGAAATGGGAAGCTCGGCATCAGTGCCATATAACACTTGAAAAGGTGACATACCGAGAGACCTCTTGGGAGTAATGTGATCTGCCCACAAAGCGTCGTATAAGGACTTGTGCCACATTCGTTGATTCTCATCCACCAACTTTCATATGATGGTAACCAATTTTTTGTTATTCTTGGATTCCGTCCCGACCATTACCCTTAGGGTAATAATCTGAGGCGTGAGCCAAAATTATCCCATATTCATAGCAAAAAACTAATAACTTCCCGTTAGGAGAAGTTAGAAGCTTTATCAGCAATAATCTTGTTGGGAATGCCAAACCTGACAATGACATTCTCTTTGATAAAACTGCAAACAACCTCGGAAGTGGCATGTTTGATAGGTATGGCTTCTACCCACTTGGTGAAGTAATTTGTTGCTGATAGGACATAGTTATGTCTGCAACTCGATTGCGGATTGAGTGCACCAATAAAATCAATTCCCCACTGCCTGAATGGTTTGTTGACAACAACCAGCCTAAGGGAAAAACAACCATCTTGGGCTTGCCGACGAAACTCTGGAAAGGTTCACACTTTGCTACCCAGGTAGCTGTATCTTGGAAAAGCGTCGACCAATACTACCTGGCTCGAGATGATCTTGTGTGCTGTCACAGAAGAGGAAAAATGGCCTCCACAGGCTGAATTATGAAAACTTTCAAGTAACTTCACCTGCTGTGGCTTGTCGACACACCGCAAGAAGACACCATCTATCCCACGTTTGTATAAGCCGTCATCCCAGATAACATATTTGGCTGCCCTGAGCTTTATAGTGCGCTTCTCCTTTACAGTTAGGTGAGCTGACATTCACCGTAGGTAAGGAAGAAAACAATATCAGAATACCACTCATCACTGGTTGCAACAAATAGGACTAGAGGTAGAGAATGGGCTTTCTCCAGCTGGCTTTGTGCTTCATTGGTACAATCATCCTTTTCCTCAGGGCTTTCTGAATCTTTGTTCTCAGCCATAAGCTAACATAGGCCCTTGCCTCTTACCAGCTTGGTTGGTTTTATATCCAGGTCGTACTCCTGGACCTTTGCAATCCAATTCCTTGCAAGCTTCCTAACTCCTGTTGAGTTAGAATTGATTTGACCTCCGTGTCAGGGACCAACACCACCGTATGGGAATTTAAAATGTAATACCTGAAGTTTTTGACTGCTTTAACAACGGTGAAGGCATGCTTTTCCAATTGAGACATTTTTATTTCATGAGGCTTGAGAGGAGAGCTCATGAACGCAATCGGAGATTCAACATCCTCTGAATTCTTTTGCATCAAGATTGCAGACACAGTATGCTCAGATGCATAACTATACATGATAAAATCTTTGGAGAAATCGGGACATACCAGAACTGGTGCGTGAGCAACGGAAGCTTTTATTTCTTCAAACGACCTTTTCCCTTCCTCGCTCCATCGGAAATTTGGTGACCCCTTCATCATGTTCAATATGTGACGAGTCTTCTCAGCAAATTCGGGAACAAAACGCCTGAGAAAGTTCACCTTTCCGAAGAAAGAATGAATGCCAGTCTTGCTTGTAGGCAGAGTAAGGCTCTGAATAGCCTTAACTCTTTCGGTATCTATCTTCGTTCCTTCTTTGCTAACAACATGCCCTAGCAGCTTTCCTTCTGTGACTCCAAAAATAGACTTTTTAGGTTCAGGGAAATCCCATGCTCTCGGCATCTGGCCAATACTTGCTCCAAATGATCACAATGATCATTTCATTGTTTAGAGAACATAGTTAAGTCATCTAGATAAACCACAATGACCTTCCCCATCATACCTTTGAATGCCAGGTCCATGGCCCGCTGAAAAGTGGTGCCAACATTGGTTAGGCCGAAAGGCATCCTGCTATAGGCAAACGTACCCCAGGGAGTAGTGAATGCTATTTTAAATTGATCTTCAGGTGAGACTTCAATTTGATTGTAGCCTGAAA
Source organism: Taxus wallichiana var. yunnanensis (assembly GCA_018340775.1). Lineage (NCBI taxonomy): Eukaryota > Viridiplantae > Streptophyta > Pinopsida > Cupressales > Taxaceae > Taxus > Taxus wallichiana. The sequence goes on along the minus strand of CM031236.1, from coordinate 275,068,874 downwards.
AACCATCAAGCATGGACAACATTTCCGATCCAGTTACTGCTTGTAGAACTTGATCCATTATAGGAAGTGGGTAGTTGTCTTTCAAGGAAGCCTGATTCAGATTTCAAAAATCTACACATATGCGTATTTCACTGTTCTTCTTGTGCACTGGCACAATATTTGCTACCCAAGTACTGTGATGGATAGGAAAAATTATTCTCGCATCCAGCATTTTCTGAATTTAAGCCTGGATAGTACCTGAGATCTTAGGATTATAATGCCTCTGGCTTCTGCGAAAGGCTTTAACATCTTCTTTCAATGGGATGTCATGCTGGACGTCCTTTGGCTTAAAAGACTTTAGATCGGCGTAAAACCATGCCAATACATCCATGTATTTCTTTAGCAATTTGACAAACTTACTTCTCTTCAGGTGTGCAACATTTTCCAATGTTCACAAACTGCGGGTGTTCTACCGAACCTAAATTGACCAATTCGGTTTCGGGATGAGTCGATCATCTCACCTCTTCTTTTTCACAAAACGATCATGCCTATCGAACAACCATTTTAGAGAAACCAGGACCTTTGGAATTTTATTTCCTTTGAGCTGACATATGTCGTCGTTCCCTTCGGATTCATCATCTTGATCGGTGACTGATTCACGACAAGTGGAAGTAGATCCTTCAAAGTGCAATTCCTTAAAATTTTTTGCCTTCTCCATAAAGGCAATGAGTTGATTGTCATCATTGAATACTTTCCAATACCGAGAATTATCTCGCACGCTTGGGCAGAAAACCTTCTTAATGGTGTATTTGTTTGTTTTCAAACCTCGGTGAGGAGCATGAGGGACGCTGAAATGGCCAATGAATCAGCCATGTCATTTTGAGCTCTTGGAATGGATTCTATTGAAAAAGCATCAAACTCTTCAATGTTGTCCCACACTGCATTACAGTAGTGCCTGAGCCTCTCATTCTTCACTTGATATATCCTCTTAACTTGATTCACGACTAGCTCTGCATCACCTTGCACTTTCAGATTTTGATCCCTCTCTCTCTTGCTTTGCTGCATGCCTTTGAGTAACAAAGATTCATACTCTAAGTGGTATTGTTTGTATTGAAGAACGTAACTTGAAAGAGAGGGGAATAATTTCTTCCTCGGGAGATATTAGCACAGCTCCGGTGTCACATCCACTGGTTGCGTAGCTGCCATCGAACTGCAAAGTCCAGATCTTATTAAGATCTTCTTTTTGGACAAGAACAACCATTTTGTCAAACTCGGTAGACAAGAAATAGTTCCCCATCCCTGATGATTCAAAAATAATTTGAGCTTTGGGGTCCTCAGAGTTAGTAACCAAGTATTTCTTTTGTGATTCTGGCTCCAAAGTCTGCATTACACCTTTGATGGGGATTCTAGCTTTAGACCAGTCCATATGAATTTCCCCACCAACTTCACTGCAAAAACTTCTTCCCAGCAAAATTCCGTAGGCTGCTGGAATGTCAATGAGGACAGTCATCTTTACTCTCTTTTCCAGGAACGCCGCAAATGCGAATCGTATGCGTCTTTGATTTGACCAATCAATGACACTGCTTGTTTCCAGGAATAACATCTGCCAAAAGGCTTGGTAAGGGTGAGGCCCAAAGCGTGGGTGAATTTTGCCGGCATGACGTTATCAGAAGCTCCCGAATCAATTATGCAATTACTTAGCTTGTGGCCATTGATTAGGAGGGAGAGATAGAAGGGCTCTATCTTGCCTGATGCAGATGTTGAAGCAACATTTATGCAAGATTCAGGAGGAGTGGAAAGGATTCCTTTTGGGGAAACCTGATTAGATATGACAGCTTGACTTTGAATATACTTGGTCAATCTTACAAGCTGTTCGGGATTTGACTGAAGGTACTCGGCTTCAGACATTTGGATCTTGGTCTTTTTAGCATGATCTATGATATCAAATGCGGCCAAGGGTTGGGCTGGTGAAGGAATGAGTCCCTCACTTCGTGATGGTGGAGTAGAGTACTTGGTCTTGATAGGAATATGAGAGGGCTGATTCGGAGGAGAGATGGGGAAAAATATTTCCTTGTAAAAGACTTAACAGAGAGTGGATTAGGAAGAGGATTACCTCTTTTAGCAATGGTTGGAGGCGCGTTTGACACGGCCTTCTCCTTCGCACATGGGCGGTGACCTCGCTTCTTTTCCTTGCGGCGGGTAAAAACAAAGCATATGATTGTCCACTTGCATAGCCCTGGGTACCCTCTTCTTCATCAGATTCCTCCTCATCAAATTCCATATACCCAATAGTAGAGTCGCCAATCGACTCACCGACGTCTTGATCATCTTCACCCTGAGACAAAGGTTCTTCGTAATCTTGTTCATCTTCTTCGATTTCGGCTAGAGCGTTGACCGGAGGAGCCTCAAGCGCCAACCGTGGAGTAGTTGTAGGTAAGCGCGGCCTTTGTGGAACATTGTTGGGAACGAAATTCCTCCGTGGAATATCCCAGTATGAGGAACTGGGAGAAGCTTGGGCCAACTACTTCTTTAATGCAAGTAAGTCGTTCGCCATCTTTTGAAACACTGGATCAGACGAAGTAGTGGGAAAAGGGTCTGAAGATTTAGGCTTGGATGATTCCTTTTTTAATTCGCCAGATATTATCAAATTATCTTCTATTTGAATGGCAGCGGCCTGGGTGAGAATCAAGGTAGCCACTCACTCTTGAAGGAGCAAGAAACTAACTTTCGAGCTCATAGCGTTCATGAAGAAACACTTCTGATTTTCTGGTGTTGGAAGCATGGCAACAGGGACACGGTTGATTAATGCATTGAACCTGGCGATAAAATCACGCATGGTCTCATTGGCCTCCTTCTTCAGGTGAGTGATCTGTGATAATAATGCAAATGCATCTTCTGAAGGCTTGTACCTGTCTTCAAAAGCATCCCGCAAGGTGGCCCAACTGGTAATAGATCCGGCTGGCAAATGCTGAAACCATTCAGCTGCAGGTCCTTGTAGAGTTTCCAGAAAAAGGTGAACCGACACATCTTCGTGAGTTACATCCAGAATACTACATGACATGATGAATGCAGATATGTGTGAATCCATGCTTTGGTTTCTGCTCCCATTGAATTTGGGAAAATTCTTTCGGTTTCCGTGAGGAAGCGCGTGAACAGGATGTGGTAATGCAAGAGGATCCATAGCATTTCCCCATGGCACCGCCATCTGGACAGCCAATTGGAAAAGAACACGGACCGGAAGCACAGCCCACTGAGCAACAAGACACTACAAAGGGGTGTGGAGGCTCCTTGTGAAAACCGGTTCTTCCGCGGAGGTGAGGCACTTTTGGCTGACCGATCAGCTGAACTTAGTGTTGAAAAGCGCACCGGTGTTACACTGAAATTATGCCTCTGAAGCAGATCAAAAGTAGGATCGACTTCTCCACGAGCTCGCCTGCTATGGGTAAATGGCTCACTTGTTAGCATACCTTCCAGATCTGTAATGTTGCCGAGCAGATTTAAAATTTCTTTTTGGTTGTACTTGCTGATTTTCTGGCTTTTCTGACAAAAACCAGCAGCATGTACTTTTCTAAATATTTAAAAACTATCCTCTTCTAAAAACTATTTGCGGTTAATGACAAATAATAGTGAGGATAAAATGACAGTGAAGATTAGCAAGCTGATTTTCAGATCTAAATTTGACTTTTTCAAAGAGTTTGAAATTTTTGGTAAACAGTCAAAAACTCAGATCTACGGCAAAATACAGGTTTTTATAAAAACTCAGTGAACTAAAGATCTTCAGCTAGGCCAGATCTATGGATCTCAGAAGAAAATTTTCAATTCGGGTTACTTTTGCAAAATTTTGGATTTTTGACAAAAAGTTAAAGTTTGCAAACAGATAGTGATTTTTCTGATTTTTTAGATTTTCTATCCTACCACTATCATAGATCTGATAGATCTGTTCGTTCCCAAGTGGAGTCACCAAAAAATGTTGGTCTGAAAATCATCACTTGGGCGAGATCTATGAATAGGCGAGAGCCAACAAAGTGTGCGGGCATAGCCCCTCTTTGAGTCAACGCAAAGCGAAACTGGTTTATTGCTATTCTACCAGCAGGAATCTATGCAAGTCTCACAATATTCTGCCTTCGGGGTTTGGGATCTCATCCCAAAGGATGTTTCTGGCTGCGAAAAGAAAGGAATGAAAGAGAGGATGGAGAAAGATCAGATCCAAAGAAAGAAAAGAAATGAATTCCAAAGCAGAAAGGTCAGAGGGTTTATGTTTTGGGATTGGTAGTAAACAGAGCCAAATCTACTTGCATAAATGAGCAAAGCAATACTGATGAATAAATGACAATAAAACAAAAGTAGATCCAACAGAACAAGCACACAGATCTAACGTAAGAAAGAACCAATGCAAATAACACACGTATTCAAAGACAAAGACTAAATATTGTATTAATAATTCTTTACATTACGAAAATCTCAAAGTCTTTTCTCCTCACTTCTATTTTTCATCTGAAAGATATTCACTCATGCCCAATACAACAAGTATTGGGGTATTTATAGAAGAAGGAGAGAAAAGAAGGCAAAAAGGAGCCAACCACCTATTTACAAAGATATTTACAAAATATCTACAAGGATATACAAAATATCTCAAAGTCATGTTGACTTTTGACAACTTGATGGATGACATCATCCCATGGTGCAACATGGATGATGTCATCATTTGTGCCAACATACTCCAGATATTCACAAAAAGAAAGTCGAAGAAGAGAGAGAAGAAGAAGAAAGAGAAGCTATTCATCATCGTCATCCTGCGGCCGAAAGGGGGTAGCCTGCTTTCTTCTTTGCTCAGGTGACGAGATGTGGAATTGAGCGCGGTATTCCATGAACTTGCTGATCATGGGCCCTAGTTGATCCTGGGAAGGATCCTTGTGTCGCTCACTGATCACCTCGCAAGTCTCCCGCTCATCTATGAGCTTCTCTGGGAGTTTGGAATATTCTTTCTCTGCTTCTATGAGGAACCCGATGAAGTCCCGATAGGCCAGCAGGTTATTGATGGACTCCGCGTCAAAATTGACCTCTAGCCCCAGCCCTTGTGAAACGATCTCCTTGAAGATCTGGATGGTTTCCTCAACTTTTCTTAAGGCAAAGGAAGGAGTAAGCAACCCTGGTGACATGTTGAGAATAATTTGTTCCATTTGGTGCATCGTATCCAGGGCTTCTTACTTCACCTTATCGATCTTTTCAAGGACAAATTCCAGTTGATCCACCTGGTAGTCCAGGGTTGAAATGACTTTATTGAGGGCCCTGGGATGACGAAAGATGCCGAACTTGACCAGATCTTCGACTGAACAATCGAACATTTGTTGAAAGGTCTCATGTTGTAGCCTAGCATGGTCCAACTCTTCCGATATGGGTCCTGCTAATGCTTGGAGCTCCTTATTCACCTTGTTGATGTTCAAATATAAATCAGAGAACTTGGCGATCACTCTTTCACTGTCCTTGAGGATTTGGCTCCTCCAAGCTGAAACTGCCATGCCCTGCTCGCCGATCTTTACATATTCATTAATTTTATCCTGGCTCAGAGGCTCAGGAGTCTCGGTGGCAGTTGTGGGAGGTGCACTGCCCATCTTCTGTAAGGCTTGGAGTAGATGTTTATTTTTCTCTTTCAATAGCCTTTTCTCTTCTTTTGTTTCTTGAAGCTTCTTGTAGAGGGCATCAACTGCAGATAGGGCCTCTCCCTGAAGGCTTTCAGAAGACATCCCCATTGTGACTTGGGTCACTGTATAATCTATTGGAGACATATCCTTTTTATCCTTGAGGGGATTGGGGTATGTGATCTCCATTACCCTCTCTCTTGAAACACTCTGAGAGAAGCGTGTGATGGGCTTCTGCTTCTTTTCCCCTTTGGACAAGATTACGGAAAATTCCATCGGAGTGATGGGAACTTTCCTTTTCTGCTGACTTAAGTGCTGTGAGATCCAGGTTGGACTTATGGGAGAAGGGCCAGAAACAGAGAAGGGGCAGCTGCAGTAGTAGAAGGAAAAAACGTGGAGACACTTGGAGGCGGCATCGAGAGGGAGGATGAAGAAGTTCTCACGGGAGGAAGAGATACTATAGGAGAGGAAGACATAGGAAGGAGGGAGCCCAGAGAGATGAGAGAAGAAATGGAGGGGGACAGTCCGCGAGAGAGGAGAAGATGGACGAAGAAGCGGGAGGAATGGTAGAAGAAGGGGGAGAGGACATGACCAAAGGAATGGTCACTTGAGTCACTCGAGGAGGGGAAGGAGGAGAAGAAGAAGGGACAGAAGGGACCTCGGTTGTTCAGTAGTGGCGACATCCTGAGTGGACGGGCCTATTGGAACATCTTCTTCCCCTCCTTTCTCTAGAGAAGCCAGAGTTACAACTTGTTTGGGTGTAGCAGAAGGAGGACTTGCAGGAGCTTCCTCTTGAGTAGTGTTGGACTCACCCTCCTTACCTTTACCCTTGCCTTTAGGCTGCTGTTTAGATCGAGAAGGTGCGTTACCCAATGGAGAGGTTGTGAAATCAACCCCGAGGTAGATGAGTCCATTCATTCGGCACCAATGCTCTGTTCTGCGCAGAGTTTCTTTGACCCTCTCCTCAATTGTCTGAGGTGCTTTAGTCCTATCAACTACCGCGAAAGGCCAATCATCCCCACCTGTGTCAAGATATACTTGATCCACTTCCTCTTCAGTAGTTTGGTAGCCTTTGGGGACGATGGCCACCCCATATTGAATGATTTCTGCCAAGGCCAAATGAGAATGGTCTTTCCTCCTGAGCTCCACCTCATGATATAGGTCAATGTAGATATCCTCGATCTGAGGGACGTGGATCGGATCGAGCTTAGCCCTTGGTAGACAATTTCTCGGGTCAAAGGTAGGCCTTGCCGGGAAGTCATGTTTCAGATTTAGTAGCTCCAGCTCTGCAAACATGTCCTTTGCCTTGTGGTGAGTAAGACATGTATATCTACCCACTGTGAGGGGGAAAGGAGTTCCACCCTTCTTTCTTTTTAGGCACTTTTCATGATAAGTGATTAGCTGTCTTGACAGCTCTAGCAGAATCAATTTGGGCCCAACATATCTTGGCAGTCTAGTTGGCTCTCCCAAGAAGTTAGCCACTCTCAGATAAGTAAATGTGGGGAATTGGGTGAACAGGGCCCCCCATTTTTCAGTGGCTGCCACGATGCTCTTGGTCGTGTGACCGTAAGTCATATTCGGCCTCAACAGGTAGATGATGAAATAGAAAAATGCATCATTGATCTTTGTAAATTGAGGGATGCTATTCTCCAGCTTCAGCTCTGGATAGTATTCATAAATTCTAACTTGGGGCCAAACCCCACTCCCAATCGAGTTGGATAGTCCCTTTCGGAAGTTTGCGGCATAAACAACATAGGAATTCATGTAGAACCTCCCGTTGTGGGGGAATTGTTGCAGCTGCTCGATATCGTCTTTTTATAATTTACGCCTATTCAAAGCGTTGATCGGGCACATTTTTTTCATTGTTTCTAAATACCGCAAAGCATCGATTTATGGAAATAGTGGGCGTCGGGAAGCCCAAAGACCCTACTCGGGAACATGATAGTGTCACCGAGCTCCTCCAAAAAATCACTGCCATGAATGATTTGTGGCCAATGGGTCACTACTTTCTTGTTCTTCAGATATACTTCATTCATCAGTCGCATGTGCTAATCTTCATTGTCATCCCAGGCTTTGATACAATCTTCTCGGCTGACGGCCACAAAGTGCCGGTGATGAGGAATGCCACATATTATTTCAAAGTGGCGGGCAGTGAGGTTAATTATGACCTTGCCTTTCTCATTTACAACACATCTTGTGTCTTTATTGTAGCACCGGGCAACCATCATCATGAATTCATTTTTAACGGCGCTGACTGGGATTCCCCTAGCAAAGTGCAGGGCACTGCCTATCAGCTTGTCCATCCATGGACTTCTTGTGACCTTCTGAATCCTGACCCAGAATTCCTCCATATGAATATGACCCAACTCTGAGTCTCTGATGTCCAGGTCACACTCGGCCTGGGAGTCAGGCATTCTAACCCTCTGATACTTATACTTCATTTCTTCTTCTACGAGCTTGGCCTTGCCTTTAGATTTGGTAGGTCTCTTGCTTGATGTTGACATATGTTCTTCTGAACTTAACTGTTGATCTGCAAGAATAAGAAGTGAAACCCAATTGGAGAAAGCCATGTCAGCTACTTGATTTTCCATTGAAATGCTGACAGAAGAAAGAGTTAGCAATTTAAAGGCCTCGGGGCGCATGGCGCATGGATATTGTAGATTGCAGAGCTAAATAGACAAGGCGCACAGGAAAAGGGTGTTGCAAGGGTTAAATCAGCGCCAAAGGGTGCATGGCACATAGACACTACAGGGTGCATTCTTTGTTGTTGTAAGGACAAGTGCACCTGTGCCATGTGTTTATTTTATAAAGGGCACAGATTATTTTCATGTTACATGGGTACAGGGTGTGCCAAAGGGAACTTGGTGTGGCGTATGGAAGGTCTTCATGACACAATGTTGTTGTGATGAGGGACGTGCCTGCACCATTTATAGCTTTTCTTTTGGCACATAGAAAAAGACTGCTACATGGATGCTGGGTGTGCCTAAGGGGCGTAGGAATTTTGATGTTACACTCAAGTCTGATGCGCCAAGTTTGATGCGCCAAGAGGGCACGCGGTAAGCATTTGCAGCAAGCGAGGGAAGTGTGCCATAAGGGCGCATCTTTTTATGATGTAGCAGGCAGGGAATGCGTGCCATTGCGCAAATGCTCTTGATGTAACAGTATGGAAGATGCGCCAAGAGGTGCAACTATCCTTGATGTTGCATGGTATGCCAACGCGCTAAAGGAAAATACAGTTTCCTTTAAAAATTTGATTCTTCAGAGGGGTTATTATATGGTTAAGCTCTCTTTGTAAGTTTCATTTGGGTGATGAAATGGCTTAAACGAAAGGGGTTTCAAGCTATCATCTCAGGATAGAGCTTCCTCTACTAGCAAATCTGGAAAGAGGAGGAGGAAATGTGGAAAAACAGCGGGGAAACAAATTCATGATTTCATTCCTTTCTAATCTAAATCATATCCACAAACAGCCAAAAACCACAAACATGAAGTACAAAAGGAGGACCTCTTACCCGGCTTTATAATGAAGAAATGCGTGAAAACGGGTCCACAAAGCAATTCAAAAGCAACAGGCGGGTGCACTAACAAGCTTAGAGAAAATAATGAAAATAGTCACTTGATTTCTCTAGTGACAATGATAATGCAGACGCGCTATATATATAGGCGAGGTAGCAATAAATGTGCCACCAACCTTTTCAAGTGGCACACCAAAAGAGCTATCGACATGAAAAAACATGCACCCTTTGGCACACCAAAACGCTTGTCAACACGAAGATATGTGCACCTTTGCACAATGAAAGTGGTGTCGATAGAGGAATATGTGCACCCTTTGTGCACCAAAAAGAGGCGCAACAAAAGTTATGTTGACAGGAAGGTGCACGCAGAAAGACTCAACATAGAGAGGCGCACAAAAATGCCTGCTAACACAAGAAAGCATGCGCCAAAGGGTTTAAAGGGGGCGCATCAAAAGTTGATGTTGCATAGTCATTATATGCGCCCGGCCAAAAAGACCAAAAACGACTAAGTTCGGAAAACTAAGATTTCCCGGGAAGGGATTTTGCAACGTTCCGAACGCAAGGGATCCCTGATGAGGGATCGAACAAAATTTCGGTATGGTTATCAGTAAAATTGCCCTTGCCAATTTTACAGGATAACAATATGTCACGTCCCTTGAGTTTTGTTGTTTTGAAGAATGGTGAGGTGAGGTGGATGGTATAACTGGGGTGCAAAGAACTTGTTATAAGGTGATTATTCTAACGAAAGAGAACCAAACCTAAATAGACAAGTCCATGACTCAAAAGTGCTTTTGAATAATGATTTTTTTGGATATAGACTGATCGATGCGGGAAGTCTATATGGGATATGCATTTTGTTGTTCTTGAGGTCTTCATGAAGCTGATTAATGCGAGAAGCTTATGATAGAGGTTGACTTTGTATAGCTGTCCTTCAAGGGAGCAGTCTTCTTATAGTAGCAGATGCGGCTTTTCACATAGCTATCCTTTGAGGGAGTAGTCTAGTTTATAGCTTAGAGGTCTAGATGTCCGTTTGGCATGAAGCATCTAGTTTTACAGGAAGTTTGACTTAAGAATATCCTAGAATTGTATAATTGAGAACTTGTTATTTTGATACTTTTAAGTCATGGACCAGACTAAAAAGGGGAAGGCATATTTAAGAGGAGGTGATGATCAAACCATGTGAGTTTGATTCTACTTTGAGATGCATGAAACAAGGTGTATGAGGTGGTAAATGAGCTCAAGGGACAAGCACAAGGTAGATAAGAAGTGATGTAACACTAAATTCAATAGTAGAATGGTCGGAGATGCAAGGCATTAAGGGGTTCAGGCTCAGGTTTACCATTAAGCGAAAGCTAAACGATAAGTACCTGATCCATAAGTGTGAGTGATAATGTAAGGCCCAATCTAATTAGGAGAAAATTTTCCACGTTTGCTCTTTTCTACTTTGGTTACATGTTGATTCTCTTTGAGGACAAGATCACCAATCTTAAAGGTACGCTCATGAATTTTCTTATCATAAGCACACTTGATGCGCTTTTGATAAATTTGAAGGTGATCAAGAGCTGTAACACGATGCTCGTCAAGAATCTCCAATTAGGCTAACCACTCTTGGTGGAAGTCATCATTGGTGAGAATATCCAGGAGAGATATTTTGAGACATTATAAATCCATTGAGGATAGTCAATAGGTAAGATGAAAGAAATAGAAAGGAGTCATTGAAGCTCTTCTTTAACCAAGAGGGCAATGTGTGGATGCATTTTTCTCAGTTTCTATTTAACTGGTTTAGAGTCTAGTTTCAGAGTGATGTTATGGACAACAATGTCAGGATCGATTCTTGGCATGTCGGTGTAGGACCATGCGAAATCTTGATTGTGGGCACATAGGAAGGTAGTGAAGGCGGCTTGTTCTGATGCATTGAGAGATTGTCCGATATTTACAATGTGAGGATCATCCTCCATGTGGATGTTGATTTCTATAGTCAACTCATTCAACATGGTTTGGGTTTCAGATGGTAAGGCGCATTGAATATAAGAGTCATCCGCACCAAGGTAGGTGAGGATGGAGTCATCATCCTGGCACTCCACAACATTAATCGAAGGCGAGTCTTCTTCGATCATGTCTGGATACAAAAGGGGGAGAGAAGATGGGTCTTCACCATTGTGTTGATAAGTTAGAGGACCTAGGAAGATAGCATTCGCGAAAAAAAAAAGTTAGAAGGAATAGATTCCGGGTCTATCGACTCAAGTGGTGAAGATGGAAAAATGGGTGATGATGGTTCGGATGGGGTGACTTTGTCATCTTCCTGATATACAATTGACATGAGGTTTTTTCGGTGTAGGTGGTTCAAAAATCCAAGACCACTACGATCTTTATGTTTGCGTGTAGTCATGGGAATGATTGTATGTTGGCCTTGTTGATAAAAGATCGAAACCAAAACCTTTCCAAGGACAACGAGTCGATAAGGTGAGGGAAAAATGATGGTTGGTTAGATATTGAAAATCAGATTGGAAGGTAACCACACTAAGGGGAGGTTCAAGGGTGATAGAGGATGCGTCGACACCCCCATAAATTAGGTTGGTGCAGAAATTAGGTGGTCCGTAGAGATCACATCCACCACATGATGGTCGTAGGTAGGATGCGCTTAATCGTCCATACTCTTGTGGGGTATGGAAGGTGCTAATGTTGTATAGGTGGTACTCCCCCAGCGTAAAGTGTTGAAAAACACCTATCAAGGGATCGAGGTTGGGATGTTGTCTATAGGGAAGGAAGAGGTATTCGCGTCGGTGGTTTCATTGGTCGAAGGTGTGGGTGCGGCTAAGGTGGATGGTTGAGGCGTGGTTGAAGTAGATGGTTGGGTCGGATCAATGGGTGCCTTGACTAGTACAAGCACATCATTAGGGTGATATAACATATTACAGGTTTTGAAGGGGGAAGCATCAGCTGCGACGGTGTATGACTTCCCCTCATACTCGAATTTTATGCATCTATGTAAGGTGGAGGGAACACATCCCATAGCCCGGATCCAAGGGCAGCCTAACAACATGTTGTATTGGAACTCTCCCTCAAGGACATAGAAGAGTTTGGGAAAGGTACGTGGCCCTACACAAATGTTAAGGATCACGGTGCCTAGGGTAGAAGTAATAACATCATTGAATGAACGCAACATGGTGGGGTTGGCACACATGCAACTAGGAGGGATATTCATCTGTTAGAAGGCTTTAGAAGAGATGATGTTTAGGCTAGTGCCCTCGTCGATCATAACATGATGTACTCAGATGTCCTGGACGTAAGCCGAGATGAAAAGAGTGGGGTTAGGATCTTCTGCACCAAAGATGACAATTTCTTCTTCGGAAAAACTAACAACAGTGGCTTGTTATACAGGGACAGAGGTGGTTGTGGAGGTAGGTTGTTTGGTGAGAGAAGTGATGTGGTTGGGTGTTAAGATGGAGGTGACGGGTAGGGTTTCATTAGGTAGGACCTCTATCCCTTGGAGGATCTCAATTAGAGCTTGTTGATGAGATTTAGATGTTTGAATGAGATCATAGAGTGTCATTTTTACAGGAGATTGGTGAAGTTGTTTGATCATGGTGTGATGGGAAACTCCATTAGAGACTAGATAGGTAGGTCCACGAATAACCACTTTAGGTGGTGGTGCGATCGGGATGGCGGAAGGAGAAAGAGAGGCCGCAGGTGTGCTCTCTTTAGCTTTTCCATTTTTTCTGACCTTGAGTAGCAATGCTAATCATGTTGATCTCGTGAATATGAGATGAGGAAGATGGTAGGGATAAGTCATTGTTCTCAAGAGGTGGGGTTGCAATGATGATAGATTTTGGTGAGGTGGGGATAGGTGGTATAGGAGAAGGGATCGAAGCTAAGGGATTTTCCCTCCGTAAGTTGTCTTTCTTAGATTTTCCATCCGAGATAGGCAACTGGTGAAGGATGGCTTTCAAAGCTTTGCATCCTTCTACATTGTGTCCTGGTGTGTGGTGGTAGGCATAGATTTTAGATTCATCATAACCTATAGGTCGAGGTTTAGATGGATCATAAGGTCAGTAGGGGTAGGGAAATGGTCCTATCCCCTACCAACATATCAAGGATCTTGGCATAAGATCCTTTGAGTGGGTAAAATTCAGATGAAGATGAAGATGAGGCTATTGATTGAGTGGGTGAGATTATTGATTGTTTTGGTAATGGTTGGAGTACGAGTGGTTCGGATGGGTGGTGGTTTAGGCAAGGTATTTTGATGATTGGGTTTAACTAGGCGTGGCTTCTTCTACGTAGAAGTCATGTTTAGCTAGTTAGATGATGAGGCCATATATGGCGTGGTGGCGGAAACAACCACGGGGAAAGAGGAGTGACAAAAAACAAGTCCTTCGATGATCCGGTTTGCTTAGGGTTGGTAGGTAGGTAGGATACTTGGGGTGACGGTGTTGAGACACCCGTGGATTTCTGTATGGGTGCAGAAGGTGCAGGTCGTGTTAAAGAAGACATGGGAGGCATGGTGTATTGCAGCAAGGTAGAGGGTGAGTCCCCATATAGAAGGTAGGTGTGACGGTGAGGGTTGAAACCATTCTGATGTACCGGTGTGATCGGGGCGAGGGTTTTAGTTTTGGTGGAGGAATAGATTGGAATTGAGAAGATTGGGTCTATCTTCTAGGTGGATTGATGACTTTATTTTTGGATAAATCTAACCATTTATGTGGGTGCGTCGTGCTAGGTATTGGTGAAGTCCCAATCGTAGTGGAAGGTCAGTTAGGTTGATAGAGGAGGATGAGGTATTCGGTATAGATGAGGGGGTGAAGGTGAGGACATAGGCATTTTGAGCTTTTGTAAAAACTTTGGGCATATGGTAGAGGTGTCTGGATTAGTTATCTGCATTTGAGTAGAGCATTGTGTACTCAAATGTTCCCATAAGACTCGTCTATTTTACGGGGATGACAATCTTCACGTGTGGATGGGAATTTTGGTATGGAAGAGAAGTGGGCTATGATTCCAATCCACTATGGGTGTGATACAGGGTGTGAATGAGGCGTTGTATCAATGGGTGTTAAGAGGTCAACCGATCGCTAGAAAGATTTAGGTGATCAAGAACTGGTAGGGAGGAGGGCATGTTCTAGAGGATCCATCATGGTTAAGGAGTTTGGTGATGTAGGCTCGAGGGGTTTCTCCTCTAAGGGCGGCGAGAAAAAGTGGCGATCCTTATTCTTTTGCAACAAGAGTGGTGGAAGGAGATGTTTGGGAAATAGATAGGTTGGATAACATCCGCTCACAGTCTTATAGGGATGTGGTGTAAGAAGGCTCTTATGTGAGAAGAGAACTCTGGGTGGTTGGTTACTTTATGGGTAAAGGAATAGTGGGGCTGTCCTCTTTTCCCGATGAAGAAGAAGGGGGCGAGGACCCCTACGTTGGTGAAGAGGCTCGATTTAGAATTTCGTCAATGGAAGCCCTCGGTTGGGAGTTGAAAACTACATGGATCTCATGCACACTCTTCTCCTCGGTGAGGTTTATTGGTTTGTGTTCTTGTTAGATGAATGGTTTGGAAATGGTTTGTTGAAGATTTTTAAATTTTGATTAGCAGAGGCATTAGGATTATCGAGGGTTATATCCCCCGCATCGGCATGTTCATACTATGTTTTTCAACATCTTGTAGTTTTCGTGGTTGTGTCCCTTCAAGCAATGGAAGTTACATAAGTAATTTTCTTTATACCAAGAAGGTATAGCGTGAGCGGAATCAAACTCGAAGTGAGGTTTAACAGATGCAAGGTGATAGCTCCCGCTTTAAGCAATTTGTCCAAGATCACATCATAAGTTTCTCCTAAGGAGTGTACTTGATGGGCTTGACTTTATACTTATAGGTGGATTTTGGCTAGGTATTAGACAGTGATTGAGATTTGACCGTCACCGCGTGTATAGATCCTTTTGATTTTGAAGCAGCTGATGCATGAGATTTGGTGGTGTTGGGTTTGTTGGTGGAGTCTTGGATTCAGAAATTTGATTTTTTGTTGTGTAACTTCAATTTCTCCTCCTCTAAGGCTCGAATCTCTAGTTTCAGAGCCATATTAAAGGCCTCATCAAAGGTGTAGAAAGTTTGAATTTGGAGGGTGGGAGAAATGTGTTTAGTGCAGGCCCACGTAAAGATTTCGACGAGCTCGGCCTGAGGTAAGGCATAACTAAGTTGGTTTATGAGGCCCCGCCAACGTCCAATGAAATCTGCGATAGACTTGTCTTCAAATTGTCGGATGGCATAGAGGTCGGTAAGGGATACTTTCTTGGAAATATTGATGGAGAAGTGATCCAAGAAAGATTGGGCTAACTGGTTAAAGGAGAAGATTGAGTGTTGGGCTAAAGCACTATACCACTCCAAGGCAGGTCCTGATAAGGACATGGGGAAGGTATGGAGTAGTAAGGCATCATCATGAGCAATTAGATAACAGGCATGTCTAAATGATCGTAAGTGTTGTTGAGGGTCCTCCTTACTACTAAAGCGAGTAAATTTCGGTAATTCCCATTGAGGAGGATATATATGAAGGGGAGACGGAAGGATTAATAGGCTCCTGGAAAACTTGCTCATATGTCGGGCGTTATGGCTTCTGAAATAGAAGCCTCAAGATTTTGCATCTTGTCACCATCTATTTGATTAAATCATTGGTTGGGTTAGATGATGGTGTTGTTGTCATAAACAAAGGAGGATTAGCCTAAGAGCCGCTACTAGACAATGGTGGGGTTGAATGTTGATAAGGTAACGATGATGAATGTGTTGGGGTGGCCAAGTAAGGGTGTCCTATATAAGATGTTGAGGCCACCAGATGAGTCTCATGGAAATGAAAAGGTGGGCGAGCCTGAGAGGGAAAGCTCGTGTGAATAGATGGTAGAGAGCGAGTTATGAAAGAGGCAATCTGTGGGAGAGATGAGGTAGAGGCAGTGGATGGTAATGATATGTGGGCCCCAAATTAACCAAAGAAAGGAAAATTGGTGTAGTATGAACCATCGAAGCCACCGAGTGGGAGATGGGGCTAAGGATGAAGATGGTGAGGCGAAGTTATTAGGTGGGGAAGGGGCTAAGTGAGTGGCTATACTAATAGGCATAACAAAGACTAGCTTACCATTGGGTGTATGGTCGGGGTATGAGACAAATAATACTATATGGAATTATGATTAGCATCCAAAAATTTGGCAAAGTCCAGATCTCCTACAGGGATCTTGGGAAAAGCACTTGGTGTCCATAGGATTCCCCATAGGATGTGAAGGGGGTGACTCAGGAAAATACATGGAACAAGCATGTGAAACCATGGCTGCGGCTTGTTGCAGGTGATAACAACCATGGACAAGAGGATACAATAGGGAATTAGTCAATCAGGAATAGAAATAGCAACAAAATGTTGGAATTGGTAGGTTGTTGGTTTGTTAGGAACTATGAAACACAGTAACCGATATCGGTCTAGTAACCGATGTCGGTCAGACGGTAGCCGGCGTCGGTCAGTGTAACCGATGTTGGTAGAAGAGGACCAGTGTCAGTCACTGTGAAGGAAAAGAGAGAATGTAAGAGGCTGCTAGTTTGGGGATAACAAGGCTTAGTATACCCACCAAACTGTCTGAAGTGATCACTGAGATAGGGTATAATAGAGAAACATAACTGAAAGAAAAAAAAACAAGCAAGATACACAAGAAAATCAAGAGACTAACCCTAGGATTAGTTTTAATCACTTTGGGCTTATGCCTTAGACGCAAAATGATGTCAATCCTAAACAAAATACCTAAGGGTGATGTCAAGTTTGTTTTGGCTTGTAAGGCTACCTCAATCGGGTGGAGGAATATTTGCGGGGAAGGGGGATTTTGAGATAATGTGTAGATTATGATGTGATTTGGTATGTGTTGTGCGGTGAGAGTAAGATTAATTTCTCATCAATACCGTGGATAACACCCCCATGTGTACGACACATTCATTACTTAATCTACGTTCACTAGAATTAAAAAAAGTAACCAAGAATGTGATGCACGTGTTTTAAACCCAAATTGAAAATGATATTCGATGAAGCAAAGAAAGAGAAGAGGTTAAGAAGATGACTTTCACTAATGCAAAGATGCGAAAGAAAGACAAGTTCTTTAACCAAAATGACAAACTACTTTGTGAATATTTAGAAGAAAGAAACAACAAGTGTGCTCCTATATGAAAACAAGCAAGAAGAAAGAAACCCGAGAAGAGTCCCACCTGGCGTGCCAAAATGTTTCACACAAATTTTTTTCTAGAATAGAGTTATTTCTATCTTTTCATTCTCTTGAGAAATAGATAAGGGTTAGGGCTAGGAGGAATACCTATTGAGTGTTGGGAAGGTGTGCATGTACCGTAGAGAGATCAGACCGATTGTGAAGAGCTCCTTTTTGTCTGGGAAGGACTACCTATAAATAAGAATGCAAGACCACCAGATTTTCGTTAAACAATAAGTGAGGGAACTGCCTTGGGCCCAGGAAATATTAGACTTCCTTTCGAAGGTGGTCAGTTCCCTTTTAATACAAATTAATGCAAATGATAATAAATAAGCTATTGCAAAATCACGATTTAGGTACCTCGTTACTAAAAGCAATAGAGACTAAACTACCAATAATAAAATGTCATGTTGTTTGTTTGGTCACTGGTTATTGATACGTTCAGATCAAGTTACAGGGATAGACAAGGCTGGATATGAGATTGTTTGGAGGTAAATAGGTGAAAGATTGGTTTTTGGTATAAGTCACGATGGCCGATGCGATCATTGGATAACCAATCACGGTTATAAAACCGATACCGGTAGGGGATAACCGATATCGGTAGGGGCAGTGATTTAGGGGCTTTTAAATGGATGTTGGTTATAAGGTGGTTATTGGGTTTAGAAGGTTGGTAGATGGTTGAGGGGAGTAGTAGGGTGATAGAGAAGACTCGAGAGTGAGAAAGCATGTCTTTGGGGTAATATAGAGATGGATGAATGAAGGTTAGGTGCGAGGGCACTACCATGTGGTAGATCCGTAGTGAACTTATAATCACTATGAATCAAAATTTCACAAAGTAGTGTCTAGAAGCATACAAGGTAATAAAAGAGATTACTTACTAGTTTCTAATGCGGATATAGGTCCAAGGAACGCAGTGGTGAAGGCAAGGCTCAGTTGGGATGATCCGAAAATTAGAAGTGAGCTGATGAAGCTATCCTCGACTCTCACGAATGTTTGGATGAGTGTCACGGTGATCTAGTTACTCGATTCTGAGTCTTAGGCTCAACACTCCTCTCTACTGACCTCTTCTCTCTCTCTCACTTGTCTCTCTCTTGCAAATGAATTCTAATCCTTCCAAATGAATTTGGATCCTTGAAAATGAATTCAGATCCTTTGGTTTTGGTTGGGGAGGTCATTTACAGGGAACCGATGGTGGTTACCTAACCGATGCTAGTCGAGTAGGGACCGATGTCGGTTAGGTCAAAGTTGGCTATTTTTAGTAAAATAGCCAACTTTCCCTCCTTTTCTCCCGAGGGGTCAGTTGTGGGCTTGGTCAAGTCATTATTAGGTTCATTTTGGTGTGGGTGAGGGATGATGAGTCATGGGTGTGGGTCCTGGAAAAATTTATAGGTCTTAATTAGGTTAGTTTAGGGTTAGGGCTAGGTCATGGTGAGGTGGCGGGGTTGGAGATGTGGATTTATTAATTAGGTAATTAATAAATAATTAAGTGTGTAAGGTTTAGGTGGTGAGTTAGGGTTAGGTTGCGAGATGAGATGCGGGGCACAGGGTGTCCTAAGACCCAAATTTGGTGTCTACACTCACACACCCATTGTGAATGTTCAATATCTAGGTTCTCAACTTCCTCATCATCCACGATGTAAACCATATTTAATTTCTCTTTCTCCAGGTAAGTGTGTTCAAGTAGTATTGACTCCATTTCTTCTTCCCTTTCAAAATGCACTCCAGAATCTATTACACCAAATAATTCTTGAATATTCTCTTATGATTTTGCACTATCTCCCATAGTTAAGTGCTTGATAAATTTTAATGCACCTTCTTTAAGCTTTATCTTCATTTCCCCAAGTGATTCATGCACGCCTTTAAGTTCATGATACCCTCGAGGGAATAAGTCCTGATAATCCTGGAGTAACTCAATGATATTTTCTACCTCTAAGTCTAACCAAGTAGTTTCCAATGATGACCTCCTGAGGCTCAGCCCCCAAACCTATATGCACATTCTTTGTCTTCATGGGTTCGTGATAGGCACACGTATCCTTGTCTACACCGTCTAAGACCTTGGACACCCCCGTGAATGTTCAATATCCAGTTATCAACTTCCTCATCATCCACGATGTAAACCATATTTCATTTCTCTTTCTCAAGGCAAGCACATAGAAGTAGTTTGGACTCCATTTCTTCTTCCTTTCAAATGCACTCGGAATCTATTACACCAAATAATTCCCGAATATGCTCTTATGATTTTGCACTGTCTACCATAGTTAAGTGTTGGAAAAACTTTAATGCCTCTTCTATTGGAGGTTGGGAAGAAAAGTAGTCAAAGGTCCGAATCTTTCCTCAAGTCAATTTTTTCAAATTCTCGGTCTCTTGATGTAGTTATGTGTATACATACCATGTGCATGGGTATCTTTATAGCGTAGAGTACAATCTATGCTACAAGAGTGAAGGTGGTAATGATTCCCGTCCCACTTGTCCAAAGTCTCTAACACCTGTGAATGTGATCTTGAATAGGTTGATCACCATGATAAGTGTAGATCTACATAGGTGCATTATTCCTTACAAACCTAATAGATAAGGAGATCCCAATATCTTCCCATTCTATAAGATTCTCTCTACGAGACTACCCACCAATACATTGTTGTCCCGCGCAAGGTATATACTAACATATATCTTCTCTTAATTTGATTTTTCCACCATGTTTCCATGGCTTTCAAAAATACAGGAAGATCTTCTACCCCTATATACCAAGGTACTATGCTACCTATCCATCGAACCGAATGAATTCCATTCTTACGCGCAACCACACTTTTCACCTCGTGCCCTACTAGTTCATATGTACCATGAGCCCAATTTTCATAAGAAATACTCATAGTATCACTAATAGAATGAGAATCCTCCCATTGTAGGATGCCTTCTTTTGATGGCTCATTGACCTCTGGGTCCTGAATAACACGTACATAAATTCTATTTAAGTCCTCCTCACTTAGAGGCTCAACATATGGTGTATACTTACCATCTGTCAAAGGTATCACAACCATTTCCTCGTTGTTCTCAAAGCTGATATACCCTTTATTGAATCTCAAGTTAGCATTATTCACATAACACCAAGGGTGTCCAATCAAGGCTAGAAAACTATCTGCTTCTACAAGTGTTAATACCTCAAAATCCCCAGTGAACTTGGCACCTTGTATGGTTATACATGCATCCTTCAAAACTCCTATGGAAGTGGCCTTAGTCCTGGTTTGCCTAGAATTTACTAGATAACACCCTAGTCGGGTTGGCACATCACTCGGCCTAGACCGAGCACTCACCCAAAGCACACAAAGGTATCAGTCCCTCTTTAAGGTTTTTGTAAAAGGGATGTTAGTGTGATGAATGAAGAATCATATATGTCCATAACTAATCCACCATTCTACCATGCATGCTACATTTAGATCTATGAAAGAAATATCTTAAACAAGTAATCATGATTAAATCAATAACATCCACTACTCAATTAAACATGGGAATGACACTTAGATTCAAAAAATATCTTCCATCTATTAATAAACATAAAATCTTCTTACAATAATGTCAATCTATACTAATGCGTGCATGGATCTGATACAGTAATCCAATCATATGCGCATACCTCTATACCTTAATGCATCCATCTCTCTCTGTGTATTTAGTTTAATATGTAATTCATATCATATATATAGGGTGGGGACTTTCCCTTCACCGCTTATCTATTCCAGAAATAGGCTACATGCTATTAATAGCCACGTGTCATTTACATGCATAACCACATATGCAAGTGTGCTATCTATAGACCTCCTATAGTTAACTAAAGTGACAATCCTATTATTAGCTTGTCTCCATGAAAAACGCTTTGATCTGATCCTCTAAAGATAGATAATGCATGATGCACACATCTCTGCATCATTGGGGTGTTCCACATGCCATCATCTAAAAATAGGTCATCATGCTCAAAATCGTCTATGTCCTAAATGTTGAACTTGCCCCGCATGTGGTTTCTTCCTATCCCTCTATGCCCTTGATCCTTTATTTCTCTCTCACGAGACTCCTTGTGTGATCTTTAACAAGTATTCTCTTATCAACAGGCTCCTCTATGTGAAAAAATCATATTTATTTAATTAAATGGTGGTAGTTGGACGAAGTGAAGGAAGACATCTCTAACATGCAAAGGGTCTACTCTAGATGGCTCAACCACTAGAATTAAATGCAATATGGGCATCATTCCTTATTCAATAAGGAAAGGGCATGGGGATACAAATTCACAAGATAATCATAGCTTCTAAAGAAAAATTAAATAAAGTCTATTGGGGAAATGGGAAATTCGAGTTTCCCTCTCTTTTCTTTTTTTTTTCCTTATTATATTTTTCTATATATTGTAAAATGATTCCAAGTTTTAATGTTGGATACTTTTGGAATGTGATGGCATCATTTCATGTTGTGCAAGTATTCTAAAATTTTCATAACTTGGGCTAAGTTTTATGTAATTTTTTTGAATCTTCATCTTATATCGTGATGATTTGTGCATGTTCTTAAGTAATAAAATATTTGGTTTTATGGCTCATTTTTACCTTACCTATTGTTTTATTGTATTCTCTTGCCTCTCAATCATTCACATGTGTGTTTTACACATTGTTTCAGAATTTTTGTTTATTGTGCATTGTGAAAGTGGAACCATGAACATGATTTTGATATGTTGCTTTCATTTTGGCCTTCCTCATCATCGTTTTCTTCCATTTTCTATCTTGTTGAAATAATCATCTACTTATTTTTATGCATCTACTTCTCACTCTATTCCCTTAGAAAGTTAGAGTAGATCTAGACAATTCCATTTTAGTTCTTAAGAGTAGTTTAGCATTAAAATTAGGAAGAGGAATTTGACCTTCTTCGGAGGTCTGTCTTAGTTTGAGTCCCATAACTTAGAGACAGGTCCCATGTTGTCTCAAATCTTAAATTTCCTATGATTTATGCACAGTGCACATTTGAGCTCCAACATTTTTGGCATGACTGGTGGGACATGAAATTAGTATTTTCAGTGTTATCAAGTTTTTATGTGTATCTTGGTGAGGCTCTAGCATTTCAAGGCTTTACAAGAACATATCTCGTAAACTCCATTCAAAATATCAACTGGTTTCATAATTACTGGTGATTTAATTGTCTCTAATTCATGAGAAGGATCCAAACATGGTCAAGAATAAGGTGTATTTGAGTATTGTAGTTATAACTAGGAAGAGTTAGAAGAGGAAGAAAGATTCAGAGATCTCCATCTTCTCCAAAGTAAAATATTTCAACACATCCACCTAGTAGGCCCTTCTTAAAATTAGTAAGAGTTATTAGACCTATCACAATGGTTCATCAACTACTAAACCAATTTGTAAACTTCACAGAAGAAGTCCACTTGATTTGAATGCTCATAATCCTATACCAATAAATTTTTTAAAGAATATTCAATACTTCACTAGAAAATGTTAGAGTAGGTATTTACCTTAGCTCATGTTCACCCAGGTACATTATTTACCTTTATTGTATTTATCCTCACCCACTTATGTGTGTGGATATTTATTTTTATTTATTTAGATATTAGGAGCTATTATCTAGTTGTTAGGTATAGTTCTTTCCTTGATATATGGTATTGACTAGTTCTTTCCATGATTTATGGCTTGATCTACGACCTTGAATGGTTCTTAGATTGTTATTCCTTGCGTATATAAGCAAGTTCCATTCTCATTTTATTTCATTGAGTTCTATAATAATATATGAAATTGCTACTCATTTGTTTGCAAAGGTTTATGTAAAGTTATTCTAGTGAATTGCTTTCATCTTATTGATCGTGATGTTTGATTAGCATCTATGTTCTTGGCTTGGTATGATTTGGTTATCATTTCTTTTAGAAAAAATAACACTACTTTAGTTTATCACATCCAAGATTTCGCAAATGTATGTGCAATTCATGAAATTTCTAAGATGGACTTCGTAATAAAATTTTTGGCTTCATCATTCAAAGGAAAATCTCTAAAATGGTTTAGAAGCTTAACAATAGGCTCAATCAGGAATTGGAAAGAGTTTTTACAACATTATGCAATCAATTTGGAGAGAGAGTAGATAACTTGTCTCTTTTGGAGTAGTTGACTACAATCAAGAGAGCACCTAATGAACAAATGGTTGATTTTTACTTTAGATTCAAGAGAACTTGGGGCAAAGTTATAGCTCTTGTGAGACTAGTAGAAGAAGGTGCATTTATTTACTTCTTAAAAGCTCTCAACTTTGATATATGTGTTATGATACAATCTATGAGAGGGAAAACTCTACCAGAACCTATGTAATTGAAATCAAAGCTGAAAATAGTTTGGTACAGTTCGAAATCAGATCCTAGACCACCCATGCCATTGTATCCTGAATTAACACAAGTTGTTCAACCTTCTATTACTCCTATTATGGAGCCAAATCCACAACCCATTGCTTATAAATTATAGACCCCTACCCAAAAAAAAGTAAGATAAAGAAATGCGGGATTTGATTAGAAATTTGACATATAAATTTATATCTCTAGAAAAAATACAAGATGAATCCTATAAAAATTATCAAAATCAAAGGAAATATTCCAATCAAGGGTATCAACCATATAGAAATAAACATTATAAGAAAATATATGCACAAAACTAGAAAAATAACAGTTGGCAAGGTCAAAGTTCTTCTCTTCCATTGTCAAAAATTTCTCCTCCATAAGTACTTCCTACTCCTAGTTCAAGTCAAGCCTTGGTTCCAGTATAGAATAGTGTTTTCCATGAAATCTACCACACAACTAGATTGGTTGTGAAAGGGTAATGCATCTTCATACATACATGGTTCATGGCTCTATCAATCAACATGAACCGCTACTAGAAGCATCAAATCCAACCGTGGAAGCAAGTCATGACACCAACCTCATGTTCTTTAGAGTTTAGGATTACTGCGTAGTTAGCCAAGTGGAAAGAACTTATAACAAACCTCAAAATCAACAATACTGATAAGACACAACACAAGAAAAGGATGCTAGAATCAAAACTGCACCATTCAAGAATCTAGATAAAGTTGCGGCCAAGGATAAAGAAGTCACGTTGAACAAAAACAAGTCGTTTGAGGTACCTACTAAATCCACCATGGACAAGGAGGTTGTCGCTAAATCAAATTTATAAGTTCAAATGCCACAACAACAAAGAAAGGAAAGTAGCATGCAACATGATGTAGAAATCCATAGGTCTTCCTTTTTACATTGTTGAGAAAATTAAAAATACCGATGTCAATGTCTCTATGTGGGAATCTTTTTCTATTCCATCACAACATGATATTTTGTGTGAATTCCTCAAGAAAATACATTCGGTGGATCTAGTAATGAAAAAATCTCATGTCAAGGTTCACGTATGTCAAGTTAAACAAGACCAAGTAGGTAAAAATGTTAAAACCCCACCTTTCTATATGTCATTAATTATGGGTAAACACTTAGTTCATAATTGTATAATTGATTATGGGGTTAGTACCTCTGTAATTCCCAAGAAAATTTATGATATCTTAGGTCTCATATACAATCGTGTGTATAGGGGAGTCTTACAACTTGATGTGTAAACTTTGGGTGTGTTGGGAATAATAAAAAATATTAAGTTAACACTTTATGCCTGCTTAAGCCTCATCATACCCCATGACATCTCAGTAATTGACATGCCTCCCAATCTTTCCAATTTATTATCTAGAGACTTCATTGCTAGGGTAGGTGGCTATCTATTCTCAAACTGGACTTACATGCTCATGAGAACACTATATGGTAAAAGATTCACAATACAAGTTGAGCCCATCATTTTTTATCATATCGAGTCCTATGAACCTTCCCCTATCCAATCAAATTTCTTAATATAAGGACATGAGCAAGAATCAACTCCATAGGAGGATATTATTCCTCCTTCCATGTTTGATTTGTTACTAGATGAATGGGATGAGAGAGAAAATAAGTTTGATCATTATGATGTAAAGCATAAAACTTTTGAGACTCGTCTAAGAACTTATTGCATTCTCCATGAAGAATCTATTGTACCCATGGAATTTAAACAAGAAAAGAAAAGTGCTTATAGGCTATGGCAGATGTTTCTTAATGGTTTAAGAAGCGAGAAATGGATCTAGGGCAGGTTTTTTGCTCATTTCTCCATGTAATGAGAATTTATTCTTTGTTCACAGATTGCAATTTAAATGTTCTAATAATGTGGTGGAGTATGAAACATTAGTGCACGGTGTCTTGATTACAGAGAAGAGGAAGAAATAAAAGAGTTACAGGTCTTTAGGGAAACTAAAATGGTGATTCACCAAGTCGATTTATAGATGTGGAACAAAGAACTAGATGCTGAAATATTACAAACATAGATTTAGGGATTTGCTAGAAATATTTGATGTCATCAACCTACACGTTGTACCCAGAAAATTGATTAAGGAAGTAGACCAAATGGCGGATCTTCGTTCGAATTCTCACCCGTTGAAGATATTGTTAAAGGTAATGTGCAACATATAAAAATTGTGGTTCGGTCATCTATTCTAGAAAACCAAGATTGTTAGCAGGTATTTAAAAGTGATGAAAAAATTGTGTAGTTCATCCAAAATGAGGTAGATTTCTCCTCGAAGATGCAATCCGATTTATAGGAGGTCTACGGGAATCGATTATTCAACTAGAAAAAACAAGTTTCGGAAGGCATTTGTCACTTTGGAAAAAATATTTAGTCTAGAAGATGAGTTCAAATATGTGGAGAATAACATGGCGAAAAGCAAGAAGATTGTCAACCGCTTTTAATTGCTCTTGGAAAAAAACTTCTACTCGGAAAGGTATGTGATGAAAGTGAAAGGAAAGATTTGGTTTTCTTATTTCAGAAGTTCAGTCATGTATTTTAATGGAATTCTCAAGATTTTAAAGTAATTCAATCCGGACATATAGTTCAACACTCTATTGAACTAGATCCAAACATCAAACCAGTTAGGCAAAAGAAAGGCCATTCAACCCCAAGATTAATCCCCTCATGAGAAAGGACTCTCCAAACTTATCGAGGCTAAAATAAATTTTCCCATAAAATACTCAAGTTGGGTGGAAAATATGGTTCCACTAAGAAATAAGAACAATGAAATATGAATTTACATGGAATTTCAAGATTTTAACAAGGCCTCTCTCAAGGATCATTATCCCTTGCCCTCCATGAAACAAATTTTGCAGAAAATAGGAGTTGAGAGGTTTTCTATACTTGATGGCTATTCTATTTTTAACCATATCAAGGTGAAAGAGGAGGATCAATACAAAACTATGTTCACTACAAAATGGGGAACATATGGATATCAAAAAAACCTGTCTTATCGAGACATAGGTGCCACCTTTTAAAGAGGAATGGATGTTTCTTTCAATGGATTTATCAATTAGTTCATCTTGGTTTACCTATATGACATTGCTTTTTTTTTTCCAAGCAGAGCATGGATCATATGAAACACTTGGAGAAAGTATTTAAAAGATGCGGGAATTTGGTGTGTCTATTAATCCTAAGAAATGAATATTTTCATTCCCTAGAGGAAATCTCTTGGGGCATATTATCTTTAAAAAGGCATTTTCATTGATCCAAAAGAATTGTAGCTATCACAAATCTTTCCTTGTTATCTCATAAGAAGGCTCTATAGTCATTCCTTGGAAAGATAATATTTTTAGGTGTTTCATTCCCAACTTTGCGGGTTTAGTGAGACCTATTACTCTCATGCTCAAGAAAGATTCAGTGTTCAAGTGGACCACATGGAGGGGAAGGACAACTTTGAAAAGATAAAATGATAAAGTTCTCGAGGCCCCCACACTAATTAATCTATATTATACCAAGGATTTCATTCTATATGCCTATGGGGTAGAATCTAGTATTGTCGTAGTGTTAACCCAACTAAATAATCAAGTACATGAACAACATATGTCCTTCTTTAGTCAAATACTAAGGAATATGAACTCAAATATAGTCATGTTGAGAAACATGTGGTTTCCATCATGAGATCCTTGAAGACATTGAAAATTAGTATTGCTGCTAGTCATGTAAAGGTCTTAGTATCACATTCCAACATTAGATACTTCATTATGGGAGTATAGATCGGTGAAAAAAAAAAAGGATGGGTAACTAACATCATGGAGCATCATGTGACCATTAAGGCCACAAAATTATTAAGGGAATAAACTTTGTGAGTAAATTTTTCTAGATGTTGTGGAATCTCGAGAGACTTCCCTCATTAATGAGGTGCCTTTAAATCATGAGTTGTCGAGTGATGTTGAATGGCATCAAGATGAAAGAAATGTATTCAATGATTGTAGTTGATTTGATGATATGAATAATTTCTTGTCTACTGGTGCATACCCTCAAGATTTTAACAAAGCAAAGAGGAGACATCTGAGGTTGCAATCTATTCCTTATGTATTGATTAACAACATATTGTTCAAAAGGAACATTGATGGAGTGCTACTTAGGTGCATTGAAGGTGAGCAATGTGACAAGGTCCTTACCGAGTTTCATGATGGTTTCTCGGGTGGAAATTTCTCTGCTAGAGCTAAAACCATGAAGATCATAAAATCAGGGTATTTTTGGCCTACATTGTTTATGGATGCTCACAGATGGGTTAGGAAATGCAAGGAATGCACACTCTTTAATGGAAATAAAAGATTGGTGGCCCTTCCTCTTCATCCAATTCATACAGATAAACCATTTAGGCAATGGGGTCTTGACTTCATTGGTATGATAAACCCTCCATCTAGTGCTAGTCACAAGTGGGTCCTCATAGCAACATACTATTTCACTAGGTGGACTGAAGGTGCACCATTAAAAGAGGCCACTAAATTTTCCATCCTAGAATTTCTTGAAGAAATTTTTACAAGGTATGGCATCCCATAGACCATTGTTTTTATAATGTAAAAATGTCTTGGGATAAAATATTTCTAATTGGGATTTGGCACTTGAGATTTACCTAAAACCTTCTTCCAATTATTACCCCAAGGTAATGGATTAGCGGAATCTAATAACAAAAATATGATTAGAATCATGAAGAGGACAATGGATATCAATCAAATAAAGTGACACACAAAGGTCGAAATGCTCTCTCGGGAAGACAAGATAACAATGTAAAAAGTAATTGTCACTTCTCCATACAAATTGGTATATGGTAAAGAAACTAGGATTCCTTTGTCATTGGAATTTCCTTCACTTGAATTAGCTCAGCACCTAGAGTTTGAAGGTGTAAATCAGAATGGTAGAACTAGTGGAGCTTAAAGAAAAAAATTCCACCCTGATCGTAATGGAACAACATCATAAGTTATCCAAATAGTGGTTCAATAGAAAATATAGAGATCAAACAGTCAAGGCTAGAGATCTAGTTTTAAAATGGGATGCAGATCGAAAAAAACCAGAGATGCACTCTAAATTTTATGCTATTTTGAGTGGACCATATATCATCACCACTTGCAAAGAAGCTAACTTATTTGAGTTATCTCATCTTGATGGGGATATGCTTAAAATATCATTCAATGGGATTTATCTCAAACCCTCTCATTAGGATATTTCATGCATCTTGTACATAGTAGTTTAGGATGTCAATTCCTCCAAGTGCTTTCAACACATTTCATTGTTGATAGTTAGGTCTTTTCCCTAAGTGCTTTGCAAAATTTCATTTCTTGAAGATATCTTTGTGCATAGTTTTATCATGTTCTCAAAGATTATTTTGAAGGTGACTCAAAATATTAAGGATTAGTTGCGGATTGACTCAGAAATAAAATATAGAGAAACTAAAAGATAAAAATTCTAAATATCATGCTAACTCCATCCCCAATGGATACCACAGATACTAATCATCTCATCTAGCAAGTATATGGCTCCTCTAAGTCACCAAAAATGTTACCCATTTTTTCACTCTTGAAAAAATTGGACAACTTGGTTCACCACACACTTGGAATGATGGGTCGTGAAGAGTTAAGCATGTTTTGAATTAAAATATAATGTCACAAATAAGGAGTGAGTGGCACAGAGTGAAGGATGGGATCTAATGAAGCCATAGTCTAAGGAAAATTACTACCAGATTATGAGTTGCGGCGAGAAGGGAATGAAAGAGATCGTAGATGCCCTAGCAGCCACGATACACTAAATGTCAAAATACATGGATAAATGAAAAAAAAATCCATGGGTGAAGGAAAAGAGTTCATGAGAGTTGACATAAAGTTACAAAACATTGAAGGCCACAGGATAAAATGGGAAGAGTGTTAAGACCACAGGATGAAGAAGATAATAATGTGGAGCTCAAAAACCGTGCATCAAAGAAAGACAACAATTTTCCATGGAAATATAAAATGAATATAGTCTTTAATTTGGTAATCAGATCTTTGCAAATTTGATAATTTTTGAAGAAATATTAGCCTCCTCTATGTGAAAGAAATCATATTTCATGAATTAAATGGTGGTAGGTGGGAAAAGTGAAGGAAGATGTCTCCAACACGTAAAGGGTCTACTCCAGATGGCTCAACCACCATAATTAAATGCAGTATGGGCATCATTCCTTCTTCAACAAGACAATGGCATGGGGATGTGAATTTGTAGTACAATCCTATCTTCTGAGAAAATTAAATAAAGGGTGTTGGGGAAAAAGGGAAATTAAAATTTACCTCTACTTTCTTCTTCTTCTCCTTTTTCCATTTTTCTATATATTATAAAATGATGCCAAGTTTTAATGTTGGATACTTTGGGAATGTGAGGGCATCAT
Organism: Taxus wallichiana var. yunnanensis; assembly: GCA_018340775.1. Lineage (NCBI taxonomy): Eukaryota > Viridiplantae > Streptophyta > Pinopsida > Cupressales > Taxaceae > Taxus > Taxus wallichiana. The sequence continues at coordinate 275,038,756 of CM031236.1, read as the reverse complement.
TTTATGTTGTACAAGTATTCTAAGGGTCACATGCCTTGGGATAATTTTTCTATAATTGTTTTGCATCTTCCTCTTGTATCGTGATGATCTATGCATGTTCTTAAGCACCTAAATATATGGTTTTGTGGCTCATGTTTGCCTTAGCCATTATTTTATTGCATTCTCTTGCCTCTCAATCTTTCACAAGTTTTTTTATGCATTGTGAAAATGGAACCTTGAATGTAATTATGATCTATGGATTTTTTTGGCCCTCCTCATCATTTTCTTCAATTTTATATCTTTCTCAAGTAATCATCCCCTTATTTTGGGTGCTACCACATATTTTAGAATAGATTTTTTTATTCATCTCCTTCTCACCTTGGTCCCTTAGAAAGTTAGAGTAGAGCTAGACAATTGCATTTTAATTCTTAGGAGTAGTTTAGCATTAAAATTAGGAAGAGGAAGTCGGCCTTCTCTAGAAGTCTGTCTCAATTTGATTCCCACTACTTTGAGATACTCTCATGTGGTATCAAATCCTAAATTTTCTATGATTCAGGGATAGGTGCACATTCAAGCTCCTATAGTCACAAATAATGAAATAATAACACCTATGATGTGTGAAAAAGTAGATTCCCCAGGATCCTAGGTGGGAATAGTAAGAGATAATACGCCAAACATCATTGTTTCATGTAAATATTTATAGAAAGTTTTCATTCACAACTAGAGAACAATTTCATTTGAATTTGTATAGATAAAATAGAATAACATAATATGTATCTATATAGAATGGAAAACAAGGTGTATATGTGAGTATAAATAACCAAGAGTAATTTCAACCAAGATATGCAATATGTTTTGAATGTGTGAGATTAAATGGTATATAATGTGAATGTGATAGGAGAAGCATGACCGATAGAGAATGTGGAAGAGTATGAGATGAGGATCATTTATAAAATACCCCTCAACAATAGAGAATGAACCATAGAATACGAATGTAACACCCTTGATGTCTTATCAATCTTAATTTGATAAATGTGTTTGGTTTTTGTGTTGCAGTAATAGTGGAATTACATTATGCTTTATTTTCGTTGCAAGGAATGTATGTGAGTGCATTGTTGTAGCATGTTGGCACAATGTGATTGTACTCTTTTGATCTAACATACTTGCCTATCATTGTTAAAAATATTCCATACTTGATGATATGATGTTGGATTTGTATGTTGACTGTGATCACACTACTATTATTACTTACCTTTGGTTTTGTTGCTCATTCTTTTAAAATCAGGGACTTCATTACTTGCTCAATATGAAATTGACACTGGATTTAAAATGCTTTAAGAATAGTTAAGGTACAGGAAATGATTAATCGAGATATGTTCTAGGTAAACCCTAAAGTGATTACTATTGTGTTGCTTAAACAAAAGATGGTCTTAGTAAATATGGGCCTAGTTTAATTAAATGAGGGAGCTATTTTATTATTATACAAGTATGATGCTTTAGAATAATAACCTTGTTTAGTTTATTATGGTAAAGCTAATAATTTCCTAGGATATTATCTTGAGTAATCATGTTAAAATGCACTTGTAATGTTAAGGCATTGCTTAATTTTATGAGGCTCTAAGGTTACTACATTAAATGAGCCTATGTTGATAAGGAACCTAACCTTAATCTAAGATAAGGTTTATGAATTCAAAATAAGTTAGGATTGTACTTATATTATTTAAGCCTTGGTATATATATTAAGGGACATAATAATGGATAATTATGTTCATATTTGAATATACATGGAAGCTTGAAATAAGGTTTACAAAGTCGAGCCAATTTTATATTAAAAATTATGGCACAGGATTTGAATGGTGAGTCAATGTGTTATGTGGTGAGTTGGCACCACCTCCTTATTAACATGTACTCTCTATGCCATATTTAATAGGTTATATTTATTGGTCACCTCCATCAAATTTGGTAGAAGGCCTAACTAATTATAGTGGTCACGGCTACAGTCTTGGATAAAATAGATGACAGTGGTTGTTATGCTAAGTTTAAACTTCACTAAATTTAAATAAAGGAATTGGATGATGAGAAAAGTGGTTAGGAATTTCACAGTCCTCACATGCGCTAAATAATGTGGGATGTTGAACCATACGTATTTGAAAAAAACATGTTTTTTGGGAAAAAGTGTTAGTTTTTGTTTCATTGTGTTGTTTCTCAAATTGGGGTTGATGACGTGAGATCTCTACATATAAGTGACTGCCCTATTATTTTGGTTTCTCTGTCAGTTTTCCATGGTTTATTGCATGAATCCCTTAATTGGGAGTTGAGAAAATATAGGGTTGCATTTATATTTGTTGTAATAAACAAGTATGAAGAGTTTTGGGAGAACTTTGTTTTCTCGCAAAGTTGTATTAGATCCAAGCTTGATAAGGAGAAGAAAGAAAAGGAGAAATAAACATTACCAAGAATGATAGGATATATCTCTTATTTGATATATTGTTCTACCTATTTTTTATATAAAAGAAATAATACTTTTGTTTTATTTCTTTTTATTGGACATGGGTTTTAGTTGAATGGTTTAAAATTGTGATGTCTTACGTCTCTTGAAAATGTATGGATCTAGGTATGTAAAGTAATATTTGTAAATGAATGATGGTATGGACTGGTTATGTAAAATAGCCAATAAGTACTCTTGTTACATACATGGAAACATTAGAATATATGAAGGTTTGTATTATGATGAACTTGTGATCGGGGTTTGCTATGTTTATGTTTATTTTATGGCATGTCGAATTCTTTCTCCATAAAATATTCTAGCTATATCGTCGATATGACTATAATACTTTTGGGTATTATGTAAACTCTTCTTATATATGTATGTGTATGATACATTGGTTTAATCATGTTCCTTCTTGTTATTATCATGGTGTGATATCAATTTATATTTGGGTATATTCATGATTTTTGTATGTGTTAATTAGGCTAAACTGAAATACCTAGATGGGCTTGGTAAGTCGACAGTGAAATACATATAATATTAAGTTTAAATATCGAATGTTCAAGTATGATAACCTTGGTCTTCGACCTAGTATCATTTTCAACATTGTGAACCGATAGTTTTAACAGGAAGTTTTAACAATTGTGTTTAATGGTAATATTGGGGTTTTGGGTATCTCTTACTGAGGTATAAAATCCCTCACTTTCTTAAGAACTTAGTGTTATTATTTTGGTGGGAGGTAAGGCCATACTATGGCAGCCTTTTTTGAACTAAATATTAGTGATTTAGTAGACCAAATATCTACCCATTATTTCTTTTAATGGATTTTGTGATCACTTGTTGGTTTTGAATGTTTTCCTTTGTAGGATAATTTTTAACCTCCTCGGGTCGCTTAGTTATTGTTGGGTTTATAAGATCATGTGATCTCAAGTTTGATTGGTGTAGGCCAATGATGTATGACTATATGACCGCATCTTGTTCACATAATATTGGTTAATACAACAATGACTTTGTCACTTTATCCTTTTGTAAATATTAAGGTAAATAGACTACCCAAGTTTTATCAAACTACAAACCTCGATATTGGTGTTATCAATTCACTTTTATTATTCCTTTAAGAATCTTTATGGTTTATATTCATATGTTAACAATGTTTCAATGACTCTTAGTTGTAGAAAGTTATGGGATTATTTTTCGATATATATAAGGTAGCTAAGCACTCGAATATCCATGTTATATTGTTGAGATATTGATGTTATTCACTTTGTTAATACAAACAATGATATCCTTTGATTGACAAGTATATAATTCGATATCCTATAATGATAAATATATAATAAAGGATACTTGTATAGTTTATAAGTCTTAAGTATTGTTCTATACTAGTAGCTATATGAGGGGAACAAGAATTGTTTAATACTAGAGTCTAATTGAATGAAATAAGAACAATTGAATCATGTATAAGATATGTGGGAGTATGTAGTATATCAGTAACTAGATATTATTAAGTTATAAAATTAATTATATTACAAATATACTCAATTTGGTACAAAATAATGTATTGATTGACCTTAATGGTTACATAATTGGTATGTGAGTTTGTGAATTTAAGTAATTACATTTAAATGTAGTAGAAATCAATGTACATGTAACTAATTTCTAGAAATGTTGCAAATATCCCTTTTTGTCAATTATGTGATTCAGACTTAATGTAATATCTCCTTTATATAACTAATAGATGGTGTAAGTTATTATGGGAGAAATAAATCTTATCATGCTAGTTCAGTTGAACCCGACCATGTGCAATAATCAATCTTATCCATGCAGTTATTAACATTATAAGTTGATTAGGAAGAAAGAAGTGTCTTACACCTTTTCTCACTGCTATGTCTTTTGATGAAATCTATAAAGTTCTTCTTGTTGTGAAAATATGAAAATAATTATATTTTAGTAAGACATGATGCTTGGAATAAGATGTGATTATTTTGATAATCAATTGTGGACATGTATTAGTATTATCTGTTTATGATGTTGTACTAAATAGACAAATTTAATAATTGTATTTTATTTTACTACAAAGCTAAAGTTATACTTTGTTTTGATATTAATGATAAAAAGGCATTTGGCCGGTGATTAATAAAGCATCATCTTTGAGAATTCATATTATATTGCAATCATTATGAATAAAGTGAATTACATGGTTGTCTTTTAAAAGAATAAAGTATGTAATTAAATTATGGATTTTTGCAAATTTTTGAAATTGATCCTATTAATTATAATACTATACTTCAAATTTTATTTGAGAAAAATGATTAAATTACAATACAAGTACTACTCTAGACATGATGCAATGGTAGTGTTAATAAGTAAAATAGGATCACGGGATTTAATGTGGAATGCTAAATTAAATCTACAACTGAAAAGTGTAATGATCATGATGGAATGTATCTAAGCATGCCATTGGAATGCATGAAACCTTCACTTAGATCCGTAGGTTCAAATTCCATAGTAGCTAGAGTTTTGCTGAAACCTAGAAATTGATATGTCGTAACTTATTCGAATAAGCTTAATAACCATAAGATATGACATTCCCATTTAGTGGGACTCAATGAGCCTTCTCAAAGCATGGTTATTGCCATGTTGTACCTAATTAATGACTAAGGTCATTATTTGGTTACACTGAGGTAGCTGAAATATCGAGTTATCTTGTCAATCTTCTCTAAATTAGAAGTTCACAATGCACTAAAATGCAAGTATTGTCCTAGCTGTGAATGTGGATAATGTCCCATGATTAAGTACCCAATGTCATCTTATGATGACTATGGGAAAGAGACTGACCCGTAATGATGAAAATAATTAAAAAAACACTCACTCTCCCTTAGTCATCCTAAGCCGACATTATGGGACTTACCCATGCAAGTTGATCTAAATATGTACCTTGTACACAACTTGTAAATGATTAACACTTCATGATCTAGTCCTAATCTAGATAACAATTTTCAGGAGTTAGGGTGAAAGACAAATTCCAAATGATGATTATGTTGTCATGGAATTAAGCATGGAAAACATGACTTAAAACCTTGGCCAAGGTAATGCAAGTTGCTGATTGTCTGTCCAAATTTCACCTAGATCTAAAGCTGTAGGATTTCGAATGGGTATTCCATAACAGATGCCCAGATAGGAACTTTAGACTATAACACTTGAATTTCCTTGAAGGACTAAGGAAACCATGGTATACTTAGTATACATATTTTAATGAAATGGATATGAGGGATCAGTATTAGTCCGACTCATATAGCTGCATAAGGTTTATTGTTATAGGATGGATTGAATAAGATGATGTTGGTTCTAAATTAAGTTAATTTAGAATAAGGAAACATGAGATATGAAATTAAGATTATGCTGGATTTAAATATATGGGTATTTAAATCAATGAAGCATAAAGTTAAATAAAAATCCCTTTTATTGAATTCTAAAAGAGAGGTTGTTAAAGTTTTGTATCATAGATGAAGATTGCATCTCTCGGACTTGTTGAGTCCTTACACTTACTGAATTCTGATTTATTAACAAAATACATTAAATATGAGAAGGATGTTCCATGGATAACAAACCAGACTAAATTATGCTTCAGGTTTGATGTTAAATAAATTAGATAATAGTCTAATAGTCCTTTGTGACAAACTAAGCTAGAAGGATGATGGTGGAAATTGGTAAAGTGTGGACAAGATCAACAAAGTTAAACAACTTGAATTGAATGATGAAAATCAGAAAGAGAGTTTCTTGATTTTTAAACTTTCATAATGACAGATTTTTGAACTTGAATCCAAAATGATATAAAAACCTTAAAGGGGAGATGAAATAGATAGGAGTGGACTATCTAATATAATAACAATGATTAGAAAGGCCAATCAAGATATAATCTAATATGCAATAAATTTTGACTCAAAAAGAGAGAAATTATACAAGAGTGTTAGCTCTTCTCCACGTTCAACTTTAGGAAAAGTGGTTGAAACAATGAGGCAACAAATGTCGATTGTCAGGTATTATTTCAACAAGGAAAACTTGTTGCGATTTCCAGCAAGCAGTAGAACAACGTTGTGGTGACTAATAAGCTAAGGTAAAGGAAACACATTTTCCTAACTTGACATCGAATAATTTTTTAGAACTTCTGTTTCCTTTTTATTTTGATAGTAGTACAATTGAGTTCTTGGTATCTAGTGATTAGCTTAAACAAAATAAAAAATATGATTTATCTTTTACATATGAAGAAGAAATTTCAAATCTTTGATTATTAATGCAACACCGACATTGACGTTGTCTGATCCTCATCATGGAATTTGGAGTTAAGGAGTTATTAAAGGACTTAATACATAGTGATTAACTTTGATTGTTTTGTCATAAATCAACATTTTTGTTGTTATGGAAGATAAGTAGTATCTTTTAGCATATGAAAAACAACAAGCCTAAAATGCAAAGAAAGGAACAATTTGGATGATTTAAGTAATCATTAACCATGAATTTATGATAAAGATATCTAAAGGTGAAAACCATGGAAATATTTGGATAAAAATATCCGAAAAAGGAAAATCACTTTGCGCTTCACAAATAAAACTTGGTATGGTACAAGACAAAGGTCTGGAAAAACAAGTGAGTAATGAAAACAAACATCTTAGGAAGACTTATGGGAAATTAAAAATAGTGTTTTCCTTATTTTTTGTTGTGTTAAATAACTTTTTTTTGACTATGTGATATATATATTAAATAATATTACATGTATGACTGGCTGTAATGAAAAAATTTATGTCATATTCATGATTGGGTGATAGTTTTTCTGGTTGAAAGGTTGTTATAGCCAATAAAAATTGAATTCAAAGCTGAAAGTTGTAGCCAATAAAAATGGTTAGGCCAAGAGGACATGTTGTTAATAACCCACCTTTGGTTGGTGAAGTAACCACAACTCAAAAATTAGATGAAATGTTTGTTGTCCTATAAGATATGCACAATAATTAGTTGCACTTGAACATCATGTGGGTGGAAATGAGAGCAACAACGATAGTGACGGTGTAGGGTATCCCGAGAGGCAGGCCTAATGTCACTTATAATAATCTTAATGCATGAAACAATAACTTGAATGTTGGAAAGAATAATGCAACTGTCAATAATGTTACAAATCAGCCTCTAAATGTAATAGCACGCTTGGCGGCTGAGTTGTCTAAATACATAAAAATAATTAGTCTACCTAAGTTTGATGGTACAACTCGGGGGATGGGGTTGAGAATTGGCTCAAGTGAAATGGAAAATACTTTTCCATAAGAAACTTCTTGGAAGAGATGAAGGCAATTGGGGATAATATTGGATCTCCAACAAGGCATCCTCATGGTGGGATAACAAAAAGTGGAATTGGGAGTAAATGATGTTAACATAACATGGGACCAGTTCAAAGCTATTTCAGGCAACACTAGCTACCATAATTATATTATTTCCAAAAGATGTCAGAATTTTAGAACCCTAGCATAGGGTAAGATAATTTTAATTGAGTACTATGAGAAATTTACCAAACTCATTAAGTAATTCCTTAGTACCTAAATGACGAGAAATTACGCATAAGGAAATTTATTATGGGCTTGAACCTATAATAGGTGATGAAGTTTATGTGCATGGGCCATCAATGATGGAAGAAGTATTTGAGAAGGTCATTAGGTAGGAGAAAAAGCTCCAAGTCATTGCTACTCATAGGGATGAAAAGCATAAAATGAATTACTAGAAAGGCATGGGGAAAGAAAGAAATGAATAAATCTCATAATGGTGGAAATAATAATGTTGTAAGCTTTAAAGAGAATGGACATAAATACCTACAAGTAGGATTGACTGTTTTAAAGGAAGAGGCATTTCACTGGTTGCTTGAAATGTTGTAAGAGTGGTCACTACACTAAAGATTACCCCTTCAGAAATAAGGAGAACAATCCATAAAAGAGGATCCAGGATGCAATTACAAATCGACAAGCTGAAAAAGAAGCAACAAATGAAGGAGATGAGAACTCGGATCCGAAAGTGTCATGGTGATACTAGTTAGATTGTTGGTATAGTCTTGAAGAAATCAAAACAATGGATTTTCTTGATATTTTGAATGACTAAAAACATTATTTTTGAATACTTTTTTGTGTTTTCTATCAAATATTTGATGTACTTGATATTATTTTGTTCATTTGGTACTTTAATGGAAATAACTTTCTCATAAATTGGGCTTTTATCGACTTTGAATGATATGAAGTAAAATGGATATACAACTAATAAATTATTGTTCAAATCAGAAAATTACATTTTTTTATGGAAAACGATGAATGTTCTTCCGATATTAGTGGGTATAATGTTGTTATGAAGTCCTAAAAACTTGATTCTTGCAAGTTTCAGACTATACTAATGGGATATTTGATGATTGAATAAGTGAATTACTATTGTCTTGCTTAAATTCTATTATGATAAGAGTGAATCATTGAGATGATGATGCTTTTAAGGGGAAGGTATGTAACAACATAACTATCTTATTAGTCTTACTTTTATAAATGTGTTTGGTTTTGACATCTTGCAACAATGGACTTACATTATTCTTGGATTTCGTTACATGGATGTATGTGAGTGCATTTCAGCACAATGTGATTATACTCTTTCAATCTAGCATACTTTCTTATCATTGTTAAAAATATTCGTACTTGATGATGTAGTCATGGATCCGTATGTGGACTATGATCACACTCTGTTATTACTTACTTACCTTTTTTTATCATTTTTATTAAGTTCGGGACTTACATTACTTTCTCATTATGAACCCGACACTGGAGCTGAAATACTTTGATAATAGTTAAGGTTCATGAAATAATTGATCGGGATATGTTCTAGGTAAGCCCTAAAGTGATTACTAGTATGTTGCTTAAAAAAACATTGTCGTAGTAAATATGGGCCTGGTCTAATTAAATTAGGGACATATTTGATTATTATACAAGGATGATGCTTTAGAATAATATCCTGCTTCGAGTTTTTATGGTAAAGTTAATCATGTCCTAGAATATTATCTTGAGCCATCATGTTAAAGTGGACTTGTAATGTTAAGGCATTGCTTAATTTTATAAGGCTCTAAGGTTACTACATTAAATGAGCCTAAGTTGATAAGGAACCTAACCTTAATCTAAGATAAGGTTTATGAATTCAAAATTATGAAGGCTTGTATCTATACTATTTAAGCCTTGGCATATATATTAAGGGACCTAATAATGGATAACTATGTTCATATTTGAATATATATGGAAGTTTTAACTAAGTTTTATAAATTTGGGGTCAATGTCATATTAAAAACGTAGCCTAAGATTCGGATGGCGAGTCGATGTTTCATCTGGTGAGTTGGCACCACCTCCTTATCAAAATGTACTCTCTGCCATATTTAAGAGGTTATATTTGTTGATCACCACCATCAAATTTGGTAGAAGACCTAGATAAGTATAATGGTCATGGCTATGGCCATGGATAAACTAACTAGAATTGGTTGTTATGTTAAGTTTAAACTTCACTAAATTTAAATGAAGGAATTGGATGGTGGGAAAAGTGGGAAGCAATTACGCAATTTTCACATGCATTGAATAATTTGGGACTTTGAAACACAACCTTGGAAAAACAAAAGAGTTGTTTTGGGGAAAAGAGTTGGTTTTGGTTTCATTGTGTTGTTTTTTGAATTGGGGTTGATGATGTGGGAGCTCTACATGTAAATGAATCCCCTATTATTTCAATTTCTCTATCGCTTTTCCATGGTTTATTACATGAATTGCTTAACTGGGAGTTGAGAAAATAAATGGTTGCATCTATATTTATTGCAATAATTAAGTTTGAAGAGTTTCAAGAGATTTTAGTTTTCTTTGGAGTTGGGTTGGAGTCAAGCTTGCAAAGGAGTTGAAGAGAAATAAGCACTACTAGGCATGATAGGATTTGTCTCTTCTTTGATATCTTTCTCTACTTGTTATTTTCATAAATGAAATTATTCTTTAAGTTTTATTTGTTTTTAGTGGACATGGGTTTTAGTTGAATGGCTTAAAACTGTGATATCTTGTGTCTCCTACAAATGTATGGATCTGGGTATGTAAAGTAATATCTGGAAATGAATAATGGTATGAACTAGTTATGTAAACTAGCAGATGCACATTATTGTTACATACATGGAAGCATTAGAATATATGAAGGCTTATATTATTATGAACTTGTGATAAGGGTTTTTATGTTTAAGTTTATTTTATGACATGTCACATTCTTTCTCCATAAAATATTCTGGGTATATTTTCGATATGACTATAATGCTTTCAAGTATTATGTAAACTCTTCTTATATGTGTATATTTTCGATACATTGGTTAAAGCTTGTTCCTTCTCATTGTTATCATGGTGTGATATCAGTTTATGTTGGGGTATATTCACGATTTCCTTATGTGTTTATTTGGTTAAACAAAAATACCCATATGGGCTTGGTAAGTTGAAGACAAAATAGATATAATCTAAAGTTGAAATCTTGAATGTTCAAGTATGATAACCTTGGTCTTTGACATGGTATCATTGTTGAAATTGTGAACTGATAGTTTTAACAAGCCACCGTAATAGTTGTGCTTATTGGTAGTCTTGCGGTTTTACGTATCTCTTACTTTGGTATAAAATCCCTCATTGTCTTAAGAATTTATTGACATTTTTTAATGGGAATTAAGGCCATATTATGACACCATTTGAATGAAATCTTATCTATTTTGTAGATCAAATATCTACTCTCTATTACCTTCAATGGATTCTATGTTCACTTGTTGGTTGTGGATTTTTCCTTAGTAGGATGATTCATAACCTCCTCAAATTGCTTAGTTATTATTGGGTTGATTAGCTCATGTTATCTCAGGTTCGACTAGTGTAGGCCAATGTTGCATGACTGTATGGTTGAACTCTTCACATAATATTGGTTAATACAATAGTAACTTTTTCACTTCATTCTTTCATGAATATTAATGTAAATAGACTACCTAAGTTTTATTGAACTATGAACCTCTATATTTTTGTTATCAATTAACTATAATTTTTCCTTCAAGATTCTTGATGGTTTATATTCATATGTAAACTATGTTTCAAAGACCCTCTATTGTAGAAATTTATGGGATTATTTTTGATATATATAAGGTAGATAAGCACTCCAATATCCATATTATATTGTTGGGATATTGAGGTTATTGACTTTTAATACAAATAGTGATATCTTTTTATTAACAAGTCTCATAAAAAAATTCGATATCCTAGAGTTATAAATATATAATAAAGGATACTTGTATATTTTATAAGGCTTGAGTATTGTTCTATACTAGTAGCTATATGAGGGGAACAAGAACTATTTGACTTGTATAGTTATAATGATTGTTATTATTCGATACTAGACTCTAATTGAATGAAATAAGAATGGTTGAATCATGTATATGATATGTGTTTGTATGTATTATATCGATGAATCGAATATTATTAATTTATAAAAGTAATGATATTACAAATATATTCAATTCAGAAAGAGTAATTGATTGATTGATTGTAATGGTTATGTAATTGGTATGTGATTTTCTAAATTTAAGTAATTGCATTTAAATGTAGTAGACATCAATGTACATGAAAATAATTTTTGGAAATGTTGTAAATATGATCTTTTCACTTTTTGGTCAATTATGTGATTCTAAATTAATGTAGTATCTCCTATATGTAAATAATATATGTCACAAGTTATTATGGGAGAAATAGGTCTTATCATGTCAGTTCCATTGGAATTGACCGTGTATAATGGAATCATTTCCATACGAGTTATAACATTGAATGTTAATTATGAAGAAAGAAGTTTATTACACATTTTCTTACTACTATTTATTTTGATGAAATATATAAAGTTGTTATTGTTGTGAAAAGATGAAAATAATTTTATTCTAGTGAGACATGATGTTTGGAACAAGATGTGATTATTTTGATAATCAATTGTGGACATGTATTAATATTATCTAATGATGATGTTGTACTAAATTGAGAAATGAAATTAAATGTATTATATTTTACTAAGAAGTGAAAGTTATACTTGGCTATGATATTAATGAAAAAAGGCATTTTGTCGGTCATTAATAAAGCATTATCTTTGAGAATACATATTGTATTGCAATCATTATGAATAGAGTGAATTGCATGGCTATGATTTTAAAAGAATAAAGTATGTAATTAAATTATGGATTGTTGAAAATGTTTGGAATTAATCCTATTATGTATAATACTATACTTAAAACTTTATTTGAGAAAAAGAAATAATTTAGGATATAAGTACTTCTCTTGGCATGATGCATTACTAGTCTTAATAATTGAAATATGAACAACATATTTAATGTGTAATGCTGAATTAATTCTTCAACTGGAAAGTGTAATGATCATAATGGAATGTATCTAAGCATGACATTGGAATGAGTGAAACCTTAACTAAGATTTTTAGGTTTAAAATCCATAGTAGCTAGAGTTTTGTTAAAACCTAAAAATCGATATGTTGTAACTTATTCAAGTAACCTTTATAACCTTAAGATATGACGTTCCCATTTAGCATGAATCCATGAGCCTACTTGACATGGCCACTGCCACATTATACCTACTTAATGACTAAGGTCATTATTTGGTTACAGCGGGGAAACTGCTATGTTGAGTTATCTCGTCAAGCTCCTCTAAATGAGAAGGTCATAATGCACTAAGATGCAAGTATTTTCCTAGGTAGGAATGTAGATAGTGTCACATGGTTAAGTAACTAATGTCATATTATGATTATTATCATAAAGAGACTAACCCGTAATGATGTAAATCATTACAGATACGCTCACTCTCCTTTAGTCATCCTAAGTCGACATTATGTGACTTACCCATGCAAGATGATCCGAATAGGTACCTTGTATACAACTTATAAATGATTAACACTTCATGATCTAGTCCTAATCTAGATAACATTTTTCAGGAGTTAGGGTGAAATATAAATTCCAAATGATGACTATTCCTTCATGGAATTAATCATGGAAAACATGAATTAAAACCTTGGACAAGGTAATGCAAACTGTTGCTTGGGCTGTTTGGATTTCACATAGATCTAAAGTTGTAGAATTTCAGATGGGTATTCCATAATAGATGCCTAGATAGGAACTTTAGACTGTAACATTTGAATTTACTTGAAGGAATAAAGAAACCATGGTATACTTGGTATTAATATTTAAATGAAATGGATATGAGGGATCGGTATTAGCCCAACTCATACATCTGCATAAGGTTTACTATTATAGGATGGATTGAATAAGATGATGTTGGTTCTAAATTACGTTAATTTAGAACAAGGAAATATGAGATATGAAATTAATATCATGATAGATTTAAATATATGGGTATGTAAATCAATGAGGTATAAAGTTTAAAAAAATAAATTACCTTACATTGAAGTCTTAAAGAGAGGTTGTTACAAAGAATGTTTCATCGATATATGGTTTGATAATATATGCACTAGAAAGGTGAATTAAATGAAGCGTAGATCATAAAGAGTGAACAATATTAGGTTCATTTCTGATATAGACCCTCAAAGCAATCAGCTATTAACCTTGGAACTAGAGTGCATCATAGGGTAATCATGATACATATTGTGTATTAAGTTGTACAAGAGTGATTCTTAGAAATAGAGGGTATGAAGCACTGAGTGTGGTAGTGAAAATGATAGAAATCTGATAATGCTAGGAGGGCGATGGATAAGTGTGATACTTCCTAAGTATATGATGATGGTAAATCTATCGATGAAAGTGAAGGGAAAGGGTCCTCCACACGATGTTTGAGGTGATAAAGGTGTGTGACTATGCTCCGAGATCAATAGTGAGATTCGGAAGTATACGTGATGGAATCCTAGGAGGTGATAAGCACCTAAGTGATGGAGACTATGGAGGTGATGAATTTGGTTAACCTATATATGAAGGGGCTACTCAAGTAGGGGAATTTGGCCAACAAAGTGGAGTAATGGATTGATGAGAATGAATATGTCATGTACAAATAGGAGAGATAGGTGTAAAATTTACTTTAAGTATGAGAGATCCAGGGGACCTATATGTTGTAGTGAGTGCAATAACAACTTTAAGAGGAGGTTGAGGGCATTATGTCCATGCCAGAGCACCTTTGATAGTTATAACTTACTTGATGTAAATAAATTTTAAACACAAGTGATTTATGGAAGGGATAACTTGAGCGACATGAAGCCAAGGATGACCTAAGAGCATGTCAAAACATTTGAAATAAGGTGCCACAATGAATGACACAAGCATGGTGAGAGGCCCAATCAGTAACTAGAAGCTAGACATAGCCATAAGATTTAGGAATTGGATATGAAATATTAGTTATTTAGGATTTGATAGTAACAAAGAGTGCAATAGAGCACACACTCATAGGAAGTGATGGATTGATCATTATATTATTGATATAATGAGGCTTGATAGAAACATTGATGTGTAGCGTGTTATAAGAAAAAATGTAATGTGTTAATCATGATTAAAAATGTGATAAATGGTGGAGATGCGTAAACACAAACAAATAGAAAATCTAAAGGCCCCAATGATGGAGGAGGCACAATGTAATATGTATTATTGGAGGAATAATCCACATCTTTCTTATCATGCTTAGGTAGAGGATTGTTAAAGATTTTGATTTTTTTTTCATTAACCGACTTATATGGTGAAGGCTTAGGTATCTTGATGTTGTTGGTGTCAATAAGATGCATGAGTTTGAAAAAACAATCAAAAGGATGTCCATTGTATTGATAATAGTAACATATAGTATTTTCATCATAATTGTGTCCTTTACGGCAACAGGGGTCCATATTAAGTGGAGAAGGAAGCATAATAATATTTATCTTAATAAGTTGTGGCAATAGAATATGAAGAGAACAAGGAAATTTTGTGAATGTAAGTTTTGGAGGCTATCATTGAAGATTTTTAGGAGTAGAGATAACATTAACAATATATTTGGTGTCATTGGGATTTGGAAATGGATTGAAAGTAGATTTTCTTTGGAACCAATTAGACGATGATGAATCATGATCATTATACTTGAGTTTTCCCATGCAAATAGGCTTGACATTACATAATTTAAGAGTATGATATAATCGATCAAATGAGGGAGATTTTAAAAAATGACACTCTTTTATAGAGGTGATAGGAGACTTTGGACAAAAATATCTTGCAATTCAAGTTCGTAAGTACGTTGGTCATCTTAGCTAAGGTGTTATTGTATCGTAATACATAGTCGATAGATGCTCATTGGATCCTTGTTTAATTTGTGAAAGTTGAGCATAGGATATATTAGAACTAATACTCATAGAGAAATGTGCAAGAAAAGCATTGGCTAAATGTGTGAATGATGTTACCAAATGAATAGGTAGATCGTAAAACCAATGCATAACATAATCTTGAATACTTCTAGGAAAAATATTGGTTAGTAAAATATGGTCATCAACATAGTCTAGACATGCTATATGCAAATATCTAATATTATCTTGAGGGTAACTATGGCCATTGAAGGTGGGAAGATTAGGTGTGATAAAATTTGTAGTAAGTGGATAAGTGGAAATAGTGGGTGTGAAAGGAGTGTGTAGGAGTAAGGTGGAGTTAAGAGATGGAGATGCACGAGAAGTAGCCTCCTTAAGTTGAAATCTTTGAGCTTGGAGATCTTGATAGAGTGAGGATAGGTCTTGAGTTATAGAAGAAGAGACTTTTCGCATATGGGAAATAAGAGGTGGAGTGGAATGGGTGATAGGAGTAGGAATATAATCAAGAATAGTGGAAGTAGGTTGAGTAATAGAATTATGAGGTTGAGTATAAATAGACATAAAAGAGGTAATGGATGTAGGAACAATAAGAACAACTAAATTGGTGGCCTCCTCACAAGAAGTGAATAAGAGCAGATCTAGATCTTACGGATGTTTAGTAGGAGGAGAAAAGATGTCATGTGGAATAGATTTTGGATTTTCAAGTAAAGCAAAGCATGGAGAAATTTAGTGATATTTTCTAGTTGTTTTTATCAATGTTGGTGACCTTATCATATGATTTATCACTATCATATGTTTGATGTTTTTGAGAGGGAAATTTTGAGAGTTGGAAAAAGGATTATAATATTCAACCATTTATTTTGAAACCCTATGGGTTAATGGAGGAAGCCTTAGATGCTCAAAAGGAATAAATTGACCACTACGAGTAACAATCATAACAAGGAAGATATGAATGAGGCGTTCACCAAATGATTTTTAAAAATGATGTTTTTGTAAAACCCTAAATATTGTAGAGAGTAACTAAATGTAACAATCATATATAGCTACTAAGTATAATGTGACATAAGTAATAAGCAAGTAAATATGAAACCCTAAGTGTAAAAGATAGATTAAAATACTTAGATGATTTCACATTTGATCCCGAAGATTTTTGGACTGGAAAATTGATGAATATGAAGGGGAGACTGTCAAAATTTCCTTTGTAAAATTATAGAGTTGTTAAGTAAGGAAAAACTAGGGTGACTGGATTGGGGAAAGGGTGCATAGGCACTATATATCTCTATTGGGAACTTGTGACTACACATGAGATCAAAAATGATGATTTTGGTGTCATAAGTTGATCATTGATAGTCATTGTTGGTCACCTTTGTGTTGTTAGATGATTACCAAAATCTCTTGTAAATTACAAAGAGAAGATGACTTGTAATACCCTCAAACTACATCAAATCCCAAAATAATAGATGTAATATGGGGAGTCACAATGACCTCAATGGTCACCCATATGAGTGAAATTATGACCAAGCACTGAACTACATCTAAAAATCCATGTATTTCTTGTGCGTGTGTGATATAATTGTTCCCTAGGGATCCTTTGTGTGATCACATGTGATAGTAGGCTATAACTAGATTCACTAATGTAAATAGATGTGGATTGAATAATGGAATTCCCCTTCCTATAAATTATATTTAGATAATTTAGTCCCTTTTTCATTGAATGAAATCTCTATGGATGCATTTAATGCTTGTAGATGCCTTTGGAGGAAAGCTTAGGTGATTATAGTAGATGGTTAGATATCGGTCCTTTATTTTGGTCACATAGATTGATATTTATATGGTTCTATTGGTTTAATTTTGTAATTAACAACTTGAAGGTTGAACCATAAGAAAATAAGATTCCCAAATGATAAAAAGACCCAAAATAAGTGAGTAATATAGAAAAGTGTCGGGGGTTTGTAGATGGGACGAGGGAACTTAGGCGTTGGTGTACTAGATGGCTGCTAGTGTCTCAAGTCATAAAATATAAACAAGTAAAGTACTCTTGACTAGGATGTGAGGTGTGTAAGTCCAAATAAAGAGCAAGAAAAAATAAAAAGAGGCCCAAGATATTTGTCAATTACTAGTTTTCTCTCTTGGGAATCATACGAATGAAAGTATGTTGTTAGGACATATAAATGTACCCTAGTGCATGACTTTGTGTCTACAATAGGTGAGAATTGTCATGGACAGGGACGATTTGTAAGACATTGTAATTTAAATAAACATCCTAGGGATAAAAACATACTTCATGCATCCAAAGAGAAAGACAAGAAGGATGTGAAGTACATACACAAATGCAATGAATATAATTCTAGGTATGGAGATAATTTGTTTGACAAATTGATATAATTAGATGATGGAAAGAAGAAGCAATCACAGAGCATCACAAGAGATCCTATTACAACCAATACATCATAATGTGTTAAAAGAGCCAAGAAGAAGGAAAACAAGTCTAATACAATCCAAGAAGAACTTTTTCCCCTAGATTTGATTTAATAATTATATGAGATGCACCATGTATGTTTGTTAGGAATTAAATTTGAAGAATAAGATATATGGGATGAGGTCATCATACCTAAAAGTGCATCCAAGAAGATTAAGAAGGATTCAAAATAAAAAAGAGATAGGATAGAGTCATTGTGCTACTTTGGTGACTATCTATTGTTTTAAGTGGTCTAATAAGAAAGTGTGTGTCTCCTCTAGGATTATAAGAGACATGAACCATCATAAAGAATTAAGGTTTTTTTGGGATAATTTTTATCATCGGTAGGTGCCAATCAAAGTCTCTAAAATGTTGTAATTGTGTGAGTAATCCAAGGTATGGCTTTTTAACCTCTCATAAGGTCTATATTCATTTCTGATGTGTGTAAAATATATGAAGTTCATGGTTTATTATCCAAGTAAGGAAAAGTGTCTTCATGTCCTCGTATAACATGTCAAGTTTTTCTCTTAATCATTCCACCCACCTCCATGGAAGTTTGCCTTAGTGATATGTGATTAAGCTTATCCTAGTCTTCAAAATGGAGTTATGCAAAGAGTGATCATTAGAAAGGTTTTCATAAACTCCAACTAAGTTGATTTGAATCTTATTGTTGAGCCCATCTATGATGAGTATGTGAACTTGTCAATAGACATAGTGTTAATGTAGTATTCAAGAAGAAAGCATCCATGAAGTAAGTAAGTCATAGTGTGTGTAATAATGGTCATCCTTCTAGCCTTAAAACATAGAGTCACGAAGAGAATAAATGTTAAATAACTATCTCCAACCATGAATTCCTAAAACTTAACTAATTGTCTAGGCTATGAGTAGTATGAGTGAACACTTGTCATGATTGTAGAAATACTGTGATAGTTTATCAAAAGGAAAGGATCAAGTTATATGCTAATCATTTGAGGGAAATATGCTCTGAATATGTGCATATGCTCCAAAAGTTTTTGAAGGTAAAACCTAGCATAAAAAATAGGTAAATGAAAATGAGGAATAAGTTAAAAAAATTGTGTATGCTCAAAGAAACACCTATGATCATGAATTCATTAAATCCTATCGATGCAATGTAGAAGAAAAAGGTATTTTCATTGGGAATAGAGCCAATAAATTCAATACACACCTTGAGGTGCCAAATGGGTGACAAAAAAACATTTTACCTTGTCTTAGATACTTATATAAGTCTCCAACCATGAATTCACTAAGAGCCTTGCTCTATTAAGAATAAAAGAAGACAATTTTGGTGGAGAATCTAAATTTTGGATTTCTACGCATTAATATTATAGTTGGTATCTCATTAGTTTGAGTTTATAAAGCATGAGCCATGGCTAGACTGAGAATAAAAGGATAAATTACAAAAATTATCTAGAATCTAAAACAAGTTCTTGGTGAAGTTTACAAGGATAGAAATGAAAAGTGAAGGAATTGATCAATTTTCTTGTTCCAAATCAAGTCGATGGTTAAAATATCATTACATGAGGTGTATAAGATGTGTAAAGGTTAGTTAAGGTCCATGAAAGGAGGTATGAATAATATTGAAGGTATATCGTGATTGTGAAGGATAAATAGATGAGTGTCTCAGATGTGAGAGTAATTTTAAGACTACATGAGGATATTATAGACTTGAAGAAATGTCTCCAAAAAGTGTAGATATTTTCAAGAATATTTGGTAAGATATACTTGTAGACACCTAAATTCCACTTTTGCAATCTTATTGCCAAATCCATTTTAATTAGTTGTTGACGCTAATTAACTAACATTTCTTATCACTTTATCCAATTAATGAGAGTGATTTGTGTGTGTTTTGGTAATAAGATTGCAAAAGAAGAATTCAGTGTGTCTATAGTATATCTTACCAAATCTTATTGAAAATATCTCAGTACTTTTTTGGAGACATTTCTTCAAGTCTATAATATCCACATGCAGTCTTGAAAGTACTCTCACATCCGAGACACTCATTTATTTAACCTCCACAATCCCGATATACCTTCAAGATTCTTTATTCCTCATTTAGTGGACCTTACCTAACTTTTATTTTGAAAGATCTTGTGAGAATCATATTGAAAACAGAAGGCACCATGCTGAAGTTGCAATCTAAAGGAAATGTAATAGCTCTAGTGTAATCACAAGGAGGAATCAAACAAACAATGAAAGAACTTAAATAACAAAAAAAATCTTGTACATACAGAGAAAGACAACTAAGTGTCTTGGCATACTCATAAATCATAAATGAAAGGGTACATATAGGGCTCGCTAAGTAACCCTAGTGCGTGACATACAAGAAAACCCTAAACCTAACCCATGTGAGACGAACCTCCATATGTGAGTGGAGGACACATAGGATCCCACACACCAACATCCCTCCATTCATCGAAGTTGGGGTAGTGGCTATGATGAGTCGAGACAGAACAAGAAGACACTCCTAATAATGGGGCCTTGTTGGTTGTCAAATTAGGAATTTAATGAAAGAAACAGTCAGGGGACAGAAAGTCCCTCCTCTTTAATGGGAGAGGTGCCCTTATTGAAATCAAGCAGCAAAACTATTTACAAATGTACAACTTTCTATTTTAATGAAGAACTCTGATATCATTAAAGTGTCTTAATGCAAAGTTAGATCATCAATACAAAAGGATAGAAGAATTAAGGAAGGGAAAAGGTAGAACATAACAACATTCCCAGGAAATATAGATAGCAAAATAGTTCCTTATAAATGTTGTGCAAGGATGATATATAGAATAGAATCATTCATATAGAACCATTAGATATTATTTCATAGACACAAAGTTCCAGAAATGACATCCATAAGAATACAAAGCTTCTTAATGCAATAGATTAATGATTCACAAACTTGAGATGAGAAAGAGAGAATAAACTGATGTAGATGGAAATAGGAAGGAAATCTTCTGTATTGATAGATTTTAGTTCTTTTACACTTTCAAAATTATCAGAGTTCCAGCCCTTTTGAATGGCATGGAGAGCCCAATATATAGCTTACAAAGTGGTTACACTTGGTAACCGTTTCTTTTAACCAAAATATTAATTAAGGAAATACACAATATAAATTCCTTAATTAAATTACAAGGAGATTCAAACTAAAAATAGAAGAAGAGGATCAAGAGCCCGAAGTAGAGACATCTAGTTGTGGTTGAGAAGGGCCCACTATTTTGAGGATCCGGTGCCTAAATTTCTTCAACGCTTCGGCTATCTCCATGCCTCTTGGAATAGTCATGTTGGAAGTAGCATGAGTCCACATGCCTAGGCATTTCTCCATATCTTTGTCAAACTCGGTATGCTTCGATATTCCTTATCATCATTGGCTATAGCTGAATGAAGAGAGCACATGTCCTTCATTTTCTCTTTAGTGATTGATTCTTCCTTGAACAAATCATCCTTGAAAAAGGCTTTAAACTGAGCCTTGATTTCTTAGAGGGAGAAGAAAACACTTGTGACTTCATCCTAAAAATGGCAGTGGATATCTTTGAAGGTGGATATAACAAAAGTTTTAAAAGACTCCCCTTTTTGCCATACATTCCTCAATTCCCCAAGTGCTTCTTCTAGAACCTTTATTTTCCAATCGATGCTAAAGATCCATGTTCTTGACAAATTATTCTTGATATCATCAAACAAATTGTTGGCCAAGAAGATCCTATCATCAATTTGACCCATGAAATAGAGATCTACAATACATCTACTCTAGACCATTAATTCCTTGTCCAAAACCTTGATTAAGGAAGTGAATTTCTACTGTAGCTTGATCACCTTCTCATTGGTTTTGAAGGCTTCCTCAATGAAGTTTAAACTTGCTACAGTCATGTCATCCACCATGGCTTCCATATCTCTCCCATAAGTAGAATACTTGTGAATGTCTTTGATGGTTTGGACCTCATCTTGACTAAGAACTATGGGAGGTGGGAGAGCGACCAATGGTGCTGGATCCAAAACTTTATCCTCTGCCAACAACAATCTGACAAAGTTGGAAAGAACTTGTTTCTGTTCCTCTAATTGCTCCATTGTTTGCTTTCCTTTCTCCACCCATTCAATAACCTTAGTGACAATTTCCCAAAGGTTATGAACTTCACTCTCAGGTGTGGATTCTCCCATTAGAATTTTGGAAAGTTCTAAGTTAGAGATTAGAAGATCTTTTTCCCCTTTATGCACTTTGGGTTTCATGACCTCTAGGAACTATTTTGCTTGAGCATCAATCACCAACCTCGAAGTGGTATTTTTTTCTTTGCTATAGGATGAGGGGTAGTACTAAGCAGAGCTACTACAACATCAAAATTAGGCCCTGTTAATTAAGAGAAAGATCTCCTTTTCTTGACAACTAGGGGCTACACCCAGGAAAAGGTAGAAGAAGAAACAAAAGAATCAAGGGGCACGAGTGCAAGTGAACTCATGGCACTTAGAGTATGAACCAATTTTTCTCCAGTTGGGAAATGAATGCAACCCTAGGAATTTCCTTTGCAGAGGAGTCTGTTAAACTTGGAGGTTTAGCCCTTGGGCCTTCCTTCTCTACTCTAGCAGTGGCCTCAGGAGTATCTTCTGGGTCTTTCATCTCATCATCATCATTCTCACTTAGAATAATAATTTTATCCAGCCCAATAGGCAATTATGAATGCTCCAGAAGAGTCTCTTCCTCTACCGGTTCTTGCTTGACTTCCTTGACCTTCTTCTGATACACTTTAGTGGAAGAGGAAGGAGTAGACAACTCAGGATCTTTCATCAAAGAAGGATTTTCTCAAGTACCTCAATGCTAGGCATATGTACTTCCTTCCTAGGTGTGGAATTTTCTCTTGAAGAGGATCTACCTTTGTTCATCCTGAGTTCACGTACCTTCCTGTCAAACCAAATCTTAGTTCTAACGATGACAAGGGTGATTATCTCATTCAAGTCATCTCTTTCCTTCACATACCAATCCATGGTTTCTAGAGGAGTGTTCTTGATGTATATTTCATACTCAAAGGATTAAAAATCTTCATCATTGTCCTTAAGCCCTTCAGCACCTGGTATAGGTTGATATCTATGATCTATTATAGAGAAAATCTACCAAAATTCCTCCTCCTAGCTTCAAAATCATTAGCACAATCATCCTAGTAATCCTCAGTGTCAGGATGGTGATGATAAGTTATTTTGATATTTTGATCAATGAATTTCTTTAGATCAAAGTAAGTCTTGGGCTTGAAGAAATGAACTGTAAGAGGAGCAATAACCCTTTCTATATTTTGGGCATCTAGATCTATCCTGCATGTATAATTCCCCAAGGTGATAGGGAAATGAAGACCTGTAATCTTCTTATCTTGGAAAGTTATATGAAGTTTATCCAACTACCTGCACACCTCAACCAAGGCCATTTTGTCATTGTAGAACATGGGAAGCTTGAGAGGTGTGCTTTCAAAACAAGCTAGCCTGATGTATGAGAACTTTCGAACTGAATGAAGAAATCCCCATACTTGGTTATCAAATCCTTAGCCTCATCAAAGAATCTTCTGGCAGTGTCACCCTCTAAGAGTCTCACAATGTACATGGTGAAGGCATCATTTACCCTTATGAAATTATGATTACTAACCTTGAGGGTAAAATGAGGGAAATATGTGTAGATGGGATCATCCTTATTTCCTTCAATTAAAGTGAAACCAAAACACTCACGAGATTCCACCAAGGTGTACATGAGATAGGAGGTCATGCAAAAAAATTGGTTTGCTAAACATTGTTGATAATTTTTCAGTTGGGTTTACACACATAATATCAACCCAATTTATGTTTTGCTTACCCTCGCAGATGATATTTATGAAAGGACACATCCAAAAATGGAAGTCGTTAGTAGAGGGCATTCCCATAATCTAGGTGAGAAAGGTGATAAAATTTGATAGTTCTTCATTGAAATCAACCTTGAACAATGCTTTAGAGAGTCGGGACGCTCCCTTCTTAGGGCACTTCAGCCATGATTTAGCTACCCGAGCCTTATATTTCTCATTGTCTTGATCAAACAGAGTCTAAGCTTGAGTGAGAGTGAGAACAATAGAGTCTTCTATTTTGGGAATGTGCAGGAAATGATGATGGTGGAAGTATCCAATTTTGCAATCAACTCGCCGTGCACATTGACAACTTCCTTGGTGTCCAGATTGAAACTAGCCCCATAGGCGAGCACAGTGTCGACACATTGCACAGAGAGAGGAAAAAAATGGCATATATGATTCCACTATCATTTATCATTTGAGCCATGGGAGTAGGGTTGTCGCATGCTAATCTGCCCTAGAAATCATTGAAATCCAAATGTCGAACTTCACTATCTCCAATATCAGGCATAAAAGTCTCCAAAGGAGACAAATGCTCGTGCCCTTGAAATTTGATCTTCATTTTGATAGTGAACAGAGGAATGGGCTTCAAAGAATAGATTCACGATAAAAATTGCAAAGAGATATAAGAAGGTGAAAAAATGACTCAGTTTTGCAAAAATGTAGGCAAGAGATAATGAACAAACAATGTGACAAATGCATAGATGGTTTCCCCCTTTAAATATCCATTTAAGAGAGAGAAGATCATAAATGCACATTTAATATACCTTGTGTCGACTCAAAAAGGTGAAATGTGGGAAAAGTGGAATAAATGGGCTTAGACGGTCCATGGAACATTGGGACATGAGGGATGTAAAAATCCGATCCAAATGATACGGGCGATGTGGGATAAGAGAGCATGGGTGGTCCGAGGAACACAAAAACATGAGGAACATGAAGAGCTGATGTGGATGATGTGGCCGATGTGGGCTATCGGTGAACATGAGACTTGGGCATACTTGGGACAGATGGATTGAAAAATTCTAATAAAACTAATGAATAAGGACTTGCGTGGAAATTGGCTAATCAACGAACAAGAGGCCCACCAGTACTTGGGACATGAGGGAAAAAAATGTCTGACAGACCCGCAAGCTACTAAAATGACACCAAGAAACAGATTTTTCACTATCTCTTTGAATTTCTTACTTCACTAAGACTACTGAAGAGTGCCAACTCAAAATTTTTAAATTTTTGACTTTCAAAAGAGGGGAATTTTGAGGGGATAATAGGCCTGAAACTAAAGGCTTGATAAGGTGCCCATGTACAAACAAAATCTTCCTAGAAGAATAAGAAGAAGAGAAGGACTATATAGACTCAAGAAAATGAGTAGCTGCATAAGACCTCACCCCAAGAAGAGACTGCAAGTGAAGAAAATTCACCTCAGTGAAGGGATTGGTGAATATATCTACAATCTGATTACCTTTCTGAATGTACTAAATTTTGATGATACCATCATAAATAAGCTCTCGTATTAAGTGCATATGGATCTAAATGTGCTTCATTCACGATGCTTTGGACTAGATTTCAGAATTGAGATAGTGCTCGTGTTATCACAATAGATAATGGTAGGCCACCAAAAGTGGATGCCAAAATCTTTCAAAATACCCTGTAGCCAAACAAAGATCATGTGGCAGCATTAAGTGATCCTATGTATTCTTCTTCTATAGAAGATATTGCAATTTCATTCTAGCTTCTTGCTAAACTAACTAACAAGACCTAAACCAAGAGAGAAACTATAGCCAAAGGTATATTTTTGATGATCTAAGTCACCGGCCCAATCAAAATATGTGAACCCAATCAAGTCAATATCCACCCCTCCATAATAGTGAATGCCATTAGTATAGGTGCCATGAACATAATGAAGGATCTGCTTAGCTTCTTTCCAATGTAGCTCATGTGGCTCCTGCATGAATTTGGACATGATCCCAACAACATAAGATAAATCCAAATCAAGTGTGAGTCAAGTAAAAAAGCTCCCCACCAAATATCGATAATGGGTACCATCAACCAAGGGAGTAGAGTAATCGAAACCAACTTAACCCCGTAAAGAAAAGGAGCAGGAGAAGACCTACAATCGGACATCCGAAAACAAGCAAGTAAGTCAAGAGCATACTTAGGTTGAAAAATCAAAATTCTGAGTTATATTGTGAAATCTAGATCCCAAGAAAGTAATGAAGTAGACCTAAGTCAATCATGGAAAACCTGTTGGCCAAGGCAATCTTCATAGAATCGAGAGATAGAGGAAGAGTGCCTGTGATTAACAAGTCATCAACATAGAGAACAAGAATGAGTATGGAGTCATCTTGTCATTGAATATAAACATTTGGATTAGAGTGACACCTAGTAAAACCTAATGTAAGTAAAAGGATTCCATCTTGGCATACCAAGACCGAGGGGATTTTTTAATGCCATAAAGAGACTTCTTTAACTTACAAACAAGGGAGGGATCATGGACATAACCTGGAGGTTATTCCATGTATATCTTCTTCACAACATTTGGATCTGTTGAATAGAAGTCATCTTCACAACCGAGAAAAGGTTTTAGTATAATCAACCCTAACTATCTAGGAGGAACCCTTAGCTACTAATTACGCTTCAAACTTTTCAACGTCTCCATCTACTCCATACTTTGTTCGAACACCCACTTACACCGAATGATTTTTATTCCATTCGGAAGAGAGGTGAGATCCCAAGTATTGTTCTTCATGAGAAAGGAATACTCCTCATCCATGGTAGAATCCCACTCAGGAATACTAGAAGCCTCCCATAAAGATTGTAGATTAGAGGCATAGGCGAAGAAATATTGGGGTCTAATGAAATCTGAGCAAGTATGTCTCATATCCAAAGTATCTCCAACTAAATATCCAACACTTTGAAAAGTTTTCCTAGCCCAAAGAGGACCAGGAGGATCAGGCTCTGAGTCGGAAGATTCATCACTTGAGTGAGAAGGGACATAGTCCTCATCATCACTACTTGTCGAATTGGAACACTTAAAGGTCCGATGGTCAGGAGAATTAGGAAGAGGAGAACACTCAACAACATCATCATCTAATGAGTTAGAATCTAAATCAGCAAGCTGAAGAACCTCGATAGGTAGAGAAGTAGAAGACAAAGAAGACTAATCAAACTTAACACTTATCTCAATATAAAGCTCATGAGAAGTAGGATTCAAAAATTGATATCCCTTCACGCCATCAAGATACCCTACAAATATATAAGGATTAGATTGTGGTTCTAATGCCTTATGTTTCTTCTTGGGAATCTGAGCCATAACCTTGGATCTAAAGACTCAAAAGTGATCAACATCAGGCTTGTGTCAAAACTAGGCTTTAAAGGGTGTCATCCCTCTTACTGCCTTGTGTGGAACATGGTTCTGAATGTAATTAGTAGAATTCACTACTTTAGCGCAATACTTGTGGAGGAAGAGACTTCAAGTGAATCATACAAGTGGCCATGTTTTTAAGAGTACGGTTCTTTCTTTCTTGTATTCCATTTTGTGAAGGGCTATAAATAATCGTATGTTGTAAGGAGATCCCTTGAAGTATAGAAATCCATGAACCTATTGTTTACATATTCACCTTCATTGTCGGTTCAAGAACCTTAATAGACCATTCTACTTGTTTCTCAAAGCAAGATCCTTAATGTCCTAAAAATGTTCAAAGACTTCAGACTTAAGCTTAAGAGAATATACCCAAGTCTATCACCAATAGTCATCAATGAAGCTGAGCCCATAAATATCTTTAGTAAAGGAAGGAGACAGAATGGACCGAAATATCATTTGTAACAAGATCCAAAAGATGAGTAGCTCTCTAGGATTTTCCTTTGTCAACTTTCTGTTCAGGATGCTTTCCAAGGGTACAACCCTCAAAAATAACCTTAGAAAACTTAACGCGGGGTAACCCGTTGACCATTTCATTTTGACTCAATTGTTTAAGGTAGCGATAATTTAGATGTTAGAAATGCTCATGTCATAGCTTACTAACGTCATTTTTATGAGTGAGCAAGGAAGTGGTTGTAGAATCGAAAAAAGCAGAAAAGGTATACAAGTGTGGATGGTGATCCGACTTTCCTCACCCACTATAATGTCATCGTTAAGCTCGGAATAATCACCGTGTTAGGACCAAATTCCACTCACATTCCTTCACCAAGGTGAGTAATTTGGTAAACCAATAGGATATTGGTGGAGAGATCAGAACACTCAACACTTGGTTAATGTTCCCCATCCATCTCTACCGATCCACTATCGGAAACCGACACTGGCGTGTCATTACCCATCATGATTTGGGACATACCACATGGCTTGATGTTGGATAACTCAACATGCGAAGATGTCATGTGGTGTGAGGCACTAGAATCTATAATCCACTTTGATTAAGGAGTAAATTTGGCTACAAGGGTCTTTCCTTTCTTCTTATCATATTTACAACCTTTTACAAAGTAGAAGACTCGGCCTTTGGAGAATTTTATTTGATAGACTCAGGAACACCTATTTTATTTTTCTCAAGTAAATGAGTAAGGTGATCAATTTATTTTCTCATACATAGATGCTCTTGATGACCAAAGCTTCTTGCAATAGGACCACAAATAGTTGTCTTTCTATGCTCTAGGCTCGAAGTCAAAGCATTTGTGTTAAATTCAGTTTTGGTCTTGGTTTCCTTCTTAGGTTGATCCTCTCTTTCTTTCTTATTTTCATTCTTATTTTCCTTACTAGTACTCACTATAAGGGCATGCTACTTGGACATGAGAGACCCCATTTGAATGAGTATGTCCTGTTCTAAAATGAGTTGGGATGAAAAATAGTCAAAGGAGGGCATATTCCAATCCTTTCCCAAGGTAACTTTTGTAGCATTAAAAGTTCACACAAATACATAATATCCAAGACATAACTTAGAGAGAATTGATAAGATCAATTGAGAATCATTCTTCTCTACTTGACATTCCTTTAACAATAATCTAGTGTGGACAAACTTCGAGAAGAATTCTTGTAGGTTTTCAAAATCGTAGGATTTAACCCTAGTAGTTTGTTTTCCAACTCATGCACTCTCATTTCATCTTTTTGTCCAAACATTCCATCTAATGTTTTCCACACATAATTAGGTGTTTCAAACAATCAATGTGGAAGAGCAAGTCAGACAAAAAGACATACAAAGAAGACCTAAAGCTTCATCACTACAGTTTAACCACTTAGATGTTTTAGGGTCGTCATCTTGTTTAGTCTCAGTTCCCATTGTGATGCAGAATAACCCTTTACCCCTTAGTTTCATAATTATTTTTATCTACATTCAAAGAAGTTGATCAACGTAAGCAAAGGAATTGAAAGTGCATCTATAGTGAAGAGAGAGAGAGAGAGAAGGAATGTATAAAAAAAAAAAGAATCAAAACCACCGAACAATATAATAACCCTCTACATTTGGCAATTTATAGTTTAGTGCATTGAATACAATCGGGTCGGAGCATGCATCTTGAAATAGTTGGTAACTCACCTTGTAATCAATGTAATAATGCACAAGAGAGGAGACCACAATTGTGTTTTGTGAAGCATAGCAAAGTGACACCATATATATGTATCACTTGAAAAAAACTAGAAAGGAGGTGAAATCAAATCCTGGTTGTGAGAAAAAGCATATCATGTCACAATGGATACCCCTTGTTGTAAAATATGGTAGATGCGCTCACTAGTCGCAAGCAATAATAAGGGTAAATATAAGTTTTAGACAAACTCAAGATGAGTCTCAATGATCTTCAGAATGCCAGAAAGGCTCGCGGAAGACAAATAGGTGCTCAAAGTGTCACTGCACATGTGAGCACACGATTAGTAAAAAAATCAACAATAATGCCTAAAAATTATCGCTTTGAAATGCCTAATTTAACTAATTTAAAGCAATTAGGACTTTTTTAAATGATAAAAAACGTTAATTAAAAGATGATTTTAGATGACATATCGAAAAAGAAGAGATCGTAATTAATACAAATAGATTTAATTACAATTAAATATAATTAATTATAAATTAAAACTAATTAAGATAATAAAATCCTAATTAATTACAAAGAAATAAAGAAATACTAATTAAGATCTAATTAAAATTAAATCCTAATTAAATATACTTTCCTCTTTAAAAAAATTCCCACCAAAATGAAATTTAAAAAAATTGCCATAAAAAATTTTAAATAAATTTACCAAACTTACCAAAAAAATGTGGCTTGGGTGGTTGGGCTTAACGTGGATACATTGGGTGGATCCCAAGTTGGGAGCAAGAAAGAAGGGAGGAGGGAGTGAGGGTCCCAGCGTGGATTACGCTTTAAAGCCGTTAGAGAGTGAGCTAAGGTGTAGATGGGCTTGAGGCTCGGGGACGTGTAGAGGAAACAAGGTTCAGCTAGAAGCCGAGGAAAGATCCTGGAAAACACACAAACTCGTGTCGGGGATGCAAACCAAGGTGAAATGAGGTCGAACCAGAGATGAGGAAGGGAGATAGAGTAGGGATCTTACAAAAAGAGTTTGTGAGTGGTGTGGCAAAGTAGGGCTCAACTCGAGAGGAGGGCATATCTCACGGTGGTCTGAAATTGAACTCACCAAAATGAATCACAGATGAAATCGATAGAGGGTAGCTCGGAGGAGTTTGAAAGGATCTCGCAGAGGTAGAACCGGCTCATCCAGCAAGACAAGGAACTCAATAAGCAAGGAAAAAAATGGTTTGAAGAAGATGTAGCTTGGTGGAGTTGAACACCACAAAACCTTCAACCTGAGATTTAAGCCCATATTCTGCAAAAAAAATCATGCAAACACAGAGAAACCAGAAAAAGACAGAGATCTAAAAATTTTCAGTTGAATAAAAAATTAAAAAATTAGAAAATAACCTCTTATTTTAATTGACCTACCAGATTTAGCTGTAGTTAACTAAAAGTAGTTGTAAAACCATTGAAAAACTCAAGGCGATTTGCACATGCATGAAGAACATAGCAAAACCGAAACTTTCCAAGTACAATTTGTTAAGAACGCTAGCAAATGAAATTCCAGAATCTAATGATAAAAAAAAACTTACACGAGTAAAAAATAATGAAAGCAAGAGTGATGGCAACTCAGATGATGAATGCACGTTTACCTGATCTCATCTCTGCTACCATGATAGAGTTTGTGAGAATTGTATTGAAAACAGTGCACCACAATGAAGTTACACTCCAAAGGAAACATAATAGTTCCAGGATAATCACAAGGAGGAATCGATCGAACAATGGAAGAACTTGCATAATAGAACAAACCTTGCACATATGGAGAAAGACAATGGAGTGTCTTGGCATACTCATAAATCATAAATGAAAGGGTAAATATAAGGTGCTGAGTAACCCTAGTGCATGACACACAAGCAAACCCTAAACCTAACCCATGTGAGATGCCCCTCCATATGTGAGTGGAGGATACATAGGATCCCACACACCAACATTTTCTTGTTCCAAATCAAGTAAATGGTTAAACTATCATTACATGAGGTGTATAAGATGTTTAAAAGTTAGTTAAGGCCCATGAAAGGAGGTATGAAGAATACCGAAGGTATAACAAGATTGTGAAGGTTAAATAGATGAGTGTCTCGGATGTGAGAGTACTTTCAAGACTACATGTGGATATTATGGACTTGAAGAAATGTCTCCAAAAAGTGCAAATATTTTGAAGAATATTTGGTAAGATATATTATAAATGCCTAAATTCACTTTTGCAATCTTATTGCAAAAATGCACACAAATCACTCTCATTCTTACCAAATCCGTTATAATTAGTGGTTATCACTAATTAACCAATATTTGTTATAAATTTATCCAATTAACATTACTTTGTTGATTGTGTAACCCCTTTTGCATTCAAAATGCCACTTTATGGCGAATCATAAGTTAAAATCCTCTTCAAAATAGACAATTATCATTTATTAGCTAATCAAGTCTTTTTTTCCCTTGTTTTGGTCAATATACCCTAGTATTGACTCAAAAGCATCTTCTAACCACTCAAAATCACCCCATTCACCTCCACTACATCTCAACAAGCTTCAAAATCTTATCCTATCCTCCTAGTTGACCCTAAGTGGTTTATTAAGGCTTCACACCTCTTAATCACTTGGTAATTCACTAATTGTGATTAGAAAGGCCTAATCATGATTAGAAATTCTAATCTAATTTGAGGCTTTTAGTCACACATGCACCAAAATACAAGTTTCTCCCAAAAGGAAAATATAAAAAGGGTGCACTTCATTCCTTTATATTTTACACCATGCTTTGATTTGCATCTCATATAATAAATATGATATATAACCAAGTTCAATCCTTTCTTAATGTCTTCAATGGGTTTAGTAGATGGATATCCAAAATGACCAAGTAGTCATTGGGAGAGGACATTTCACCTTTTATGGAGTAACAATCATCACCATTTGATTTCCCTCTTAGGTCTATTTAGGCCCATGTTAGGTAATTCAAGCATATTAGTAAGCATGTTTAGTTAGATTTTGTATTGTTTTCATACTAGTTAAGCATTCTTTTAAGCTTCTTTCTTAATGTTACATTCCTAGACTTAGAACCCTTGGCTAGATTGATGGCAATGGTGTTAGATTCCATTGTTTAGTCATTCAATTTCTTTGTAAAGTTTAGGGTGTCATCATTTGGCATGCCTAGTGGGAGAATACCCTATTGCATTCACTTTTTAAACCTTTTTAACTTAGTTTCAAAGTTTTTCATTTAAAGTTATAGATTAGTTTCAAGTTTCCTAGATTAATTTCAAGTTTTATAGTTTACTTTCATGATTTATAGTGTACTTTCAAGCTTTTTAGATTAGTTTCTCAAGATTATTAGATTAATTTCAAAGTTGTAGAGTAATTTTGAACATTTTATATCTTAATTCCCATAGATTAGTTTTAATTTTCTTAGATTAATTTCAAGTTTTCTAGTTTACTTTCAAGATTTCTAGAGTACTTTCAAGATTTTTAGATTAGTTTCTCAAGATTTTTAGATTAATTTCAAAGTTTTAGAGTAATTTTCAAATTTTTATAGATTAATTTCCATTTTTGAAAGTTGTTTCAACTAGATTAGTGGTAGAAGTTGTGTTTTCTTTTTTTTGCAGGATTCAAGGAGGCGAAGCCCTATCAAAATTGCCAAAAAAATACCAAATATTTGACCTTTTTGAAGAAATTCTTGTCAAAACTTGAATTTTGGCCACTTCTTGCGAAGGGCACACATGTGTTGAATTGGGAGTACATGCATTGATCTATGAGCCTAGGCGTCGAACTGTGAGTGTAGGCATTGAACTAGAAGCGCAGGAGTGCACACATTAACTTGTATTTTTCAACTTTGTCATTTTTACAAAGGGGAGTACACACGTTGTAGAGGAGCACAAACATTGAACTTGGATAACATGCATTAAAGTAGGAGCATAAACATTAGCTTGTATTTTTCAACTATATGTCATTTTTACAAAGGGGAGCACACACGTCAACAGGGGAGCATAGGCATTAAAACAAGAGTGCACCCACTTGTCTGGAAGGAGACATGTTAGCTCGGTGTTTTCAAAATGTCTTTCATTTTTACAAGGGGAGAACACACATCGGTAGGGGAGAACATGCATTGAAACAAGTGCACACACATCAATAGGGGCACACAAGTGTGTCTGTATAAAATTTTCCTCCAATCTCAAAGCTTCCATTTTCTGTTTTTAGGATTTCTATTACTTTTCAAAGGTTTTAAGATGCCATTTTTGTCTATTTCATAGATTTAGAGTAATTTTTCTCATAAAATAACTTAGGGTTTGAAGGAATTAATCTTGTTTCCATGGTTTGTATGAATTTTGGTGAAGGTTTGTATGCTCTTCTCTTGCACTTCGTGTGACCTAGAGGATAAAAAAACTCTTAAACCTTCTTTTCTATCATTAGAGTAAGTTGGAAACTTTGCTAATCATCTTTTAATTTTAATGTTTTTTTGCTAAATAACCAAGGCTAGAATCAAAAGCACTCTTAAAATTTCTTTTTCTATCATTAGAGTAACTAGAAATTTTTGTAATCATCTTGGGAATCAAAAGCATTTTTAGTCTTTTCAAGAAAAAGCACTTGTAGGAATTGGGAACAAACCTTATTTTTAACAAAATTTGATAGTAGTTAATTGATTTATAAGCATTTTTCATGGTTATTTTCTTATGATATGGTGAATCTATTTTTGAAACTACTAACCAATTTGCGAAGGACCTAACGCTAGTCAAAGAAAGGAGGACATAATTTTTTTTTCTAACTACACGTGTGATTGTAGGTTTCAAACAGG
Organism: Taxus wallichiana var. yunnanensis; assembly: GCA_018340775.1. NCBI lineage: Eukaryota > Viridiplantae > Streptophyta > Pinopsida > Cupressales > Taxaceae > Taxus > Taxus wallichiana. The sequence continues at coordinate 275,004,285 of CM031236.1, read as the reverse complement.
AGTATGAGAAAAACCACATTAAGTCTAAGAGATAAAAAATACGCCACAATCATCACATTATATTTACAGTTTTCGATTAAGAGCTATAGCTCATCTGCTCAACTTGGACATAACCCCTTTATCTTAAGCCTTAAGATACAAAAATTGGGGTGGTCCTAGGAACCATAAAGTAGTTCACGCAAGAGGGAACCTTGTGAATGAAATAGGAAATTGCTCCACACTACCAACTTTTCTAGTATGCCTTGGTGAGATTAGCATAAAAGATATCTAGATCGCGACCCCAGTGAAAGTATAATTGAATGAACTTTGGTTCTCATTATACTGAAGGGGGTAAAGTAAAGATGAGATAATCCCAAATTAGTTAGTGCAAATTTTTGGGTAAATCGAGCTCGCTGATAGATATATTGTGACACCTAGCAAGAGAACCACCTAGGAAGATTGCTGGCTTGGGGACATTATTTTTGTCTTGGATAGTATACTTGAGAGATCCCACAAAGGAAAAAAAAAATTAGATTCAAACTCTTATTTTTTGAACAAGGGAAAGAGTCTCTTAAAGTTGAAACTGCATGAAATTTCATCAAAAATATACTTAGTGTCATGTTTTCATAGTTTTTCAATTTTCTTAAGACAAGGCGAAACTCTGCCAAAATAACACCAAGTTTATTTCAACACCACTTGGTCTACACCCTTGTTTTCTTGTTGCCCATTTTTGGACAAAAGGAAACAACATATACGGATACCACTAGATATCGCGTGTCCACCACTTTTGTATTCTACTTGTGCAACTAGGTTGCAATGCCGAGCACAAGTGTTGAAAGTGTGCATGGTATGTACTCACGATCTAGTAGGCCCCTTGTCTCAAAAACCCATATTTGAGACTTATTATCATTGTAGTTAGGTGATTTCATCCTTGTCTTCTTTTGAGATATTCATGTCTTGTTTTCATTGTTAAATTAGGCCTAAATCTTTATATTGTAGAGCTATTTTGTTCGCATGCATAGAAATTTCTTGTTATACTTAGACATAGTTTTTACATCCAAACTTTGTCTTTCATTTTGTGAGTGTTGAGGATACATTATTAGCATCGCGATAACATCATTTTGACACTAGAAATCTTGCTTTCTTGAAATCTTGGATCACATGTCCAAATAGTGTCATTACATTACTCACATTGTTATCGTCCATTTTATGAAACTTGAACTTTGTTAGTGTTTAGAAATTGGTTTTTAGTATATCTTATTAGAATATCGTGTCAGCATTCTCTTATCTTTAGGCCTTTTTTTTTTGCAAACTTGACCTAACTGCGATGTTTTATTGTCACTATTTAGCTGCAAACCTATCTAGAAGAAATCTTAGAGAATAAACTATTTAGTGTAAACTAAATTTTGAGAGTTGTACGTCATTGTATTATTTTAAGGAAAACTTGTGTCTTATATTATCTTACTAGGGTAGCTTGTTCATTATTCTTTAGTTCGTACATTCATTTTGACCTATCACTTTTGTGGCTATTCTATAGTCACCTTGTTTTAAACAACTTAGGGTCATTACGCTACACAAATTTGACTAGGGTCCCTTGTTAATAAACCTTAGTGGAAATATTTCACGTTGTACCTTTTATTCTAAGTAATTCCTACTACGAGAATGGGGTCATGAAAGTTGGCAGCCAATATCTTTGGAGGTGACAACCCTCTTATGGAGGATAATCTCATGGTCAACCATAGTGGTGGAGAGGAAGAGTCTCCTCGCGTGGATGCAGATATTCATTCCACCCATTTTGACGACTACATTTTTCATAACAAACATGAAGTTATTATGCGGGTTATGGAAATAGGAGCCAAATTACCTTCCACAATAGTCCATTCTCTTATCGCTAACATGGTTCATATAGAAGAATAAGTAGACCTCCCTCGTCACACTCTTAACAAAATTTTAAATCCAAGTCATGCCTCTACTTCTACATGGAAGAATAATGAGGAGATACCATTTGAAAATTATGGAGACTATCATTTTCCTCCTATTAAAATTCATTGCGAAGACCATGAAGAAAATGTTCATCATGCACAACCTCCTCCTAACAAATATCATCATGAAATACCTATTAAAGAGGTTACGTTAGAAAAACAGGTCCAAGCCCTCACTCATCAATGAGAAATTTTGGCTTCGTATATACAAAAGGAAAAACCAAAAATTGTGAAACAAACTATACCAAAGGAAAAACCTAAAGCTTCATTTTACGAATTCCCAATAAATACTCCTTAATAAGAGGTACAAAGAGATCCTTATGAAGAGATTCTCGTAACAAATCAGGTTGAGCATACACCGAGTCCTAACCCTTTGTATAGATCTACACCACCACCCACACAAGATCCAATTTTTAATCAAGAGTGGTCAACAATAAAGAACACCCTTCAAACTTTACAAGAGGGCCAACCCAGTAGAAATAACAAGAAGTATCGGTTCGATGAGTTATGTCCTTACCCATTTGACAAAGCCATGTTGCAAGTACCTTTCCCAAGAAATTTTGATTTTCCAAAATTTTATAAATATAAGGGAAAAGGTGACCCTCGTGATCATATAAAGGAATTTTATATGGTATGTCAAGAGGTGGCATTTAGCGACAATTATCTTATGTGCTTATTTCCACAAAGTTTAGGGGAAATGACATTAGATTGGTTTGTGCATATCCCTAAGGGATCCATATGAACATGGAAATAACTAGAAAATATTTTCATATGACACTTCTCTTTTAATATAGAAAAGTATGTTACCATGTTAGATCTCTACAATGCCAAAAAACGAAACAATGAAAAACTTTTCTGCACTTTTACAAAGATGGAGAGGGTTAGATAGTCGCTTTCCTTTCTCCTTACCCAAAAAGAAGCCAATAGGAATATTTTTCCCAACCTTCATCCAAAAATTAATTTCCACTTGCAAATGCATTTTGGTAACACATTTGAAGAGGTAATAGAAAAATGGATTCAAATTGAAAAGTCATTTTTAGCTAAGTGGACTCTAAAACCTTTCTCTCGTGAACACAAGGATTATAAATCTAACGGTAAAACATTGTTTGTTCCTACTAGAAAAAATATCTCGTTAGTGATGGGATAATAGACTCTAAATGGGTGCAAGCTAGATATAACCACACTCCTTTGAAACTTGCAAATGGTAATCCACCTACTATGTATAAACGCCACACTTTTACTCCTTTATCTCGAATCCATATCATCTATACTAAAACAATTGGAGGCTGCTAACATGGTTGAGTATCCTAAAAAAAAAAATCCTATGGGGATGATACACTCAAACCATCATGGTTAAGGGATAATGAATTATGCAGGTTCCACCGTATAGAGGGTCACAAAATTGACAAGTGTTTAAGATTAAAACACTATGTTCAAGACCTAGTCGACAATGATGATATTGAAGTAGACTCCACCGTCACTACTAAATATCCAAATGCAAACTTAGGGATCTTCAAAGAGACTTTTCCCAATCATGAAGAAAGGAAAATAATGGATCGAGGACAATCCTCTCAGAATAAAAATGTTAACTATATGTCAAACAAAGACCATTTTGATTCCTTGATAGGTTTTGTTGACCCACTCACTAAGTAAATAAATATAATTAGAATTAAGATATGAGAGTGTGTTATGGAAACATGATGGGCTCACCTCATTATAAATTATAAACCTACTCCCCCTCCTCCTCAAGAGATTCACTATAATGTGTTAGATCAACTAGAAAAAACTATAGCTAATATTTCCATCTTAGACCTTCTAAAGATCTCTAGTGTCCATAAGGATATACTTTACAAAAACTTACAGGGATCAGGAGTATCCATTGATGTTGACCCAACACATTTTCAAGCCATGGTAGCACAACTTGTTCCTTTGGAACACATAACCTTCAACACTATAAAAGTCCTAGTTAAAGATAATTCACATAACCTACAATTACATGTCACTTCTTTGAGATATACTTCGATGTTGCAAGATATTTTTTTCTCAATTTTATCCCACCAAAATCCACCAAAATGAAAAATTTAATAGTCCATCATGTGGAGAATTTCAACATCTTTCCAATGATATAAAGAACATGAAAATACGAGCTTGGGATCGAAAGTTATGCCCCTCTAAAGATTTAGGGAAAAAATGGCAATTTTAGGGCAAATTTCGGGTTGGCGGCCGAAACACCTCGAAAATTTTCCTCTTTTTTGAATTTGGGAAAATTTCCCAAAACACTCATACCACACCACTCCACTACCACATGTCACCCTTTAGCTGATCTGCGGGCCTCAGGATCACTTTCTGCCCTTTTGCGCAATTGGGAAATTTTTTCCAAAATTCTCTGCTCACCCGACATCCACTACTAACATGAACACGTGGGGTCATTTGATTGGTCGATAGGGGCACAAGCTCAATGCATGCCTTTTCACCTTTTGCAACTTTGGAAAATTTCACCAAATCCTCCCACCGGCCTGACTCCACCACCGATGTGGACACGTGGCGGCTTCAAAATGATCCGCGGGCCTTCGGGCCAAAATTTTCCTTTGTGCCCTTTGACTGAAGTGCTAAAAACTCTGAAATCCCCCAACACCCACCACTCCACCCTACCACGTGGCATCTTTTCACTGGCCGTGGACCTGTTTAGGAAAAATTCCCTAAAAACTCCGTTGAGCCATAACTCGAAAATTACAAGGAGTTAGGAGGAAAATTTTACCTTTCTGGAAAGGTGAGAAAATTCTCTATCTGATGAAGCTAGTTCTAGAAACCTTTGAGTTCCTAAAATGTGTAAAATTTTATATTGAAGCACAAGGAAGGAAATAAAGAAGGCAAGTTAGCCAAAATAAGTAGGGGCTTATTTTGGATAACAATTTTGGTGACTCAGAGGGGTCATCTACCTGCTGGATGAACTGACCAGCTGCTTGAAGCAATCCATTGGGAAATGGAGTTATCAACTTAACTGATTATTACTCTCAACTCATTAGAAAATCTATAGAATGAATATTGTGAGAGTAGAAAATTACTTTGATCTAGAACATGGCCTGTAAAAGATGCATCCTTGGGGCAAGAACACTTGTGTCAAAGCACTTAGGGAAATTTAAATATAAGATACAACAAAACAATGTGCATAAGCACTTGGAGGAATGAAAATTCTAAGCTAACATGTACGGGTTAAAAGTTTCCCTTCTAGTAGCAATGTTTTAGATGAATTCCATTAACTAGAATCAGTAGTTCCTCACCATCCAATGTAGACAATTGAAGGCATTACTATTTTTGCATTTTGTGACTATGTAGGGACCACTCCAAATGGAATCAAATTTTGAATGCCTTCCTAGATTTTTACATCTGTATCCCATTTAAACACTAAATCTCTAACATGGAAAGTTCTAGCCTTAGCTTTCCTATCAAAGCTTCTCTTGATTAAAGCTTGGTCCTTCTCCATTGTTTGGGCTACATGCTCTTTGATTTCCTAGAGTTCCATCAATTCTACATATCTAACCTCCATGGCCTCAAAATATAACAATTCCAATTGCTTCATGAGTTCTAACATTGGCAACTCAAGTGACATAGTTAAGATTTCCTCTCTCCCATAAACAAGTCTAAATGGAGAGTTACCTGTGGACCTCTTGGGAGTTATCCTATCAACCCATAGAGCTGATTTGAGCTTAGTGTGCCAAGTCCTCTAATTTTCATCAAGATTCATCTTGATGAACCTTAATAGATTCTTGTTTGTGGACTCGGCTTGGCCATTACCTTAAGGGTAATAATTTGATGAAGTTCTCAAATAGACCCCATTTCTAACAACCAATTCAGTTACCTTTGATCCTATGAATGTCAATGCATTATCTGATATTATAGTGGTAGGTATACCAAATCTGGTTGCTATCCCCCACGTAAGTCTAGAATGCTAGATTCATTTACCTCTTTGTGTGCCACTACCTCGGTCCATTTGGTGAAGTAGTCTGCTTTCCATTAGAATCCATTTGTGCCCTTGGCTTGAGTTTGGATTAATGACTCAATGAAGTTTAAACCCCATTGCATGGACGAATGGTCCATTGAGATTGGGTGCAATAGTAGTGTTGTTAACCTCCCTTTTCCTGAAAAATAATGCACAATTCTTGCACCTCTTGATCCATGCGTAATAATCACTAAACATCTTGGGCCAATGATAACCAGCCTTCATGATCTTGAGATCTATCACTCTTGGAGAAAAATGTCCCCGTATAATCCTTTATGGAACTCTTCTAACATTTTCTCAATCTGATTTGTCCCAATGTACCTCAAAGAACACTCCATTGATATCTTTTTTTTTTTTTTTTTTTAACAAGACGCCATCAACTAGTGCATATGGAATAGCCTACAATCAAGTGTCTTATTTTGTCTTTTTCATCTCTCGGAGGGCATAGACCTATTTGTAAGAAGTGTATTATGTCTTGGGTCCAGCAAGGAGTGAGCACATCACCATTTTCTTCTTGAACATCTCTCTTTTCTTGGTTGTCTTGCAACACCAAAACAACATTATTCTTTTTGCTTTCTTCAATTGATTGGCTCAAGGATAATTTATCACACAATCCCTTTCCTCAAACTAGCTTGGTGACTTTTATCTCAATGTCATACTCCATGAGTAATCCACCCCGCACGTTTTTCATTTAGATCTTTATTGAGGAGGAAATCTTTAACTCCCACATGAGAAACCAACAGCTGAATCTTGTTATTTGAAACTAGATGCTTAAATTTATTCAAGCTCCTAATCACTACAAGAACATGATTCTCAATGAAGGAATACCTTACTTCATAGTCCTTTGAGCTTTGGCTAAAGAAGGCAATTGGCTGCTCTGCATTTTCTTTGTTCTGCTATACTAAAATTGTAGAAATTATATCACCACCACCAAATGCATAAAGGATGAAGTATTTGGAGAAATCAGGTTAATGAAAGTTGGATCCTGTGAGATAGCTTCTTTGATTACCTTGAAACTTTCCTTACCTTTAGTTGTCCATTTGAATGTCACACTTTTTTTCAACATCATAGTTATTGGCTTGACAAGGGCTGAAAAGTTTAGAACAAACCTTCGAACAAAATTGATTCTTCCCAAGAAGTTTTGAAGATCCTTCTTATGTCTTAGAAGTGGCAATGCTCTTATTGCTTCAACCCTCTCCGAGATCAATTGCTAACCCTCCTTTGGAAACAATTTGGCCTAAGATCTTGCCTTCATGAGCTATAAAAATGCATTTTTTGGGATTCAAGGATACCCCAAATCTTCTACATCTTTGGAACACTTGTCTCAAATGAAAGAGATGATCTGCTGCACTTTTAGAAAATACAATAATATCATCTAGGTATATCAGCACTATTTTGTTGATCAATCCCTTGAATGTCATATCCATTTCTCTTTGGAAAGTGGCTCTGCCGTTAGATAGCCCAAATGACATTTTTCTATATGCATAGGTTCCCCATTTGGTGGTGAATGCTATTTTGAACTGATCATCTTCCTTTACCATGATCTAATTATACCCTGAATAACCATCTAGCAATGAAAACCTCTTAGAGCCAGAAATAACTTGCAAAATCTGCTCCATAAAAGGAAGTGGGTAGTGATCCTTAAAGGATGCTCTATTCATATCTCTCAAGTCTACACACAACCTGATTTATCCACTCTTATTTCTAACTAGAACCAAGTTTTCAACCCAACTTTAGTGCTTGATGGGGAATATGATACTTACCTCTATTAACTTATTCAATTCCTTCTTCATGAGAGGCTCAATGTGTGGGTTGATTGGTCTCGTTTTTCCCTGATGGGCTTAGCACTTGGATCTAGTTCAATTATGTGTTGAGCTAGCTTGGGATTGAATCTTTCAAATCTTCATAACTCTAAGAAAATACTTCCAGAACTCTTGGAAAAGTTGCATAAACTCATACCTTTCTTTCTCGGATGCCACTTTACCAATTTGAAGTGACTTTCCTTCCCCAACCGAGATGGATTCTAGATCCCCTCCCTTGACTTGGATTTTTGCTTTCTCCTTCCTAAATTGATCATTAGGATTGAAAATATACTCTAAAGTCACGAGTCCCTTTGGTAGTTTGTTGGTTCTCAAATGTACCACTTAAACACCATACTATTGTTCTAAATTTTTATGATTTTTGGTTAAGAACTTAGCTTCCTCTTGTAAGAAATTAATGATTTTTTGGTCACTCTCAAACATCTGCAACTCACATTTTTGTCCTGCACCGATTGCCTTACAATCACATAGATACTTGGCTGAATTTTATCCCTTTTGATACTTTCCACAACATCAAAGGTGGCTCTAACTACTACAAGCCTATCAGCAGCTTGGTTTTATTTCCTAGGAATGGAGTTGATGCCAAATCCTCAAAATCCTCAATGAGATCCCACACTCTATTCTTGTAACTCTTGAGTAGGTCATTCTTGGTAGCATGTTTTCCTTTAACTGGATTAACAATTAGCTCACTATCACCAAAGACTTGTAAGTTTTCGATGCCTCTCTTCCTTGAACAATGTAATCCATGTATCAAAACTTCATATTCAAGCAGTGTTGTTAGAACATGCAAACCGAAATCTGAAAGCTGAATAATACTTAATGCCTTGAGTTGAAACAAGCATAGCTCCCCCTCCCGCACCTTGTCTACTTCTTGATACATCAAACAACAACCTCCATACCTCATTGTCATCTTTATGGTTTGGCTTGGTGATGCTAGGGAGAGGCTGATTTTCTTCCCCGCATGTAATAGATTCCTAGTTCAAATTCCTCTATTTCCTTGTAGGGATCAAAAGCATGTATCTTTCTTTCCCATTCATCAAGAGTCAAATCTGAAATGCTTCCAAATTTGGTGTCAACTTCCTGTGTTCTTGGATAATCCTCTTGATCAAACGCTGAACAGTTGGCATTGATTGGGCTTGTAGTATGAGGCTCAATGTGAAATTTTGCAATAGGTTTGGACCTAATCGTGGCCTTGGTTCCATACCTTGTCCTAAATAGCATCTGTGACCAATCAGTAGATAGGTAGCCTCTAATTTTAGATGTGAAATCCCTTGACAAACATATGGAAAAGAGTGGTGGCAAATCTATCACCGACACATCTTACAAAATAGTGACATTGGGGCATGCATGCAAAGTAAGGCTCAAATCTTTAATTACCCCAACTGTGGCTACTATTGTCCCATCTAATTGCACCACCCCCTTAGATATGACTTCATATTGAAGGCCCAACTAATCAGTTATTTTCTTGGGCATCACAAAACTACTTTCCCCAGAATCAATCATACAATTATGTACTAGTTTATCCCCAATGATCAATGAAACATAGAATGGAGGGGGCTTCAAAATTTTACCTTCTTTGTCATCCCCGATTCCCTCTAGGATTAGTAGCATTTATGAGTACCTTCTCTTGCATATGAGCCTGCTGATTTAAGGTTGACCAATTCTTCATGGCAGCTTCTAGTAGATCCCTTTGGCCTGGGACGGATAGTGACTCCCACATGGATATGTTCACATTGGTATTATTTATTTGTTCAATGATGTTAAATGGGGATGAAACATCTCTTTGCTGCCCTTTAGTCTACACATTATTTTCTTGTACATTGGCTAGAAACAGTTGTCATTTGAGTTAGTCTGGAAGGTGGTTTGGGCTTTCCTTGCACATTTTGAACTATATTTTCTTGCCAACACCTTTTGGAGAGATGGAAGGTTGTGAATCACTGGGATCTAATGACTACCCTTGACCAATACTCATCTTCTTTGACATTGTGTTAGCTGCTACACTCGAGAAGATGTTTGATTTATACCACAAAAATCTTCACCTACCAATTCACAAGTGTAGTCTCATTTGGAGTTATATTTTTCTGATATTTTTGTTGTTGTTGGTTTGTTTCTTGAATCGCCTCACTCTCTACACCAGCTTTTGTTACACAAAGCTTGGTTCAAAACACCATTGAAGCACATAGATTGGTTGTGAGGTTTAGTACATGGGAAACACCAATCATACTCTTGACATATATTATTTTGCAATGGCACTAAGGCTTTAGAGGTAGATGCAACATTGGGGTTATAGGGCTGAAATGGTCTATTGGCAAGAGGCCTTACTTGATTTTGATTTTCAGTCAAGTTGGGTTGCCTATTAGGCTGATATGGTTGTCTATTAGGCTGATTTTGAGGCTGATAAGAAGGCCTAAAAATTTGAGCTTGCTGCCTCTTGAGCATAACCAGCTCATTTCCTAAAATTTTTAATTGTTTCATAACTTCTTGGAGCTCATTTGAGGCACTAGAGGATGAAGTAGAAGTTTCATTTGAACTCGATTTCTAGGAGTGGGAATAGGAGTTAAAGTAGGTGCTTGATTAGTAATTGGGCTTTCCAAGTTTGTATATAAGGGCATAGGAGGCCTAGGTGCAAGTTTACCAACTTGGATCAAACAATTCTCAGCCCTAATGGTGATGTTGTAAGCTACAAGTATAGTTGCACCTCGCATGGATTGTATCATCATAGAAATGCCAGAATTTAAAGCCTTGAGAAAGTATAAGAAAGCACCTTGAGCCATTGGCCTCACTACCAATGGGATTCTATCCCATGTTCTTTGAAATCAGAAATTGAAGTCTGTTAGCTGCTCATTGGGAGCTTTCTTGATAGTTTTCAATTGCTTCAATAGAGATAAGTTGTCATTTTCTCCAAACTGATTGTGGAGAGCTATGCCAAACTAGTTCCAATTTTGGATAGAGCCTGCCTCAAGGCTCCTAAACCATTACAAGGATTTCCCTTTGAATGAAGATGCCAACAATTTGACAATTTAAATCTCAACAATCTCATGGATTATACAAACATTAGCAATGTCTTTGACATGATCACCAGGAGTGGTCTGATTTTCCCTAGTAAAGTATGGGATGTTCTTCAATGATGTAATTGAACTGAGTTTTGTGCATTGAGAGCACGTGGGATGCTTCCAAAGAAAGTTGACATAAGGATTTGGTTGTGCCATTTTGATTGGCCTAAGAACCCTTGTTGATTGGATGAAAGGTCTACCAGGTGGAGGAGTTGATAGAGTTCTGTTTGGTGGAGATGGAGACCTTTGAATCCTTCTTCCTCTTTCCCCTCTTTCTAGGGATAAATACAGATAGTTAAACAATCCCTCCTCTCTGGGTCTTTGACCTTGTTTGGATCCTTCTCATGAATCTTCAAGCTGGATTTTTGAAACCAATTGATTCTATCCTTTTGGAGTCACCAGATATGCAAATCAAGGCTCTTTCAAGCAAGAAACTTACAACAATTACACATAAACTTTTTTAATGAAGTGAGACCTTTAAGGTCCCACCGAGCATGGAAAAATGTTAGTACAAATCTACAACACCCCTAAATGAACTTCATATCTGAAGTTCAAAATTGATCATTTAGTGTGATTGCACAACATTGAGTTTTCTCAAGGTGTGGGACCTTGCAAGGTGAGAAAAATATCTAGAGAAAGTTGGTTCTTACCCTCAATTTAGGTGTACGTATGAATTTTTAGAGGTTCGATTCAAAACTTTTACTCTAAAATTTCAAAGGAGACAGGGTTGAAAGAAGCATGGAAAAAGAAAAAGAAAACTAAAACAATGTGATACACCAAAGGAGTGATAAAATTTTGTCTTGAAAATAAACAAATATCATAGAGATGTAACACCAAATCATGCATATATTTCCAAATTATAATGAAAGTTTAGACAAGAATGATAAACACATGGCAGATTGAAGTATCATTCACAAAACATGCATTAGCATTTCCAAGTTTAATATGATGCATTACAATGGCGAAAAGGAAAAAAACGTGTCAAACTCTCCATGGGAGGTCTAAAAATCCTCAAATTCACGTGCCAAGGGGAAGAGGGGAGTTTGCAAGAACAAAATAACATCCAATCCTTTATAAATGAGCCAAAACTGGCTTTTAATGGTGAAGCTGAAACCAAGGAAAAGCAAAAATGTGGGAAAATTGATTTATGATCTCAACCATGAATCAAATCCATTCAATTTCACCTAAAATTTATGGGATTCATGGATAAACAAATACGCCAAAGTACATTTCTCTGCAGATCCAAAAAATGACCCACACTTCATTAATTTTGGTAGTTGAATGTTAGTTTTGTATTTTTTTACCTGCCAGAGATTTTTTCTCAATTTTCTCACACCAAAATCCACCAAAAATAAAATTTAATAGTCTATCATGTGGATAATTTCAACAAATTTCTAATGATATAAAGAACGTGAAAATCTGAGCTCGGGATCGAAAGTTATGCTCGTCTGAATATTTAGGGCAAAAATGGCAATTTTAGGGAAAAATTCAGGTTGGCGTGCTGAAACCTGAAAATTTTCCTCTGTTTTGAATTTGGGAAAATTTCCCAAAAACACTCCACACTCTGCCACTCCACTACCATGTGTCACCCTCTGGCTGATCCACGGGCCTCAGAATCACTTTCTACCCTTTTGCGTAATTGGGAGTTTTTTTCCAAAATTCTCCACTGGCCCGACCTCCGCTACCAACATGGACATGTGGCATCAGTTGATTGGTCAATATGGGAGTAGGCTCAATGAATGCCTTTGCACCTTTTTCAAATTTGGAAAATTTCACCAAAACCTCTCGCCGGCCTAACTCCCGCCGCCGATGTGGACACGTGGTGGCTTCAAATGATTCGTAGGCCTTCGGGCCAAAATTTTCCTTTGCGCCCTTTGACTGAAGTAGCAAAAATTCCAAAATCCACCCAATTCCCACCACTCCACCCTATCATGTGGCATCTTTTCACTGGTTGTATACCTATCTAGGGAAAATTTCCCTAAAAAACTCCCCCAAGCCATAACTCGAAAATTACAAGGAGTTAGGAGGAAAATTTTACCTTTCTGGAAAGGTGAGAAAATTATCTATCTGGAGGAAATGTGTAAAATTTGATATTAAAGCACAAGGAAGGAAACAAAGAAGGAAAGTTAGCCAAAATAAGGAGGGGGATTATTTTGGATAACATGTCCACAAAGTGAAGATTTTATTCTCGAGAAGCTAACCATAGGAAAATTTTAAATTTAGGATGAATGTATTTTACCCAAAGTTTACTCCAGTAATATTTTTGGATAGAATTCTTGAATTTTAGGAGATAAGCATTTAACAGAGTAGTAATTTCCGAAATCCTCTTCCTTCCATATAATAGAGTCCTCATTTTGTTGGAAAAGAGGAATATACAAGTTTTTTAACTTCTAGTTTAGGTCATCAAAAAATTGAGTGTCTCTCAATGAATTTGGGAGGGGGAAGCACCTTCTCCCATAAAGCAAGATTGTTGGAGAAACTCCAATAGTCCTTAACCCAAACTTTACCATTGTCTTTAAACAATCACGCTACAGCTTCTCCCAAAATAATCCTCCACAGGGGTTTATCAAAGATCCAAAAATACATCTAAAAGAGAATTATATCCCCTTTCCCAATATTCAATTCAATCCCCTTGCTTAGGATCTCCTACAAGAGAGAAAAGAATTATAGAAAAAGGATCCCTTAGGAATATTGTCCTGTGAAAACAAAGTTTCTATTCTACAAATATTCCTTAAATATTTCCTTTTGATAATATCAATCCATAGGCCCTCTTTCTTTATCACTCTACACCCAGATTTAGCCAAAAGAGCTTCATTCATGAGTCTCATATTTTTAATCCTATCCCCCAATGCAATTCGTAGGCTTGGTCACTTTTTCCTAGGCCATGAGAGGAAATTTGAACTTCTCCTTAGCCCTTGCCCATAGAAACCTTTTTTGAATTTTTTCAAGAGCTTCCAAAATCTTACCTAGAAGCCAAAAAAGGGACATGACATAGATTGGAACACCTTGAAGAGAGCTTTGGAGAAGTTGAATTTTACCTTCTTGAGATAGGAGAATCCCTTTCCAAGTAGACAACTTATTGGAAACTCTCTCGAGCAGGGTGTTCTAGATGGAATGATTCAATTTTTTGTGAATGAGGGAATTCCCAAATAGGAGTCAGGAAAATTCTTTATCTTACAGCCAAAAATGCAGGCTAGTCTCTCTTGGAAGTGCTCTTCCACATTTATAAAAAATAGCACTTTTGAGGAAGTTGACTAGAAGGTCATAAACCTCCTTATACTCATTCAGACCTCTTTGAAGATATATGCTTCATGTATAGTTGCCTTCCCCATCAAGAAATTGTCATCCATGAATTTCTTGAGGTAGGTTAGCTGAAGAACATTACAAATTTTGAGACCTTGCAAGAGTTTAAAGGAAACCTCTTGATTGTAGAGTGTTCTTAAAGTTTTTGCCAAAATTGTATAGAGGAAAGGAGAGAGGGATTATCCCTATCTCGAGGCCTCTACTTTGGCTTGAATGAAGCCTTCCGATTTTCCATTAATCATGACAAATAAGCTGGAAGAAGAAATGTAGGCCATAACCATGTTGATGAAGAAGACATTAAATGCCAACTTGGATGGAATGGCCTGGAGGAGGGACCATGAAACTTTGTCATACACTTTGTGCATATCCAGCTTGACAAACATGGCAGATCTTCCTGAAATTCTAACAAAGTGAATAGCTTCTTGGATGACCACAATTTTGTCAAGAATTTTTCTCCCAAGAAAAAAAGCTCCTTGATTAGGAGAAATAAAATTGGACAACACTTTCTTGAGCCTGAAAGCAATAATTTTGGTTATCAATTTGTAGCTAGTGTTGCATAGACTGATGGGTCTAAAATATTTCACATCCTTGGCCCCTATCATCTTGGGAATAAGGACTAGGAAAGTATTATTAATCTATTTGAGAATCTAACTTATTGAAGAAATTCTCTATCATCTCAATGAACTCATTCTTGACCACTTCTTAGAACTGTTGGAAGAAGAAGGTAGGGAACCCATCAGTTCTAAGAGATTTATCTAGTTCTATGTCAAAAACAACATATTTTATTTCTTCCTCCCCGGGATGAGCATGAGATCTCTATTTTCTTGATCCGAAATGACATTCTGGAAGAGTCTCGAGGGCCTTCTCCGAAGATGTTCTATTTGGATCAACCCTCGGGAGAAAAAGATTCTTAAAATAATTGAAAATGACTTCATTGATTTATTTTTCATCTTCTATGAGTGTAAAATAATTTTTCCTAATCTCCTCGATCTTGAGATAATTTGTCTTGGAGTTGGCAGAGAAGTGGAAGAATTTAGTGTTTCTATTAACCTCCTTTTTCCATTTAACTCTAGATTTTTGCTTCCAATAAACTTTCTCCTTAGCCAGGATATCATGGTAATCAATGAGGAGAGCTTGCTCTTGACTTTTAAGTGATTGGTTGAACCCATCTACCTCTATTAGTTCCTCAATAGTCCTTAAGTCTTCCTCTATTCTACTTTTAGACTGAAAAATGTTCCCAAAAATTTCCTTATTCCACTTTTTTAGATTTTGTTTAACATGCTTCAACTTTAAGCTTAATTTGAACATCGAAACCCCATGGACCTTGATCCCCCACCACTCCTGAATTCTCAAGAGAATGTCAAGATGTTGGAGCCACATTTTTTCAAATCTGAATGGTCTATATTTTTGGGAATAGCCATACCCATCTTGAGAATGATCGGGTTGTGGTCGAGCCAAGTCTAGGCAATGTGGATAGAGAGTATAGTTTATTATACATAAAAGGGTGGCTCAACAAAAATCTATCCAATATGATCTAGATTAGGTCCTATCCAATTCTTCTATTGGCCCAAGTAAATTTAGAACCTCCAAGCTCGAGGCCCACAAGATCATTATTAATTGAAAAATTAGCTAACTCATCCTTGTTATATGTGTAGGAAATGGGTCCACCTTTTTTCCCCTGGGGAAAGATGGGTATTGAAGTCTCCTCCAACAATCCAATCACCATATTTAAAGAGGACCTTCCTTAGAAAGTTCACTCCAAATATTCGTTCTACCAATCACCGAGTTGGGGGCATAGATATTAGAAACAATCCAAGCCTTGTTTGAAGTTAAATAAGTAAAACCCATTGTTTAGTGGTTGGAAGATGATAGGAGCACCATTCCTTTAACTAAGAGGGGATTTCGAGAGGTGACTATGCCTCCTGAATCCCCTTCCGAACTTACCTCAGCCCAAATCCCATGATTCCATACCAACTTTCCCACTTCTTTGAATTTTTCCGTACTCATCTTTGTTTCTTGTATCATTAGTATATCAAGTTTGTATTTGTTCCTAAAATATTTCAGGATTATTTTCTTACTGGGGTTATTCAACCCTCTAATATTCCAAGAGATTAAGATCATTTATTCTTTAATTAAGGAAACCTAAGTGGTTTATGTAACCCTTTATCCAAATATTTCTTAACCAAGGTCTACCTCTTCTCCTTGTTAGATTTTCTCCCTTTAGGAGTTAAATCTTTTCCCACATCAGATCTGAAATTATTTCTAGTTATAGGTTTGGACCCTGTTGCAGGAGTAATAGGGAGGACACTAGATCAACAGAATCTAGAACAATACCTCCCATCAAGAGGTCAAAATCATTAGAAGTTGAGATGCCTTCCTCTTGTCTTTGGCCAAAAGAACTTTGTCTAATCATGGATAGATCTTCTAGAGAAAGACCCTGAGCCACTTTCAGTGCATAGTTCCCTTCTGAATCAGATAGATACTCAGCTTCCTTCTATTTTAGATTTGGGGAGAATTCCACTTCACGCCTCTTCTCATTTTCTTCTTTAACCCATTCAACCTTGTTATTTGGATCATCTTCTTCAGCTTCGCCATCCTCCACCTCACCACAATTTGTGTTTTATCCATTATAGTCTCATTTGGAAACTCTTGATCCCTTCCCAGGTCCTGCCTAGAAATTATTCCATTTTTCCCCACTTTCCTCCATTCTGTGTTATCTTTATTAAGACCTGTCGAGAGAGATTTTGGACCTGATTCCTACTTATTCTTCTGTGTTCGGAACTTTCGAGGATCATGCCCTACTGATTTTCATTTGTTATAAATAAAAGGGACGGAGAATACTTAAATATTTCCACCCATTCCCCAAACTTTAAGAGCAAAGTGATAGTTTCTTCCAACACAACTTATTTCATATTAATGCAAAACCTCACATGCGCAATCCTAGTTTGAGATTTAGTAACATGATCAATTGCTATCGGGGTTCCCATACTTTTTGCTATACCAATCAAGACCTCATGTTCCCAGATGTCAAGAGGTAAGCCATGGAGATTCACCCATATAGGATATTCAGAGATAGTTTTTTAAAAGATATTAAGGGTTGGTTCCCATTATTGCACTACCACATGGGATTTACCAATGAACCAAGGCCCTTCCAAAATAATTCTTAAGACATGGTCTTTACTAGGAAGAGAAATTAAGAAAAAACCATTTTCATATGCAGTTACCTCAATAGATCCTTTTCTCACCCATCTTCTCTTAGCCTAGCTACGACATAAATCAATGTTGGGGAGATATCCCAAACATTTGGTGAATAAAGATCCTTCCATATTTTCCTTGGCTTGCTCTGAGAGAGATTTTGATATTTTAAGAGCTAGAAGGCCCATATCTTTAGAAGGCTCCAATCCTTTTGAGGAATTTTTTCCAGCTTTTTCTTGACCAATCTTTCCTACCACGTGCATTCCACCACAAGATCCACCCTATTTTACTTACTTGGGTCGAAACGTGCACTGCGCAGTGGCCCATGAGCCTTCACATATTCAGCAGAATCCATAGAAAGGATTCCATCACTCCCACTTCCACCATTTAAACTATGATTTCATAATTGTAGTAATAAATTTTAGTTAATTCTTGAAGCTTCCACTTAGTGGATTTTAATAAATTACACTAAATTCTTCCTTCAAGAATGGTGGTGATGGAGTTTGGATAATCCATCATTGGCATGCTAACAAAAATTTAGTCCCAGATAGAATAACTTGATCTAAATTGAGTTCGAACACTTGTAAATTTTTCCTTTATGCATGGGTCAAATATATTGAATTTGTTTATAATTAATCAATAAGGTAGTAAACCCCATATAATTCATAACTATTTTACCTCTTAAATCCATAAAGCACAATTACTAAAATTCATGTGACACATTGAATATTTCTTCTTTGAATCACATTCAATGCTCTAAAATTTCTTTCTTATGTGTGTATCACTACTAAATTTCTACAACATGTTGCCATTTGTAAGATTCACAGGTCACAATAATCAAGAATGTATATATAAAAGGATTATTCAAAACAAATAGTCTGATTTATCACTCGTGAATCAAGATTATAGACCCTTAAACATCTCAAGATATCTCCCACATACCTTTCTTCCTAAAGGTTAATGATGAAGATGAGCCAATGCTCTTATTTTACTTTTACTCTTTTTGAGTCAACATTTATTGCAGATTTCATTCTAGCCCAATTGACCTTTCTAGTTACTACTACTACAACAAATAGTTCTCTCCTATCTACTCCATCTACCCTATGCAGGTTTTCATTTTCTATTGGATTTAAGTTCCAAATATTTCATAAGGGAGTTTGATTAATCGAGTAATCCCTCTATTGATCGTCATCATTCAGACAAGTTGTTTGCCTTGGTTGATAATATTCACACTTACTAGTTACTCCACACATCTATCTAGTTTAGTGTGTGACGAAGGACTATTAGAGTAGTATCTAACTTATTTACCCCAAACCAAAAGATTAGTTTTGTTTGGTTCATTATACATGGTACATCCTTCATTCATTTTATTTTGTTTATAAAATCATAACATTCTAAGCATAAGGACCCAATAAGTCTAAGAGTTGGAACCTTCAGCTCTGATACCAAAATGTAACATCCACTTTTTTTCACTTCTCACCTAGGAATTTTTTGTATATGATTTATGCTTCTCGATTTAAATACCCATATATTTAAATCAAACATAAACATTAATGCAATAAATTTACGATAATTGTCATAAACCATATCGTAATGCATAAGTGTATATAAATGCTACTTGATCCCCCTCCATGCTCTTTACAATCCCATACATAAAATGTATCATTTGGTCTTTCCTTTATCAACATATCATAATTAATTGATTCTCTCTAAGTGTATACTTGGGATCCTCAACATAATTCCCATCTGGCATCTCATAGCTTAGATCTATCTAAGTGTCTACCCGGGTTCCACCATGGAATTCTGTCTCGACATCTCGCAACTTAAATCATGGTGAAATCACAAAAGCGTAATCAACATCTTATACTACTTTGCACAAAGTTTCATAGTCATGTATGCCTTGCTCTATTTTGTGACGACAAACTCACCATTCAGAAATTTTCATCTCACCTTAATCACATATTAAATTATATGGATTAGTATATAAAAATAATTCTATAAATAGCTACAAGTATCATACAATGTACAAACTTGGATTGGCCCACAAGAATATGTACTTATATGTTATCCTACAATGCCTATGGTAAAGTAAGTGTCTTCATAATGATTTACATCATTACTAGATCACTTCCCTTCCTATAGCCATCATAAGTTGGCATCGGGTATGTATCCATGAGGTTCAATCCACCTTTGTAACTCTAACAAAGCTTGTACTTAATACAATACCATGTCACAATTCAGGGTCTTGATGAGGCAAATCAATACAACTGCTAGGCAATATTATCCAAATAGCGAGTTTTATCATTAAAGGGATATGACTATGTACCGGCCATAGTGAGGTGACCCACCAAGGGTCCTAAATTGGAACATCAGTAGCTTAGTGTTTCAAGGTAATTAGTTACATCATGACAGTTACCTTAGGTTTCATGACACTTACACCTCAAATGATTTCTACTTGAGGTCCTATCACAAGTTGAATCATTAAGTTGAATTTAGTTCATTTTTCTACCTCACATTCCTTTTACTAGCTAGATGCAAATTTAACTTTAGCTCACCGCCCTAGGTCTCGCATCCTCAATCTTGGTTATTACACAAGTAAATATTCATACCAAGAATGTTCAAAAGATTGACTATTCATCTAAGTGAATAACATTAATCTATGTTGCACTTGACCCATATATATATTATCATTTAAATTTTATATGCCAATCATTAAAGATGATACATTTTATCCCTTTCATTGAACCATTTTGGTAAACAAAGGTTCCATCATATTGAATTATGTTGTCTAGGTATACTCTTGCACCTTTATGTCAAAAAATAAATATCATACAAGCATATGTAATTACCTTTATTTAGGTGTTCCAACTATTGTCATGCAAATGTGTGACAGGGAAATTTGAAGTTTCCAAGCATGAAAACTATACCCATGTGCTAAATTTTTCATGTTTTATCATTCCTAGGAACCTTAGGTCAAATTTGTCACTAGTCACACCCTATTTTATGTAAAATTGAAACCCTAAGTGATTTAGGAAATTCCATTCATTCCCCCTAGGTGATTTTAGGAGTTCTTTAAAAATACAAATTTTGGGCAGTCACGGGAATGGCTATCGTTGGCCTTCCCAGGACTGGATCAACCTTACGAGTGGAATGAAGGGCCAAATTCAACATGGAGGTTAAATGAATACTTCATAAAACCATGGAAATTAGTTTGGAAGGTTTGGGGAGTTTTTAAATACTGAGAATAGTTTGAATGAAAAGTAAGGTTTAAGAGTCTAGGCGACACAGGCTTAAAAGAACTACCGAGCTTCGAAGAAGATTCCATAAGCTCCGGATGGAGTTAGAAGTAAAAAAAACATTTATAGAAATAGGATTACAAGCCCTACAATATTATGAAATAATATTTTTCACAACACCTTGGTGCATAGGATTTGTAGGCCATTTTTCTCAATCACAACTACAAAGACAAAATAAAAATCTGTTTTTACACAAATCATATGGAAGAATAAAGATATAATACCCCCATCATTGGATTCAAATATCCATTTGAAGTCGGGATCATCTACAATTTCACTAATAAATTTTAACGGAGCTCAAGTTATCATTGTTCCAAGTTACCTTAGAAAAATTAACCAAGCCCCCATGTGACCTATGAGACCCTCATATGACCTTCATATTTGACATTTTAGCCCCCAAGTGCATTTTGGGGCTCAAATTCCCTATCGTCGGATCGAGGACACATGTTTTCATCTTCCTCACCATGGAATTTGATGTCCCTCACATCCATGAGGTCAAGGTAATCAAGGACAAAAACATTCACTCAACTCCAACTCCAAAATTTGAAATAATTTCTAATTGTTTGGTGCTTCTTGTTGCTTCTAACTACTTCTCACTGCCAGAAGAAAAGTTGCAAAGAACACCAGTCCACCACTCCACCATTTCCAAAGCTCAAACCAGCTCCATCACAGAACATTATCCTTCACTCCATGATGTAACATAGGTCATAAAAGTAATATTGATCAAACCAAGAAGAAAGAATGAAAAACAAAGGAAAAGAAATCAAAACTTCATTACCATAAAATCAAAAATTGAACATATCTTGCAAACCTTTACACGGATTGACAAACCATTTGTTACTTGAGTTGTTATCTCTTAAAGGGAATTAAATAATCATACTCAAACCTCCAATTTTCAGAAATCATTTCTCACAGCAAATAATTTTCACTTCCGGCTCCACGAAGAACAAAGATCAATTTCCCATCAAACCGTTTGTTGGATTGAAGTAAAATTTCGTGTGAAGAACAAGAAGCAAAAACCTATCAAAATGGAATTTATTTCATCACGAATGAAAACAAAAACCAGAATTGAAAATTTCAACCTCCATTAATGGCCATGATGACACAGTAATGGAAAAAATTAGTGAGCTACCTCTCTGCTTCTTACATTCCAGTGGGCAAAATCACCCAAAAATTTGAGGAAATGATTGTTGAAAAATCTAGTTTCGTGTGAAATAGTTTTCATGCCATGAAGTCCCTATTTTTTAGGGATATAAAGGGATGATTTTCATTAGCATTATTCCATATTCAAATAAATTTCCAAATTCTTGAAGATCTCACAGGTGAAATGATCCAAAATTCAAAGGGAAGGGACTCCAAAAATCTAGTTTCTCTCAAACTAGTTTTTACACAACAAAGTTGCCAGTTTCTAGAGATATGAAGGAATTAATTTTTATCAGTATTTTTCCCTGGTAGCTCCATACCTAAAGCTCTTATAGGGAATAAATTTCCATTTTCATTTTTGAGATTTTTGGAAAGTGAATCATGATGAAAATTGACCACGAGTGATGAAGATTCGAATCCAAAAAAGTTGTTCCCATTGCAAATAGAGGTCATTTTCACCACTCAATAAAAAAATAATATGTTATATTTCCTTGCATGCTATAAATGATAAGTCCCACTCAATTTCAAGTTCTTTAACTCAGACAATCAAAAAGGGGTAAAATGAAAAGTAAGATAGAAAACAAACTCTTCCCAAAGCAAAGAGTCCCCAAATAACAACTTTCTAAAATAAAAATGTCTCAATAACATACTAGGTTGGAAAATGGTATATAGCTCAAAAGGTGAAACTAGAATAAGACAAGTGATTTTTCTTAGAATAGCAAAGCACATGATCATATTCAAAATATAGAAAGTATTCATTTTGGAGTGGAAAGTTACATATGACTTTGTTTTCACTCACCTTACTACTTTTGGACTCCCTTTTGGATAATGAGATAGTTTCATGAGTTAAAAAGGAGGAATAAGAAGTTCATGGAGATCCTAGAAGAATCATCTTGAGATCGATTGTTTACAAAAGCAAAGCAAGGCATCGCAAGGCATATCATCTGAATTCATCTTCATCACTTAAGGAACCAAGTGATCCAAAGTGAACTGGTCAGAATGATTTCAATGAGTCAAAGGTTTCATCAACCATGTTTCAAGGAGAGTCATTGTGGGCATAATACGTGTTCATCTCAAGTTTTTAGTGGTAAACATCATAACAAGGTTTCTATACACTCATTCTATGGTATAGAATGTCCATGCATCATAGAGTTTTTGGTCATCACTAGATTGGGAAAATGATTCAAAGTTATTCAAGTAATGAATCTTCATTAGTGTAAAAGATCAAAAGTGAAAGAAATCCTCTCTCAAAGTTCATGGTTGCATTAAGGAATTCAAATAATTTCATCACAAGGATTTTTTTCCCCCTCCATCCCTTCCCTCTCCCTCTCTTTCCCTCTCTACTTTCTCTCTCCATTCTAATTATTCATTATGCATCATCATTTTATTTCATCCTATTCACTTAAGTGACCCATTTTAATTGTAAAAATTATCTTCTCAAAATTATAACATAACTACTTAATTCATGGAAAATGAAAGGTCATGAGTGGAATATGAAAATGAAGAGTCATGTGAGGGAGGTGAAAGGTCAATTCAGATTGCTATAAATTGTAATGAGCTCTTCATTTCAAAGGGTTCTTCTAATTCTGAAATTATTCTAGTTGATTGTATTCTTATAAGTTCATGAGAGATATTTTTCTCCTTGTGAGTGAAAAGATTTAGCCACTTCTCCCCTATTCTTAATGTCTTCCATTCTCAAACTATGTACAATTTTTATTTAAGCATCAATACAAGAAGAAGGAGTTTACAACTTTCTTTGACTAAGGGATTTCATGATACTTGGTGCTCATCAAGTTCTATTTGGCCTTGTTTCCATTTGAAGGGGTTTTTCTTCTCATAAATACATGTGTTGAAGTTTCTAACTAGTGTGTGTAGGAATCTTATTTTCTACCTGCAACATTAGTTCTCCTATCTCTTTTCTCACTCCCCTTTCCCACTCTTCAGAAAAATTATTCCCTAGCAAGAGATTGCTAAATTTTCCACATGGTCGGTGGAGTTTCCCTGTTGGATCCTTGATTGAAAGGCCACTTGGAAAACTCACTTTCACTCACGCATAAACATATGATAGCTTCACCATTTAAGTAAAGGGACTTAAATTCACATAGCGTTGGAAAGAAACCCACAAGTTTTTCCACCCAACAAAATTTCTCACTAATAGTTTTTGCACCCACCGTGGGGAAGATTTAGTAGTATCGGCATCAAAAATACAACCACAAGATCTAAAAATAAAATTAAAAAAAATCAGATTTCAAAGGAAAATCGTTTGTGAAGGATACTCCATCAAGGAATGAATCCTTATCACATTCGTTTCCCACATCATGAATAAATTTCCATATTGAAGTGAAGTACCAATGAGTGACACTAAAGAAGAAGAATAGGAAGATGTCTTCTCGAAATAAGATTGTTGATCAACCATGGTTCCGCATAATTGTTGACAAAGAAAATAATAAATAACCTATCACTAATGAAGAGGAATATATTTAAAGGAGACATAAGCTAAGGTGTCAAGTTTGAGAATACATCAAATTCTTGCAATAGATGAACGAGAAACTTGAACCAGCCCATAGCGAGGAAGAAGAAGAGGAGAGTGAGGAATATCCTAAGATCATTCATACCATAGGATTTTCATACCTGAAAGGTTCTTGAATGCCACTGAAGAAAATACTATCCTTGACCCTTCGATGAAGATAAAATCAACATTCAAGAAGATGAAGAAAGACAAGACAGTGCAAGATCTACCGAAGAAGATTTTTTCAATCTCTCACAACTTACTACAAAATTGAGAATGTTTTCCTTATTCTATCATTCTCTAGATGAATTCATTGCATACGGTGATGAAGAAATGAACATGTTGAAAATAGAATATGTGGAAAGACTTGAGAGAATAATACAAGGAAATTATGACCTCAAAGTCTTTGATGAAATTTGGAGGTATGCTTTAGCTCTATAGAGAAGATATGAACATCTTGAAGCTCTGCATCAAATGGAGAAAGAATATGAGATGTTCCCTATGGAATAAGACCCAGATTTCTGCCCATATTATGAGGCTTTCATTCCCAAAAGATTCTTGGATGCTCCTGAAGAATATCTTATCATGGAACCTTCTGACAAAATCCAAAGCAACGTCATGGAGGAAGAAGTAGAAGAGACGAAGATAGATTCATCATTCAACAATTCCATTTGGATTGAGTCATAACCCATGGGGGAATAATATATTCAATAAAGGAAGATCCTTACTACATAATGGATGATCCAATGCTCTCTAAAGAATCCACCAATGATGAAGAAGATGGCCAATTCAAAGTAATCATGGATGATATCTTTTTAAATTTTGATCTTCCAATTGATGATGAAATGGAGAGATGTCAATAAGTACAAGAAATTCAGCTGACATCATGGTCTGAAAATGATGAATTCAAGATGGTCATAGATAATATTCCCTCCTATTTTGATTCTTTAAGTGATGTAGAAATGTTTCATGAAGAAATGGAGGAAGTCAAATAATCAAACTCTCTTCTTGATATAATCATGGATGATAAAATGGAAGAAGCCCACACTCTTTTTAAATCCAAGGAGAACAAACAATTTAAATATAATCTCCACTAACTTGGGCAGAAAGAAGATTCAATAATGGATAGTCAAGATGTAGCTGAAAATT
This sequence comes from Taxus wallichiana var. yunnanensis, assembly GCA_018340775.1. NCBI lineage: Eukaryota > Viridiplantae > Streptophyta > Pinopsida > Cupressales > Taxaceae > Taxus > Taxus wallichiana. Next base: position 274,978,856 of record CM031236.1, on the reverse strand, counting down.
CTTCTCATACTACTACCCCAACAAAGTTCTCTGCTTCTTACCAAGAAGAAGATTATATGGATTTTTATCTTGAAGGAGTTCCCTTTCCACGAAGCTTAGACATCTTCTCCTTGTCAGTAGGTGTCATGAATCAAGTATTCCCTTGTTTGCAATAAAGTGGATCTTTGGAAATGCAAAGCATGGTAGAGGTGAAGAAGGATGTTTCAAATAAATTATGGGCCCATATGGATCAGATTTTTAACCATCTCCTAGAGGAAAAACAAGAAGATTCTTCCAATGAAGATAAAAATGAGCCTATGGAAATTTTAGAAGAACTATTCATACAAGATATCTTGAAGGCTGTAGAAGAAACTAAAGATCCTCAACTCAGTCTTGAACTCTTAACCCGGGCCATGGAGATACAAGACAGGTATGAGTCAATTTGTGCTTCCTATCTTAGTAGACCAATTTTTGATGTTGAGATGGAGCAGTTGGATAATCTCAATGACTTCCATAATAATTTGGTTAATGAGAATGGACATGAAAGCATGTATTTTTATTCCACATCATGTGAAGAAGTTCATGAGTGAAAAAGAAGAAAATTTCATGAATCACCTTTGGACATCTCTAGTTTTGAAGACAAAACCTCCACCATGGAAGAAGATAACAGGGAAAACATTGAGCTGATTTGCATTGAAGAAAGTTGTTCGGAACATGGAAAAAATCTGCAGCAATGTTTGGATTATATTCAAAACCAACTCACTCCCACTATTTCGGAATGGTCCATCAATGAAAACCAAGAGTTAATATGGAAAAACATAATGAAACATGAAAAATTCTTACATAGAAAAACAAATATTTGCAATTTTGAAAATGATATCAAGATGCACTCCAAACAAATGCATATTGGAAACCATTTCTCTAGAAAACAAAGTGGGAGTATGCATGATTCTTTCCAAATGATCCAAAATCAGACTACACTCACCATCCTCCAAGCTCATATTCACCTCGAACATGTTCCCATGTTGAAACAATATCTCAAGGATGATGAGTATCTCCAACTCAATGATTTAACCTCCATGTTTGAAAACACTTTCTCAAAGAAACAAAATGGGATGTTCAGAGAAGTTCTTAAATGGGAAGAAAACTAGTTTTTCCTCACTCCTTCCAATTGTTTTGATTATAGGAGAGACAATTTGAGGTTACAATTCAAAGAAGATGATTTTTTTCATGATAGCATAAATTTTCCCTCTCGAAGACATGGAGGGATGGTTTCTCATGTTTGCGGGACATCAAGAGGAATATTCAAAATGCCAAAGTTTTAAGAGGTTAACCAAATTTTCAATAGATGAAGATACATTATCAATACAGTATGAGTACAAGGATGGAATTATGGTCAACCTTATTCTTCTAAATCCATGTAAAGTCATCACCAAGCATGGTTTGATCATATAATAGTTTTTGTGCTTCAATGGTCATACTTCAATCTGTTATTTCATGATGGCATGTAATTTTCTCAACCCATTGTTGGGTATGTGTATATCCTTTTTCTGCCTCTGTAGATTTCCTTCCCCATATATATAATTTCATTTCTGTGGTGTGTCTTTTCCATTGTTTTGTGTGTGTGTGTGTGTTTCCTTCTTCATTATCCTTCTCTCTTGTAAGTTGTACATGACTCCATAGGGCCCAATGGATAAGGCACTGGTCAATGGATTATATGGTCTGAAATTGAGATTCTAGATTCTCCATGTCATGTCTTTTCTACGCTCATTCCATGCTATGTACTCAAGTTAGATCCTGTTGTTTTCATGCAAATGTGTGATAGGGAAATTTGAAGTTTCCAAGCACAACAACTATACCCCTGTGCCAAAATTTTCATGTTTTTATCATTCCTAGGAACCCCAGGTCAAATCTATTAGTCTTTTCACCCCCTATTTTATGTAAAAAAATTCCCCTAGGTGATTTAGGAAAGTCCATTCATTCCCCCTAGGTGATTTTACGAGTTCTTTAAAAATGTAAATTTTGGGCAGTCACGGGAAGGGCTATCGTTGGCCTTCCCAGGACTAGATCAACCCCTAAAGCAAGAATAGAAGGAAATAATTGAACATGGAGGTGAATTTAAGACATCATAACATCATGGAAATGATTTTGGAAGGTTTGGGGAAGTTTTGAAAGACTTGGAGCAGTCTGAATAAAAAATAAGGTTCACAAGCCTAGGTAATACATCGGCCTAAAACAAATGTTGAGATTTAGAAGAAGATTTTGGGAGCTTAAAATGGAGTAATAAGTAAAATAAATATATCTATAAATATTATTCTAATACCTACAAGATTATTAAATAATATGTTTCACAACACCTTGGTTCATAGGGTTTCAAGTCATTTTTCTTAGGCATTTGTCAGTACCAAATCAAAAATTTGTTTTTTAGGATCATATGGAATAATAAAGACATAAGAACACAATAATAGGATTAAAAATTCAATTTCCAATTAGTATCATATAAAATTTCACCAAGAAATTCCACCAAGAGTTGAAGTTATCATCGTTCCAAGTTACCCTCGTGGAGACAGTTCGGAAGTTAGTAAATTTTCAAGAGGACACATGTTAGCACCAAGATCCCGGTAGGATTTTTATGTCCACAAAGTCTCGATGTCGGTACATAAACCTAGGAAAAATTCAACAAGGCCCCATGTGACCTTTGAGACCCTCATGTGACCTTCATATTTGTGATTCATCTTGTAAGTGCATTTTTGGAGCTCAAATTCCTTATTGTTGGATCGAGGCCACATGTCATCCTCTTCCTCACCATGGAATTTTATGTCCCTCACATCCTTGAGGTTAGGGACATAAAGGAAAAAAAATTCTCAACTCCAACTCAAAAATTTGAAAAATTTTCTAACTGTTTTGTGCTTCTAACTATTTTTCATTCAAAAAGAAAAGTTGTAGAGAACACCAATCCACCACTCTAGCATTTCCAAAGCTCAAAACAGATCCATCACAACACATTATCCTTCACTCCATGATGGCACATAGGTCATAGAAGGAATATTGATCAAACCAAGAAGAAAGAATGAAGAACAGAGGAAAAGAAGTCTGAAAACTCCATTGCCATAAAACCAAGAATCGAACATATCTTGCAAACCATTGCCGCAGTTGATAAACTATTTATTTATAAGTTCTTATCACATGAAGGACATTAAAAAATCATATTAAAACCTCTAATTTTAATCAAAAAATGCTCACAGTGAATAAATTTCACTTCTGGCTCCACGAAGAACAAAGTTTAATTTCCCATCAAAGCGGTTGTCGATTTGAAGTAAAATTTCGCATGATGCATCGAAGCAAAACTGTCATGATGGAATTTATTTCATCGCAAATGAAAAAAAACCAAACCTGAAAATTTCAAGCTCCATTAATGGCCTCCATGACATAGTAATGGAAAAAATTAGCAAGCTACCTCTCTACTTCTCAGGGTTCCAGTGGGAGAAATTGCCTGAAAATTGGAGGAAATGATCGTTGAAAAATCAAGACTCACGTGAACTAGTTTTCACACCATGAAGTCAATATTTGTTATGGATATGGAGGGATGTGTTTTTTATCACCATTCTTCCCTCTTCAAAGAAATTTTCAAATTCCCAAATATCTAGTGCGTGAAATCATCCAAAATTCAAAGGGAAGGGTCTACTGAAAATCTAGTTTCTCTAACATTAGTGTTTACACAACGAAGTTACCAGTTTCTTGAGATATAAAGGACTGAATTTTTATCATATTCTATCCTTGTAGCTCCATACCGAAGCTATTACAAGATATAAATTTCCATTTTTCATTTTGATATTTTTGGAAAGCAAATCATGATGAAAATTGGAGCACGAGTTCGTGACGAAGATTCGAATCCAAAAAGATGCTCCCATTGAAAATAGAGGTCACTTTCACCTCTTACTAAAAATAACATATGTTATATTTATTCGCATGATATAAATGAAGAGTCCCACTAAATTTCAATTTTTTCACTGGATGATAAAAAAAAGGGGTAAAATGAAAAGTAAGACAAAAAATGACTTCTTCCCAAAATTGTAGGTCCCCAAATAACAACCTACTAAAAATAGAAATATCTCAATAATAGAAGAGTTTGGAATATGATAGTTCATGTCTCGAGAATATCGAGCACGAGTATCATATTCTAAAAATAGAAAGTTTTCATTTTGGAGTGGAAAGTTGCATATGACTTCATTTTCACTCACCTTACTAATTTTTGGACTCCCTTTTGGATAATGAGATGGTTTCATGAGTTGAAAAGGAGGAATGAGAAATTCACGAGAGGTCTGGAAGCATCATCTTGAGAGTGATGGTTTATAGAAGCAAAAGCAAGGCATCGCAAGGCACATCATCCGAATTCATCTTCATCACTTAAGGAACCGAGTGATCCAAAGTGAATTGGTCAAAATGATTTCAATGATTCAAAGGGTTCATCAACCATGTTTCAAGGAGGGTCATCATGGGCATCATATGTGTTCATCTCAAGTTTGCAATGGTAAACATCATAACAATGTTTCTAGACACTCATTCTATGGTCCAGGATGTCCATGCATCATAGAGTTTACAGTCATCACTAGATTGGGAAAATGATTCAAAGTTATTCAAGGGAGCAATATTCATTAGTGTAGAATATCACCAGTGGAAGAAATACTTGCTCAAAGTTCATGGTTTCATCAAGGCATTCAAAGCATTTCATCACGAGGATTTTTTTCCCCTCCATCCCTTCCCTCTCCCGAAAGGAATGATAAGAATATTGTTCCAAGCCATGATCTCAGATGATAATAGCACACCACATTAGATTTGCAAAGTAGAAGAGCTAAAATACCATATATGGAAATCCATCATAATCCATAATGCTCAATACATTATAATAGAATGACTTGAATTATTCAATAAGAAAGATGTACATATAGGAGGAGGGAAGTGCAACTACTACCTAAATCAGTGGTGAAGAAATCCCACTAATTGATACTGGTAGTTAAGTTAACTCCATAAGACTAGTAATCCAACTCAACATATCTGAGCAACTAACTCAATGCAATTAGTAAGCTAACTCCACACAACTAGTACACCTAAACAAGCTAACCCAACAAGTGTAGGGCTAACACAAGTGTAAGAATTATCCTATAAATAAATAAAAGGATAAATAATAACCTACACTAACACCCTCCCATAAGCATAGCTTAGGTGGGTGGAAAAGAAGGTGGGTCCCTAAACAAGGCCGATGCATGAGGTACCCACGAACAACAATTTGGAAAAATAGACACCGCAAGGTACCCAAAACCAATAATAACAAAGTAGAGAGAAAATCCTCTGCAGATATCCTCAGAAGCTTGACTCTAAAAACTTGTACAATGTTGAATAAGTGTGGTGCACACTATGGTCTAAATCCACTGCTCGATCATATAACTCAAAAAAACTAACACTTTGGGCTTCACTAGAATAGCTCCATTCAAGGAGATCATCAATGGAGTGATTTCAAAATTGAAAAACAAACACCAAACATAATTTGATCAAATGTTACAAATAGGTGTGCCACAATCCAAAAAAAACCAAGGCAACAAGGTAAGGACATGAGATCCAAATAAATAGGAGTGTCACGATCCAAGAAAAAGCCAAGGTAACAAGGAAAGGGCACGAAACCTAAAGAAGCAGTATCAACACCACACCCTCCCATACTGTAGAATGGGTAGAGTGACACCACATATCTGTATGAGTTGTCAAAATCAACTACTCGAACAATGACAAACTAACACTGGGCTCCACCAGAATAGCTCCCCCACAAGAGAGACTGTCAACATGCCAAAAAAAGTGTCAAAAATACAGATCCAAAATATCTCAACAAACAAGAGAGATATAAATGTATATACCCATAGATACAAGAATGCAATACCTAAAATTTTAGGACATCGGGCTCAACCGAAATTGCGTCCACAAGTGATCACAACACCCTCCCAAATTTGGCACTTTATAATTGAGTGCATGTAAATATTACAATGAGTAATAGTACCTTTTACATTTGAAATATGTGTATAAAAATTTCACCAATGTGTAGATCTCAAAAAAATACACAATTTCAAAAAAAGATCACCTTAATCCGAGCTACGGATCAAAAGTTATGAGCTCTACAAGGTTTTGCTATTAAAATAATATTTTAATGTTGATATTTTTAAAAGGTACACGTGACACCAAAATTTCCAAAGGGTAAAAGAGTGCATCCACATGATACATGCTTGTGACCAAAGGATAAAATCCTGCGCCCAAAACCTAAATGTCCAGAGGGTAAATCATTGCGTCCAGAGGGTACACGCTTATATCCAATGGATAAAAGAATGCACCCAGAGGGTATAGATCTGTGTCCAATGGATAAAAGACTGCATCCAAAACCAAAATACCCAAAGGGTAAAAGAATGCATCCTGAAGGTACACGCTTATATCCAATGGATAAAATAATGCACCCATAGGGTATAGATCTGCGTCTAGTGGATAAAAGATTGCATCCAAAACCGAAAATACCCAGAGGGTAAAAGAATGCATCTGGAAGGTACACGCTTATATCTAATGGATAAAAGAATGCACCCATAGGGTACAGATCTATGTCTAGTGGATAAAAGAATGCATCCAAAACTGAAATACCCAGAGGGTAAAAGAATGCATCCGGAAGGTACATGCTTATATCCAATGGATAAAAGAATGCACCCAGATTTGACTATCTCAAAACATGGTCAATTTTACATTTGATTCTAGGGTTTCAAACCTTCCAAATCCAATTCCTCACTCCGTTTTGCATAAAAATGCATGCTACAAAAAAATTCTAACAAATTCCATATACATGAAAAAAAACCCTTTCTTACGAAAAAAACTTACTTTGGATGTCTACATCATCTATTGTTCGATACCATGAAAGGAACGATAAGAATATTGTTCCAAGCCGTGATCTTATATGATAATAGCACACCACATTAGATTTGCAAAGCAGAAGAGCTAAAATACCATATATGGAAATCCATCATAATCCATAATGCTCAATACATTACAATAGAATGACTTGAATTATTCAATAAGAAATATGTACATATAGGAGGAGGGAAGTGCAACTACTAGCTAAATCGGTGGTGAATAGCTCCCACTAGCGATCTTGGTAGTTAAGTTAACTCCATAAGACTAGTAAGCTAACTCAACATAACTAAGTAGCTAACTCAACACAATTAGTAAGCTAACTCCACACAACTAGTACACTTAAGCAAGCTAACCCAACAAGTGTAGGGCTAACACAAGTGTAAGAATTATCACGATAAATAAATAAAAGGATAAATAATAACCTACACTAACATCTCCCTCTCTTTCCCTCTTTACTTTCTCTCTGCATTCCAATTCTTCATTACGTTTCATCATTGTATTTTGTTATATTCACTTAAGTCACCCATTTTAATTATGAAAAGTATCTTCTCAAAATTATAAGATAAATACTTAATTCATGGAAAAAAAAAAGGTCATGAGTGGAATATAGAAACAAAGAGTCATATGAGGGAGGTGAAAGGTCAATTCAGATTGCTATAAATTGTAATGATCTCTTCATTTAATAGGGTTCTTCTAATTTTGAAATTCTTCTAGCTGGTTTTATTCTTGTAAGTTCATGAGAGATATTTTTCTCCCTTATCAGTGAAAAGAGTTAGCCACTTCTCCCTATTCTCAATCTCTTCCATTGTCAAACTATGTACAACTTCTATTTAAGAATCAATACAAGAAGAAGGATTTTCTATCTTTCTTTGGCTAAGGGATTTCATGATACGTGGTGCTCATAAAATTCTATTTGGTCTTGTTTCCATTTACAAGGAGTTTCTAACTAGTGTGTGTAGGAATATGATTTTCTACGTCAACATTAATTCTGAAAAAGTATTCACTAGCAAGATATTGCTAGCTTTTCCACGAGTCAAGGAGTTCCCTTGTTGGATCCTGATCGAAATGCCACCTAGAGAAAACTTATTTTCACTTGCACATGCACATCGACAACCACACACCGATTAAGTAAAGGGACTTAGATTCCTAGGGAATTGGCAAGAAACCCACAAGTTTGTCCACGACAAATTTTGTCGCTAACACTAGCTTAGTGATTTACTAATCTTTCTAAGTGACTTTTGTATTATATTTTGATCTTAATAACCGTATAGACAGTTTAAGGAACACAATAACATTATTTATAAGTAGTTAAAAGATATCCAATTACATATACCAATAATAAGTAATAGATCCATGTTAAGCTTTATGCTTGTAAACAACAATGTAAGAATAGACATTGTTAAAGTTTCTGTTAAAATGAGGTGGAGCCAATGTGTTCATTTAAACTAAGTGTACGATGGCATATAATGTAAGTTGTTATAATAATTCAACAACAAGTTTCCTTTCTTATACATGTGTATATACTTAGCATTTATCATCTTGTGTACATGATACAACTTTTATAGCTAGTTTGTTAGTCTTTTAAGTTCATTTGATGTCCCTTAGTCTATAACCCAATTTCATTATATAATCATAACATTAAGCAATGGATTTTATCATTTTTCATCATCAAATTAAAATGGAAGATTTTTGTTAAAAGACAATGGTATACAAATTAAATAAAATTCAATAATATGATTCGTTACCAATCACATTCATGAACCAAGACTTTTGCACATATTCCTAGTTATTATAAGTGATAATAATTTAGGAAACAAGAATATTTTCCTTGCACATATACAAATTTTTCCTCCATTTCACAAAAATAAGTACATCTTCATACATTGTGTTCAACATGGCATAGTCCAAAATAGTCACAGCAAGTCATAACAAATGTTTTACCCTTTTTGTATTTCCTTATAACCTACACTCAAATTGTTAAATTATAAAATTATACGGGGCCGTCTAACATGACTAGCATGATAAGTCCTCCTTCCTGCATAAACTCTTATACCATTTAATATTTGAATAAAATAAATGCCACAATGTTAAATCCACATTTCATTATATGAAAACAGAAAAAAAATAGTATAATTCATCTCAATCACTTTGCATCCTTAAATAACTCTATACTATTTAACATTTGTTGGTGCATTAATGGAAATATTGTAAATATTAATAATCATATCAACTAATAATGATCTTGTTCATCCACAACACATTAATTGGAACTTTACAACTATCCTTTTTATATATGTAAATCCCTAATATATAATTTAAATTCATCATCATCACACACACACACACACACACACACACACACACACACACACACACACACACACACACACACACACACACACATTGAAGTTACATAATCATAGCAATTTACATTCTCCATACCATGCTTCGTATACCTAGTCCAATTAAGGTAATCTATTACCTTTAATTAATTTGGTTAAGAATAAAGTTAGGGTGATTCCTAAGATTTTTGTTTAAACAAACTTCAATTTAATTTAGTACAAAACCATCCTTCGACATAAAAGAATAAAACTGAAAATATCATTTCATATTCCAAGGTATTTTCCCAACTCACATGTACATGGAACCAACGTCAATAGAGAAGAAAATCATAAAAATTTAACCATGAGAGAAAGGGGAGTTTGACAACATTAAGGTAAGCTTCCTTATTTTAACGTATAAGGTTTTTCATGATTTTTTAGGGTTTCTCCTGTATAATATATATACTGAAAGGTGTAATGCATTGCCACAACATTGGAGGTAATAACATGCCCATACCATCTAAGTAAATTACATTCAATGGTAGTTTAATTTTTACTCGTGAATGTTAAGGTAAATATTATTTACATTAACCAATTTGAAAACTTCCCAACTTAGCTCCCATTAGCGTATCTATAAACCATTCAAAAGATGTTGCAAACCTAGGGTTGTGAAGATAATAAGGAGTAGGAATATAAGTAAACCCTACCTTTAATTGGAGATTATCTCCATTTAATTAAAACAGTGGACTAATATTTTTATACGAAACCCACAAATAACATCCAAGTAGGAAACTTATTGCATGACCAGCTCCCAACGTGTACCGGTATATGGTTTTTAAAACCATAACATGTCCTTTTAGTATTAAAAAAACCCTACTCAATTTAGAAGTTCATCAGATTAATAACCTAAAGGTAGCCATTGAACTTCAAAATAAAGGTTGCCTTTCCTTATCCATAAACAAGGCTTACTATATTTGACAAGGGCACATAAATGAAATTAGCACAAGATTTATCTCATCCCAATTAATAATATTCTCATCACAATATTAATAACGATTCAAACTAGAAGTTATTATTAATAATAAAAATATAGAAACACAAACTATAAAAAGGGTAACCAAATAAAGGTAGCCACATCATAACCAAATGTCAAAATTCCCAAACTAAAGAATGGGTAATTAGAGTTTATAGTATCCATAGAATCCATAAGAGGATTCACTTTATTTAAAATTTAAATAACAAATCACAACATTTCCATCATTTTAGAAAACCCTTAATTGTATAATCACATCACTTTAACATTGCGAGTCAAGAACATGCTTTGAATGCAGACATACCCAAATGCATAAAGCAACTTACAAAAACATATTGCAGAAAATAATTACTGAAATATTAAATGTTATAAGCTATCAAGAGGTAGAGAGGGCATATCATGCCTGCGAGTATTCATAGATTGACAAAGAAAATTCTTCCTACTAAAAAGAGAAATTCACACTTTGAGAAACATCAATAAAACACCCTAAAAAAATGGCGACCAAGAAACGTTGTACACAGATCTAAAATTTCTAATGATAAATAATGTGGTGGTTGCCATATTAGCCCCCTTGTTCATGAAATTTACATGTAAGGTCCTCTCATAGGTAAATTCAAGAAGAAGAAATCTTGAAGTTTGAGAAAAAAGAACATTGAAACAACATGAAAACAACCCATAACATCTCCATCAAGCTTCGAGACTCCCCAAAGCTGATAGTTCCATAAATGCATTGAATTCTATTTATGACCCATAACAACTTTGGTGGTATTACTACCATCGCCCTCCACATTTAGCGGTCAAGGATATTTATTATCTTCTTTTTAAATGTCAATCCATGCTACTCCAACATAATTCAAGGTAACTTCGAGAGTCTAGTCTAGGTTTAACTTAATTTCATTAGCCATATAAAAAATTATCAACTATACACAACAGTCATTCATTATGTACTAAAAATCAAATTCTCAACCTTTACTTCAATGCGGTTCAAAGGTTATTTTGACCTTTTTATATTTTCCATAACTCTTCTAGGTTGATGGTATTCAATTGGTGAAGGTATGATCAACCAAGAAACTATTTTATCCTTGTCATAGGGTCAAAGACAAAAATCTCAATGTAAAACTTATTAAGTTAATGTCATAACCCTTAGCCATTAAGATGTAATTAAATGAATATATTTTATAATTCATCATGATGGGGCCTAAGTGCAAGTATTTAACTTTATAGATTTCATTACAAGGATTGATGCCCATATCAACCATCATCTTATGCTTTTCCCATCATGGGCTCGAATGTTCATTCCCAAACTTTACCAAGTTTGGATTAATGGTGGTAAAAAACATTATCCCTTTAATCTTTTTTATTAGGGGTAAATAGTTTTGAAGGGACTATACCCTATTACAAAAAGCTCACAAGCTAGATAGAGCATCAAAAAGTATACCAAAGTTTTGAAGGGAATAACCCTTAATAAAAGAAGGCTCAAAAGCTAGATAGTGCAGTAAAATCATCAAAAATGGATCAAAATCCAAGATATACATGAGTACCAACTATATCTTAAACAAAAAATAATAAGATGGAATAAAAAGAGTCAAATTTGCAACAGAGCAGTCTGAAAACAACACCTTTAAAACATCAAATAGGAATTTGTAAGCAGTAGCAATCCACATTACTTGACTGATTTATCAATCTTATTTTTTATCTTCGAAAAGAGGTGAATAATGCCAGGGAAGTGACATGGGAGGGGTCCTTTTTATCTAGTTGTGAGAGAACCAGGTCCCTTGTTGAATCTGACTCCCAGATGGTAGCAGGAATGTCACTGAGTATGCAGACACTTTTGACATGTTGCTCCATAAATTTATACATAGCCTTCACAGAAACAGTAAATTCATGCCTGTCTTTTGCAAAACCCAGTCTATTGTCCATAGAATTAAGTTTTTATATATTTACAAAGTCTTCTCATTATCCGTATCTAGGTCATCATTCATCTTCCTTTTACCTTCTCTCTTACCAATCTGTTTGAGCTCTTCTTTCAGGTCTCTAACTTCCTTTTCTAACTTGAAAATTCTATTGAGAATTCCTTCCTCCTTTTCATTAGCAAAAGAGTCAGTAGGGTTGTTAATATGGAGTAATTTTTTTGTTGATTCAATCTCTTTACTGCTATAAAGGACCCTTTGGGAGGGGAGGGGTTGATTGATGGGGTAAAGAGGATTTTTGGTTCTGATTTTTCTACACTCAGAAGTGGTGGTGGGGTAATGGAGTCAAGGTAAGGGGAAGGGGCAATTGGGATTGCACTGGCTGGAATGAAAATGACAATGTAGCAACAAAATGAGACCTTGATTGAGGGGGTGGCATGGGTGTGGTTTTGAAACAGAAGGATAGAGTTTTCCATGGAATTTAAAAGATAATGAAGAAAGATAACCTACAAATTCCTTCTAAAGTGATTTAGGAAAACCAAATGTTTAAAAGTTTAATGTTAACTCAAACACATCATAAACTTTTCAACATATACATTGGGGTCAGGAATACTCATTTTATTAGGCCCAAATATATTAGTTATAAATTAACCTTAACTCTCAATAATGACCTCTTATAAAGTAGTCACAATTAGTGAAGGATATAATTTAGTATAACGAGTTTATACAATCTATAAGAATCTCATAGAGCATCAATCACTATAATCCCTAGGTGACAAATTTTTCTTTTGTAACCACAAATGGAATTTTCGGGGTGTGACATACTTCCCCTTAATAAATCATCATCCTAATGATTTTTACTCATTAAATGTAGTCGAATGATAAAAATTTATATATGACAACCATGGAGAAAAATCATTATTTTCCACAAAACATGCAATTTTCTAGATTTCAACCAATCAATTCAATTTTATTGGTTGTAACAACGTTCCAATCAGCAAAAACTATCACATAGTGAAAAATATTACATAATGTTTGTAACTACAGCCAATTATTTCATATAAAATTTCATATAATAATATATATATATATATATATATATATATATATATATATATATATATATATATAAAGCTAAAAAGAATGAGCTTCCAAAAAACCAACAAGGTACTGTTGTTTTTTTAACTTAGACACATATTATCCCGTTTTCTTGATCATTTTATTTTGATATACAAGGCTTTTCATATACTAACCTTCCCAAAGTTAAAGAATTTAGTTAGAAATGCATTGCATTTTGATCCATCATTCTTGATCTATAGGTCTTAGCACCATACACACGAGTTAAAACATAGGATTTTCAACTTGTATAATCAAGATCATTAAGGAATGGGAAAAAAACTAGAGATATGTTAAAAATTCACTCGGAATGGTGTCATATCTGCCTCATGCCTAAGAGTAATAATTCCACCTTCGATATTCCTTTCTTTCTTCCTTGTCATTTTAAAGGTACAAAAAGTATATGAAAGGACTATAATAGCTTAGTAGTCTTCTTCAAACCATAAAGAGTCCATGAGTTAGTTATTATCATATGGATCCCTTAAAATTCCCATAGCATTCAATGTTCATGTTACTGAGTAGACCACATGGAAGATTTATTCCTAGAGCCACATTCAAGAATCGACACCCTTCTCTTTCTTAATTTGTCATTAAATCCACACAATTTTGGTTATAATAAGTAACGCTCATAATATTTATTATAATAAATTAGTTGCACATATTCAACCGACTAGTACAACTACTAGTAATAAGTAGAAAAAGACATGCAAGTACTCAACCTTAGTCTTCCCAATATCTTACTAGTATCAAGGTGGTTGAGTAGAATTTTTTACATAAGTATCTACTCAATCCAATTTATCACAATCAATCCTAGTAATACCAAAACTAGAATAATAATACCACACCATATAAGCCCATACTTATGTCACTATAGAGTTATATTTAATCCATTCTAATAACATTACTTAATCCAATCAACATAACTAATTACAATCAACTCAAGAAGAGTAAATGCGGAATAATAATATTACAACCATATAAGCCCATACTTATATCACTATAACATTATATCCAATCCACACAAGTCTATAACCATAAATCCGATACTGATTATATTTCTGATTATTCCAATAATACCTTGACAAGGTATAGGAATTTTCATCATATATCTCTAAGTTATATACAGTAACAAATTGTAAGAATGAAGGAAAATAATACTTCATAAATCTACATATAGTCTTGTATAATCTTTAATACAACACATCAAATTGAGTTAATTTATGTTACACTCAATCATAATAAGTTCCAAATTCAAGTAAGGCCATAACTGAAACTTGATCATAATTCTATATATAAGCCTAGAATACCTTATCCCTTCATTGTAACTAGTATAACTAAGCATCCATTATGATATAAGTCATACTTAGCTATATCATCAGACAAAGAATACATACTTAGCCACAAAGTCACTTCATAACGAAGTTATGAGATCTTAAATATAATCGGACATCAATAACACAAGATACTAAGTGTCTAATTCACAGTCACACATTTGGATTTTATCATCTGAAAACTTAAACAATATTTCAAAATGTTCCTATGCTGTCAAGGAATTCTTAGTTTAAGGTGAAGACTTCACAGTCTTTAATCATTAAGTAAGATACAGTCAATAATTCATTCGGTTATAACTTAGATATTTCATATATCAGCTATTTGCCACTTTGACATAGCATACTCATTTCACTAATAAATTTATTTTGATCAAAGAACAATGATGACTTGGTTACCCAAGCATAATGAGCCACCAAAAATTTTGTTTAGGAACTCTTAACAAGCATTGAATAAAAAATTAGTACTGATAGTCTATTTACCTATCCTCAAGCAAGAAGTATAAAATTTGTAGAAGACCGAGAAAACATTTTTACCTTGAATCTTACAAAGTGATAACTATAAAAGTTACTTTATAACAATACAAGATTTTGGATCAACAAAATTTCAACAAACTAAAAGGTTAGGTTATATACTTGCAAATATGTCATTTACAGATGGATTAGAGGATACAAATCCACATTTAACAAAAGAAAGTTTAGGTTCTGATTTAAAAATATTTATTCCTATTTGTGCCTAAGATTAGGAACAAATTCACTAACAATGAATGTTATTCATTTCAACCAGAGTCTCACCTCCAAACAATCACTTAAAGGAATAGAAAATCTATCACTCTAACCATTCTATCCTTATGAACTAATATTCATGATAGAGGCTTAAGGTGAGGAACTCAATACAGTGCTTATATAAATATAAATCACAATGATTGCCCAATAATGGTGGGGTTACTATTTCTACAAGTCTCAGATAAAAATCAAATGAAGCCAAATCAACATTAATAAATAATTATAAATGTCATCACCAATGATTGAACAAGTAGAGTTAATATTTTATAGAAGTCATATATAATATCCAGGGTCATTTGATTCCAAGAATCATAGGAAGTGACATATTTTAGCTAAACGCAAAAATTCAACTTACCAAATTTAATCATAGCAAGAAAAATCATATTACCAATACTAGGTTTCAGGTCTATGAATAGCTATGAAACACAGGGAAGGTGAAAAGTCCCCTAAATCCCTTCAAAAGATAAAAACATCTACCTTTTAATGATAGAACGATTCTGGGTAAATATACAAAACAGTAATACAACTTATTCCCGAACTCATGGTTCTCTATATTAATACATATATATACCTTGATTTAGATGCACACATCAACTTTTCCAATTAGGGAAAATAAATAAATACACTTAACTAAGTTCCTAATCTAGCGCTATTAGAGTCTTTGTATCAATCAAAATTAAACTCAAAGGTCAAGGGGAGAAATTACTGTAGATATATGACAACCGGAGTAATAAATGTCGGTTAATTCCTCAACTTCCATTTAGTGGATTTCAATAAATTTTAATAAATTCCCGATTCAAGAATGACGTTGATGGAGTTTTCATAATCCATTGTTGGCATGGTAACAAAAATTTATTACCAGTTAAAATAACTCAATATAACTCGAGTTCAAATGCTTTTTAAATTTTCCTTTATGCATGGGTTGAATATATTAGCTTTGTTTATAATTAATCAATAGGTTAGTAAACCCAATCTAATGCATGGCTATTTGACCTCTTTAATCCATAGCACAATTACTAAAACCATGTGACACATTGAATATTTCTTCTTTCAAACACATTCAATGCTCTATAATTTTTTTCTTATGTGTGTATCACTACTAACTTTATACAACACATTGTGAATTACAAGATTCACGAGGACACAATGATAAAAATGTATATATTAAAGGATAATTCAAAACAAATAGTCTGATTTATTGCTCATCAATCAAGATTACAAACCCTTGAGCATCTCAGGCTCTCTCCCACATACCCTTCTTCCTAAAGGTTAATGGTGGAGATGAGACAA